>CM019215.1:6117420-6190778 GCA_009741485.1 Malurus cyaneus samueli | reverse complement strand
AAAAGAAAATAAAATTTAAGAAACTCAGAAAACATACCCCAAACATATACTGTAAACTAAGGAAAGCAGGGTGCTTTTGTGTGCATGTAGAATCATAGAATTTTTGTGTTCCCTTGGTTCTTGTCACTGGTCACCACAGAGAGGAGATCAGTGCCTGTACCTCCTCTTCCCATCACAAGGAAGTTGGACTGCAATGAGGTCTCCCCTCAGTTTCCTCTTCTCCAAGAAGGTGACCAAGTCACCTCAGCCACTCCTCACACGGCTTCTCCTCAAGGCCCTTCATGGTTTTTCCTTCCCTCCTTTAGCTGCTCTCTAATAGTTTTGTATTCCTCTTATATTGTGGCCCCCAAAACTGCACATGGTACTCAAGCTGAGGCCACATCAGTGCAGAATAACATGGGACAATAATTTCCATCAACTGGTGAATAATGCAGTGTTTGATGCATTTTTAACATGTACTTGATGTAGAAATACTCTTGTAAAACTTATACAATTAATGATTAGTGGTAGTACTAGCAGAGATTTGGTTTTTTCCCTCAGCTATAGGTTCTAGGGGCACCTTATTGTTGTCTTAAGAAAGATGGGAACATACTTTCAGTAGGGCCAGTAGTGATAGGACAAAGGTTAATGATTTTAAACTAAAAGAGGTTAGATTCAGACTGGATATAATGAAAAATTTTTTTACGGTGAGGGTGTTAAGACACCCACTTAAGTGGGTCATGTTGCCCAGAGAGGTGTTAGATGTCTCATCCCTGGAAATATTCAAAGTAAGGTTGGAGGGGGCTCTGTGCAGCATCGTCTACTTGAATATGTCCCTGCTTGTCACAGAGGACTTGGCCTAGATGGCCCTTGAAGGTGCCTTATAGCCCAATGCTTTCTGTGCTTCTATGACTTTATTTATCTTCAGGACTGAAAAAGAGCTGTCTCTCTGCAGAGATTAAGGTTTTTAAAAAAGCCTGGCTCCTGATATCCAATTCTTTGGACCTGTTCCTCCCCTGGAAGAGCAGCACTTTCCAGCTTTGCTGTGTGCTATCAGAGTAAACGTGTTAGAATTGCAGAGCCCTCTCTCCTGTGGGGTTTGTGATCACTTAGGTTTGTTACTTGGACAGAGGCTATTATCACACACAATCATTTGAATCTGACATAGTGTGTCTCATGAACAGTTAAGGACTGGATCTGACTGCCCAGAAGGCTGAGACACCTCCTTTCTTGGAGATTTTCAGAATTCAACAATATAAAGCCCTGAACAACCCGGTTTGACCTCAGGCCTACCCCTGCTTTGTTTATTATCCTGTTATTTAATGCTGTGAAATAAGTATTTTTTATAACCAAGCAATCTTTTTATGGTAACTTTCAAATGTATTTTTTTCATATTTTGAAATTAAAACTTTTCTATTTATTTATTTGTTATGATTAATGTAATTTTGGTGACCCGCAAGCAAAAACTGTAATAGGAGTGAAAAAATCTCCTTTCTTTTGTGGCATTCATGCTGCTTTACAGTGGATATGGAGACAGTAAAAATGCTAAAAAGATTAGGACTGCGCCTCAAGCACTAGGCTGTGGAATTTGATATAGAAATCCAATAGCTTGAGATGTACTTCAAACTGAATGATCTATATGCCTTTGTGTATGGAATATTGACTTTTCAGCATCCAAGAAGGAGGAGAAGCATATTTTCTGGATGACTTAAAAGGTGCATGGTTTTATTCAGAAGCAAAGATATTTGTAGTTAACAGCTGTAGGTAACTTTACCTTTGAAAATAATTTATTTTGTTACCCTTTCATATACTTAAAAGTATTGTTGATGTTTAAATAATATATATAATGTCATAGAAGATAGTTTGTATCACCAAGGATTTTGGCAGTGAAATGAATAATTTTTAAAAGCATATTACCTTGCCTTTCCTAGCTTTTCTGTTGACTGATATTCATGGCTGACTGCTGTCACTATTTAAATAGCTTTTAGGGCTTTTGAAACTTCCTACAGGTAGATGCTCAGTTTGCTGTTCAGAGATCAGAGAGGCTGTTGTGGTTTAGCCCCAGATGACAACAAAACACCACACAGCCACCCCCTCACTTCCTGAACAGCAGGAAGAGAAATGGGAGGAAAAAGGGATAAAACTCATAGATTGAGACAAAGACAGTTTAATAGGAAAAGTCAAAGCCACACACATAAACAAAGCCAAACAAGGAATTAAATCACCACCTCCCATGTGTTCAGCCACCTCCAGGAGAGCAGGGCCCCATCACGAACAACAGTGATTTGGGAAGACAAACACCATCATTCCAAACCTCTCTCCTTCCTTCTTCTTCCCCAGCTTCACATAATGAGCATGACGCTGAGTGGTTTGGGATATCCCTTGGATCATTTGGAGTCAGCTGTCCTGGCTGTGTCTCCTCCCAACTTTCCATTCACCCCCAGCCCTCTCTCCAGCATTGCAGTATGGGAAACAGCAAAGGCACTGCCAGCAAGAACAAAAGCATCACCTTATTATCAACACTGTTTTCAGCACAAACACAAATCATAACCCATATTAATCAGTGTGAAGAGAATTAACTCTACCCCAGTCAAAATCAGCACAGATGCTTACATGTCTGATGAATTTTTATGGAAGTGACACAGAAAAAAAGATCACAGAACAGACTGAAAGAGAAACAGATGCTAGATTTTATATTCCCATGAAAGGGGGCAACCAAAAAAACTAACAACCAAATATGGGATGTCAAATGGGATACACTGAACATTTAAAATCCACACTTAATTAAGCAATCACATCTTCTCTTTAATATCTCAGCACTGAAAATAAGAAAATGCTATGACATGTAAAAATAAGGGGATTGGGTCCTCAGTATCAAATATTTGATGAGAATTAAATGAAAACAAAATTATGTCTAGAAAAAAATACGGAAGAAGGTTGTTATTTTAGTTCAGTAGATGCTGGTCACAACAAATGCAGCAGCAAATTGGGTGAGAAGATCATGCTTTTATCTCAGAAAATGCAAATAAGCGAACCCTTCTGCTGAGGATTTTTTTTTTAATAATTAGAGCTAGTTAAACAAGTATCTGGCAGGAAAAAGATCTCACTAAATATGAAATTGAATCA
The DNA here is from genome assembly GCA_009741485.1 of Malurus cyaneus samueli. Classification (NCBI taxonomy): domain Eukaryota; kingdom Metazoa; phylum Chordata; class Aves; order Passeriformes; family Maluridae; genus Malurus; species Malurus cyaneus. The sequence goes on along the minus strand of CM019215.1, from coordinate 6,187,673 downwards.
GTGTAGCATCAGGCTAGTCAGATGTTTAATCTAATCATCTGCTACTTAGAAGATTAATAGAAGTGTATATGAATACAAAACCACACAGACAGAACTCCAGCAGGTAATAATGAATTCATTAGCATGTGGTCCAACAAGACCAAGCCCAACAGCACCTGACTAAGTTTAAGATATATTTATTTGCTAAGTATTGACTGGTACTGTCTGCATAAATAACAGGTAACAAGTTACTGGGCATAACAGCAAATAAAATGACTGGTAGAAGGATTATAATTAGCTTAATGGGAGAAATCCACTGGTGATGCAGCTTCATTCGTATATGTGTCAAGGATTTTGAGGCTAATATTCTCTGAAGATTATCAACTTAAATATGTATAATTAAGCCCAAAATTTGATAGTAGAAGAAATAGAAAAGTTACACTCATGAAAAAGGAAAAAACGTAATTAGAAATATTTTACCTGTTCTTTGAAAATATCAGATATTTCAGTTTCCTGTAAACAGTTAAATATGGAATAAAATTTTTGTTATATTCAGAAAGTTTGTCTTTATTTGTGGGGAAGATTCACAATAAAGATATACAAAACTTTGTTTTATCTTTTTTTACTTTTATACTTGGCATTTTGCTTATTATGCATGTTCTTTTTCAGAATCCATCTTCTCCTTTTGACATTAAGAATAAACAATTCTTTGGAGATCAAAATAAAAGTGAGAATGTATGGGCTTTGACACACTTTTTAATTTTACAAAGTTACAATAAGTTGACATGTTAACATGTTTTATGTTCCTGCGTCATTTTACATAAATTAGGGACAAATATTTTGTGCACATTTCAGATTAGATTAAAACTCTTCCTGCTGTAAAATTTCTGAGATACAATAAAAAATTTATTGAGATCAAGTGAGACTGCTATTTAATTAGAAAGCCTTTTGGTGAATTTCTTCGGATACAATCCAATCCAAGGTGGAATATCTAGAGGAATGGTATATTCTTTGGAAATCACTAACACAGTGTAGAAAAGCTAGAATCTTGTGAGCCTGAAAACAAAACAAAAGAATAAAAAGAGCTGTTAAAAATACATTTTAAAAATTACATACTTAAAAGTTTATTCAATGCTTTGTCAAACAGCAAATATCTAAGATCCACAAGCAAAGAGTATCCCATCACAGTCTCAAGTAAACAATTTACCAAGGAGCACTTTTGTATGACTAATCAAGATTGCTTTCCATAATTTTAACTTTGCAATTATGAAGTGATTGGTCTATTTTGATCCTGGAGCTGGGAGCTGGCCTGATGAGTTTAAAGTTCAGCATGCAGCTTAAAGTTCATATGATATAAGATTAAAGTTTTATCACAAGGACCACAGTAAAAGCAGAAAACTAGTAATTGATCAAACTTCAGAAATTTCCAGTCAGAACATTAAAATCTTGGAAACTACAAATCTAAGAGATTTTTCATTTTGAAATGATGTCACATATGATTGAAAAAAAGACAGTGGGAGAGATTAAAATAGATTATAATTGCTTTTGGAGTAGTAGTCTTCCAAGATATATTTTAAAAATCAAGAGAGGTTCAACTGTTTAATGAAGGTATCTTATTTTATTGAATCTATAGCATGTGAAGGAATATAGTAACCTGCAAGAGGAATAAATATGGTGACACTGTACAAATGACATGTTTGAAAGAAAATAATTATTTCATTTTCAATCACTTACAAACACAAAAAATATTACTATAAATTTTCATATGGATTCAAACATTATTATTAATGCTTAGATATGATTTATTTGAATTTATGGTGATGGAATATTTAAAAATTCCTGTGTATATAAGACAATGTTTTATTTCAGACTCCATTTGACATTTTCCATTACTGAAAAAATAAATTAGGATGGAGTCAGAAACCACATAAGACACATTCCTTCAGATCTAGTCTCTCATCTGGAAAAAGACATCCTTAAGTCACTTTATTTGTACATCAAGAAACTATCTGCACTTGGATCCTGATTGCTTAGAGACATCTGAGGACTCAGATAAAATCTGTATTATTTCACCAGGTCTTTATAAATAAAAACATAGCAGTGAATTTAACAGCATTTATTACTAATCTGCTTACAATATTACTAACATTCATACTCAAAGTAACTAATTATTTTTTTAAAAAAATGCAGTTAAAATTGTGCAGAATCTTCCTAGAATATACCTCTTTTCTCTGGTGGTCTGTGGTGCTTTTGGTGTCCCTTTGGACCCTCAACAACCTTTTCCTTGGGAGGATAAAGATGGCGACATTGAGTAGTTATGGCAAAAAAAAAAAGCAATGAGATGTATCCTTTGTCTATGAGTGCGATGGTGATGATTTTTTTCGCCTGTCTTGGGCCCACTTGGAGCAATTTATTCGCATATCTCACATGTCCTTTTCTCTGGCTTTAAGGCAATGAGTGTTTCTGTTCTCCATTCTAATACTGTAAGATGATTGCAAAAACATTGTCAAATTCATGTTACTGAAATGACTTTACAAAGCATTGTAATTTTGCATGCAAATAATATATTAATTCTGAATACATATTGTGTCTCCAAATGATGCATCATCTTTAATTTCACCATATTTACTGCTGGAGTTTTAGAATTTCTATGCACAATAAGTTTTTCAGGATGAGCATCTTGTCTTTCTACTGTAGAAAACTTGAATAAATAAAAATATCTCTTAACCTTTTCCTGCACTCCCAGAAATATCTATAATCTTGGACTAGTACATAATATATCTATTTCTTGTGGGTGTTAGGTGCCTGTCAAGCTTATTAGACACACCAGAAGAACAAAGCAAATCCATTAATTCATATGCAATGTATTTAGTGACAAATTTGTATTACTGTTCTGTGTTTAATAACACTCTGTAGCTGAACTACATCCTGTAAATCAAATACTCAAGAAGAATGTCACAATTCAAAATTTGGCTTTTTAAGAGCTGAAACAGAAATAAGTGTATTTTCTTCTCAAGCCTCTTTAGACACTTCCTTTTAGATCCCATGGCTTCTCATGGCTACTCAAGCCAGTATCAGTTACTTATGGGATCTCTCAATGAAGTCAGAGTACACTAAATGATCTAATTCAAAAATCAAAAAGGGAAAGAAGGAACAGAAAATTAAAAAAAAAAAAAAAAAAAAAAAAAAAAAAAAAAAAATCTGTTCTAGTATAATTCTTTTCCTGCTAAAGTGGAGGACTATAAAGGAATGATTGAAGAGCCTAGCACAAGATGTAAGCATATCTAGAATCCTTAAGGGCTCCTGCCTGGCCTCCATATCCTCAAAAAAACATGGATCTCAGGTTGGTACAATGTCATATCTACCCAGTTCTGTGTCAATGTTTCAAATATCTCACACTTTCTAAACAAGCAGTAGAGAGTCACCTGAATAACTCCATTAAGTATTTTAAATTTGAAAAAGGTTGATAAAAATGGAATGAAATATGCAAATGGAATGTAAAATGGAAAATTGCTGTAGATAAAAAAAAACTCAGCTACTAGAGGAAATTTAAATTTTAAACATGTTTAATATGCATATGATATCTACTTAACGAGATGAATGCTTGTTTTGCATAATTGTTCCACCTCAAGTTTTACTTTCACCAAAGTACTCAGTTATATATTCAGTTGTGACTGATCTGAATGAGTGACAATCAGATCTATGCACATACATTATCTTACAGGTATTTTGCAGCTTTCCTGCAGTTATGGTGTGCTTGCTATATTTCATTTTAAATGGCAATGAAAAACTATTCTGGGTAACATCTGTGACAGTTTGTGGAGCTTAACATCCAAATAAGACTTAAGCTCTGAGGTCAATGTCCTGTTGTATCTGATGAATAATACTCCTGTATTATTAGCTTATTTCAGCAGTCAGAGTGAATTACATTAGAGTTCTTTCTACAAATCTTTCTAAAAATACTGAGTGATATGTGCATGTTGAATTTTTACTTATTAAAAATTTTAATGACTTTTCTATCCACTAAACCAATATTACCTCTGAATTTCTTCATGTCATTTTAAGTCTAGCAACCAAATTAAAGAAACAAGCTTATCCTTTTTGACTAAATGCAACGTAATGATGGTTATAAAAGACCCACCACTGAAAGCTAAATGGTATCCAACAGCTCTTATAATGATCTGCTTTGCATCAGGAGCTGTAATGTTTACTATGCTAGTAACATATGTGTTCATTTTTAAAATCCACTACTCATCTAAGCAATGCCTATGCACTACTCATAAAATTAAACACTTTGGGATAACTGTGTGTTTCTTCTCTGCTGGATATGGGTTTATACCCACAATTCTTTTAAACTATTGAGTAGCTAAATAGATATCATCTAAACCTACTGTTAGATGCAAGTTAAAGTTTTATTCCAATTATTGGTTTGGTTTTACATTAGGCTAGCTTATTTTAAAGTATTGATACTTACCAATGAATTAATGTATTAATTGGTTGATGACCAAGCTACCAGAAAAAATGCACGGATATTGAATTATTAAAAAGTTATGCATAGGCACGTTTTGGAGATGTAAGCGTTTTGTTACCTTTTATTTTATTTACAGAAAAAAAAATACCTGCCCAATCAAATAAAAAATACATTTCCTACATCATAAATATTCTGTACATTATCCTCCATATTTTCAAATTAACATATATTCATGTTTTCCAATTTTGTGGTTATGTGATATGAGTACTATTATCGTCAGGCTTTCATGCCTGTCATGGCAGTAGCCAATGGCATAAATTGGCTATTGTATTGAGGAGGCATTTTTTTTGATTGTTGTTTGGTTTGGAGTTTTTTGTTGGGGTTTTTTTTCACAAAGATTGGCTAAGAAAAAACATCTATAGAATACTCAGTAATTTAAAGTGTCTTTTAAGGACACTACGTGCATAGTGATCAGAGAAAAATATAAAACTATGATTCCCACAGCAAATAAGCTTCATGGTAAGTTACTGATACATTATATAGACCTCATACAAATGTGTCTTAAAGCTAAAAATAAGTAAAACTTTAAATAAATGCTAATATTGCAATTACAGTATTTTCTTTTAGCAAATAATTTCCTGACCTTTTGAATTCTGGGCTTCTCATCACTCTATATCCTTCCCTCTAATGAGACTAGAAATGCTGATAATGGCAGGACATAACATATCAGTTAATTTGCAACTTCAGAAGTCTGAGACTGAATTTCAGAATAAGCGGCAGTAAATGTATTAAAACATCAGGAAACACCACTGGTGTTTGTTCTTACATCAAGCAAAATTAAAAATATTTGTCATCTCTTCCATTAAAATTATCAGAATTTAAATCTTTATTAAAGTGTGCTCAAGACCTATGTAGCTATAAATATAGCTGCATTTTTTAAGAAAGCGAAACAAAAAACTTAACCAAATCCAAAAACTCCCCAAGCAAGGAAAAAAATCACAGTGAATTTGTTCTAACTATGAAAAGAGATAATGTAAATCCTGAGCAACCTAGACTCACTCTGGCTTTAAGTCCACTTTGAACATTAAGTTGGACTATGTGGCTTCTACAGGTCCCTTTTGACCTAAATTTTTCTGTAGTTCTGAATTCAAAGTAAAATGCAAAACAAGAGTTTATCTACAAATACATGAAAATAAATTTATTCTCAAACATTAATAAAATATATCATCCTAATCTGCAACTCAATTTGCCACACATGGTTAACTGGGCTCCAGAGGTATATCTAGATTTCATTGGTGTGTGTACACAGCTAAATTCTTTAATTTGTTCTTTACACATTTTCAACAGGTAAATATTCCAGGCTTTGTTGGTCTGATATGAACTCTGATGAGGTTCTCCTAGAACTGAGGAAGATAAGTGTTGTCATATGTACATCAGATTTAAAGAGTATGTAGAAATGGGTATCAGCAGAGCTTATCAGCAATTTTGAGTACGAAAATTTTTTTTCTTTCACCTGTGTCTCAGACAAAGTGGTTTCAATAGAATGAAACAAAGCCAAACGTAGAAACAACAACAAAAACTCAAACCCTAACAACTTTGTAATTCCTTGCAAGAGAGACTTTTTTTACAGATGTGTGATTTCATAATGATGCTGCTTTTTTATTTGAAATCAGAAATTTCTCCTCTGCAGCTAACGTGAATAGTTTAAATAACACTAAATTCCTTCATTAAAGTGAATCATGGTTGGTTCCCTTTCTTTCATCATATTACTGTGGAAAAATTCAGCTACAACAAATTTTAACAAAAAACAGTGTAAGATATGTGGTGCAATGTATTTCTGAATATAACCCTAAAGAGTGAAAATTGTCTGGTGACTGTGATTTCTTTGGTTGTTTTATTTTTTTCAGGTACTCCTAATCTGAATAATTTTTAAAGCCCAGTTGCTACATTTTGCTATCATCTATACTAAATATAGTTTTATCAAACCGATGTATATTATCTTGTTTAGTGTCCATGAAAGACAGTCAGATTTTGTTTTGTTTTAATTAATTCCTCAATTGCCATATAAAAATATTTTTTTCAAGTAATGTAAACTACATAATTTTAAGACAGGTGTCCTTTCTATGACTAAATGTTATTTGGAACAGCAACTTTTCATACACATTTTTATTTTCCAAATAATTAACCACGAGTTGTGCTTTTTTGTTTCTTAGGTTAACAGGATTTCATCTTCCTCCACCTGTGACAAGTACAAAATCTGTATTTTCACTGCGCTTGACAAGTGACTTTGCAGTTAGTGCTCATGGGTTTAAAGTTTACTATGAAGGTAAGACATTCTTAACAAAACACTTTTTTTTTTTTTTTTTTCCCTCTGTCTCTGTACATTATGAAAGGAAACGTTCCACAGAAATATACACAAATACACATCTACAACCTTATCCAAGTCACAATATTTGCTTTCACACATACCTAGAGTCATATCCAAACAAAATATTTAAAATTTTACAATCTATAGTCCCATCCAGACACAAATATTTTATATTTATAATCTGACTTAATAATTCTGAAAACTTAATTATAATTGTTCTGGTCCTTCTGACACATGCTTATTCAAATTAATGTCAAGACATTACTAGTAACTCTTGGATTTCAGTAGATAATGGAATCTGCAAGTTTTATGGATAGATTCCTTCTAATGTTTGCATAGGAGAAGTGCTACACAGTTCTCTGAACAGACATAAAGCTATTTCTCTACTGCAGTTTTCACATTTGTCTGTAGCTTTCACACAGTCATTGAAGTTAATGAGCTGGAAAATATATTCCTGAAGTCCAGAAGTTCATGGTATTGTACATATATATATATATGTATTGTATATGTATGTTCCAGGATGTATCTTGTTTATGAACAAGTTCAATTTATTATTGTTTGAAGAGTTGGTTTACATCATGCATTCATTTTTTAAGCTATTGGTACCAGGACTATGAACTCTAACTAGTGTTTATGGGATATAAACAGAAACTGCTGTTTTTTTCTTTTTCTTGCTATTGTATTTGAGTTTTGGTTTTTTCATTTTTGGATTCCCGCCCCCCCCCCCTTTTTTTTTAGAAACATTTGGTGTTAAGACACTTGGTTTTTCTGTTTCCATTGTGTGTCTCTGTCAGCAAAGCAGGAGCTATAGTGAACTGCCTGGAGAAGCTTTGAGGCCATTGCTATACCCTGCTCAGTCCCATCTGCAACAGAAACTAATCTGAGGAATTAGCTGAGTAACACTTTGATAGCTAGGAAAATGACCAAAACTTGGTAATGCAGTGAAGGGCTGCTGTAGAAATATAGCCCAGAATTATTCTGTAGTAAATCACTCTGTAGTCTTCAACCATTGATAGAGTTTATCTTCAAGTATGATGATTTAGAATGTTACTTCTTATAGAAATTCCCTCCTGTATATCAAGATATGAAATAAAAAATGCAAAATAATTTTCAGTCTCCTTGTTCTTTGCATAATTAGAGAAAATAGCTGAAGTGATTACAGACTAGTAATAACTGGTTTTGTCCAGATTCTAAGTACTCTGCAGCCTGTTACATTTTCAAGCATTTGGTAACTTTGTCCAGCAGCAGCATTTTGTACTAACATTGTTATATTAAAATGTACTGTGCAATTCCTATGGATTTTTAACTATGCAAAATATAATATATGCTTCCCATGCATGTTGAATTCATTATAGATGGTATTATCTGTCCTTGTAAACAGTTTGCTGAAAGATTTTGCACTTCTACTTCTAACAGACAACATATTATGCATCTTATGACAGAAAATAATTAAGCCTAAAATGGAAGATCAGCAACAGACTTGCACATATGACTGACTCCTCACATAGTTCCTTTCTAGGTGAAAATAACATGCTGCTTAATAGAACTTGAACTTCTAGGGCAGTGTAAAGTCTGGGAAAATTTTAATTTCAACCACAGAAATGAGCATTTTAGAACAAAACATAAAATTATTATATTGAACTTGAGACTCATCTTTTTTGAGACTAATGTTTTATTTTGTGAAATTAAGAATATTTGAAAAAAAGTAGGCTGGAACAAGAGTTTACATTCAATGCAGTCTCCCTTAGGACAGCCAGATTACTGTTTTAAGGTCTGAATCAAGGTAACTTCATTCAGTCAGAGAATTTTTCTTTCAATACCTGTGACTTCACGTGAAGCTACCTGCCTCTATCCCAGAGAGCAAAGAAATGAAAGCTCGTTGCATTACATTATATTCATTTAATGCATCTTTCCTTGATGTGAGAGAATAGATGTATTTAAATGATAATCACATCAGGGCAATTTCCATTTCTGTTCCTGTACTCTTTGTGAATGTGTATAGCCCTGCAATCAACATTTTAAGATCTGATTCTACCTAGTATCCAATTTTCAAAAATTTTGATTGCCCAGAAGCTCCTTCTTAGCTTCTTGATGAAACATCTGCATACTTAGTACCCTTAAATATCAGGTCATATAGTTTAATGCTTCATTATGGATTTGTAATTTGAAATTTAAGCTAGAAATTATTAACAACTTGTCATTGCAATAAAGAAAAATTATAGAGGTGACATGAGAGGATATGGTGAGAAGTAGTGACATATATCTGAAGAGATTAGATCCAGTTTGATTTGAAAAAGAAGTAACATGTCTTTCATAATTGGATCATTTAAAACACTTAATTTTGAAATGCTTTGAAATAAATTACTAGCTAGTAATAGCTAGGTGGTTAAATGGAATCTGTTACTGTTCACTATTTTAAAAGAAAAAGAATTAACAAAACCTCCAAACATCTATTTTTCCTACTTCTCATCCTCAACAAATTTGTAGTTGAGCTGAAAGTTGACAATGAATCTATGGTGGACTTTCTTTATGATGCAAACAAACATATTAATCTCCTGAGAATAAAAATGTATATGAAAAGATACAAAATTATATCATTAATAGAAAGACTTTGCTGAGCCACCATATGTAATCCACTGCAATTGCATTCAATCAAACGAAGTGCACTTAAGGCTACACAAATATCAACTCTGGCCTGCTAAACATCAATATAAGCCTCAGTCTGCAGTCTGTGTCTTTCCATTCTTCTCTCCTTGCCTTCTCTGTCTTCCTTTCACACTCTTTCCTTCCTCTATATCAAGTGGCATATTTGAGTTATCTTTGGTACCATTATGCACACATTTCTTCATGCTCAGCTTCTTTGTTATTTGGAAAAGAGCACATCTGATAAATACACCTCTCTATATAACACAATACCCCAGAATAAAAATTATTTCATGAGACAAAACTGGAACAGATTATTCAAAAGTAATAGACTTACAGTGACAGCAGAAAATGGTGAGGTGCACTAAAAATTAAGGTGGGATTTAATAAAAAAACTGGAGCTAATTTTGTCACTGTCTAATGACACAGCATTGCTGGTTGGAGTAAGAAATGAGGAAGTTCTAAGTCTGCTGAGTCTGTGCCTGCTTTTTTCTAATGAGGTTTTTTTAGCAGCTTTCAGGCTGTCTACAATGTGTATAGGTATTAATGTCTGGAGCAGGAATGCTGTACTTAATCTCCTATTTGATAATTTAGGCTGTCACAGTGTAGCTGTGTCCTTTTATTTTATTCCTGATGAGGTTATTTGGTTTTAGAACAGAAGAGATGCACTTTTCCATTTCCTGTTGTCCTAAGATACATAAGCAGCTTTATTCATTGATGGTACGGGAGGGGAAATACAGCTGCTGAGAAAGAAAGCAGTGCAGCAGCTTGGCTTTACAGCAAAGGGGATTCTGTGGACCTAGTTCTGCTTTGAACAGTGCTTCCTTCTGTTCTCACTGGGTTATTTTACAGCCATTAAACAGGTAGCTGACATTGCTAAAATCATTGACTTAGTTAAGAGGTGTACTGCTAGAATTTATGGCAATCTTTATTCAAGGTAAATATGATATATATATATCTTTGTGTTGTCCTATTAGTCATGGCAAAGAATAATAAAAAAAAAAAAAAATACAGATTACACACGCAGTGAAAACTCTGAATGCCCAGGAGGCAAATTGCAAATATTTAGCATAATGGTATGAAATATAACTTGATCTGGTTTGTACTGCTGCACATAATTTTAAAGCTGAATTATAAAACAGAACTATTAGACAATGTATAAGCAATGAAATGTACTGGAATGTTTGTACTGGAGTGCTGCTATGGATTTCAGCAATCCTGATGCAATGCTTTTGAGAGGGGTTGGGGAGAACTATTAGAAATTCAAGAATGATCACAACTTTATGGATAATGGGATGTTGGGAAAGAAAGAAGGGAGCAGATGGTGTTTATTAACAGAATAGGATTTCCATCTAGTGTCTTCTGTGGACTTATCATGCATTTCTTTCAGCAATACTAAGAAAAATTGGTAGCTGATGTACAGGATTATTGAAGCATGTAGATAAGAAATACTAGTAGGACTTAAATCTGCCAGGATGTGGGTGCTAAAAATAATTTTGGCAGTTGGTATAGAGCTACAGAATGTGAACAAATAGGGTAAATTATTTTTAGCTCTCCTGCATATCAGAATTCAGAACTGGGGCTGCACATAATTTAAATCTTGGATTTAGGTAAGATTCATGAAGTACTAGCTGTATTAAGCTAATGATATCACTGCTAGCTTAATACAAAATTTAAAAGCGTACTAATGAATTATTGTTTAATGTTGGAGTGCTTTCTATAAGAAGTCCACTGAAAATTTGTTTGCCAGGTTGGAGTTGCAAAAGCCAAAGATTTTAAGCTGTAAATTTGTCACCAGGCTTACTACCTGATAGATACTTTTGGCCTTTTTTGTTGCTGTTCAGATTTTGTCATAACTGTTGTGAGTATGGCTGCCCTCTGTCATTAATTGTTTCAGCAATCCCTTAATAAAAACTGAATTAAATTGAGTTGGGAAGGGAAGGGTCTAAAAGAAAAGGGAAGGGAAGGGAAGGAAAGGGAAGGGAAGGGAAGGAGGAAAGGAAAGGAAAGGAAAGGAAAGGAAAGGAAAGGAAAGGAAAGGAAAGGAAAGGAAAGGAAAGGAAAGGAAAGGAAAGGAAAGGAAAGGAAAGGAAGGAAAGGAAAGGAAAGGAAAGGAAAGAAAAGGAAAGAAAGGAAAGGAAAGGAAAGGAAAGGAAAGGAAAGTCAATACAGAGAATTATTAAATTGCATGAACAGATACATTTAGATGAAACATACTAAATTTAACAGGAAACATGCTAGGCATAAGCCAATCTGTATTCTATATTTTTACTTCTATTCAACCTGTTGTATAACAAGGAGAAAATAAAGCTGCTGGAGTTTCTGTCTCTTGTCTGAATATCTGCCACTCTGTCTAGGAAGTACCATTAGATTATGTAACAAATCCTTTTTATCTTGGAATACTTGCTTGGATGGAAAACATTCCACTAATGCCTGTTCATAGACTTGTATCTGTTACAGCCTATCATACCAATCCTAATGCCAGATGCATTTGTAAAGCTGTAACTCAGAAGACAATCACTCCTTATGAAATCAATACTAGGTTGCCATGGTGCTTCTACCCATTTTACATATAGGTTGTACTGGTACCACCATCCCTATGTAAGTGCAGAAGAAGTAAAGAAAAATAGCCCTGTGGACTTAATCTGGTTAAATTTTATAGCATTTCACAACATTTCCTTGATACCATGAACATGGATTTGGCTAAAGAATAACTTCTGGAAACAAATTTAACTCTCAAAGACATCAAGCTTTAAGAAAACTTTCTTTGATCCTACTGATCACTCTGCTTCACTTAGAAGTAAGACTTTTTAATTCTGATTTTTGAACTTCCAGCCACTGGCTTTTGTTCTGCTTTTATCTACTCAATTACAGAGCCCTTATTATTAGCATCTGTGAGTTCTTATGGAAGTTCTTAAGTACTGCAATAAAATCACACCCTTCAGAGTACTCTTTCTCTTTAATATGGGCTTTTGAAGCCTTAACATAAAGTCATTTTACAAATAATGGATTATTTTGTGTCATTCTTCTGCATTTTCACCATTTTGTACCTGCTGTGTTAAAAGAGGCTCTGATCAGTACACTTCCCTGGCTGAACCCTGCACCTGATCCCCACAACTCATCCTATCTTCATATGACCTTTTTTTTTTTTTAACTTTCAGAGCAATCTGGCTCTCTGTCCTGCAGGTGTGGGGCTTTAAAGGGCTGAGTGCCAGCTGCTGGAGCCAGGCTGGGGGTGTAGGTAAACCTGGTCTGGTACCAGCTTCTGGAGAGACTGGGGCCTCAGTGCCAGCTTCTGGAGTGGGTGAGGTCTCAGTTGCTGCTCACTGGGGAGGAATGGTGTGTGTCCCAAAAAAACAGCTATCAGGAGGGACTGGCATGAGCAGAGCAAGGGAGGGGCTCAGAGCAAGCTGTGACAGGTGCTGAGGCAGTGTGATGACAATTGTCTCAGCTTCTCCCTGCTGGGCGTGCACGGGTCACTCCCCAGCACATTTCCACCTGGACTGGCCAGCAGGAAAGAGGTTCTGGATCCAGGCTGGGGTATCAATGGTGTGGGGAGTCCAGCAGCAAGCTGGACCAGCCAAAGAGCAGGGGACCCCTGGGGCTGGTGAGAGGCCCTGGGGCTGGTGAGAGGGCAGGGGTGCCACGCAGAGTGAAGGATTGTGCTGGTACCCGTGGGACATGTGAATGTACACATCCTTGTGAACTCAGGTAATCCTGTGTGTGTGCCTGCATGAGTGACCTCCTGTGTCTGCCAGACAAAGACAGGGCTTGGCTGCTGGTGCTCATGTTCAAGGGGTGCTGCTGAAGCAGTGTTTTGCGTGGGGCAGTGTGCAGCCCACCCTGCTGGTGTGCTCTGGGTGTCTGTGTGTTTCTCTGGCTCAGCTGTGAAACTGGTCAAATCAACAAATCAGAAAGTAGCAAGAAAGTCCATTGGCTTGAATCATACATCCCCAGGTCTCAAGCTGCCCCAGTTTGGGCTCCTGAGGCCAGGAGAGGAAATGTACAGGTTTCAGGGCTGCTGGAAGCAGTGGCCACTTATAAAAACCCTTCAGATGCTTAAATATCATTTGGGTTCATCAAGAATAATTTGTCCTTGGTAAGTCTGCACCAGCTATTCCCAGCTAGCTTCATCCTTCAGGTGATGGAAAATGGATTACAAAAATGAGCTCTTTAGGCTGCTTCCAGGAACTGAGGGAAGGATTACAGTGCCTGTAGTGACCCCTCTTGCTTTCACTAGGACAAGAGTATCGCTAATTTGTACAGTCATGAATGACTATCACTAATTGCTATAGTTTTCCTTGGATTACAGACAGAAACTTTTCAGTCATGGTGGGACAGCTCTTCTAGTACCCTTGGGTGAATCTTTGAATGTGAATATATCCAAATTCTCAATGTAAACCCAGAACTGATTACTTCTCCTTCCCAACCAGACTGCCAGATGAACAGATTACTCCTTATGAAGAAGAATGCACTCAAGGCATGGAGTTGTTTGCTCTTTTCCGTATTGAATATTGTTGTCTTTGCCACCTGCATGTGAATCTACACTTTTCCATGCTCTTTTTTTGCTACTAGCACATTTGTAGAATCCCTTTGTATAACCCATAACACCCTCCCTAGTGTTAGTGGCCCTTGGACTTCAGCCTTCTTCATTTTGTTCCTAAGTACCAAAACACCATTTCTATACACCTTTCTTGTTGTCCATTCTTTTTTTAATTGTTTCTTCTGTACTACTTTGAATGTTAGTTAATTAAGAAGCTCGCTTTTTAGCCTCATGAGTCATTTGCCAAAGTTCACTTCCCCTTAAAATAGTTGGGATGTCATTTAAAAAAAATCAGCCTTCTCTCTGCCTGCACTTCCTACCCATAATTGCTTCCCAGGAGATTCTGCTTAACAATTCCCCAAATAAATCCAAATATGATGTCTTAGAGTCTATCGTCCCAATTTTAGTACTTACTTCTTAGCCTTCCTTCTAAACCTGGGCTCAATTTTCCTCTATTCTGTAGTTTGGTCGGTGTCCCCTGAAGAGAGTATTATTAAGGCCCTCCTTCTGAGTTAAAATATCCAGCTGCAGTTATATTCTTCTTTGCCTTGTTCAGGTAGTTTCACTTCTTCCCAGCAGTCCTAATTCATCTTCAGATAAGGTGCTGTGATTACAAAGCCCAAACCCTTGGAGACAACTCTGCAACTAGGCACTGGTCTGCTGGATGCACTTGCAGCCAGAGCTGTCCTCCTAATCAGAAGGATTGAAAAGGATGCCAACACCGTAAGGGATCACATGCCTCTCATTCTTCCCCTCAGAATCTCATACCAGCCTTAGATCTGCTTAAGGTTTCCCCTGGCCATGTTATTACCACTCAGATGGGTGAATAGCAGGAAATAGAAGTTGTGAAGCTGAACAAACAGCAATTTCTCTGTGAAATTATGTGCCTGAGCTCCACACAAGAATTACACAGTCCAAGACCAGAGGTCTGGCTTTCAGGCAGGGGACTGTGCCATGCAGGAGGGAATATCTGACCACTAGAACCTCTAAAAGGCCCATTATGGATGGCTGTATATCCTTATTATCAGCATGGTAAAGTACAGTGCAAGATTATTTCTGTTGCCAAATATTTGTTATCCTAATTTTGGAGCAATATGTGATAAATTCATCTAAATAGACTTGTCTTTCTCTTCCATGTTCTTTCATCTGAGAAATAACATCCAATTTTTAGGAAAAAAGCTCATGCACATGTGCTTGATTATAGACCTAGTGTTTTATTCTACCATAATTAGCAGTTAGACTTTAGTGGTTGTTGAGTGCCAAATTTTCTTTGATAAATCTTAAAAAATAAATGAGTTGATTGGAGACTCACAGAACATGCGTAATTTTTTTCCAAACAAAATGAATGGAAATATATTTATTTGCTTTAACATTTGCAAAAAAGAATCATTCTTTGAAGGTTGAAAAACAATGAATAACCTATCATTTCTTCTCCCTTGAGAAATACTTAATTATTGGAAAAGAAAGATATCTCTCCCTTAGTCTGGTAAAAATCCACTTACTGTTTCAATGTTCTGTTTAATTTATTTCTTTCAGAATAATGTTGTTAAATAAGCCATATTTGTCAACTTATGGTACTGCAATTTATCATTTTGATACATGCCTCATACTGAAGCTTAACTAAGACAGTGATTAATTTGAAATCTTAATTACATGTCAGCCTTACTTTAGGGTTTTTCCCTTATATTTTCAATGTCATTCTTCATTTAAAAAATAATTGAATGTACACTGCAAGTCTTGAAAGAAATTTCCCAAGAGGTTCTAAGGTTTTCTTGGTGAACTTATATTATTCAGCTACTGGACTGTCCTATTGTTAAGCGCAATACCCTGACAAAAGCAAATTGTAAGGCAATCTCATTTAAGATTCACATTTTGATCCCCTGTCTAGACAGGTAGTGATAATTGTAATCCAATACAGCTGAAACAGTATTCTGCAGGAGCTAGCGTATTCTGCTTCTTAAAGCACCTAATTAAATGCAGCTCCATGTTTATAAGCAGATGCTTCCTTCAAGATTCTTTTTAAGTTACAGCTCAATGAAATTTTGAAATAATAATACACAATAGCAGACTTTGAAATATCCATACAATTCATAAAAATGGAATTGCTGCTAAGTAACACACCTCTAGAAATAGCTAAAATGGCTTAATCTTTCAATCTGCATTTTGTATTTGATAGCATTTTGGCTTTGATTTGTGTTAGCTTTGATAGAACTCCTATATCAATAATATCAAAATATGCGAGTTTGCAAGAACAGGTTCAGTATGCCAACATGCAATCTTAAAAATCTCTTCAAAAGATGGAAACTGCAGATGAAGAGATTTCTTTATGAAGAGAACATAATACAGAATAATGAAGAACTTTAACCTAAGAAGAGACTCATTTTGTCATCTTAACAGATTTTCAAAGTTTGCAAGTTTTTCACGAGTTAAATTTATAGTTCATATTTGGACACTTAGAACTATAAAAAATAGTCATATTGTTGAGTACATAGTAGCACCCACTAAGCTAAATACAAATTATGTGACATGTAAAATGCTTGGAAATAGGTGAACTTTAGGCATCCAGATATGCCAGTCACTTCCTGAACAATACCATTATAATCATTTAGTGGTGATTGTGACAATAGTTTTATTTTAACAGGAAGAGAAGAGCAGTTGTTTACTCAGCATTGGAAATCTCTGCCTATTAAAATAAAATGAATTTTTTTAGAAGTGTATTTTGAAAGCTATTTACTTTTCTGATCAGCTCTCAGCAGAGAATTTCTCAGTAGCCAATGAGGTCATACAAGAAAATCTCAGTGTAGACGTAGACAGCTTTGAGAGCAGTTGGATAATAATACTGTGAACTAGATGGTCAGTCAAATGCCCTAAAATTTGGGAAAACAAGTTGAAAGCAATCTATAATTAAAGTTAAATAATTTCTGTATATCCAAAATAACGAAATAAAAGTTAATATTAATCTTCTGTCGGGAAGAGCCATTCTCCTTTGAATCCCTGAACACCATAAAGAAAAAGCCATTCCTTTGCCAGGTGGTTGACAGTAAAAGAGGTGAAAGATGTTATCATCTCATGGGCTATCAATAGCATGTTACAACTAAAAATTATTCAGCTAAGCTGCTTATCTAAGATAAATACTATATATGTAGTTGGAAAAGTCGCAAGATATGGACAGAATTTTAAAACTTCTTTTAAAGACTTCAAAGCTAACCCATTTCTTATAAACATATATTTATTCTAAGAAAAAAGTCATAATGAATTCTTGATTATGGAGGAATTGATTAATTCTTGATATATATTAAATGCAAAATTCTAAAAAAATCAGTTCATTATATGTAGAACATTTTAAGACTTTTATGAAAACAACAGCAATGGAATAATTAAAAGAAAATACATTAAAATACCAGCTCAAGTTTTGGCACAGAATTCTTACACCTTCTTTTCTTTTGTTTTTTTCATTTTACATTCTTTAAATTCCCTGCTACAAAATTGCATCTGAAGTGTGTATTGAGAAAAATTAAGAAACCTGACGTCTGAAAACAGTTCTGCTTTCATATAAAAAAAATTAGAAGACTAGGAAACTTCCTTGTATATTTATTGCATGATTAAAGAAGAAAATAAATATCAGGATCATAAAAGATTTTTTTAAATTGAAATTACCATTTGTGCTGTTCTTCCGTTACTACTCTGTCAGTGTGCTTCTGAGCAATAAGTGTTTTTAGCTCTTTTAGGACCAGATACCATTGCTACATGCAGCATTCAATTCCCATTCCCTCTGAAGGTATAATCAGCCCTGATACACTTTGTGCCAGTTGTAGAGCTGATTTTGTGCTGGAGATATGCATCCTATGGGAAATTATTTGAAATCACAGGGTAAGAAAATGCTGCTAAATGGTGGCTTATCAACATGAATGTTTTAGTCCAGGTCCGAACTGATGATGTAGAAAGGAAAGCCTGTGCTTAATGCTTATTCTTCTCAGCACCCTGTCTCTCTAGATTGCTAGTTAATAGTAAGTACACAGATGACAAGAAAAAGATGTTTATAGGCAAGTATTGTTTCTGAATAAAAACATGCTGTGTCATCTTTAATTACAGCATAGCATTACTCAATTCTGTATATGTCACGAGAGGTCATACTTCAAGCAATAATAATAAAAAAAAAAAAGGTTATTCTAGGCATGAAGCATCTTCATTTGGAAAAACTTTCTCTTTCACCCACAATTCTGTTACTGTTACACCTAAAATACATTCCAGTTTCACACATAGTTGAGATGCAATGAAATACAGATTCCTCACCCAGTTCCAGCCCCCAGCCATGGCCAAGGAGATTCCACAAAACCAGAATTATCGAGTTCCATCAAACCTGACCTTAAACACTTCCAGGGATGTGGCATCCACAACTTCTCTGGTGAGCCTGTTCCAGTGACTGACCATCCTCACAGCAAAGAATTTTTCACAGAATCACAGACTACTCTGGGTCAGAAGAACCCCACAAGGATCGTTGAGTTAAACTCTTAAGTGAGTGGCTCATACCAGAATCAAGCCTGCAATCTTGGCATTATTAACACCATACTCTTTTTCCCAATATCTAATCTAAACCCACTCTCTTTCAATTTGAGTCATTTCTTTATAATTTAAATCCATTTATTTACTATTCATAAGATACCTCTTAAGTGCAGCATAAAATAATGTTTAATAAACCCAAGAAAAGTTGCTCAAAACCAAGGAGTTAATTGGAAAAAAAGAGATCAAAGCAAGAAATTCCTGAAAAATTAAAATTTAAAAGGAAACAGAACCTAAGATTGATGAAACCCATTTGGTTATAACCGCAAGTTTGTGGGCAACACATTTCAATTTTGACCAGTGGACAAAGACAAAGAAGCACAGTACTAGAGAAGTTTTCAGGGGTGTTACCATCAACTTGGTAGGATTAAGCCAGAACTAGAGATCAAGAAAAGGAATTGAAAAAGCAGTAAAGATAATATTATTTTAATTTGATTATTTAATCTCACTATTACTTTTGAGGTCCTACAGACTTCATCTGTTTTTCATGGTCATGTTCCTTTCCCCCTCTATGCTCCATATTCACCAGGCTATGTAGGGAACAATCTCAGAGAAATAATATGGATGAAAACAAATTTTGTTGCACCTATACTATTCCCTCTTCCTTTTCTCTGGTCCAGCCTGCTGTGCAGCTCAAAAATGCCAATAACAACCCAAGCAACCAAAGTCATAAATGAGACTCACACAAGTGATGGTGTAAGAAAACATGTCTCCATTGACAACAGCATATTTACCTTCATTTAAAACATTTATCAAACTGCATCTTGATGTAGCATGTGTAATACAGAGTGACAATAGCAAATTATAACAGTGTTAGTTTTCAATTAACCCACTACTTATCTGCATTTCAATGTTTAAAACCTGCTGACATTTACTGACAAAAAAGTAACTCTTGTTGCTTAGAAGAAAATGTATCACAATATCTTGGATTCCCAAAATTGTTTTGGGTTGCAAAGGCCCAAGGAGCAAGTTTGTCATGTTTGGGTTTGGGTCTTTCATGACAGGATTACACAGCATGTCTGTTATATTCACTTGAATCCAATTTGATCACTATACAGACTTGAAAGATTAAAAATGAAAAAAATAAAATCCTAAATATTAAATTTGCATTCCAGATTGGAAAAAATTTACAAAAGAAATACTTAATTTAAGAACTTGAAATATTAACACTGATTTTCCTTCTGAACTATTTCACTTTCCTTTGAAATTTAGGTCTCCTTTTTCCAACCTCTCTCCCAGAATGCTTTCGGTTTTAAGTTTGGCTTTCCCATGTGAGATATTTCAGAGTATGCTTTCACTGCTGCCTTCTAAGGGATGGAGTTCTTTTCTCTTCTTTTGTTTTTGTATTTTAGAACATTAATCAATTTTATTTATTTGAAAGACAGACTGTATTGAACTGTCCATGAAGATTGTGATATGCATCAGTCTTCCCTGCCAGTACTACTTTTGGCAAAAATGAAAAGGAAGGAATAGAGGATACTGCCTTGTTTTCTGGGATTGGTTTCCTTTCTTATGAGTTGGGTTTTTTAGCTTTCATTTTAATGGCATATAGATCTCTCCTTTAATCCCACTACACTTGTAGGTGGCATTTTTAAAGACTGCTACATCAGTTTATAACTCCTATGACATCTGAGGGAGAAGGTAGTCAAGATTCAGTACACAAGAACTCCAATACACTTTACAGTGCTGATGGCAATGGCCTCTATTGTCATTGCAGACATTCTGCATAGTAGAGGGCAGAGGTAAACAATTCCAGAGTACTGTGCTATTTTTTGTCCTCACTACTGGCTATAAAGTAAGTATGAATGACCAGGACTTGTAGGTGTATAGCTAAGCCATCCTGCAACACCCAGGTTTTTCTCTTCATTGGCAGAATACATGACACGATCATACATATTTGAGTTTTAACATCTTTCACCTCATGCCCCAGATACCTTAATCAGTTTTAAATTGTCATCACATAAGTGCATGTAACATGATGAAAAACATGAGTTTTTGTGGCTGTTCCTGCCTTTGGGTCACAGATGAACATTGCATTGACTCCTGGGGCACCTGGGGCTTTCAACTCGTGGCAGTGCTGAAAGGCCACAGCAGTATTTCAATTAAATTCATCCTCTCCTCATCAGAGCACCAGGATGAGTCAAAAGCTCTTTCATATTGCTACCCACAACCAATTTGTCTGATCATTTCACCTGTTATTTACTGATAGATCTTTCCTATGTATGCAACAGAGGCAAGAATAGCTTTCAGCCTATTTCTGCATTAGCCCACTTATTTGAAAGTCTGAAGAAAGGAAACTTATTCACGGAATTTACTTGAATTTGCTCTATATTTAATGATATGGTTTACAGATCTGCTTAAATATGTGTGTCTCCATTCCTGATCAAAATTAGAACTTCATTAGAGTTCATCTGATCTGTTGGTTGCCTTTTGTCTTTGAGCATAATTAAATTAATTAATAATTACAGAAATTAATTTTGTTCATAGATCTTCCATGAGCAAGAAAATTGAAAAATTCAATACACTGGTGATTAAATTTTCCCTGTACTATTTAGAAGGTGCAAAGCCAAAGTGACTTTCCAGTTTACTTCATTATTTTGGTAATGCGTACTGCTAATTACGCTCACACCATTCAAAGAATAAAAATTTAAGATTAACATGTGTATCATCTTCTCGTTTTAATCTGCATGAGTGGAGCATAGGAAAAAAACATTGCATTTATCACAGAAATTGCACAGAATTCTAAGGATGGTTCTCAATTGATTTTACTTCTCTTTCAACTCAGAAGATTAGGAACAAAGTAAAAAAAAAAAACAAACAAAAAAAAAAAAAAACCCTATTAGTTTTGTAACAGGGTATCAATTCAAAGTCACTTGTTTTTTATTCTGCGGCAACAATTCAGTCTGTTTGGTATACAACCCGAATTTATATATCCTTGTATATCCACATGTTAAAGCAGTAGACTTGTAAAAGGGCAATACCATCACAGTTTTGAAGTAAATCAAAGGCTTTATTTCAAGGCTTGAGCTGCAGACACTTGTCTTTCCACTAAATATTGTAAGATACATCTAGTGTTGATTTTCACATTACAGAGAAGGTCACCTTTGGGGAAAAATAAACCAATAGCTTTCCTGTGATTCCAGTCAGACTCTTTTGAATATTTTAATATTTAAACCCTCGTATATATGCTCTACTCCCTTTTAAAAGAAAATGAATGTATCAGGAACTCCTGTTCATGTCATTCATTTGGGCCTAAAAGCATCTCTTCTGTTACTGGGTTGTTTTGGGGGAAACAGTAACAGAATATTTATTTCTTGTAGCAGGATAAAGATGAGTTTCAATTACTTGTTACGTAAGTCCCAGGAAGCAATGGTAGTTAATAGACTGGACTGCATCCGTGCAATTTTGGTCAGTAAAACTGGGGAAAACAAATATTTCCCTTTCCACAGCTCTTAATCTGGAATATGGCATTCAGTGTTGGATCTTCAGTGCAAGAAAGATGCTGATAAATTGCGACAAATTCAGGGAAGGGTCACCATGGAGAATTAACACTCCTAGAAGAGGTGAAGGGATATGCGCTTCTTCATCCTGAAGAAGAGTTGGCTGGGGAACTGGGAGGCATCAGAGCATTCTGAGTATGCTTCAAATACTTGTATGAAGTGTAGAGAGAAGTCTTCATTGAAGTAAATGGAAAGACAGACATACTCACCAAAATTGTCTAGAGTGATTGTGGAATCTCCCCTTTGAGATCTGATCTTCTAACTGACCCTGCTTTGGGCAGGAGGTTGGACTAGAGCTCTCCAACCTGAATTATTCTATGACTCTATACTAAGCAACTCATAGAAATTCACCAAGAATAATCATTTTAACTTCCTAGTTTAATATGAAAATTAAATGTGCACTCCTGAAGGATTTATTTCACTGTAAATAGAGGCAGATTTTGAAGCTGGCTTGGAGTACATCCAGTTAAATGTAATTTTATTGTCAGAGAAAAACAAAAGCTGCAAGACAAGGATTCTGAAGCTGAGGATCACTTTCACACCATACTGTACCCTTTTCAATAGGGCACAGTACCAAAGGGGCTCAATATGGGCAGCAGAGCCAGGGTAACAGGGTGGGGGCCAGGCAGGAAATAAAGTGCCAACACAGGGCTGAAAGTCCTTGCAGAACTAATCCCAACTGCATCACAGAGCCAAGGTATCTGTGCACCAGACACCTGAAGATTGGCTGGAGGGCGCAGATGGATCCAGGCTGGGATGAAATGGGACTCGTGAGGCCATGGGCAGGAATGCAGGTTTTGTTGGGGGATAATCAAGTTCTATTGCTGCCTTCAGTGCCTTGACATTTAATCTGTCTCAGGTTATTGATGGTATTTTTATTCTGTGTATATATCTTGTCCTTTTTTTAAACTGTGATAGCTTCAAGTGTGCAGATCCTGAAATCTGTAAATAAGCAGATTCCTTGAAGGGAGGAACATCACCAAACAAACCAGAGCAGTCTCGACTAATGTATAGCTATAGAAGGGTTGTTTAACTTTCCTCTAACATCAGCAGATGATAGGAATACAATACTCAGCTAACCTAAGACACTTTTCAAAATGTAATTTTACTGCTTTGTTATCTGGTGAAATGAAGTGAATTACATTTTAGATATTTTTAAAATGTCATCAAATTACATATTTGAAAGCTGTGCAAAACACATTTCCTATGCCTGAAAGATTTGCAAGTTGACTCTGTTACAGACTACACACAAGACAAAGGGCTAAGAGACTATATTTCCACTTTAAGTTTATAAATTCAGATCAAATATCTAAATTACATTGCTAATACAGAATACCTTTCAAATGTTTATTCCTCTTGGACCAGCGTTGGAAAGTAAATTAATTAAATTCCATTATTTAAAGCTGCATAAACTCAATGCAGGAAATTATTTGCATATTTTTGGCTAATTCGAGCTCTGAAAAAAATTAAATGTGGTTAAGTGATTATTACTATCAATAAGAACTTGTGCCCTGTCCAGTTTAAACACTATTAGCTCTACCCTGTGGCATATTAGCTCTTTAAATAGATGGCTCATTCTTTAAACTTTTCTGGAAGTGTTCATCTGTTAAACCGTGTTAAACCATGAAGAGCTTGTTAACAGAACTTATTTGTCTGTGACTTGTTTTGTAAGCAAGTGTGATTTAAAAGCAAAAAAAAAAACAGGCCCAGTTGTATTATATGCGACAAAATAGTCCTAAAATTAAAGATTTTTTTATTTAACTTTTTCCTTCCTTTTTTTGTTTATTTGTTTGTTTCATTTAGTAATGGTCAAGCATTGACCATTTCAAGTAAACACATTTCAAGTAAAAAAATCTCTGTAACTCATAATACTACTATCAGAAATTCCACTGCAATATTAGACAAACCTGATTTTCAAGAGCATGGCTTCAAAACCTGAAAGAGAAAAGTAAAGAGGTTGTCAGAAAGATTGAGATATGACAAAAGGAAACAATATCTGGCCTTATCAAAGAGTCTCAGCTAGGGAAACAATGAATCATCATTGAACTGAGACTTCACAGAAAAACTGAGCAGTTCAAGATAATTGGATTATTGTGAATCTGAAAATGTGTTTAGGTATAATTGGAATGGAAGAGGTCCAAAGATTGTAGGAAATCTCTTCAGCTGATTTGTTGAAATTTTAAAATAGAAAAGAGGAATTTAAATCTTAGATGAGTAACTCATCTTCTTAATGAGACTCAATCTTACTGCAACATATGGAAATGTCAAAATAATTTCTCATATAGAAGAACCAGATGCAGTAGATGAATAGCTTTGCAATCTGCAAATGATACCTGTCAGCAGGCTGGGAATTCCTTGTATTGATTAGAAAACTCCTTCTTGAAGAAAAGATCTAAATTTAAATTGCTACCCTGCTTGCAAATTTAGCTAAATTCAAAATGGGCACTTATTCAAGGTCTAGACTCTACAAACCTGTTAATTAACAGATAATCTGTAGTGGGTGTTTCTCAGTCTAGATTGTTGCAGCTGTTCCACTTGTGTGGACAATTAGGTATTTATTTCTTTAGGGATTTGAATCTCTTCTATTCCAGGTGATTATTCAAACGAGCTCCCTTTCTCTCTCAGCATATTTGCATAACCCAGTTAGTTACTAGTTTTCATATCTTCTTTCTCAGCTTTAGTTTAAAATGAGTAAAGTTTTTTTTTCTAACTCAAAAATTTAGTGTTGCTATTATTTTTTACAGAAAAATGTTTTTTGAGTCTTTTCTTCTGAGTTTGTTGCTATGAACTCTAAGTATTTTAAAAAAAAGTAGTTAAAAGACTGTGAGAGAAAAGCATTACTTCTTATGATCTGAATTAATTCTATGTATATTTCAAACATTTAAATAATCTTAGTAAAAAAACTCTTTATTACATAAAAAATTTTGTGGTGCAGTAAAATCCCCCAATTACATTGTTAAAAAAAATCCTTGCTGAACTTAATTATAATTCCTTAAAACAGCAATATCTAAAAATGTGGTCCTAATTCCATTTTAGAAAAAGTGATACTTTTGAAATAATCTCTACAGGATTCATAACTGCAGCATGCCTGTCATAGAAAATCTAGAGGATTCTGGGTCACTTCTCTGTTGTGAACTGTTGAACAAAGGCTTTGAATTAAAAAAACTTCTTGTCAGCATTTTTACTGCCTGCAACATAAGAGCAGCAAAACTTATAAAATAATTTTTAAATCGTGAAGGAGAAACCATTCAGGCCATTTCAGTTTTCAAGTGCCAAGAGGCCTAGGCCTTCAGCTCCAGGGCAGACTAGAACCTTGTATTTTTAATTTCTATAATCTAGTTGTGTGGATGGCACACAATCTGTGATATCTGGGAGCATTTGCTCAAGCTGACAAACTCCAAACAGGAGATTGAGCTATGATTAGTCTTTAAAATCTTCATTTTACCAACTTCTTTTTTAATTACCATTTTATCTCCAGCTTCTATTTGACATATATACAAAATGAAAAAGCAAATAGTGACATGCAAAGTTAATGACAATACTCACACCCCTTACCAGTTTGCTCTCGCCCAACTTCTATTTCTGTGGAAAGCAGGCTTCGAGCTGTGTCTGCCCTCCTTGTCATTACCAACTGGCAGAGTTTGCTTTAGATCACGTGGAGGATTTGGAGTAGTAACTGAGATACATCAACTAAAGCTTTCTAATACTGCAGCAAGGTAGAAAGGCAAATGCAGTCTGTGTACAAAGCAATCTCCTTTTCAGGATAAGTGCTTTATTTTGGGTATGAATAGCTGGGATTGTCACTTTATGAAATGACTAGGAAGGAATGACAGAGATGGACCGTTTGATAGGACAGTATTAATACAATGACTCTTAAGCAAGATGGGGAAGTGGTATTTGATATTTTGGTAGGAAGATATGTCAGATAAAGCTGAAACAAACGTGCACAAAAAGAAGAGTGGCATGCTGCTTGTAGTCTCTTTTCTGTTTGCCCTGCTTCTGGATTGCAGGATTTTTCTTTTTTCTTATGTCTGGACACCAATTAAATTCTGACTGTAAGTTCTGGCATGGTTCCCCACAAAGTGCACCTGAAGGAAAGGATAAAATCTAGCATTTAATGTGGAATGACTGACTGCAAGTTAAAATGACCAAATTATACTTTTTGTGTGGACAGGAAAGGTATGTCAGAGTATTCAGCAGTCAGTATCATGGAAAAAGAAACTTTGCTTCTATAACTCAATTTTTCACTGCTTTCACAGAATACCAAAAGCAAGAAAATATACCCTAATGCAAACTTGCAGTGCTCCAAAGGGCCACAGGACTTGCCCTTGGTTTATTTGTACAGCTCTCTATCACATGAGTATGAATTTTATGGGTGAATTAAAGGTATGATTATAGCCCAATTATGTGGATACTTACACTGTATATAACTTCTGCTGCACAGAAAAAAACACCAACAGAGTTAGTTAAATGTATGTTAAAAATAATAAAAGTATACATAAAATGGAAACAGATATTTTGCAAATAATTCAGCTCTTTACAGGAAAGGGGACTAAACCCAATATAGATCACATTTCTTGTGTCTAGAGCACATTCCTGAATTCAGCTTCAATTTTTTTTCTTTAAATGCCACAGAAAAGGACAATATTGCAAAGCAAATATTGCACTCTGTACATTTCCATGAATGTTGACATTATTAATTTTATTAATTTTTTCATTATTTTGTTATTTTTTTCATAGTGAATCAATCATTTCTTATGTTTGTATACGTTAAATAGTCAGTGCTTGTGCACTGAAATAAAAAGGTTTTTTCCAGCTTTATTAAAAGGTGGTTATGTCAAAGAGCTGTATTAATTTTGGTCCCTGAAATCCCTATTCATGTCATGTTTCTGCATGGGTGTTGTGGTGTTTAATAATCCATTAAATATATTCTTTCTAGACATGCAGCCCTGACCTCTCTGTCAAAAATTATAGAGTTCAAAATGAATTTTTATTCATGGCAAAGTAATAAAATCAACTTCCAACAGGTGTATCTGATGGAGACAGAGAATATGTATCTATTTACACGGGACACAGTACACTGTTAATTTAGTGTAGATTAAATAGAAAATCCTATCTGCAGTATCTGTAGTAGTTACGCTTATAGATAGAATCATTTTGAGTGGAAGGTCTCCAACCTGTTCTACTATGTGTCTCCAACCTGTTCTCCAACCTGTTCTCAATTAAGTTGAGAAGCTTCTTTGACTTCACCTTTCAGCCTTTTAAAACTTGCACAATATGCAGAAAAACTTGATGTAATTAAAAGTTTTACTTGTGGTAATAAAGGACAAAATCACATGGACAAGACTTTTTATATTTTGGTTTAGGTAAATGATGGATGTTAAGGACTGTTTTTACAGAATTGCTCATAGGTTGACTTAATCATATTTACTCACAATAAACAACATTGATGTCTGAAGGTGAGTTCTTTCTCTATAAGTGAAGGGGGAAGAAAGCATAGGCCACCCAAACTTGTATAGCACAGATGTCATTCATCAAGCTGATTTACTATTCTTTAAAGATGTTGCTTACAAGTAATTATAAATGGAATGCAGATGAACAGTTCATAAATTAATACACTATAGATGTCTATATTTATTTTAGCTATCTGTTGTCCAGGAAAGTCAGTTTTTTGCACTCTGATGCTGTGTTTTGTTCGTTTTACTTTTTTTTTGCTTTCATACAAATGCAATATTTAAACACTTCCTATCACAAAACCATGATGACTGATGCATAGGAGTAATAAGTAGGAGTAGTTTTTCATCTGCAGTGCTGTGTCTGTCTGCTGAACAGCACTACTCTCAGCTTTATTAATCATGAACTGGTAAGAAACATGAATTAAAGAGAACTATTGTTGTGTGGTCACCTTTGACTATGATAAAAGGATTATATTTGCCACCCTTTCTGAAGGGCTCTTTGGGCACAAACAATGTTCCTCAAGTGACTTGTTTGTTATCTCTGTAAGTCAGGTCCTGCTGGCACACACTTTACTCTGCAAGTAAACCTGAACCAAAATTTTCACAGTGAAAGAAATAAAAGTATTCAGCAGGGATTTCACCTAATAGTTCTTGAACATTTTACCTAGGGCAGGTCAATTTAGGTTACCACCACAGTGGATAATAATTATAAATAGCCTAAGCTTCATCTGAGAATAATATGCAGTGTTAATGTCCACTGCAGCATATGTTTTTTTTTTCCAAACCCGATGCATTATTCAGTGTTTTTCCTCTCTCTGATACTTTTTGAGACTTGGAAGGATGTGTAGTATGGTACTTGGAGGGAAAAGAAATATTTATTTTAAACTAGTTGGTTTTTGGTCATGAGAAAACTTCTTGTTTAACAGGCATATTAGTTTTATTTCTTGATCTGATAAAATTGATTCTGGAAGCATTCTGGATACTGTTAAGCATTTAAAGTTCTGAATTTATATTTCAAGGGATATAAGATTAAAAGAAATTTTAGTCTTATAGTTTTGATTGTTACAACTCTTTTTGTGTAATGTCTTTTTGTAATTTTTTATTAAGTAGATGACCTAGATATAAATGTTGGTATAATTTAGAAAACTAAAATTCAGCAAAGCTTTCTGTTGGTTTTCTGTTGAATAAATACTTGGGAAAGAGCAATGTTTTAATTCAAATTTTAAATAAACAAAGCAAGTACCAAGTCAGAAAATGCTATGTTTACTTAATCTGAAGAAAATTCCTGACTCCATATTTTTTTTCTATTTTGGTTATCCATGTCATTGTGTAGAATCTTAAATGGTCTGATTAGATTCTAATGAAACCGATAAATCTTATATCACCTAACTTTAGGCATCCACAGTGTATATATTACTTAGATACTGCATGCTTCTTTTTGAGTTGAAGAAAAAAGAAGTGTGCTTCAAGAACCCAATTTATCTGGGCTCTGTACTCATTTACCTTAGGAAGGCAAAGTCCTACCCCAGCATTCTTCATCAGCCCTAGAAGCACTCTTGCTGCCTCACAGATTTTATTTCCCTTCCAAATAGTTTCAGTACAAATAAACACAAGGGTGTTTTCCTCCACATGGAGTGCTTGCCCCCCAAAATTTCTGTTATTCTGGAAACAAAATTTCAAATTTTTGTTATTGGAGGCCTGCCTTCTGCCTAATACTGCTATTATCAGTGATTCCCAAGGACTCTTATATAGAGCTCTTACTCAGAGAATGCATTTCCTCCATTGACATCACATCTGCCACTTGCAACTGCATCAAAATTGAAGATAAAACAGTGATCCCAGACTGAGCTTTGCAAGAATATTTTCACAGTTTTAATTAACAAGAAACCTGATTAGAGCAGATGGAAAGACACTTTCACAGCACTTACTGAATCACTGCAGTCGTATATACATTAGTAAACCAAATGTCTACAGGATGGGTCTAGACTGACCCTAGTAGGTGATCATCTCTGCCACTTAATTGAAAAAATATTTATTCCTTAGCCTTGTTTCCATTTGTATTAATTGGCACCCTGATTGAATTCACAGGTATGATGTAGAGCATGCATGGAGGCTGTCATGGTTTGGGAAAATATTAAACATAAGGATTTTTGCCATGGCTTTCCACTGGCACTCAGGGCTACAGAATGGTTGCTGGCCTGTTTCTTTACCAGCATATATGTAACCTCAACCTCCCACTTGATAAATGTATAAAAAGCACTTGCCATGCATGTTTTACCAGCTATCGAGTTCTGTATATTTTCATGGTCAATATCCATATCTAGGATCTATATTTCCTTGGTACTTCACTTTTTCATTCTATATGACATGGGAATAAGATAGGGAATGCAACTTTTTAGATTTTTACCTCAGAAGATGGGTATTTAAAATCTAGACAAGGCAACATGGGATTTGGCAACTTTTTGCCTCAAAAACATTTCAAAGCTAATTAGTGAATTTCAAAATTATGGCAAGAAAAAGGCATAGTCATAGTTTTTATCATAGTTTGGTAGCATTGGAAAAAAACAATAATTTCAAGGCACACATTCTTGGAGATTAAATAAAGTATCGTCTATCTTGAGATAAAGGGCTTTTATGAATTACTTTCATGATTTGGGAACAATTCTTAAGAAGCCAGGAAAGGTACATCTTTGTGCTGGATTAAGGGAGCAGGTACATGTCCAGTTGAGAAATAAAATTTTAAAAACCCCAAACATTGTTAATGATATGGTAGTTTGGCTTCCTGATTCATGGTTTAAGTTAACCAACATGCTTCTAGGTCGTTAGGAAACTTTGCTTTGCCAGTAAAGTGTCACATAATATACACTAAACAAACAATTGGTGGTATAGTATCACAAATCAATTGAATGCTGCTTAATAATTTTAATTTCATCTAGTTAAATCCCCACTAGTATGAAAATAATTTTGTCAAGATAACCATAATTGTTTCATAAATAAATGTTTTAATTTCAAAATTTGTGTTGTTATGTTAAAAGATACCAGATGGCATCTTAAAATACATCTTACTGTTGATCTGAGGTTTTAAAACCCCAAGTTTTAGGATGTTCGTGACATGTCACTTCTAACCTTAGACTGATTTCTCAAGTCATTCAAGAGATGACTCTTTTGGCAGACATATAAAAAGAAACAAACTAAAAACCAGAAAGAGGGAAATGAATGGGATGAGGGCAAATTGTATGCTAACAGCAGAGAAATAACTGAATATTACATTAAGCTAATAACTTATTTTAGTCTATAAAATGTATCAGGCTAAATCTGGTTTAATTTGAAATTGATATAAATGCAAAATACTCTTCAAATTAGTGATGCTGTTGATATTAATTTAATCTATGCCTTGGGGCAATTGTCCCAATTTGAAATCAATACATCTACATAATTTCAATGTACAGCAGCATTGATGAGATCTTTGCTTTGCTGTTCAACATTATGAATAATATGAATATTATGAAGCATATTGCAATCATTGTCCTGAAATATAAAAAGATCTGCATGATCACTAATATTGCAAATCTTTGGCATCACAGAAAATGAAAGAAAAGAAAGCTTGCACATTAGTACACAATAGGTCCCTTGTTTCTCCATCATCAAAGTTATATTCCATCATGAAAACATCACAAAATGCCATCACAAAATGCCAACAGCTTCCTCTGCTTCTTGTAGTAAAGATGACATTGTCATACCCTTCACTCTTACATTTAGAGAAACTACACCCTGACTGCTACCTTCCTGCCCATGACAATACTTTACCAAATTCCAGTGTAGTAGAACTAACTGCTAGGTAAAAACATGACTAATCCTAATTAACATGAAAAAAAAAAAAAAAAAACCCACAGGAAGACAGACATACAGATTATAGACATACAGATTATATTAATATAATACAGAAATTTTCAGTTCTGCTGCTCCTGCAACAGAGCCTATTCTGTTTTGATTCTATTTTACTTCCTAATTAACATGCTTAGAACAAGGAAGTATGCACATATCATAATTGAAAGACTCCCTGTACTAAAAAAAACCTAAAAATTAAAAATTGTGCCCTCAAACTCTCTTGCTGCTGCCTGTAGACACCATCATGCCTGTGGCAGGAGGATGGGTAGCAAGTGGCAATGAATAGTGTGGCCTGATGATAATGAGAGAGCTACAGCACGCTTTGTATGTCTCAATTTATATGCAAAATCTCTGTATTCTCCCAGATTGCTGCTCACAGAGCCATTTG
This sequence comes from Malurus cyaneus samueli, assembly GCA_009741485.1. Taxonomy (NCBI): domain Eukaryota; kingdom Metazoa; phylum Chordata; class Aves; order Passeriformes; family Maluridae; genus Malurus; species Malurus cyaneus. The sequence goes on along the minus strand of CM019215.1, from coordinate 6,155,877 downwards.
CAATAGTTCTCATCATCTGTAATTTTTCCTTAAAGATGGCACTAAATTATGGGATTGCTAAATTATTGTTAGAATCAGAAAAATAGAAGTAGAACGCAGATTCCAAGGAAACCTTTGCAAATGTCATGATACCTTCATGCCAATACCAATATTAAATCCAATATTCTGGCCAATTACAGTATGAGTAATTCGTTCTGCCAAGCTATTTTGAAATGAAAGACATTAATTTCCTCACCCAAGACACAATGCCCTGATAATGTTCTTCATTTTAAATACTATGTTTTATCAGTAATTTTAAAAAAATTACCCCATGTTAAGACATTTCAGAAACAGACAAGGGGGGGAAAAAGGGGATGTATCAGCTTCATAAAAAATCATTTAGGTAATTAATTAATCCAAAATAATATATTAATTGTGCACCATGTGATATAAAATGTTTCAAAAAAAACAATTAAATCATATTTCCAGAATGACAAGGCAGTAGGTTTTGACCAGGAAAGATTGCTGAGAGCAAGACTATTGAAAGCCAAAATGCAGAGGTAGATTAACTCCAAGTAAACTCTGAATTGAATAAAAAGTGACTCTGAATTCTAGGAAGATTAATATTAATACAAATACCAAAGCATCTTTAACGAAGTAAAACCTAATTAATTTCACCAGGTAAACATTCCTTAAATTAAAACAATCTCATAACAGTTTGACTTTAGTCAAAATAGCAATCTCTTTAAGAAATGGATAAGCACAGATAAGTATTTTATATAATGGCAAAGTTTGAGGTAATAATATGTAAACGCATGAAACATATATTGATAAATTTAATTAACAATACAGATTCTTATCTGAATAAATTTCATGTATATGATATATTTAAATGATTAAGTGAATCTGCTTCCCATGGCGTGCCATGTTTACAACATAACTTCATGGAATGCTTCTTCAGATTCTAAAATGAGTATTTTTAAAATTGTGCTCAGGCTATTTATAGTGTCTATATTTATTATTTAGCTTGAGAAACAGCTTTCTTTTGAAGTATTGCAGAGCGGATGACTTATCATTATGTAAGTGTATTTAATAAAGGGCGTCATTTTTTCTGTTATTTATAATGTAAAACTTTATGTTTAAAGTGATTTTTTCCCATTTTCCGTATTTTAATTTCTGGGAGGAAGTGTTTTCTTCCTGTCCGAAAACCTTGAAATGTTTTATATGTTTTTTACACTCAGGAGGATCTTGAAAATCTGACAAGGTAAATTTTGTGCATTTTATTACTGGGTCTAATTATGGCTACCACACAGAAAAACTGTGGAGAGGCTAAGCTTAGTGGGACTGCCTAGGCAACATCTCAGAGCCTGGGGTTATGAAAAGGCCAGTTATCAGAAAGGACTATATATTTTCAAAACTTTAGAATGAAACTTCTATTCTTTAATGTGTGGGTAATGTCTGTCATGTACTTATAGTATGATTAGCACTACCAGTCAATAAATAAGTAGCATCATTCCTGAGAAATTAAAATATGAAAGGTCTTTTAGAAAAATGCACTATGTTAGCCCTCTAGACATTCTGGTAATTGTGCCATCTTATACTGTATCTTTGAAACAGTTGACGCAGATAATTAAAAACTCTCTAAAATGACCTGAGGCTAATGTGGTTTTTAACACAGAAAACAAATAACCAGAAAGAATAATATCAGAAAGAGCTGCTGAACATACAGATATATGGATTTACTTCACAAATTAGGGTGGAGGTTTACTGTTTTCCTTACAGATGTTATCTTGTCAGAGAAAATTTCTAGATGGTTCATGTTCGAAAGGAGAGCTTGAGTTGTGAAGTATGTCATATATTCCACATACTATGTATATACTTATTAAGGGAAGGGAGATGTTTTAAATGAAAACATTTCCTAAACTGGAAGCAATCAGAATTCCCTGAATTAAAGAATTTTAACATGTAGAAATTTGAAAAATATATTATTACATTGCCAAGTAAAGATTATGTAATTATCAATAGGTCATTCAATGGATCCTGGATTAGTCAGGAATAAAATATATAGAATGGATTCATCATCAATCAGAAATGGATGGCATTTAGGAAAGGCTTTCACCAGGGATTGAGGTGATGTATTTTGATTTCTTGAATCCATTATGTGGATTGATATGTATTTGAGGTTGCCTTGACATCTGTTTCTAACCCTTTGTAAAAAAAAATTACACTTTATTCCAAAACTGTGGTGAAAAAGGTCACATCAGTGTTGTATGATACAAATTGAAATTGAAAATGTACAAATTGAAAATAGTTGTACAAATTGAAAATAGTTGTACTTATAAAACTTAACTGGCATTTCTGGACACTGCTGTTACTTGGAATTTGAGTTTCAGCTCCAAGCCAGAGGATTGTGATTAATAAAAACAGCACAGATTTTTGAAGAGCAAGCAGAATATTTGATGATGAAATCAAAACTCTTGAGGTGTTCTGGGGATTGTTTTCCTTTATACCACCATGACCAGATTGATCTTAGTAAAGATTGAAATAGAAAGCAATGCAGAGAAATGAATGTACTTTTCCAAGAAAAGATATATTAATTTGGTTTTGCATAAACAAAAATACAGTTGACTCATCTCTTTTCAGGAACAAACTATGTTGGAGACATTTTCTCCTATCTTTAAGATTTAAATAAGTTTCTAAATACAATCGCTGCAAACATATACATAGAAATATAGAAAATAATAATAATAAAGTAATAAAATAATAATAATAATAATAATAATAATAAATAGTTTTTATTTCTTTATTCAATCGTAATAATTTTCATCACCAAGCATTAAGTCCTTATTCATCTGGAGCTTGATATCTAATCACATATTTAAGATTTTTTTTCAAAGACAACTAAATAACTTTAAAGTTTTAATATCTAAGTAGTCCCAAAATATGTAATTTTGGTAAAAAATTATTTATATCAGCAATGTAGCAATGCAATGAAACAGCTGCTAAGGAAAGTTGGTAACTCCTGATTTTATTACTCACTTTGATTCCAAATATATTTTATTTATATATCAAAAACAAATTTTAAAAACAATCAACAAATGAGAATTTTTATTCTCTACTTTTAATCTAATTGTTGATGTTACAGAATTAATGTACATGACCTAGCACTGAAACTTTCTCAACTTTATTAAAAAGTGTTATTTAAAACTGTGAATGAGGGAGGTTCTCAGTACAAATTTGATATGCCAATCTACCATTTATCTCCAGTTTGTAGACCTGGTTAGTTTAGGTAATAAAACTTTAAAAAACTGTACTGTTGACTACAACAGTAGTCAACTCTACCATAACTGTAGACTTTATACTTAAATCCTCTTGTAAATATAACATAGGAAAGCAGAAATACACATACTCATTGCAGTTGAGATTATACTTTTTTTCCTCATGTCTCAGCATGTTCCCAGTATCTTTTGGCAAATTTGCTGATGTAAGAGAAAGGCAGAGCATTACATTAAAGAAGTGAGAGATTTGAAATGGAATAAACTAGTGGGGAAAAAAGGAGACACAAAAGTATAATCAAATTTTCAGCTTATATAAACATACAGTTCTATTTTAATAAAAGTTAATGACTCATTTTTCTTAATATAAACTATAAGTAGAGGGAAGAAAATAAGTTAGAATGAAATTTTATTTGATTTTTCTTGAAATAAGGTGGATACTCCAGAAATCACATCAACAGTGTAGTCCTGTCTATGAAGTGTCACATGTATTTTAGTAAATATTTGATTAATTGCTAAAGAATAATTTTTTTCAGAATTTTCAGATGCTATCCCCAGCCATCATTTACATCGAGAAAGTTGACTGCCAAACTTATTACAGCAGAATGCTGGGCTGACCATTCAGGGCCTTGTGACACATCTAAAGAATAATTTATACATCTGGACATGTATAAATTTCCTTGCTCCTGACTCAATCAATTTTTTTTTTTGTTTAATTTTCCTTATAGTCTTCTGTTTCCATTTGGCCAATACATTAATTCAGATAATGTCTGATAACCAAACCACATTAATTGCAAAAGTGCTTCAATTGTTACAAATGTGTCTGATAAAAATAGGCTTTTTCCCTGAATGAAAACACATCTTTCTAAACTTGTTGAGAGAAAACTTAAAAAAATGTATTTTTCTCCTTATTTTTTTTTTTCATCAATATTTTGCAGGGAAAAAAGGAGGCAAAAGCTGAAATGTTCATCAGTTCGATAGTGCCTGTCCAACAAAAATGGAAAATAAACCTGAAAATCGAGGGTATTTGTCTGCCAGTTGGCACTTGCAACTTTTTTTCTTCTTATATATCTCTATATCACATGATTGAGCATGTCAGATATAGACCAGAGGATAGATTTCAGCGTATTCCCCGCCATTTCACACTGTGTTAACAGCCTACTTCGATAACACATATTTCTTTGACGCTGTTTAGCTCTTCTAACACACCAATCTGTCACTCTTTAAAGAAGTTTTGCAAAGATCTCTATAAGATATATGATCTTTCAGTGAGTTAGCACCACAGTGAACACTTCATAAGCTCTGTCAAACAGTGATTTGTGCAGTACTGCAGCAGCCTTTTCCTAGAACATTTTTCTTTTTCTCAATAAAAGCAGAGAGTATTGAAAGTATTTAAAAGTAGAAGCTGAGAGGGCATTATTCAAGTCATTTTTCAATATAGAAATAGAGTAAGTTCAGAGACATGACTGTTACAGCTGTTTCAGTATTAACCTGTCATGTAGAGATAGCCAGAGAAATGGTGGCCTACACAGGTGCTTAATGTGAAGTTAATGCAAACCTTGAGTTATTTTAATGATAAACCTTTCTCTCCTCTCAAATTATGACCACTTCCACTCATTCATATAACAAATTAGTCAAGAGAGGAATGACCCATAGCAGGTAATGTGAAGGGAGAGGAATAAAAGCAGTTATTCTGTCTGCCATTATGAAGGCTGACTATGTTAATTCTAGTTTATATTAGTTACAAAAGGAGACTTTGAAGAAAGAATTTGGTATGTTTACATCACATTAATTACGCGGCGCTTGTTCTCCATCATTACATCTATAAAATGAGATTTTATTTTACTACTTATGTCCCAAACCAGTCATTTTAAAGCAGGAATAGCAAAGTAAATTGTTTGCTCTCTGATCCTACAAGACTTAGACTAGAAACTGCAAATAGCATTTTCTGATATTAAAATGTCTGGGGGAAAAAGAAAGACACACATAATAGTACATAGCCCAGAATCAGTAGTGTACTGAATCATTCATATTGATACGTTATTTACTTTTTTACTATTAGAAAGAGGAAAAAAAATGTTAATTAACTACTTTTCCCCAACCTCCAGAAATGATAGCTTAAATAAAGCAGTGCCTGCTATGTCAAGTGATACTTGTTTATAGAAGAATTTTGGTACATCAATCAGCCTAGAAGTTCTTGCTTTCTTCAGACTTTAAATCATTTCTGCATAATGAAGTCATGCTTCATCAAACAATACGATAGTCTCATTCTCCCATGCTTCAGAATTCTGAAAATGTTTTTCCAAATGTGCCAGGGAACTTGGGAACTTGCCTCCAGCATAAGGCAAAGTACACAAATTTTGAGACTCAAGATATGCTCTCTAAGAACTGCACAAGCCCATGCAACAAAGGTGATAATAGAATGCTGAACACCAACACGAGGCAGTAATTCTTTACTGTGAGGGTGGTGAGTCACTAGAACAGGTTACCCTGAGAATTTATGGATGACCCAGCCCTGGCAGAGTTCAGGGCCAGGTTGGATGGGGTTTTGAGCAACCTGGTCTAATGGAAGGTGTCCCTCCCCATGTCCGGGGTGTTGGAACTTGATGATCTTTAAGGTCCAGCCAAACCATTTTATGAGTCTATGATTTTAATGTTAATTCTTGCAATAGGAAAATGATAGCATAATGCTGAAATAAAATATCAGTTATGGTTGATTGCTTCTCAAGTGAAGGACATCTGAATATTCTCACTAGAAGCGAAAAGGAAATTTGGAATAGGTGAAAAAAGCAGATTTAAAGTTTTCATGTTTGGAGCTGAACATACCTTTTCTCCTCTGGGAAAAGATGATCCTTTTGGGAGGTACACGGGTGCACCACTCAGCACTGATTCATAAAACAAAATTGTTATGGAGTATAAGTTATTGTGCTTGGTCTTGATGAGTGGCCTGTGGCAGATGTTTATTCACATTGCCATCCATTAATCTGATCAACTGTCTTTCTTGGTTAATGAATCATCATGTAAATAATTTGGATAAGATCGGTAATGTTCTAATATTTCACCTTATGAAATGGAGTCAATAAGCCATAATGCATTTTAGCACTGTAGAATTAACAGGGTAAGTACCATTAAAAGCATAAAAATGCATATATCCTTGATCTAGTAATTTAAATGTTCTCACATCTGGACATTTTTAATTAAAAATTCATGTTATACCTGAGATGAGCATTAACCAGAGAGACCTTTTCTAGTAAATAGGACTTCATTAGGTAGCCATCTGCTTCAGACCTTGAATGTATGATTGTGTTTAGACAAATTACACTGACAATAAGGCTTTATTATGCAAGGTCTGCAGTTTTGATGTATTTCTGAGTTGTATCATAGACACAGAAAAATGAGCAAAAGAAAGGAGCTTTACTATTAATTGTACACTTTTAAACATAAATTTTCTCTTGCTTAATGTATCAACAGTGTTTTCAGCTATTTTTTGAATGCACAATCTTTTAGTACAGTTTGATGTAAGCAAAAGGGATCACACTTCCATCCTAGAGTGGAGATTTTTACTTCACTATTTTGATAAAAACATTTTGATTCACAGTAAGTCATGTTGTATTTTAGAATGAAATATTTTTAGCTCACAGTTTTTCTACATTACCACAAATTTGCATTCTTGAGAGTATGAATAAAAATTAATGACAGATATACAATGTAATAAAACATGGTTAAATGAATAAACTCTATGACAGCCATACATAGTCTGAAAGATGTGCTGGTGCACCATGAAGTATTCACAAAAATACTTTTAATGCTTGGAGTAAGGGTTTTAAATTTCCCTTGATATTCTGAGACCTTGAGACACACAAAAGGATAAAGAGTTTGTGTTTACTAAAGAAGATCAGTGTTACAAATAAGAATATTGAGAAAATTAATCTTGTATTGGATCAACAAAGACATTATCCAACCACAACATATTCTACCTAGTAAGCAGTATTCTCAACCCATTAGTTGAGATGCATAATGGAATATAAAAAAAAGACCTCTGAAGAGTTGGGTAATGTCCCCATGACATCCCAGAAAGTTGACTATGACCCTTTGCCATCAAATACAATAAGGACATTAATGCTATCAAGAAATGGTGTGCTGTAATAACAACTGTGACATAGATTTGGAGAGAGCAATGATTTAACCTTCTAAAGGAAAATTCTAAACCATAAAACTTTCTAAATGAAGACTAAATGACAGAACTAAGGTCATCTTCTCAAAATGGCTAAACCAGAAGAATTCAGAACATAAGCACAGGAATATAGACCTACCTTTGTCACCATGTCTCCTGTAACCAATGTTGTTACCATGTATGTTTTTCATACCAGCAGTAATGGTGGAAGCCACAGTGAAATTTCACTGTAAGAGACTGTAAGAGCATGTCCTTTGGGTAAAAGAAGCAGACAGTCAATGAAGTGATCCCATTGCATCAAATGTTTGAACCTCTAACAGGGCACTTCGGTGTCTCCTAATAGTAATTCTACAGTAAAGCATATATAACCAACAGATATATACCAAGCATATCTAACAGATTTGAAAAATTGAAATTTTCTTACCTCTGAGATAAATATGGAACGAAATGTTTGTTACTCTGCCAGGTCATTCAACAGCTCTGAACGTTTCAAGTGCCGCCTAGTGCCCAGTTCACATGTGTCAGAGACCCCTTCAGGAGAAAAGAGTCTTTCTTTGTGCCCTCTAATGCCACTGTCCAACAATGTCCATGACATCCCATACCTACATCTTATGTTTTAAATTCCAGTTTTAAACTCCGAGTGAGTCACAGTAGCAGAAATAACTTTCCTCGTTTTTTTTTTTTTCTTTTTTAAAATAAGTTGAAAAGTTCAACATACCACAAGTTCTGTGACTTCAGTGTTAAGACTCAACTAGTAAAGAAATTCTATAGCAGGGAAACCTTGGCTTATCATTCAGACATGATTGATTAGCATACACAGTAGGATGTGTATGTATGTATCCTTGTACACTGGTCAGTTCAGACAATCTTTGCCAACAGGAAGCTGGTAGAGAAATAATATTCTTTTTAAGGTTAACCAGTTGCTAGTTTATAATAATTTAAATCATCAGTCTTTTAGATTAGCCTTTTTAACAGTTGAAGAGTCAATTCATTAAATAGAAATGCCTATTAGTGCTCTCTGAAACTTCTCTTATATTTCTTCTTTTATCCTTTAGAAGTCTCAGTACTTGTACTTTAAATGTATTATTTTATTGTTTTCTAATTTCAGAATTTCTATACTCTTCAGTATAACAAATATACATCTTTCTAGTATTTTTGTTACTCCTTGGAACAAATGTGTAACAAAAAATGGAGTTCTAATTTCAGTTGGAAACTAGATATGATAGTACATCAAATATAGAAAATTAATTACATTTATTTGACATATGTTTTTATTCTTGTTTGTCAAACTTGTGTGGAGATACTGTCTATATAATACCACACAACTTGTTTGTGCTATGACAGCCTCCTTCAGTGACTAAACAGATTTTTTTCTAAATTCAGTTAGATTTTTATATATTTGGTTACTGTAAATTCTCCAGGTGAGAACAGCCAGTGAGTAACAATGCAACATTCATATTACACAGCATAAGGTAAAACCAGGTGAGGCATTGAGGCTAAAGTGGAATGAAAAGAGATATTACAATGAGATAGCTGTTGCCATAATATTTCAGAAATTGAAAAATAAATTATTTTATATAACTCTAAAAGATATTGTAAGAAAAACTTAATGCAGTAGGACTATTAATATGGTATATATTTTAGGATTACTTTTTATTTTAGATTGTCCTGGGCTCTGAAATAATCTCTTCTTGGTGATGACAACAGCTGTCTGTGTGTGAACACAGGCAGAATTCAGCCATATTAAACAAGTACTCAGAATCACTGCAGTCTAAGTGGAACCATCCTGTTGTGACACTGGCGTACCTACACAGCCTTTGCATGACAGACAGGGTGCATCTGTCTGGACTTCATCCAGAGAGATGAGAAGGTGAACAGCCATCACACATGGCAGATACAGTACTTCAGGTTCAATAGTTTCAGAACAGTGTGGACGCAGCAATCTCTGTGACACTTGCAACTCTATACCCAGGCCAAAACTTCATGTAGTCTCCAATGATCTTCCTCAATCCAGGCACTGTGTGCATTTACCTTCCAGCCATACTGGGAATTTAATGGTGCCCTCAGCAGCTGTGCAGGAATTTACTGCAGATAAAGCTCCAATGGAATTCAAGTGGAATTTGTTAAAGGAAAGTAAGCATGGCTAGTGCTGTAACTGTATCACTTTGCTAACTATCTGGTATTTGCCTGATGGTCATTTCCTTCAAGTAACATTTTAGAGTCTGTCAGATGGGTAAATGTTGGATTTAACCATATCTACTGTTGGTTTCCCTTGGCTCAGGGTGTGCTGTCCTGTGGTTAAATTAGTGACTGTCATTGTGTTTTTGCACAGTTCTTCAGCTCTATAGTGCCATTCTGCATTGCATTGCCAGAAGTGTGTCCAGGTGGCAAAGAAGGCCAATGGCATCCTGGCCTGTATCAGGAATACTGTGGCCAGCAGGACCAGGGAAGTCATTCTTTCCCTGTACTTGGCACTGGTGAAGCCACACTTTGAGTACTGTGTTTAGTTCTGGGTCCCTCAATTTAAGAAGGACGTTGAGATGCTCGAATGCGTCTGGAGGAGGGCTACAAGGCTGGTGAAGAGTCAGGAACACAAGCCCTGTGAAGAACAGCTGAGGGAGCTGGGATTGTTTAGCTTAGAGAAAAGGAGGCTCAGGGGAGACCTTATTACACTCTACAACTCCCTGAAGGAGTTTGTACCTGCATGGGGGTTGGTTTCTTCCCTCAGGCAACCACTGACTGAACAAGAGGACACAGCGTTCAACTGCGCCAGGGGAAGTTTAGGCTAGACATTAAGAAAAAATTCTTCATTGAAAGAGTGATTGGGCACTGGAACAGTCTGCCCAGGGAGGTTCTGGAGTCACTGTCCCTGGAGGTGTTTAAGAAAGGACTGGATTTGGCACTCAGTGCCATGGTTTAGTTGATAAGGTGGTGTTAGGTCATAAGTTGGACTTAATAATTTCAGAGGTCTTTTCGACCTAGTTAATTTTGTGATTCTGTGATTCTCATTTAACCAGATATACTGAACAGTGTATTGCATGTGAAGGGAAAACATTGCAAACCCTGGACCATTTCTTGTATTACATTTGTCATGCTCAATGTATTGCTGTTACTACAGTATTGTACTTACCCTTTGTTTCCTCCACATATCCTGAGGGTTTTTTCTGTACTATTTCTTGCTGTTCCCTTGTTTGTAGAAGACCTATGTTAACACAGTTCTAACTTACTTAATACTGAAACAATTTTGTTCCTATTAAAATAGCATATGATTTCATAGCTATAAATAGAAACATTCTTGTTTTAGTGGCAAGGAAGATAAATCCAGTGATTGTTTCAATTAAAAGCAAAAAAATAAATTGTAATTAAAAGCAAAATCAAGTTCAGTATAAAAATGTACAGTTAAAGTTCCCTCAGTACAGGGTTCTTTGTCATATTTTGACATGAAAATAATTTCAAAATTAAGAAAAAAAAAGCAAAATTATGTAATTCATAAAAGAATAGGTAACAAACTGAAATGTAATTACCTGTATTATGTTTAGTGAACAGTAGAGACCCTCAATGAGGTTACTATTCCATATATATTTATCAAGAAAGAGCAATTAGAACAGGAAAAGCAAAAACCTTTTCCTTTGGGGAAAAAAACCCCCAAACTTCTCACACTTTCTCTTGTTTGCCTATTTATAGTTAGACACTAGAATAGAACAGTCTCTTTTGACTGATCCACAAAAAAATGAAGAAAAACTTCAGAGAATTTTAGATTGTTAGACAAACAGTTTCTGTCACTGTTGTAAATAAAGGTGAATTTCAGAGTAGTGACTCTTTATTTGGCACTTGCATCTTGAGGTGACAGATTTGTGGGAATCAAGGAATAATAATTTTTGTTGTTGAACTTCTTCAGGATAGACCTAGATTTTGGGGGAGGGAACTTTTTAAATTCAATAACTATTTTAATATATCTGTGATGTTTATGGTAGATTTTTCAAACCATTCATTTATAATGTGTCTTTATTCTCTGAATCCTACATTTTGTGCAACTAAATTGACACTTGGATAGTAGGTTTTTATTTTTTTCCTTCACTGTACTTAATTTCCTATTTCAAATTTTTCTTGTGGTTTCCTTCACTCTGTAATCTCAAGTGGAACATGCATGTATATGTATATTTAAATATGGGTGTAGGAAGACAACAGTAATCCTATATTTATCAGATAATTCTTCTAGTCCCCATTAAATCTAAATCTAGACCATGCTTACTCATAAATTCATGATGGCGATGTGAATGAAGACAGAATAGAAAGTAAGCAAAATATAAGTTTTGAGGAAAAGGCAAAATATTGTGAGTTAGAAGCTATATATCTAAGTTACTTTGTTTATAAAATCTTTGGAAAATTATGGCCACCTAAAATTAATTATTATAAGATTCAATATAGATGAATTTTGGACAAAGGAATTTCAGACTACTTCTTATTTTCACAAAGACATCATCTGTCCTAGTATTTGGGACCTTTGGAATGTGTAGCTCTCCCAATAGCTGCACACACGCTCTGAAATCAACCTTGAGTCTTCAGAACCAAAGCATTCTTGCTTGTCAATAAGTCAAAGTACATATGCACGTCTTTTCCAAGTGATATCCATGTACAAACCTATTATAACATTTCCAGTACACCAAGCCCTGTCCCAAATGACAACTTGAGTGGTCTCTGGAAAGAAATATTCCACGGACCGCATTCACATTTGCATGGCGGAGGAATTACTGTTTGGATGGTAGACACAAGTGAAAAAGGAGTCTAGGACCATGCAATAATAGGGAGAAGAGCCAAACTGGGAGTGTAGGGACATCAGGAGTATTTAATTTCAAAAGTACTACATGAAATAAGTATTAGCCTGTATTGGGATATTACAAATGTCTTTCCATAAGTGAATACATATTGACAGTATTTCTCATTTTATGTTGGGAAAAATGGAATCATAAAGAATTGCAATAGCTGCAAACAAAAACTATGAAAATATATGGATCAACCCTTTAAAAACAAAAATTATTTATATTATAAAATTTATAATAATATAGTGTGTGAAAGACATCAGTATTCATAACTAGCTGAGTGCAATGCAACATTATGACAAATGCCTTTATTACTGGAATATGTGAAAATACTTTTTTTGGATATTTGGTCATCCAAACATGAAATTATAAATTTCATGTTTAAACATTTTAGGGAGGACAGTGTTACTCTTGATTTCATAAATATCATAACGAAAAAAACCTCATTCCTGATTTAAAATCTGAATAAAAACTAGGTAAATTTGAGATGTCCATATCTGGTTCTTATTTGTTTTTCCTTTAATTAATCCTAACAAAGAGTCCAAATTTTGCTAGTCTTTCTTTTGAAAAAAACTCAGAAATAAATTATATTTAATGTTATTTAATTTTAATATCTTATTAATTAGTATTTATAAGTGGCTGATTTTAGGCTATAAAGTCTTTGAAGGAGTGCATCCACTACTAAGCAGAACTCTCCAGATATATTTTACCCACAGCTTTTTAACTGAATTTCCATAGACATAAGTAGAAATTATAATAGAGACTTATGAACAGCATTGAAGGATTTAGTGTTTGTTCTTCAATAAGTAAAAAAAAAAAAAAAAAAAAAAAAGGACAAATAGTTTATACATACCTTGTTTACAAAATTAAATGTAGGACAAAGAAAATTCCTGCCCAGAGAGAGATTGAAACAATTGGGACAGCATGCTTTGAAAAGGAGATGAGAAATAAACACAAAAATTGAAAAAAAGAGTAGGAAGGTGTAAAAAATTCAATTATTTTCAGAGTACATGAACAAGGAGAAGTTCAACCAAACTCTAAGATGGCAAATTTAAAAGGAAATACTTTTCCACCCTTCATATCATTAGTGATTATCAGAATGTCACTGAAGTTAAGAATCTGGGGTTTGAATAAAAATAAGTGATGAGTTGAATAAAAATTGCAATCTAGTTTGGCAATTCCTCTGTTCCCTGACAGCTGACAATCTTTGGGTAAGAATCCTTAGCTTTAAATGTCAGGGAGTTGGTAGTACAGTGTCACATTCAGTTTGAAAATAGGTACTACCTATCAAAGAAGAAAAATGCAGTTAGTCAGAGAATTATCTCCCTCCTCTCCCCCCAATAAGGCACTTGTATATGCTCAAAATGAAAATACTCACAGAATAAATTAATGTACTTAAAAGTGTACAATTTATTTTTTTCTACTTTCTTATCTAGAATCAGGAACAAAATGGCTTGAAGGGTTAGAAGTAATAACACACTCCCAGGCTACTTTCATAATGTTAAAAAAGTTAATGAAAAAATCCAAGTATTCATTTTAGATGAGTCATATAGTATTGCAACTGGAAAATTAGTTTTATTTTAGAAGGAGGGTGATTTTTAATTAGTGCTTTAAAATATGATTTCATAAGAATAAATTGCCTTCTGTGTAAAATTCTTGGTGGGACAGCAGTAAAAGTAAAGGAAGCAATTTTAGACAATGACAGTTAAAGACATTGCTAATCTTTAAATTTTTTATTTTGAAGGACAGAGAATCTTTCTGTGACCTTTTTAAAAAGCCCTGAGAGACACAGACTTCTGAAAGACTTCATCTTCTTGGAGAAGTCAAAAATGAAAAGATAGTATACAGGCAGAGTTTTCAAGTTTATATAATATGATTCATATGATAACCAAAATCCACTGGATGATATTCTTACATCCATTTTGACATGCTATGATGATAAATAATAAACTGAATAGCCTTGAAAACTGTTAGAGGATTTAAAAGAAATTTATTTGAAAAAATATGCAGGAGTATCTGCAGCATTGTCTCATCTGTCCAGTTTGCAAGCAGATTTGAGAGCAGGGGAGTGTTGTTTCAGCATTAAATACTTCAATAAAACAGTGGTAAGAATATCAGTTCTTTAGGTGAGCTTTGAAGTGACGAAGATGAGATAGGCTACTTTTTTGCCTCTGTGTTGTGTCCTTGTGTAATGAAAGTCAAATCCAAACCCGCAGCCTATTATGTAAGAGCAAGCAGGAAATGGCAGCAATGACATCAGCAACTCATATGCATATTTAACATATTCACATCAAAACATGATTGGTACATCAAGTTCTGGAAATGAACTCATTGTTAGCATATTTTTTATTTATAGTGTATAAATATGTATGGACATATAGAGATTATATTTATGATTGTAGTGGATTCTGCCTTTTAATAACTGTTAAAGAGTTTTGTTTCATGACTGGTATCAGAAATCTAGTAGTAAATCCTAGTTCTTGGTAGTTCTGGGCATTGAAGTTTGAGAATGTAATTAATATTGTGAGACATACTGATTGTTTTGATAAGCATTTATACATTTTTTTCTTTAACTGAAACCTACTATAACAGCTTAGATATTTAAATACACATTCATGAGCACATCAGGGATATTGAAGAATAATTTAGTCACATGGAACTCAGGAAAAGAAATTAAAGAATGCATACATGCCTCTCTCTTCCTCCATCATTTTCCTTACTTTTTAGATTAGGAGAGTTTGGCATGAATCCAAATACAGGTTTACCTGATTTGCATGTTCCTAGTTGGTATTAGACTGGTAGGTATGCTTGGTACAAGCTTTGAAGAGCTCCGGAGGAGATTATGAAACATCTTTTGCTCACACTTGTACAAAATCCATTTTTTAATGTCCATTAACCAAAGGACTTTGGAAGTAATCTTGTAATCTTGCTGTAATCAAGCTATTTGTGATGCTGAAATACCAGTCAAAAGGTTACAAGTCGAAGTGTGAGTGCCAGCTACTAAAATTGAACTCTGATGCCCTCAGAGATCAGACTAAGAGCAGCCATGAGTCATTTTGGATTCTCAGTGGTTTAAAATTCTGTATTAGACAAGAAGTTACCAGACCTGTGGTATTTCACATCATTAAATTAACTAATCCTTTGCTCAGAAATCAGTTACCCACAGTATCTCATCAGTTTTCCTCAATATCTAAGATCTATTACAGCTTTCTGATCATGCTGTTAAAATTTTCTCATCTTGATTATTTTTCTTCCGAATTTTGTTCAATTTGAATCTGATGTTCTTTCATGTTTATATTATAATTTTGTTTGTTTTGGAGTTATATAACTTGAAAGTCAGAAATATATCAAGTTGCTTTGTTTCCTCTTCCTATGAAATGATTTCTATCAAGTTAACAAAAAATTTACATGAATTTATAGATGGTTGGAGCTTAAGGAAATTCTTGTGCTCATTTTCATTTACCTTTGGATATGTGGGTACATAAGATGTTAAATACACTAAATCAGTAATGGATTTGTATTTTGAAGAGTTGTATATCCATGAAAACTCATTATCTGTCCAAAGCTGCCTTAATTTATGTGCTCTATAGAAAAAAAAAAAAATATTTATAAAAATATTTTAGTTCAATGACACTATGTTATCTTTTTTCCAGAATTACAGAGTAGTTCCTGTGGCAATCCAGGAGTTCCACCAAAGGGTATTTTGTATGGTACAAGATTTGATGTTGGTGACAAAATCCGATACAGCTGTGTAACTGGATATATTTTGGACGGACACCCCCAGCTTACTTGCATAGCTAACTCTGTCAATACAGCATCGTGGGACTTCCCTGTTCCTATCTGTAGAGGTGAGAGAAATCCTACAGTATTGTTCTTGAATATACACATTAGTATTAATAATTTTTAATCTCTGTATTAATAATTAAGTTGTAAGCTATGACTAAAGAAGCCCTGTTTTGAATGTTTTGGTCTCTTGCTCACATGTATGATGTATCTCAGCATATATACCTACTACTTTTTAGGTTGATATTCTACTAAAACTATTGTTCCCATTTATTTTAAAATACATGTTATGTCATAAGAACTAGAAACCTTGTACTAAGCAGAATATAAATGTCTGTGTACAACATACTTGCAACTATGGGAATGTAGATTTGGGATCTGTTAGTATTTCCTAATGACCGACTTTTTGTCTAGTAGTAATTTAACTATTGAGCAAACAGAAATATAAAATTGCCAAAACAATTGAGCTACATGGTCTTACCTTATTGTCAGTCAGATTTGAGTATCTTAAGATTTCTATATAGGATATCCCTTGTATTCTAGCAAATATTCCAGGTATAATCTTTTTCCCTTGCTCACATTACAAATGTAGCAGTAGTAGGAAGCGAGTTTTATTCATAAATCTTATTTTCCGAGAGAAATATTGTTAGAGAGAAATTAGACTTGTGGAGCAGTGAATGGAAGTTATGTTGATTAAAATAAGGCATTATCACTACTATACACAATCAAAGACAACAAAGATAGTATTTTGATGAAACAATTATGTCAGGAAACTTTGAGATCAGTTTCTAGATTCACAGGCTAATTTTACAAAATGCAACTTTTACATTTGTCTAAAAACATTGATGAAGTATTGCAGAGACTACAAAACCACTCCAACTGACATTACCATTTTAATAAATACAGATTGGTTAAAATATGGTTAACCAGCATTGCAAAAAATTAATTATGTATGACAAAAGTGTTTCATTGGAAATACTCTACTTTCATTTTCTATTCCTGCCTTAGAGCTATTTAATATGTTTATCCAGTTCTTGAAGACACTACAAATTTATTTTTAATAATACTATTTTCCAGTAAAATTATTTATAACTTCTGAATCTTCTATTCCTCCTTTCCAGAAAAATGCTAGCTGATAAATAAAGGAGATAGAAAATCAAGGCATATATCCAAATTTTGTTTTTGAAGACGAGAATGCAAAAGATTTGATGAGAATAATTAACTTGCAAAAGACTTACATTCGTAACAACAAAAAAGTCTAACGGCTTCATTGCAGACCCTTGTTCAAATTCTCAATCTGCCAATTTTGAAAATAATTGGCATAAAATACTTTATTCTTAAATGAGTTACACATTCTTTTTGATGCAACGTTTTTCAGATCTTTGGATATTATTTTGGTTTTGTTCCAAAGAGAGATGAAAATATACTGTGGAAATTTGAACTGGTATGGTAAACCTCTGAAGTAGCCTAGTGGTTAAACATTACTAGTGTGTAAGCTGAAGACTACTTCATAAGAATATGAAAAACTTTTTTTTTTTACTTATAATTACAGAGTTAGTTCTGAACAGTATCATGTCTTAAGGCAAAATAAAGTTAACGAATTGGAAAGGATTCAGAAAAAGAGGAAACAAGTTCTGTTAGGTTTCAAAATGGTAATCTTTGTCTAGAAATTGAAGGAACTGAAACTTTTTGGTGTATGTGAAAGAGGATCAAGACAATGGCTTGATTTACTGCAGAAACACATGCAGAAGGAAAACAGGTTTTTTGAGAAGACAATGCACTAATCAATAGCAGTGAGGAATTAAAGGGGTAAAAGCTTGATGAATAAAAATCAAAAACCATAAGGAACATATTTTATAAATTACTGAAACATAATCTGAAAATGTGACAGATTCTTGATTTGATTCTTAACATAATGGCTTAAAGCCTTGATGCACTAATTGCTGTTAAGGTATTTTTGGGCCACATTCAATAAAAGAAAAATAACCAATTATTTTCAAGAGCTGCTTCAATGAGCCAATGTCTTATATCAGAAACATCAAACTTTACATATAAAATGTACTCTTGTGGTTCCATTCTAATGAATCTCTCCTAATTTTGCCTAATACAATTATCCAACACAGAATTCTGCAGAAGTTTGCTAAAGGTGATTACAAACTAATGAGCTTCTTATCTGTTTTTCACTGTTTGCCATGGAGACTCTCTTTGATTAAACACTCATCCTTTAAGATTTCCTGTGATAAATGTCTTATTATTCCCCACCAGTGGTCATTACATCTAACACAGGGAATCCTGACACAAACAAGAAAAAGCCCAAGAACAGAATAAGGCTACATTTTATTCAATATGAACTTCAGGGCTGTTTGTTGGCTTGTTTGTTTTTACATTTTGGAAAAAAATTGAACAAAGTCTGCATTTGAGGCACACTTAGAAGACAGCAGACTTAATATCGCAGATGTCGGTAGATCAACTTTTTAAATATCATTGTCATCTACCTTTTGTAACTCAGAACAAGTAAATTTGAGGAGGTTTTTCTACTTATTTTAGACCATTCCTTTTACATTGCCTTCACTTTGAATGAAGAGAGGAGGAAGAGGTCATGCTTGTGCTTTAGCAATGTGATTATTATGGATTGATGTCTCAAAATGGGGAATTTCATTGGAAACAACAGTATTTTGTATTGTTACAAGCATATATACAGGAAATTGTACTAAATGCTTTATTTTTGTCAAATTAGACCAATATTTGTATTTTTTAAAGTTAGACAGTTTTGGGCCAAATTTTATCAATTAAAAAAAGGGCCATTTC
The DNA here is from genome assembly GCA_009741485.1 of Malurus cyaneus samueli. NCBI lineage: Eukaryota > Metazoa > Chordata > Aves > Passeriformes > Maluridae > Malurus > Malurus cyaneus. Next base: position 6,137,038 of record CM019215.1, on the reverse strand, counting down.
TCAAATAGCAATTTAATTGTCTCCATAAGATTTTATTGAAAAGTCAGCAGATATATTTAATGATTGCTTTAGTTGCTATCCCATTTCTCAATAAGCATTGTTTGAATGCACAAAGCTAGATTAAAACCTGCCTGTTTTAATCACCATTCAAATAATTTTACTTTATTAGATTTATTAGAAGTGGAAAACTCCCTCTTAACTAGAAGAAAGGTAAATTGTATTTTTTTTGTGGTCAACTACATGATGGAATTGCTTTTTATATGAGACAACACTTGAAATGTACTGACCTCCACCTTGGGGTGGATGACGAGCAAGTTGAGAGTTTATGGGCTCAGTTCAAAGAGCAGATTAGTAAGGGTGACACTGCCATGGGTCCTTATTACAGGCTGCCTGATGGGGTGGAGGAGGTGGATGAGGCCTTCTCCAGGCAGCTGGAAGCAACCTCAAAGTCACAGGCACTGGATCTTGTGGGGGACTTTATCTCCCCTGGCATCTGCTGGAGAAGAAGCACAGCAAAGCACAAACAATCCAGGGGGCTCCTGGATGACAACTTCCTATCACAAATGGTGGAGGATTCCACAAGGAATGGAGAGCTACTCAAACTCATATTAACAGCAACTTCTCCTTTATGGAGATGTGAAGGGTGGGGGCAGGCTTGATTGCAGTGACCATGAAAATGTGGAGTTCAGTATTGGGCAAGGAGGAAACAGAGCAGCAAGTAAGACTACAGCCATGGACTTCAGGACAGCTGACTTTAGCCACTTCAGGGATATTGGAAGAATCCCACAGAAACAGGTCCTGCAGGGAAGAGGGTTCCAAGAGGGTTAGTTGATATCTGAAGATGACTTCCTTAAACCAATAATGATGCCTACCAATGAGCATGAAATCAGGCAAAGGCGGGGCAAGACCTGCATGGATGAAAAAAAGAACTCCTGCCATTACTCTAAGAACGAAATACACAGGAGTTAGAAGCAGCACCAAGCCACTTGGAATGAATACAGAGAGGCTGTCAAAGTAAGTAGAAATGAGATCAGGAAGGCCAAGACCCATCTGGAATCAAATCTTGCCATGAATGTTAAGGATAAGAAGAAAGCCTTCTTCCAATAATCAGTAACAGACTAAAAATGAAAGGATAGTGCGGGCCCATTAGTAAATGAAGGGGGGATCCCGGTAACAGAGGGTGCAGAGAAGGCAGAGTTCTCAAATACCTTCTTTGCATTGGTCTTCACTGACGTGACTATTCCTAAGGGTTCTCTGACATAGATCAGGGGTAAAGGAATCTTGGAAGAAAGACTTTTCCTTGGGGAAGGAGGATTGAGTTTGACAACACATGAGCAAACCTGACACCCACAAATCCTTGGGCTCTGACAGGATGCATCCACAAGTGCTGAGAGAGCCTCTGGACACCATAGTGACATCACTCATGGTCATCTCTGCAAGGTCGTGGTGATCAGGAGAGATGCCTGGGGACTGGAGAAAAGCAAATTTCACTCTGGTCTTTGAAAAGGGCAAGAAAGAGGACACAGGGAACTACTGACCAGTCAGCCTCACTTCAGTCCCTGGAAAGATGATGGAGCACCTCATGCTGGAGGCCACCTCTATCCATATTGATGACAAGAAGGCAATCAGAAGTATTTAGCATGGATTCACTAATGGTAAATTGGGTTAGACCAAGTAGATTGTCTTCGACAATGAAACCTGGATCAATGAGGAGAGATTAATGGATATTGTGTACCTTGACTTCAGCAAGGCTTTCGACACTGTGTCTCACAGAATCCTCATAGACAAAATCAGGAAATGTTGACTGGATGGGTGGACAGAGATGGATTAAAATCTGGATCAATAGCAGATCCCGAGGGTTGTAATCAGTAGCACAGGTTCTAGCTGGAGGTTTGTCACTAGTGGTGTCCTTCAAGGTTCCATACTTGGGCCCAGTATTAATTTATTCATCAATGGTTTGGATGAAGGGGCAGATGCCTCCTCAGCAGGTTCACTAATGACACAAAGCAGGAATGGCCAAAACCCAGAGTGCTGTGAGCCCTGCAGAAGGACCTTGACAGGCTGGGGAGATGGACAGAGAAAAACTGTCTGAAATTCAACACAGGCAGTTGCAGGATCCTGAGCTGAGGAAGAATAGCACCATGAGCCAGTACAGGCTGGAGGCTGACCTGGAAAGCAGCTCTGTGGAGAAAGATCTGGTTCTGATGGTTGAAATCCTGTGCCATGTGCTCTAGGATGACCCTGCTTGAGCAGGGAGGTTGGATCAGATCACCCACTGTGTTCCCTTCCAACCTTATATGTTCTGTGAATCTGTGAACTGTACTGTGCACAATCCATGACTAGTTTTTAAATAAAGCCTTCTCCCCTGAGAAATTAATTTTGATAAGGTTGTTTTCAATTGTGAAATGTGACAGAAGCTTAATTATATCACCTATTCCTGAGCTAATATTGCAGCTTGCAGTTTCTTCATAATGCAGCAAGCTAGAAACAATTCACTGATGGTAAAAAATACATTTATATATAATATTTTCATTCTATAAGGTATAGACGTATATCTAATTTCTTCTTCTGTAGTGGTTTTATTCCAAATTAACTGTGTTGAGGTACTTATAAGCTCATATTTTCAAAAATTATTGAACAGCTGTCAAATTTGGATTGGAATATTTGGCTCATTATTTAAATATTTTGCCATTTCCTCTATGCAGAACCCACTGGACTGAAAAATTCGTTAATTGCAAGTTACTGGTATAATTGTGTAACTACATAGATATATGACTATACATATTTCAACTCCATTAAGTAAGCTTTAGGTCAGATAAAACAGAGAATAACTTCAAATGAAATTAAAGTGTCCTGTGTACCTTTCAATATACTTTTCTTGAATGATTGTTTATATGTGGCCTAGAATAGTAGGGAATTTTGAAAAGAAAAAAAAACTAAAATTAAACTTCTTGAAACAATTAAGAAATAATACAGCAATATTATATACATTGTATATACATAAATACATTTGGTTGCAGATGGATTTATGATTTTATGGCATCATGTCAAATAGAACCTAGAAATACAAGCAGTAAAATAAGATGACTGCTTTGCATCTTTGTTGTAAGCTGGTCTTTGTCGGCTGAGGAAAGAACAAAGCAGGATATAAAGCCAAAGTACTGCACTTGATGCCATAGAGTGCATTAACTACTGGAACTGACAATACACACAGAGGAAAATAGAGTGCACTAACTTAAAAGCAAGAATAAATTACATTTTGCAGGGAACAAGCAGCTTTTTGCCTGAAGCTAGTTCTTATATACAAACTGTTGTTATAGCTTATTCTTGGGAAAAGCCCTAGTATAGTGGTATCAGTCTGGATAAGAAATATGTTGGACTACTTGAGAAAATTAAAAGGAAAACAAACAAAAAAAAAATTAGAAGGATGTATTTATATATAAGCAACTATATATGTGAGCAATTTTTCAGAGATGGTTTCACAGATCCTTTTTTGGGACATAACTAATCAGTGGCTTAGAATGCCCAATAATGTAATGGTCGGTATTAAAAAAAATGTAAATTGTCCAAAAATGGCAATCATGCTCCCTAGAATTAGAGACATTAATTAAGATTCTTTGGGGAGAGGAAATGATGAAAAAGATCTATGTTTTTATTGAAATAATAGTATAATGGTTGGGTGTTTTCAAGCGCCATGCTGTGTGCTATCAAGCAGGGCCCAGAAGATTCACAAAGTAATACCCAGAATGACTTTTTGAGTAAAGAAATACACATAACCTTTTGTTGCTTTGAATTTTTGCAGAACCTAGTGAGTTCTTTATTTTAGCCATCTTTAAAATGTGCATTTTTATACTAATAGAATCAAACTTTTGCATTTATGAAAAGCATTGTAATTGTTCACTACAGTACCCTACCATACTTGTATTTTCTCTCTATATTAGTGCTTATCTCAGGATAGTACCTGGTACTCATTATCAGGGAAATTCAACATAAAAGCAGTCTGCTTATGTGAAAAAAATATACCTTAGCCTGAAGAACAGCAAATCCCCATGTGAATTTTAATGTGTGACCAGAACCATGGATTTCTTACCATTGTAAATAGTGGTGAAACTTTGCTGAATTATGTGAAGCTATTTCAAGTCATTATTGATGTGTTGTACATCAGGAAACTGGTACAGAACTAGAAATGTTTATCATAATAGAATTATCATATATTCCTAACACTAACCCTAAAATATACTATTTTTACTGTATCAATATTAGCATTGCTAATATATATAATGCCTGTTAAATGGCACTCACTGAAAATACACCAGCAATAATAATGATCTAACATTGTACATGCTCCTTAAGCAGGCAACATTATTCACAAGCGTTCTAATTGGGTTTAAATAGATTCATGTCTGAAACCTGTGCTTCTTCATTTATGATAATGGTGGTCAAATAATGAAGTTCTTAGGAAGGAGAAATGCTCCCATGTGAAAATTTATGGTGTGCAATGATGTGCTACTGTAGTAGTGATGATAGTTGAAAAAAAAATTACAAATTTTCAGAGAGCAAACTTGCTATGGAAACCTTTGTAGCAAAAAATTATTCATTTTTATTAGCTTCATTTTTTAATCAGGATTTACCTTTTCAAGGCTTTGAATAGCCTAAAATGTTTTTCTTTCTTGTTCTTTCTTTAAAAATGTATATATCCACATCAGAATATTCATCAGAATAGACAGAACATCAGAGTCATGCTTTCATTTGGTTCTTCCTAGTTTGGCTTCACACATCTTTATGTGATTTCAGTAATTCCTATTGGTAGTAAAGGGAGTTCTCCTAAGATCCGTTAAAAATTTACATTAGCAGAGGACTAATCCTCAGCTGGTGTGATTTAGTCCAGAATGAAAAGGTCTATGCATCAAAGCAATTTAACTTCATCAATGTAGTAACCATGTTAACTTGCAAAACAGGCCTCTTAAATTGCATCTCCAAACCATATACAGAGGACTGGGGAAAGAAGCAGAAATGAACTGTTTCTAAATAAATTAAATTCTGCTGAGAAGAAAGTGTATGTAATTATTCCAGGAAGAGAACATTTGGAAAAAGTTGTAGATCACACTAAAATAAAGAGAAAACAGACTTAGCAATGCATTATCTTGCTACTTTTCACGCAAAAAGTACCAATAAGATCAAATTTAATTAAAAAAAGATTGTTATAACAAATGACAAAGGCAATGAAGAGGAATAGAGAAAGATCAGGTTTCAAATTCAAGAAATGTAACCCAATACGGAACAAAACAAATCTTCTGGAATACCAAAATCTTCAATCCCACCATTATGTTCAAACTGGGAATTAGGAGTTCTTACACAGGTGGGTGGAAGTTAGTTGGGTGCTTTATGAAAAGCTTGAAACACTGCTTTTATCTCCTGTCTTCTTAAAAGGTTTCTTAAAGGATAAAGGACATAGAGGTTAATTATGCTAATTGTAAATGTTAACACATGCTATTGAAATTATGTTGCAAAATTAACACTGAAAACAATGTAACAGTAAAAATTATTCCTGAAACTGAAATGGGTGAAGATTACTTAGAAGGATCAAGATGAGTCAGCGGGAAGAAGTAACCTGTAAAAGTAAAATATTGGTTTAGCTTGATGTTTATCATCAAAGCACAATACTACAGTTTTTAATTACAACAAAGACTCAGTCTTTCATGTGTTATTTGAAACTAATTTCTTTATTTGTTAGAAACACCTAAAGATCATTTTAAGAGGATCGGTGTTAATATAACTAGCTTAATTCTAGACTGGGCTAGTAACTTCCGCTTTTGCAGGTAATTGTTTTCCTTTAACATCTTCTGTTCTTCTAAGGTTCATTTTCTGCATGGCATTCTTGGATAAACCCTTCATTGTTATCAATTAGCAGAAATAATATTTGTAAAATAATTTGAGATACTTTGAAAGTAATTACTGGTAAATCCCAGGTTCATTAACTTAATTTACTAAGCTGCTTAATCTATAAAGCTTCAGCTGCCATGGGCTTTTAAACAGACCAGTATATTTTCCACACATTATTGAAATTATGGCTTGATAAACCTTTCAATATTTTCAGTTTCTGTCTAAAATGAGAATTTACCTGGAATTGTGGAAAATGGAAATTGTGAAAACCATGTTCAGTATTTAGGTATCACTTAGCAAATTCTGGTTTATAACTTAGTTGTAATTACATCTGGAAAGGCAGAAGTCATAGCAAATTAGTTTTCTGGAGCCTTTAAAGCCCCTCAAATACTTCTTCAAGAGAATAACTGATTGCCAGTAGTGTTTTTTTGCAGGTGAAGTATTTCATTGCTACAATTCTAGCATGACATTTTAGCATTCTTTAAAACTACATCTGTCTTAAGTCTGAATCATTCTTAGCCTAAAGACTGATTCACCTATGGAACATGAATCTTCAGCATTAATTAATCTTCTTGTTCTTATCATTAGGGAAATGTTGCTGGTCTATTTAAATATTAAGGTATCACTGTTGGTGACTTGTGAGATGGTTTTCAGAATTGTAGCCTGTTTTAAAGTTACAATATTTACAATTGTACATTGATAAAGGAGTCTGTAGATTATTTGGTTGTGTTACTAAAACAAATTTGGAATTTCACAAAATTTATTCATCTTTTCATTCAGCTCTTCAGAGGCTATTACCAATTTGCCTTAAATGCCTCTCCTGACGGTGGAAGAGCATTTAAATGTAATGATACTGTAGCAGTTTTGCGACATGTGTATGGAAGATTCCATCAGCAAATATTTAATTTCTCACAGAAGTGACTGTAATGAACATATAGGTAAACAGTCTGTTTTGTTAATTCATTCATCTTGTATGATGGTCTTCTGATTTTTGTTCAGGATAAAACCTTTGATGGTAGATCTGTACAAGTGTAGCACATAACACTTCTTTCACATTTCAGGCAATCAGTGGAGGTGACCTTACTGCACTTACACAAAGTAGTTAATGGGTAGAAGTTCTCTTTTAAGCACTACACCATAAAGTTAATTCTAGGTTCTTTTGAGAGAAACTGAGGGGAGGTCAAAGATATTAACTGTAAGAATTTAGAATCACTAGTTGCTTCATCAGTTTAAACTTCCTAGTCCAAATACTCTTAACGTTGGCTGGTATTTTACAGTTCAGGGAAACTTCCTGATGTGCAGTTAGGCATTAATTCTCTCCATGTCAGAGTTTCCTCTTATCTTTCATTTTGAACATTAGATATCATATTACAACACTATATATTTCACAGAATCACAAAGTTGGAAGAGACTTTCCAGATTGTTTAGTCCAACCATCAATCAAACACCATTACAACTACCCCTAAACCATATCCCCGGTGCCACATCCAGATGCCTCCTGAACACTTCCTGAGATGGTGACTCCATCATCTCACTGGGAAATTTGTTCAAATGCCTAACCACTCTTTCTGTGATTTTTTTTTTTTTCCTGATGTCTAATCTGAGCATCTTCTGGCACAGCTTGAGGCCATTTCCTCTTGAGGCACGACAGAAGAGACAGACCCCCACATTTAACTTTTTTTTTTCAGGTATAATTGCAATTATGGATTTTTTAAAATTTTTGTTTACATATTAGAACTTTCTAACTAATAATGAAAAAAAACAATAGTCTTTGTTTTAGAACAAAGTTCAAAACTAATTCCCAGTTTTCTCTTCTTTAGTGAACTATGAAGAAAACAGAAACCTTTTTCAGTATCAATACTTACATAATCAAGTTGAAAAGAACTAAGATCCATGAGAAACAGGTACTTTAACTCACATTTAAGTCAGGTAGCAGTAGACAGGGGTCAAAAACAAAGGATGCAGAATGATGGACAGATGGGTGATATCAGAAATTATAAAGCAAAGTTAAAGCATACCTGTCTCAAGTCAGCCTGGGACACAAGCAAGACTCACAGAAGAGTGATATTGTTGGACTAAGACATAATAGGACAGCTCACATGGCTGGAGTGTAATAAAGGATATATGCAAACTTCTCAGAAGACAAAGATGCAGAATAGGCTGGTTGAGAATTTGTGAATCAGGATCAAAACACTAGAAGTCAGGGAACTCATATTGTCAGTCCGTTATACACCAGAGGATAAAGATGAGAAAATGTGTGAAGTAGTCTTCAAAGAGCTCTAGAAAGTCTCCAACTCACACACTTTAGCTCTCATACACTTTAACCCTCTTGATATTTGTTGAAAAAGCAATAGGGCAGGATGAAAACTGCAAAGGTTTCAGAAGATCTTAAAGAATCCATACCTTCATCCCACTGCAAGATTTATTCCCACTAGCTAATTGTCCAGAAAAGTTTTTAAAACTTTCCCATTTTCCAGAGGCAGTGGTCTTTCACATTTGATGTTTAATATTATTGGAAAGGACTTATATAATTTACTCCACATATATTTTTCTTACTAAAATTTAAACATACTATCTTTTCCCTCCTCATATATACTTTTGCACCTATGCACATTAGAAACCAACTATTTTCTTCCTCTTTGCAATTTCTTTTTACATATTTAGTTTTGGTTCTCTTTAACTACTACAGTACTAATGCTATCTTACTTCACAACACATGAGACCACTTTGCTAATTTCCCCTTGCTTTCTTTTTATAATTTATCCAGTATTTGAAGTATTGGGCCTCCATTAGCAAAAACTAGCTAAAATTTTTTGTGCTTCATGGATTGCATCTTATAGTTATAGTATGCTCTTTCTGGTCTCTAGATGTGTCCATTTAATCACCTAATTAATCTGTAAGGGTTATTTTAATTCTTGTCCCACTTATAAAACAAGTTCTGGCTTTTAAATAACTTTTTTTTTAATTAAAAACTATTTTGATTTTGGTTTTTTTTGTTGTTTGGTTGGTTGGTTGGGTTTGGTTTTTTCCAAACATTAATTGTTGAATTCCAGGTAGATAGGCAAGGCTCTTCTCTTTTTGTATTGTCCATGAAGCACTTGTGGTAAGGCACAAATAAAAGGGTTTCAGTAGAAAAATTTGGCCAAAGTCCCAGAATAATACGGTGTTTATTTACTGCAATCTATAAATCTCTATGTTGGCCAAAAATGTGGTGTCAGATTCCAATTTTCTAACTATCTGAAATAAAAAGCAAAGTGCATGCATCTGTAGGAAAAATGCTGTGGTTTACCTCTTCATTTACTCTTATTTAATTTATTACAAATACTGAAAAAGCAATATTTGGAGATTCATTCTTCCTGCATCTTTGGGCACCAAGTGAAAATGCTGAGGTAGTGGTTACTTCATGTCATACTGAAAGAAAGGTGGAAATTATTTTCTACATTTGTTTATCTGAACATGATTAAAAAAAAGCAGAGGTTTATTAATAACAATAATGATTGTAACTTCATAAATAAAAGTAAATTTGGAAATTTTACTTTCATTGGAGATGAAAGCTCACAGGATTTCTGTCTTCTATCCAAGTCATGGGGATATTATCCACACACAAAGGATTTATAAAGTGTTCAGTTTCTACTGCCACTAGGAATATCAAATACTTAAGTCAAATTCTATAATCAGTATCAAACACTAGCATTCCATCACCTGAGTAAATCAAATTAAAATGACTGATACTCACTGAGCCAGGATTTATCACCAATTAATGGTACAGCAAATGGATTAAGAACGTTGCTTCTTAAGAAGAAAGCAGAAGAATGGACAGCAGAATAACCAATAGCAGGTTCTCTGGATTCTCAAAGGACAATAATGACAGCTTTTCTTTTTCCCAATTCCCTGGCAGAGAAGTCAGTTCTTTTCATATAGCATGCAGTTATGCATTACTCATGGTACAAGATTAATAACTCCAGGGTGCTGTCATCTTCCTTGTTTAATTGCAAAGCTGCATTTAAAATACAGCTAAATCAGCAAAGTGACTTGCCAACCATTTGCTCTTTCTAAATGTTCCAGGCAGCCACAGTAGGTCCAGTTAATCTGGTATCTGTAGGTGCATGGTGGCTCCATTATCCTCTTTTGCAGGGAACTGTAGCTGCTCAATTAAGCTTGAATTGTGTAAGAAAAATAAGTATATATAACAGATATATGTATATCCATAGAAAAATTCCTACTATTTAAAGACACCTCTTAAAAGGGATTTTGATTTCCCATTTTGCAAATTTATCACTTCCTTTCTGAGTCTGAAAACTCTTGCCTTAAATTAAAGGCAGCCACATATGCTGACACTCAGGCACAGTTTGATGGCACTTTTGGGTACTATTTTTCATGTTATTACAGATGTAACATTTTATCACAGTCTTGGGCAGTTTTTTTGTTCTGTTTTGTTTTTTTAATAAACAGAAATGTGTTCAACTATAATCAGAAAATAAAATACACATTCAACATATGGTAAACATGTTCATGATTCCTTTCACTTACTTCTCCTTCTGACAATCATATATCATTAGAATAAGGTCCTCCCCTTTTGATCCTGTTTCCTCTGGAGCTGTCTGGAAGTGTGGCTGGATATTTCAGTCATGTATAGTTGACACAGTAAGGCGTGTTTCATTTCACTTTCTATCGGCCTTATAATTATCAGATGAAAGATACTATAAATTAGATATTTTCATTAAATATGTGGGACATATCCTGATTACTATAATTCTGTTCTTTTAATTCTGTAGGTATCAATTAAAAGACATTTCCTTGTCTATGCTAAGGATAATTCACTTAAATTTAAACCAAAAAGAAGCCTGTCCCTAGCTCCTTTACTGATGCAGCTGTTTGCACATGATATACTCAATTCATTAGCAAAATAGAGAAAAAAAACTCCAACCATCCTAATGATGTCTACATTATTTTTCTCCATTTCATTCCCAATACTGACACATTTTTTCATTTGTCCAAAATGTCTTGGTAAACTAGGTATTTCTTTTCACATATACAGCAATCTCCCAATGTTATGTAAAGAACTGTAGTTATCAAAGAGACCAAAGCACACTCCATCCTTCTTGGACTGAATTTCAAACATTTGAGGATGACAGTTTAAGCATTCATTTTGTGTAAGAATAAAGAAACTGCATCTAAGAGTGAGATTTTATACACTTTGAAAAGTTTATGTTAATTTTCAATGGCTTTTCTATGGTGAACCTATCCATTCATAATTTCATAAAAGTACAGGTGCTTAAGATATTTGTAAACAAGTTATTTCTATTCTTCAGCAATAATTTTTCCCCACACCTCTAGTTACTTGTATTTGGAAATTAAACTACCATATTACATCTAAACAATGTAGTGGGTAAATGTATGAGTTTAGCTTTTCATGAAGTTTAACAATGCAAGTAGTTTCCTTGGGCATACATTGATTTTTTGGTTTTTTTTAAGGACAGTGATGTTAAAAACATTGAACACACAATGAAAGTTTTTTTTCTCTCATTTCTAAAACAAGAAAAAAATAGAATTAGTTCAGCGATGTTTAATGAATTCACACTGTAAAAATATATTAATGGTCCTCTGGATTATAACCACCATATTTTGGATGATTTGCTGAAGCACAGCAATTTTTTCCGGGCGTCTGGAATTTTCCGTATTAGTCAGGGTATCCACTGACTATGCTGCTTACCAGGTTGTCTTTATTTGGTCTTTCAGTGTTCCGTTATTGTTAAAAACAGCATTGGCATGTGCTAAACATGATATCTGACTTTTCGTCTGAATTGAGACTGTCCTTAAAGCATTCATATAGCTATGTAAGGGAATATTCATGTTCTGCCATGTTAAGCTTCCTGCTGATTGCCTTTAGTTTTGATTGTTAATTCTTTCTGCACCATTATTTGTCAAGCATATTTTAAATTGTACCTAAGCTATCAGGGCACTATCAAAATGTAAAAACCTGCAGCTACATATCATTCAAAAACAGCGAAACATGAAATTTCTATATAACATGGATGTGTGGAGAGGGTAAGGAGAGATTATTCAGAATATCTTATTCTTTGCCTCGATGCATTGATACAGTATTTGGAGCAGCGATTTATCTTTCTGACCTGTCCTGAAAGAACCTTCTATCAGTAGCTAGGTATTACAAATAGCTTGGCTGTTTATGCCCCTCTACCACCCCCCTGGGAAACTTATTTCAAAGCTTGACAGCCCTGCATTAAGAAATGCTTTAGCCAATCTAAACCTCCTCTGGTGCAACTTGAGACAATTTTCTCCTGTCCTTTCTCTTGTTACCTGAAAGAAGAGACCAAAACCCACTCGCTAAAACTTCCTTTCAGACTCCTGTAGAGAGTGATAAGGTCTCCCCTGAGCCTTCTTTTCTCCAGATTGAACACCCCCAGCTCTCTCAGCTGCTCCTCATCAGACTCATGCTCCAGTCCCTCCACCAGCTCTGTTGTCCTTCTCTGAAGACACTCCAGCCCCTCAAAGTCTTTACTGTAGTGACAGGCTCAGAACTTAACATAGGATTCAAGGTGTGGCCCCACCAGTACTAAGTGCAGAGGTTCAGTCACTGCCTCAATTCTGCTCACCACACTATTGCTGATACAGAATGTCACTGACTTCCTGGCCTCCTGGGCTCACTGTTGGATCACATTCAGCCACTGTCTAACCAATGCCCCCAGATCCTTTTCCACCAGAAACCTTTCCAGCCACTTCCCCAGGTTCCAGTGAACTCAGTGGTGATGGTAAGAGTCCAAAAACAGAGGAAGTGGGCAAGACCAAGGGATTCAAAGGATTATACTATAATAGAGATACTGTGGTACTGGGAAGGGTAATATAAATACAATTTAGGTTTAAGCAAAGATTTAATCTACCTGACTTCCTTTTAATACAAATCTATATTAGTTTTTGTATGTTGGATTCATGGTCCCTTTTTCCATCCTACCTTTTACAGAACTCCTAAGATGATTCCAGATAAGTGCATGTAAATCCAGGATGATATGCATCTGCACACAAATCTGTTTTTCGGAAGTGCAGTTTTCAGGCATTCTTTCTATAAAATTTCTGCCTCTTGACTCCGGAAGTGTCCATAAGAAATGCAAGAAATTGCTTTAATTATCATAAGCTAATGTTGCTTTGCAAACAGTGTTTCTTCAACAGAAGTAATCTAATCCTTAAGATTCCAGATATAATTTCTACATTTGGTCAGTGAGAGACATTATTTTGCAGTTTTTCCAGGCACTGTTTATGGGAAAAGCTACAGGGTAATCTGGTTTTGCAGTATCTTCTTCAGTCTGTGATAACATGTTGTTTACATGCCTTGTTTCTCCAATATGAATACTACTTCTGCTCACCACCTAGAGCCTTAGATAAATTGCTTGACCAAAGGTTCATGGAGGCATAAAAGACCTAGACAAATGTGTCATGTATCATGAAGTGCTAAGCCTGACACTGCATATTAATTCTGTTTGTTTTGTGCTGTTGAATATAGCCTCACAACCATTCTAATTTCAATTATCTTTGGATTATTTTTGTTTGTGTCTCATGTCTACCCTGCTGTTTGTAGGACTACCTGCCATTTTGAACAAGGATGTTATAATGATCTTGCTATTAGCTAAATAATTTTCTCTTGGATATAAATTCCAATGCTGCATATTATCTTGTGCCAGCACTCTGGAAATGGTTTACAGACAATAGTGATTTTGTAGCCCTCTAGTCCAAGAATAAATTAATGTATAATCTGCACAATGTCAGCACAAGAGTTGGCAAGCTTACTAGATTCTGCTGCATTTCAGCCATTTTCTGGCTAGGGTATAACATAGAAGGTCCAAATAAGAGATTTTCCAAATGTATACAAATAATTACACTACCAACTCCCTTTTCCATCATCCCCAGTATTTCACTCTTCCAATCTGTCTAAAGATCAGATTTTTTTCTTAATTTTTTGTGCAATCATTTGCATAACAGTCTGAAAGATCTATGGTACAAATCAAGAAGCTGCTAGCAAAGAGCTTTGCCATCAATATTTAGATACACTTGAACAATGGCTTGAAATTTATCAGCAACTCTAACATGCTGAGAGAACACATTTATTTCTGAACACTGATCAGATATCTCTGTTAGCTAAAAGCTTTCAGTAGTGCATAAATATTACACGCATTCATAGAAAAAAAATATGTAAAAAGTTAAGACATAAGCATTTTGATCCTACAAACAAACTTCATGAAGTTAATGATGTCTGTCATATAACTTGTACATTTAGGAAATAATATGGAATTCTGGGACCAAAAGGCATTTGTTCCTCTCCCTGTCATCTATTTATTTAGGGAGTTCTGAAGATAAACTGTTCATGTCTAATTATAACATTTGTCATAGCTGCCTCCAAAGATTTCATGTTGTTAAACTACCACTTCATCTTTGTATCAAAATCTAAAGCAAACCCAAATAGCAAATGAAGATAAATGAACTGATTAAGTCACAGACATTTCTAGCAGATAGGTAAACAGTCAACACATAATTTTCAAGGTCTTGTAACAGCCTCTGCCCAGAGGGAGCAAACTGCAGTGAAATTTACTTTGCAACTATAGATTAAAACTCTGAAAACAGTTGACAGTATTTAATAAGAACAAATATTTGACAAGTAAAGTAGGCCTATGCCAACTGAAGCCTTATGCAGAACCTGAAAATGAGGAGCACGTAAAGACTATTTGGCAGAGCTGGCTAATGAGGACAAGCATGAATGTCCATCTAAGGGGAAGACTGACACACAGGCTACCCCACAGAAAGAAAAAAAGGAACTCAGGACAGTTCTGTCTCAAGGCACAGGCATCAGACATGTCTTGGTAAATGTCTGAAGTGTTTGTATGTTTGTATGTGTTTCAGGACTCAAATCCATTGACAGCGGTTTTAGGTTCAGTGTGTATGATGGGGTGTTTTTCATACAGGAAGCAAATCTAACATTTTGTACGTGCATATGTATATAAGCACATTATTTCTTCTGCTAAATATTCACAGAGATGAATGAGAGTATTCTCTTTGAGGTTCTATAAAACACACACAAAAAAAGCTGCAGTGTTTGCATAGATTGTCTTGATACCAAACGTGTCAGATGGCTGGGTGCAATTCAGCTTGAATAGATTTAAGAGGTTTTTATAGGGTCAATTGGAAGATTTTATAGTCTATTGCTTCTTAAAAATTTGATTGCTTTCTATCTACATTACTTGTTAGTTTTAACATATTTAAATATATTTTTATATATTTAAAATGTGAAATAGAGTTGGTGTAAGTAAACCAAAAATATTATCTTGTCCTACTGTGTAGGCTAGTTTCACATTATAGTGTTCTTCTTTATATGAAATTTATTCTGTGTCCTTCTTTGCCAATAGAAGTGTGGTAATAAATGAAGATCCATACTTGAAAAATAAAACAAATTTTTGCTAAACAATTAGGAAGCATTATGTGATCACCACTTTCCTAGAGGATTCTATCCACCACACTGGCAGGTTTTCCATGGAAACAAGAGCCCTATTAAAGCCTCCAAAAAGTCTTGTCTTTCTCCAGTTTGTCCCCTTTCCTCTTTTTAAGGTAGTTTGTTTTGTGCCTAAGCATTTCATTTCAAATAGTGCAATAAATGAAAGGATTTAATCCCCTCATTAAATGGAGTATATTCCTGTCTATAATAAGCTCTGAAATTCTGTGGACCTTGAGCTGCTGTCCTAATTTTAGGCAGTTTTACATTAAGAGGATATGACTATTCATTTACTGAGAGTGAAGGAGAAATGTGACCTAGACTGCTATTTTTCTGTCATGCTTACATTTTCTAGTAGCTTTAAGAAAAAAGAAAAGAAGAAAAGCAAGAATAATGTGGCATGGACATGTGACATATTGACAGTATTTAATATGAGCAACTTGCTTACTTACCAACTTGCTTACTCCATATCTGAATTTCCATAGTTCTTAAAGAATACTAACACTGAGAGTGTGGTTGGGGTTTTTGGTTTTTTTTGGATTGAAATGTTTGCATTTTAAACATTTCTGTTGGGCTCTGAACTTTATATGCAATTGAGATGTTTGCTGACAACCGCAGAGAAATCATACTTGCAAAAATACAACGTATAGCTGCAAAAACATTTCAATGAAAGATTCATTAAACAGGACAGCAGTAAATATGTTGTTAAATCTATCTTTGTAATGGAAATGAAACTCTGTTATCTTACTAATGGAAGCATCATGTTCTGTTCTGGAGTTTTTGAAAAATAGACTTAAAGTAAGACTTTTCTCAGATGTCCCTTTCTTCTCATGATAATTAATATTCATATTATATGAGTAATTTACATTAATGCCACATAATATTTTTAATTCATTTTATGGCAGTTCTCAAAACTTTCAGAATTTAGGAATACTGTTGGATGACCAAGGAGAAACAGCTTCCCGTATGCTCAACTTAAGTGAAGTTACAAAGTAGAATGGTGTTTAGCTGGATTTGGAATAGGATGAGAGGGATTCCTCCATCTTCAATATAGAAGTCTACATGTTCACTGCATTTCTATATTTTTAAGGCAAATTTTATGTTTTCTGCTAAAAAAATTGAAGATTTGTGTTAACATGTAGGTTGGAAAGGACCTCAGGAGGGCTTGTGTTTACAGCAAGGTCAACTACAATATTTTCTTGGGTCCATGTCTAGTTTCAGTATCTTCAAAGATGGAGAGACTGTCTCTTGAGACTGTCTCTGGGCCCGTGTTCCACTGTCTGACCTTAATCATGCAAAATTTCTTTTTCCTTATATTGAATCTGAATTTCAAATGTTTCAGTTCAAGTTCATTCTCTCTTGTCCTTTTGCTATTTACCTTCTAGAAGAAAGTGGCTCCATGTTCTCAATACTTTTCCATTAAGTAGTTGAAGACAGCAGTAAGGTCCCCCATTTTCTTTTTCCCACCTGAAAATACACAATTTTTTCAGCTTCTCTTTTATCATGTGCTCCAGCTCCCAAATCACTGTGGCAACCCTCTACTTGACTCAGTACAGTATACCTTTGTCTTTTCTTCGTGTGGCTGGCCCTGGCTGGATGCTGGGTGTTCACCAAGCTACTCTATCTCTCCCCCTTCTCAGTTGGACAGCTGAAAGGAAATCTAACAAAAAGCTCATGCATCCAGATAAGAACAGGGAGAGATCACTCATGATTACTTTCACTGACAAAACAGACTCGACTCAGGAAATTCATTTATTATCAATCAAATCTGAGGAATGATAAATAAGATCAAATATTAAAACACTTTCACCCCACCCTTCCCATCTTCCTGGGCCTAACTTTAATCATAATTTCCTATACCTACTCCACCAGAACTGTACAGGGGTAACACAGAATGAGGGTTGATGCCAGTTCATCACATACTGCCTCTGCCATTCCTTCCTCATGGACAGGACTCCTCAGACACTTCCTCTGCTCCAGGGTGAGGTCCCTGCCATGGGAGAGTCCTCAAAAAACTTGTCCAGACTGAGTTGTTCACATGGGCTGCAGTTCATGAACTGCTCTACCATGGGTCACTTCCATGGGGTGCAATCCTTCAGGAGGAGACTGCTCCAGTGTGGGATATCCCATGGGGCCACATGTCCTAACAGCAAACCTGCTCCAGTGTGGGCTTCTCTCTCTGCAGGGCCACAGGTTCTGCCAGGTGTCTGCTTCAGTACAGGGCTCCCAAGGTGTCAGGTCTACTTCTGGCCCATCCACCTGCTCTGGTAAGAGGTTCTCCGGAGGGTGCAGGTGGATCTGCTCCATTATGGACCTCCAGCCTGCCTCACCATGGTCTTCACCATGGATTGCAGAGGAGCTATGTGTCAGTGTATGCTCTCTCGCTCCTTTTTCCCTGACCTTGGTGTGTGCAGGGCTGTTTCCCTCATGATCTCATACCCCTCTCCAGATAAAATTGAAGTTTTTATGCCATTCTTGAATACATTATCCCAGAGGTGCTATCACTGTCACTGATGGGCTCATTCTTGGCCAGCTGTGGGTCCATCTTGGAGCCAGCAGGCATTGGTTATGTCAGGCATGGGGGAAGCTTCCAGCAGCTTCTCACAGAAGCCACCTCTGTATCCCAACTGTTTGCAAAACCTTGTCATTCAAACCCTTTACTCTTACACTGGACTTTCAATATGATGTACTATAAAAGCAAATATTTCTCATAAATTATTATGAACGAGACTAAGGTGACTAGCTCAAATATGGAAAACTAGTGTGTACGTACATGAAAAATTAGGTGAAATTGCCAGTTCCATATGTTAAGTGGATCCTTCAAATGTAAAGTGAAAGAAATTGCTGGAAAAACCTATCTCTAAGTACCACACCGTGAATAAGACAAAGCACGAGAGAAGACAAGATACATCAGGCAAGAAGATTCCGAGAAATGGAACAGGCAATTTCAAAGCTGGTAATGGAAAAAAAAATCACCACAATTTAAAGATAGGACAGAAGATAGATAAAATAATAAGTAAGAAAAATACAGTGATTATAGGGTATTGTTGAAGGACCAAATGATAAGGTCATAGCTGGACGAATGGAAAAGGTGCACAAAAAGATACAAATATATACAACTGGAAGCAAAATTTTCCAGGGTAACAGCCAGTTGTCTGTTTCCTTGAATGCTTATGAATCTGTTTTGAGAAAAAACAAACAAACTTTTGAATATGAACTGTTTATAGTCTATATTTTATTTTCTCTTTTTTCATTCCTTGTCAAACAATATATGATCATATTTAGAGGCTGCTGCTCTTCATTTATAGGTAACCACTGTACTGTGTTCTGCCAAAAATGGTACATTTCCCTTTGAATTGCGATAAAGGTTTTTACTGTGTTTGTCAAGAAGATAAACATGAACTTTATTTTCACCCAAAATTAACAGACTGAATGGCAAGCAATCCAATTGCATCAGAGGCAATGAGAAAATTCATTCATTATAGCATAGCATTTTCTCAAAAAGAAAGTAAAAAAAAAAATCCAAGATAAACTTCATAAATCTGCTGCATTTTTAATGAATATGTATTTGCTAAAAAAAGTTGCAAGTCTTACACACCTTTCATATGTGTACCTCTAATAAGATTTATAAAGATATTAGTACTGAGTGTAT
The DNA here is from genome assembly GCA_009741485.1 of Malurus cyaneus samueli. Taxonomy (NCBI): domain Eukaryota; kingdom Metazoa; phylum Chordata; class Aves; order Passeriformes; family Maluridae; genus Malurus; species Malurus cyaneus. The sequence continues at coordinate 6,118,010 of CM019215.1, read as the reverse complement.
TATTTATACATATTATAAAAACATATATGTTTATTAATAAAGTACATAGATATATATTTATATTAAAACTATAATGAAGGGACCTTATATATGTATCTATGGCCTTGTGATATTATTTTGGAGGTAATTTATTTTAGTCATATTTTTGAAATTTTATATTACAGGCTGAGAACTACCCTTCTGACTTTTTCACAAGTTTTAATATTTTAAAAACAGAAATTTCTGATCTCAATTTTTAATCATTTCTGCATAAATATAGGGAATTTCTGCATTAGAGAGTAGGGAACAAAACAGAATATGGTTTCAAAAATAATTTTTGTAGTAATTTTTGTAGGCCCTCAGTACCTAAAGGAAGACTACTAAAAGAAAGGTACAGACTTTCCACAAGTGAGTGTAGTGGTAGGACAATACCAGATGGCATCAAGCTGAAGGAGGATAGGTTTAGATCAGGTATTAGGAAGAAATTCTTTGCTGTAGGGGTGGGGAGGCACTGGCACAGTCTGCCTGAAGAAGCTGTGGATGTCCTATATCTATAGGTATTCAAGGTCAGGTTGGATGGGGCTCTGAGCAACCTGGTCTAGTGGAAAGTG
>CM019215.1:6091513-6117404 GCA_009741485.1 Malurus cyaneus samueli | reverse complement strand
CTAAATAATCTTTTAAGATCTCTTCAAACTCAACCATTCTATGATTCTATGATTCATCCTCATTTAGCTGAGGTTATTGTAGATGCAGAGAAATATAATCACTTATACGAACAACTCTGATTTTGAATATATGAAAAAGTAATCAGTGCAGTCAAAAGTATCAAGGTCTTTTTCAACATTTGAAATCTACAGTAAGAAAAATACTTAGATACTTTCAGGCTGTTATCTAGCCCTTTAAAAACAAGCAAGGAAATAAAAACAAGGTGAAAATATATTTTTTGTGGTGGTGGATGGTGGTAACAAAAATATTGCCTTTCTAGTGCTTTCCATTTTTTTAATTTTCATTGTCTAATACGTGTAGTGATACATTATATTGAAATATATCAATATCAATAATGAATTATATCTCATTGTTTAGTATGATTTTATTTGCTCCCAAGTCTGCAAATTCTGCAACGGGATTAGTAATTTACATCTACCCAGTTGCCTATTTTCATGAAAATTTTAACAGTGTTTTTCAAAATGTGTCACTACTGTTAAACTTTGGTAAAAGCTCAGCTATAGATTCCAGAGGTGTTGGAGGGAATGAAGTCAAACTGAAATTCTTAGTGATTGTATAGTCAATTCAGCATCAAGTTCCAACAGTGCAGTTTGGGGCTTCTCCTGCATTTTGCTATACAAGTCATTATACACTCTGTGTTCTCCTATGCATAATGTTTAATTTATATGACAATAATTTATGCTGTTGTTGAATTATTTAACTTTCAGGCAGTGTATCCTGTAATGTAAGGAATGTGTTTTTCTTTGATTCTGTTACAATGTCATCATGATGAAAATAGCACATTATGCATTTTATTATTGTATTATTACATTGTGTCTTTGAAAGTTGTCACTTGATGCAAATAATTTGGCAGCCAATTAATTGTATGACGTTCCTCAACCAATTTGTATTTTTTTGTTGATTTCCTTTGCTGTTCTTTCACTGCAGGTGTCCAGATACATAAATGGTATTTGCATTGTGTCAGCATGATATTAAAACCCAATTAATTTCAGAATTAAGCTTTTAAAATTCATTTGAAAGAAATTTAGTCTGATGAACTCAGGATTTTTCCTCATGTATCTCTAAATACCGTTAGAGATTATAACGGTAAATGAGTAAAAATACTGCTTTACTATGTCCCGTTTAATGTTGGTCCAGATAGAATTTTAAACCTGTCCATCAGTACACATACCATCCCATCATCTTCATAAACAATGTGATGTACCAAGCATTGGACAAGAAGTGTTACAGTTGAATATATATATATGTCCACATGCATGAATCAGGCGTTTTCAAGACCCAACACATCCTTGACAGTCATTTTCATATAATGGGCAGGACAGTAGTTAATAGTTACTGGTGCTTAGGTACGTTTTTTCACATGGGTGTCTTCTGTATGCAGCCACAAACATCCTTGTCCCTTTGGTGAATTGCTCACATCTCAAAATCCCTTGTGTACTCTGTCTTTCTGTGGCATCACATCACAAAAACGCTTAGTACTACTGGTTACACTGTTACATCGGCTACACTATTTCAGGGCATTTATTTTGGGAGTCAAGATAAGCAATTAATGCACATTAATGCACATTAATTCATGCATGGATAGATCTTGGCTCAAGCTACAGGAGTCAGAGTAAGAAGTTGGTTATATTGAGTTAAGATGTCCATATTGATTCCCTTTTGATATTTACTTCATCTAGGTACTTCGATAGCATGAATTCCATGCATATTCCACATGATATTTAATTTTCAACATGCTACCAATTAATATTTATCATAAATGATAGCAGGATACTGATTTCAATTGCATTTATCAAGAGAGCAGTTTGACAGCAACCATATGTATTCAGCATTTTTAATACCCTGAAAAGGTTTTAAACTTAGTAAGACAGAGTGTCCTTCATGAGGATTTATAAAACAAAATAGCTCCATGTATTGTGTTTTGAAAATCGCCCTGCCAATGGTAGAGGGGTTGCAACTACATGATGATTTAGGCCCCTTCCAACCTAAACCAATATTTCATTCTATATTCTGCTAGAGAATGAATAGATGAATAAACGATGAATATGGCAATAAAGAGAAGATTTTTCAGAATTCAGAATTCTGATTTCAGCAAGTGGTTATTACAAGATCTGTGATCACAGACCTCAGAGTTTTAATTGTGAGATTGCTGCCTCTCTAAATACCTGCTCGTTAACTCAGCTGTTTCCTGTTTCAGACCAGGAAATGCCTGGAACAGCTGTGACTCTTAATATCAATAAATGTATTGCAACATCCTTATTTGAAAACACCACTAAAAACATGTATGTTATTTTTTATTTATGATCAGCCCAGTTCTGCTACCATTGCTTTTTTAACAAGGTCATTATTACGTGTTTTGGCATGTGTTTAATTCCTGGCAACTGAATCTTTGAAATTTTCAATGGCTGACAGCAAGCTAATGAAAATAAAACATGAACATTTGGACCACAATCCAACCATCAAGTCTGAAGTAGTAAAATGGACAACAACCTGAGATTTTAGGCTGAGTATTAGACATACATTGTAATTTTCCAAGAAAAAAATCTACAATTACTTTTAGCACATATTTTTAATGCTTTGGATTTCTATCATAAACCAGAACAGCTCTGAAGATGCCATGACTACCTGTTGAGCCAATGGTGTGTGAAATAAGAAAGATATATATTGTAGGCCTCAATGACTATAAAGGCGAGGCTTTTAAAAAGAACTGTTATGTCTAACATTTTTTATTATATTGAAGGGATAAAAAGCACAGATACAAAAATCTTGTGTGTGCATATGTATGCACCACACAATTTGTCATGGGGGGAAAGGAATACTGAAAAATGTACTTGCCAGAGCCCAAACTTTTAAGTAGATCACAGGAATAGATGTGTCAGGGTAAAGCTTTTACATTACTCACACGGCTGTAGAGATCACCACTCTGGAGTGGATGCCAGCTACATCCAGGGAAATCAATGCTTGTTCCAGCCACTCTCAGGACTGGTGCTCATGCAGTGGCTGGATTTCACCACATAGCAGTTCTACTGTGGGCAATTTCCTTCTATGTGATTTTGTATGGCTGTATGAAAATATTTTCAACACATCTCTGCCGACAAAATGTCTTTGTAGGAAATCAGATCAGTCCACGATGAGCCATGTTATCCACCTTTCCACTATTTGCTGGTATTGTTCTGGCAGCTGTTAATCTATGGCCAGTGCCAAGGCTTGTTGCACTCGTGTGTACAATATCCTGGTTTCCATGGCTTTCTGCACTCTACTCAGCTCTTGACCTAGGAGACAACAGAGTATTCCCATGTCACAGAATCACAGAACAGACAGTATCTGAGCCTGGAAGGCACCTCTGAATATAATCTGGTTCAAGTTCTCCCTCTCAAAGCAAGGCCATCTGGAGTGGGGTGATCTTGAGCATCTGCAGGATAGAGACCCCACAGCCTCCACGAACAACCTGTTTGAACGTTGAATCAGCCTAACAGTGGGAAAAATATGTTTAAACTGTATTTCTTCTATTTCAATTTGTGTCAAATTTTCTCATTATTTCACTTGCGACCCTTGAGAAGAGCCTGCCTCCCTCTTCATTTACCTGTCAAGTATTTACTACCATTGACAATCCTTGAACCTTTTGTACATGAGGCTGAACATGCACTTTCACAGATTCCCTGGTATGTCTGGAGCTCCCATCCCTGAATAATTTGTGACTCTATGTGGGGCTCTCTCTGTCCATGTCTCATACTGAGGAACCATCACTGGACACAGTACTCAAAGTGTGAGGGAACTGGCCTCTATCTGGACTTTATGCTGCTTCATGCATTTCACCACCCTTCAAGCATTTCACCGCCCAGCTCTTCAGTCACTTTTCAACACACATCACAGACTCGTCATCTACCCCATACGTTATCAGTTTGTCTAAGAGAGTGTTACTGGCTAAAGTGAAGGAGATATATTCAACTTCTACTTGAAAAACTTTGTTCATCACTCAAGCAGAACACTGAAACTCCTATTTCTAAATGCTTCTGTGGTGTAAAAATCTTTTCCTTCCAGATCTGATTTTAGTTTTCCAAATTTGAACATCTCTGTGAACTTTTCAAATGCAGGCAGACTTAATTTAAGTTTGATAAATTTTGGCAAATAAGGTAACAGAGCTGCCAAAGCAGTCATAAATTGGCTGAGAAAATGTCTTCAGAAGAGGTTAAGTCCTGCTTCTCTCTTCTGGGAAGCAGTAGTCACAGTTCACATTCAGGAGTGCTGAATTTTAAGGTGTCTGTATAGTTAAGCAACTACAGAAACTCTGGCTTTGAAATCTTAAAAACATTTTGTCATTATTTAGGCATTTTGTGCTATGATAAAACACAAATTCTTGTAGAAATATTACAAAAGTAAAGAGATCACAAATATGCCATAAAAATTGTGCTTCTTGTTTTGAACAGTGCTTGGTAAGAATATACTCTGATGTTCAGTGGTTTTATAAAAACGAGCATATGGAATTGCACGTTCTAGGAAGAAATTCTGATGAACATTAGCACTTTTCTTCGGTTCATAAAAGTATTATTTTAAGCTGCATGCTCCTTGTAGTCCAGTTGTCATCAAGCCAGAAGGTTCAAAGGACTAGACAATGAAAGTTATGATAGCCTCTTATGTTTCTTAAGTCCTATACCGAATGCAATATACAAAACGAGTATGAGCTGCTTTCCTGATGATTTAGACACTGATGTGGTCTCATTCCAACATTTTTTAAGCTAAGATAAAAATTACTGAAGATGTACGCATTGCAATCCTTTTGCAATCATATCTCCATTGAATGGTGTAAAACTGAAAATCAGTGCTCCTGTTCTGAGGAAAAAAAAACCCAACAAAAAACCATACAACTTTATATCAGTCAAGAGAGTTGAAAATAAAACAAAGGAAGTATTCTTTTTGCCTTTATCTTGCTCTACGTGTTCTACTAGATTGTCTGCAGGGAAATTTTAAAAATAGTAAGTGAATTCAAACAACCCAAGTTCTTTACTTTTCCTATTTTTCAATTTTCTTGCAGTTATTTTTCTTTTCTATCTCTAAGCTATCATAAAAATGTTAGAAGAACTTATTTTTGGGATCATAGGAGGTTATCAAATCCAACACTCCTCTCCAGTCTGGCTTTAAAAGCAGTTATATTTTCCCTGGTACTTGTGCAGCTCACTTTTGGAAGTTTCCAAGGCTGTAAGTTCTATAGCCTTTCCAGGGAAACATGAGCTCCTGGGAAATACCCTGCATCATGGTCTTCTTCACCAGCTACGGGGGAACTTCTGCACCTGTAGCCTGTAGTACCTTCTCCTTTTCCTGTTTTACTGGTTTTGGATCCTCAGGCTTGCATCTCTCATTTTCCTTATACCTCCTGCCACAGAGGTACCACCAATATTGCTGATTGCCTCAGCCTTAGTAGGTGGTGGAGTTCGATCTTGGAGCACCCTGGAACTGGCTCCATGGGATCAGCCCTTGATTTCTCAGGGGCCACTCCTGCAGCCCTCTGATAACAAACCCTTGTCACACTAACCTAGTACAATCTTCATTTGTGCAGGCTTATTTTCTTGATGGCTTTCACATCCTGCCTGCCATAGTTTTCTCTTGAGAAGGTTCTTCAAACTAAGAGCTATAAACTGATCTGAAAGGAAGTGCTAACCCTTCCCCCCTGCAGACACTGTCAGGTGACACTGGGTGCTCTGGTTAGATTGAGTCTTCTTCCTGACTATACCACCATGTGTTTTTCACAGCACAGAAACAAACTTATTTAATATAGTAAAATATGAACAGATAAATAAAACAAATGCCACTTTTAATATGTAGTTACTCATTTGGAGTGAGTGGCTGTGTGAGTTGCCAGCTGGGTTAAAACATGACATTGTCATTTTATACATTATTATAATCCTCTTTCTTAAAAAATAGAACATTGTCTTAATTACAGTTATAATTTAATTACAATTTCTTTGTGGTTCAGAGGCAAAACTGCAAAACCAGGTGTAGAAGTCAGCCATTGCCATTCGATACTTTGATGTAGTTTCTCTCCTGAGAAATAAAAAAAAAAATCAAAAATCCAAACCTAGATCCCAAAATCTCAAGTATTATGTTATTTCTCATCTGTCACATATGTCATGCTTGGCTTAAAGACAATACAAATTTTAAAGACAAAATTGCATTTATAAACCATAGTAAAAACCATTCTTCCTTGTACATATTAAAAATAATTAGAAAAAATAGTTGAATTTCAAGTTGATGAATTGATCTATTTACTTCTAAGTATTTTTTTTTATTCTTTGTTAAATCAATCAATTTAAGTAATTCCTGCTTTCCTCCGTATTTAATATTTAATGAATTTATTCTTATGCCTTCTACCCCTCAGCAACTCAAACAGTAAATGTCAGGCCTGAGAACCATGAAATCTCAATGAGTATCTTAAAGCTGCAGAGCTTCTAAGCGATATTGTTTCACAAAGCAACAGAAAACAGTTTGATTATCAAGAAATCTTTATAATTTTTTCTGTTGTGCTCAAGTTCATACAAGGCCTGTACAAATAATTTAATTTAATTTTGGTTTGTAAGCAATAAAAGCACTAATCCCTTCCCAAATTTCCTTTTAACATGAGAAAAAAAAGCAGTTTGTTCTTTTGCTGGAAGACAGAAGTAAAGGCGTGGTTGACTGATATATAGACTGGTTATTTTTGTCAAAAAACCTTGTGAGTTAATCCATCAATTTCAAGTCCTGGTCTACTAAAACAAAAAATTTAGAAAGTACATTTTTAACCAAACATATAGGTAAGAGTTCAGCAAGCCCCATACTCTTCTTTTCAAACCCAAACTACTGGCTTTATGTCCCAAGATTTTACCTGTGTTTAAATGTTTTCCTCCTTCCTTATAGAAAGAACAATAAATGAGACCTCTGTGCACCATTTACTAGAAAACAGTTACTTTTTCTATCACTGACCCTTCAGGAGAGTCCAACTCACCTAAATCACATCCACAGCATGACGTTTCCTTGGGGCGGAAGAAAGGGCAACTCTGAGGATATCACTGAACTTCATTGCCAGGTAACACAAACCTGGGAACCAGTTTAGTTACTGACTCCAGATTTGCGCAAAAAAAAAGATAAAAGCTTAAAACACTTAGAGAACAGAGATTTCCTCTGCCCTCAACATGCGTTCAAGCTCTCCCTTCCCCTCGCTCCTGCTGTCCCTCATCTTCAGCCGCAAGCGACCGGCGGCGAGGGGACAGCGCCCATGGCTCCCTCTTGTCCTTTATCCTTCGCTGGGTCTTCACGTACGACTGCCCTCGGCACCCTCCGTGCCTCCCGTGCTGCCCTCGGTGGCCGCCGTGTCTCCCATGCCACCCTCAGTGCCCTCCGTGCCCCACTGTGCCTCCCGTGCTGTCCTTGGTGTCCCCCGGGCCCTCCAGGCCTCCCGTGCTGCCCTCGTGCCTCCGTGCCCCGTCATGGTTCCCGTGCTGCCCTCGGTGCCCGTCGTACCCCGCCGTGTCTCTCGTACTGCCCTCGGTGCCCACTGTGCCTCCCGTGCTGCCCTAGGTGTCCTACGTACCTCCCATGCCGCCCTCTGTGCCCTCCGTGCCCCACTACGCTTCCCGTGCTCTCCTTGGTTCCTCAGTGCCCTTCGTGCCTCCCTGCCCGCCCCTCCCAGTGTCCTCCGTGTTTCCCACACCGCCCTCAGTGCCCTCCGTGTCTCCCACACCGCCCTCGGTGCCCTCCGTGCCCGCCGTGCCTCAGGGCGGTCAGGCCGCAGCCCCGGTCGGGCGGTGCCGGCCCGGCAGAGTATGGCCGCCTCCCTCACGGGCCCCGCCCGGGGCTCCCCAGTGCAGGCCTCCAGGTGAGCGCAGGCTGTGTGGGTGTTGTGGTGCCTTCCCCTGGAATAGGTAATTTTGGTGGTTCTATTTCAAAGGTGGCAGGTGGGAAGGCAATTTACTCCATTTAACTTATACTCAAGCACTGTTTAAGGTCCTCACCTCCTTAGCTACAGATGCATTATTTGATACTTTATTTTTTTGCCGGCTGTCAAATCTGTATAATTTTTACATGTATACTGAGCAATAAGTGCAAAGAGAGAGATTTGAGGACGGGAATCTTGTCAATTTATAGTCATCACTGGGTTTATTTGGAATTTAAGATCTGTGAGTTTGGTACACAAAATTAGATACACAAAATAAGACTTCCATTTCCTAATGAAGTGTTTTATGTGCCTCTATTCAAAAGCAGGATAAATTGTATGTAAGTAAAAGATGAAAAATCCTCTGCAAAGCTGTCCTTAAAGATTTTCAGTTGATGGATGCTTTGCAATCTTTATATTTCAATTTCTGAAACCTGAAAGGTTATTCTTGTGAATAAATTATGAGGAAAGGCCAAATTTTTTTTTATTACTATAGATCTGTAGAACAAGTCAACATATAAGTGTGTCTCAGCATATAAAGCTGAGAAGCATATAATGCTTTTATATATCTATCATACGTTTCATCCGGACCTTTTAGAATGTATCAGAATATTATCTAAAAATAAATATAATATGCATTATATTACTAACACTATTCTCCATACTGTACAGACCCATTCTTTTATTGTCTGACTCTGAACATTATGTTATTGAGACTAAATTGAAGAGCTAGTTTTTATTTAGCAGGGCCAGATCTTGCTAACCTAATGAGAAGTTCTTTAAACTTCTTGTTTTTTGTGGCTGGTGACCAAATCTTGAAGGTTTGATGAGGAACAAAGGATCAGGCAGAACATGCACAGAACAAAGTGATCAGGGATTTTCTTGTACACATTTTGAAGAAGAAGGGTGACCATAAACAGCCCTCAAGTGTCTGTACACAAGCAAATGAGACATGCAAAACCCAAGGCTCACAACTTCATATGCAGTTAGAGACCAATGACATTAAAATCCCAGAGCTTTAGCAAAACAGGTGGTACTGTTGGAGTCCTGTGATAGACATAGACAGACTCTGCAAGAAAGGTGGGCTGGAAAAACAAAAGGGGTAAGTGTTGTTTGTGCAAAGGAGGAAGCAGAGGGAACTGGCATTGCCTATGGAGCTTCCTAAAGATAGTCTTGTGCCTAAGTAATCTATTACTGTGCTCATTTGCAAGTTTCATAATCAGACTATAATACTACAAGACTTCAAAACTGAGTTGAATTTTTAAGGTGCTTTAAACTTCAGCCTGTGCAGTTTCCTTTCTGCTGCTTGTCTGTAGCACAGTCAATGAAGAAACATAATAAACNGCTTTAAACTTCAGCCTGTGCAGTTTCCTTTCTGCTGCTTGTCTGTAGCACAGTCAATGAAGAAACATAATAAACTAAATTGAAGGGGTTTTTTTTTATGGAAGTGTATAGGATGTGCAGAAAATTTAATTGGTTAGCTCACTGTAACTATGTAGAGAGATAAGGTGATGTGATACATTGTGTACTGGATTAAAACTTGATCTACCATGCAATCTCATTGAATCCTCAATGAAATCCATGAATTTGTATTTCCTATAAATCATTGATAACATTGCCTGTCTTTGATCATCCATCTTATTGAAATTTATGGTTCAATATTTATGTAACATTATTGTGAATATCACTGAAACCTACAAAAATAAGCAGAAATTTAAATAAGACATACCTAGAGAAATATATTTTCAAAATTTATTATGAAAAATGAACAATGAACAGAAAACCAGGAAGAAAATAAAAGTTCAAATTTTATGAAATAGGATTTCAACAGAGATTATTTGAACATTTCACATTAGTTTTTTAATGGGCATTTTGCCATAAGATTGTAAAAGAAAAAAAGACAGAAAAGCTGCAGATACCTACGAACATAAATAGAAACAATTTATGCCCACAAAAAGAAAAAGAAAAACGCACCCCCAAAACATTACTTTCATAATAATCACTCATCATAATATCAGTGATACTCCCTCTGCACAAGAACCCTTATGCATATTCAAACAGAGATCTTAATTTGAATTCATAATACCTTGAAAAGCTTTTTTATGCCAAGTCCCCTCTTGCATATCACTTTAAAAAATCTTCCTCTTTCAGCATATGGTTAAGATCAGAGAAATATGTTAGGAAAAATGACATCTTGGCAGTAAGTGCATTTTTTGCATTTATGCCTTCATATCACATTTGCAAGATTGTTATTGGATAAAATTTCCCAGTACATGAGCAAATCAATTTAATTTGAAAGTATGGTGTATGAATTTTTTAAAGTTGATTAAAAAAAATCCGCATTAGTTATGTATTTGTAATTAAACAGTGTCAGATTCTATCAATTCTTGAGAGAAGGGTTGTCTCACAATTCCTGTGAATGTTTTTCTTCATATTTGATAACGGGAAATGAAAAGGATGGAGATGCACACAATTCTTTCAAGGCATTTAGGTGCTTAACTGCTCTTTAGCTGCTACATTTTGACTGCAGTGATTGTGATATGTATTGGGTCAGGGAACACATAGCACATACACGTACAAACTTAACTACATACTTAAACCCTCTTGATAACCAACAAACAGAAAAATACATTCTCATTAACTCCTCTCCCCCATCCCTTCACAGACACATATTTTCCCATTTCATGGGCTTCCTCCACCCCTCCAGATGTTCAAAAATAGGCCATGACTTGGGCTCCATTCATCAGGAGGGGTGCTTAGGACAGAAGAAACAGCCCACTTGATTGTTGGCATTGACACTGGCTAGACCCAGGTCACTGCCACACTCTCCTTGCTCTGCAAAAAATTCACTCTTCATTGGTTCATGTCATTGCTGCTTATTTTACTTCCGGCAACATAAAGCATTACACCACAAATTATTTTTGCCCCAAGGTTAAATGTCCTTGAAACCCCATTCTACCACTTCAGCTATCAAGTATATCGTGGTCCTTGAGCAAAGACAATTCCTTGAATATGCATTTTTCTATGGGAAAAGGGGATTAGGCACTTAAATGTCTTTGAGGACTCCTACCCTGGTGGTTTGTTAGAGGTAATTCAGAAAGTTACATAATGGCACGGGGGGAGATTATTGTGGCTCTGTACCAAAATCACAGCAATTACTGCCTTTCTTCTCTTTCTTGTTCACGTCTCCTTTTTGGGCTTGTTACACATTGATGAAGATCAGCCACTGTTACTCTTTCTAGATGTTCCCATACCAGTTATTCTTTGTAACGTTTCATAGCTGACATCTAAGCAATTATGCTGCTTCAATTGTGATAGAAATATGGGTGCTAAAAGCAGGTTGCACCAGATACAATTACTACATTTTATTTGTCAGGATCTTGTGCATTATGAAGTTAGTGGTAGAACTTCTGTCAACAGTGTTTGTCAATTTACTTGAAGATCAAATCTTTTTTTACACTGTCTTCACAACTTAAGGCACCAAACGTTTGCATGGGTAAAGTGTTTGTCAGCCTTCTCCCAGATGGGAGCTTTTACCTACGGGTATCTGATTGTAAGACTTGAACCAAGCAAATGATAATGTAGGTGGAGGAAAATAAGCAGTACAGTAATTCTGTTATTTATTGGTCTAATGCTTGCAATACACTAAGATAATAGCCAGTGTGTTCCTACTTATATTTAAAACACTTAAATGTTATTAATATTAATTGTATTTGTAGCAAATTTGCTACAGGAATCAGAACAATTACCATGATGATTTGTTTGGGCCATTTTGCTGATGGTAGCAAAATCACACTTTGGCAAAAATCTGTAAACAGATGAGGCTCATTGATATTGTTTGTGTTTTTAAACACTGCCACACTAATTTTTTTTTGTTTTGTTAGATTATAGCAATATTGTTAGTAAACAGTTCCTTATATTTCTAGGAACTAAGTTAAGTTTCTCTGCAATTCATTCATGAAAAGCAAAACCTGAGTTCTTCAATGCAGTAGGACAGTTTGCTACCGTAAACTAGCAATTTTAAAACATTATTCTGAATGTCCTGAATGCATGAAAACATTTTTTTTATTCCTTTCACAGTAAAGGATGAGAACCTTTGATGTGATGAGGTTTCTCAGTTTTATTATATTTAGTGGATTCACATTCCACTGGCTGATTAGTAGGATTCAATTTAGGACTTTTTTTTTTTTTTTTTTTTTTTTTTTTTTTTTTTAATCTGGCCATGGCATAATTTATCAGAATTTTTAAGAAACAAAACCTGGTATTTTGAACTCTTTAACTATTATAATTAAGAGACTCCTTACAGTCATATTTTTTTTTCTTTCTGTTTGAAGTGAGCCATTATGTGTGTCAGAATTCTTTAAACTTTTTGTTCTGTGATCCTATACTCCTTAGTTGGGTTTTTTTTCCTATCTTTATCATTAATTTTTCATGAGTATTGACTGGGTTTTCAGACTTTAGGACAAGTTTTATTCATGCTTGCACCCTAATTGAGCAGAAACAAGAATTGCTTTTCAAGTATGCTTCAAACATTTGGATAATAACCTGAATAAGTAATGCAATATTACAAGTTGTATTTCAAGTTATTTGAAAGGTATTTCCATATTTGAAAGTAAAAGCACTAAATTTACGATCATTTTTATTAGCTCACAGTAATAATTTTAGCATAAGATCCTCAAAAACAATTTTTGAGTTATTAGGCATATATATATATATGCTATTAAAAAAGTAGACATATGAGTCATCTGAGCATTTTTTCTGAGAGGGACCAATTTGGTTTTCATTTATGCCTCAACATGTGTTACCTATGGTGTGAATAATTACTCTAGGAGCTCTACACGTGCCCCCAGGGAGGCTTCGCCTGGCAGCCCATGACGGCAGAGAAAGCTTCCGCGATCGGGAAGCTTATCTTCCCCACGCCGGTGGGGTAGATCCCCGATCAGCCAGGAGAAAATGCCGGAGAAATCGGGCTATGGGAGGGCTTCGCTGCTTCCCCAGGGCAGCTCCATTGCCACGACAATCTCATGCTCCGCTGTTTCCCCGATGCAGCCGCCTCCGCCGCCCGCAGCCGCCGCGCCCAGGCCCTGAGAGCCCCAGCTGCTCCCCGAGTGTCCCGTAGCCACGACAGCCCGTTCTTCGCGCACGGGAGGGACACGGGCGAGCCAACGGCACCGTTCTCTCGCCCTTCGAACACGGGAGGGACACGGCAGCCCGTTCTTCGCCCACGGGAGGGACACGCAGCCCGTTCTTCGCCACCGGGAGGGACACGGCAGCCCGTTCTTCGCCCACGGAGGGACACGCAGCGGCTGCTGTTTGAAAACCGCGCCCGGCCCGCCCCGGGAGCCGCGCAGGCTCTTCGAGCTCGCAGCGCACACCCTCTGTCAACCGAGCTGATTCCGACAAGGGCCCGGGGTGCAGCGAGGGCGATCTGTCCTGGTGTTCTGTTTCTCTTTCCGTCCCTCTTTCCCTCTCTGTGTTCTCTTTTCAGTCCCCCTTTGGTAGGAACACTTATCTTTCTTTATCATAAACAGTTCTCAGTACAATATTGCCTTGCTTCCGCTTTATTTTCTTCCGGAGAGCTGTCAAAAAGCCTCCCCGACTCCCTTTTTACGGTGGGACAGGATGGTTTCCTTATAAAATTACTTCTTTTTGAACTGATTTTGTAAATAACCAATGTTTGACTAGTTTATTTATCATAAGGTAAAAAATAGCCAATTTTGTTTAAGAGTCACAGTCAAAAAAAATTAATTTGCTAATTGGTCAAATAGTTTCACAGTTATTCATATGACATGAAAAAAGCATTCTTATGGAAAATATTAAATATTTTATCTATTAAAACTTAATATTCTGCTGTAAACATTTTATTTGTGAAAACATCTTGCGTCTGAAATTAAGAAATACTCTGAATGGCTTTGTTTTAAAAACTGATTAGTTGCTTGAAAATCGGAAAAAGATTTTTCAAGAATAAACCTAAACATTACTAGATGCTCACTAAAATAAAATGACAGTACAATTAGTACATAATGGGTAAGATTCTCGTGCTTGTTTTCTCGGTGTAATGTGACTACTGCACATCATGTGTTATACTGTATATGATAGGGATTCAGCTCAACCTGATTTATGAACATACATCTTTCGTTAAATAGAGTAGATTATTTTGAATACATTTAGTGTGACAGTATAATCTTTTAAATTGATTAAAAAAACAATTAGCTGTACTAAGCACTATAATCTCTTAAATAATGAATATTTAGAATTACTCTTTACCTTATTTTTGGAGCAGCATTCAAAGTACAACTTGTTAAAAACTCTCAAGCAATTGTTCACCTAAACAGTAATAAATTTCTATTCTCAGCAAAAGTGTATACACTTTTTTTTTTTTTTTTTAAACAGCGTGAGGATGCTTGTGGAGGAACTATGAGAGGATCGAGTGGAATTATCTCAAGCCCAAACTTTCCTAATGAGTATCTTAATAATGCAGATTGCACATGGACAATTGTGGCAGAGCCTGGTGATACTATCTCGCTCATATTTACAGATTTCCAAATGGAAGAAAAATATGATTATTTGGAAGTAGAAGGTTCTGAACCACCTACAATAGGGTAAGTCAATTATTGCAATTCTAATGCGATAAAAGACAAAAAGATGATGAAATGTGGAAGTACAACTTTTTGTTACTTTTCGTTTTGTGAATAGGTAGACTTGCTGAAAAAAAAAAAGTCACGTTCCTAATTGTGACTATGGCACAAATATTGATGTTACAATTGTAGCTGTAAAATGGTTTTTGAATATATTCTGAAAATGCAGCATCAAGATGAAGGGTACTATAGACTCTTTTGCCTCACTGTGTGTCTAGCCATTTAACTATTGCTGTATTAAAAATGTACATATTTTGAAACAGAATGGAATGGACTGTTGTACTGGGAAGGATTGGTGAAGCCTTCAGTGAGTTTCATAATGTTGGAAAGCGAACGGCATGGAGGCCTTTCAGCACAGAGCTGGGGGAATTAGCATTGGCTGCACCTGTTGGTCATGGGTTCTCTCTGCAGGAGTTTCTGTACAGTTAACTGTATTCATGATCTCTAAATAATTTACTGTGAGTATGGTTGGTGATGCACTAACCTAGAAATTTCCATCCTGGTCTGTGAGATACAACACCCTGAGCCAAGTGACAGTACTTTTTGGTTCTGGTTTTACTTCAAATATAGCACCTTTAAGGAGTATTTATGACTGCTTGTTTGCAGACTTAGCAGTAGTAAAAATATTTTTGCTGGTTTCACCTCTGCAATTTTTGATCTCAGTGTAGATGTGTTATGTAGATGTTGTAAAACAAGTACAAGAAATAAAACAGTAAATAGCCTCTTTCAAGATCAAATTCAGTTAAGTAGGAAAAATAAATTATACATTCTGTGTTTTTCTGGTCTGGTAGTTTTATAGTAACACAGCATCACACTACTCAAGAAACATATCAATATGACAAATCCTTGTGTTTGTTTTATTGGTTTAAATATGCTATTGATTCATGGAAAAGAAGATGTGTCCAAACCCATCAATTGCAGTTACGACCTCCAGTAAAATCTTGATCACTTAAGTGGCTCACAAAGCATTGTGGTAGTTCTGGAAGACAGACAGGCATGTGAACAACAGGTGATACAAGTGGTTGGCTAGATACAGAGAAGTCAAATCTTATTTTCTTCATCTCAGTATAAACCCCATCCAAACATAACATACACCAAATAAATAATTTTTAATTTTACAATAAGAAAAGATCCAAAGTTAGATAATTATATTATATTAAAAGCATCAGTCTTGGTTTCCGTAAGTGTTGCCTAAAAGCAGTATATTTTTACTGCTTCAGGGTGCAGTAGAAGTCTGTAAGTCTTAAGCTTTAGCAAATAGTGTTTTATAACTTGARTTAATTCCTAGTGCCACCTACATAGTTAATTACCTGTATTAGAATATGATTTAATTGCCATAGAGTTTTTCAGGCTCTTAAACTGAAATCTTTTGAACTAGCTGTCAGATAAAATAATTTTAAAATAATAATTTATAATAATTAATGGGGTAACACCAATGACACACAAACGTTATGATTCACTTGAACAGCTAAATGTGCATTTGATTTTTCTTGAATGTGTTTTATTTATTCATTCATGAGCTTCAAACTATGATTTCATTTTTTGTTCTACAAAAGGCTTTGGCTATATTCAAATGATGTAGTAAGATTACTTTATATATGATAATTCCCATTATCTGTTTACAAAACATAAAAATTTACAATGCTAATTTAATAATTGCTCATGTAGAGAAACAGACTGAGAGCATATTCTTTTTTTAGCATGTCATTTATATTCTCTAAATTAGACTGATGTGTTCAATTATGGAAAAGTTTCCCCCCATATGTTGGGAGAAACAGATTTGTAAAGCTTAATTAACAGCAATTTGTTAATTAGATTTAGAGTGGTTAGACTACATATATGCCCTTAGACTATAGCTAATCTAAAACTAAACCCAGGTTCTTTATCATTCATTCTGCGAACAAAAAAAATAATATAATATTTATAAAATTACTAAAAACTTTTCGGTTGATCTGGATAATAAGTAATATTAAAAGTAATTTGTTAGGAACTTCAGTGCTTTACTTGACTATTACACCTATTGATTTATAAAAAAAATTCTCAAAATTTTCTTCTACTGCACATCTGCTTGTAACAAAATATCTTCTTTTTGTTTCGAAGTGAAATGAAGAGCCAGAATTGCATCAAGTAGGTAGGCTGGGGTTTTCCATTAGACAAGACTTAGAATTTTTTATGAAGTGCTAACGTTCTGTAAGTTTTCCAGTCAGTCATTATATACCAAGTCTATATCTTATAAAATCTTGGTAGGCCTCTTCATTAAATAGTGGTAAAAAATTGTGTAATGTCCTGTTGCTTATTCTAATGTTTGTCAACTTGAGTTGAATTACAGCATTTCTTACATATTGAATGTGAAACTGAAGGAAAATCATTAGTTTGAGGAATTTATCCATTTTTTTTAACAGAAAAATCATGAAAGTAATAAAATAGAGGAAATATTTCTTTTTGTTTGAGTGGAAAATTGGGGTTTAGGCATTCATTAGTGAAAGAAATGGCAATGTCATGGAATGGACTTATCCAACATATGGAATAGTTCAGAGTTAAATAGTTTGAGAATATCTGAACATGTAAGAGTTTTCTAATCCTTGTCTTTATGATACTGGCTTGGAATGTTTCACTTATTTGTTGTTAGTCACTTTCAATGGAGTATTTAATAATCACAGGCAGAGAACTGGAATGGTTCTCTAGGCTGCTGGATTCCAATGTACTCTAGTCTGAAATGTTGAGGAGTTATGACACTGGTTAAATAGTAATGACAAAGTGCTGGAACCTTCTTCCCAGAAAGTCTATTGAAAGATTTATTTAAGCACTCTGCAGGTAAGAGCAGAGTGAGGATGGACAGTATATATTTCACACTGTCCTAGGCAAAGACATTAACTCTATATTCTGTTTCCCATTACAGCTTACTTGCAGCAGCAGCTGCAAAACAAGTTGACATCTGTTCTCCTACATATTGGAGAGTTTGGTTATGACAGAAAAAAAACCACAAATAAACATACAAATAAAAGGCCAATAAAAGGTCAAAACAAAACTAAACCAGAAAAGACCTTAGATTAACTGAGCATGAAATGCTGATTAGTTTGAATTAACCAATATATTTGTGATGGATAGGCTGGAAAGTACTAGAAGATATTGGTTGTCATAAAATTTGCTTAGAATGCCTTTATTCAGAGAAATGCACCTATAGTCTGAAGAAAACTCACACTTTCTTTACAAGGAACACATTATACAAGTTTTTTATTGTTAGCATGAACATGTGCCTTAATGTGAAGATGTTTCAAGAATGTAGCCTGTCTCAAATGTTGCAGGTAAAATAGATGGTTTATAGCATGATAAAAACCCAAAGACTTCCATTCTGTTCTCTCTGGGTAGGAGTGCACTTCTAAGAAAATCTTTGTGTAGTCTTCTAACATAGAACCTACCAATGTCAGGCTCATAAAAAGGGGTAGGATACCTAGGACTCTGTTTGAAATTTGAATTTGAAATTTGGTGTAGTTACTTCTAAAATAACTCTCCTAACTTCTCTCTCACTGATACTATGTTCTTGAGTATTTAAAAGTATTTCTATTATATTTTCCTAAAATGTAAGTGACATGTAGAATTTTCCATAATAAATTGAAATATTGTCTAGAGCATATCTTTCTCATTTTAGCTGGATTTTTTTCATATATAAATCTAGATAAAATGTAAAGTGATGCACACTGAATGAAATGTGCTATTGAAATCATAAGCAATTTGTTTCTCTTCTGAAGTATATATTTCATTGTCTGATACTGCATATTTTGTGGATCATCTTATTTTCATTAAAATAGAAAACTGTAAGAGAACAATGGTTAACAAAACTAGTTTATCCTTTACAACTGTGATTTTGTGCATTTTTTCCCCAGTGGAAACACTACTTTGATTTAATTTTACATATTCTGTGAAGAAGGAAATTAAAATTTTTTGGAAAAAAATCTTTCACTTGACTAAGATGCACAAAATCTATCCCGTTTCAAAGGGTTTTTATATGAGGTTTTTAAAACTTTTGATTCTTAAAATGATCTTTTTCAAGATGGCCTGTTAGCTAAAGACTTCCTTACAGATTGTATGGATGAGAAAGAGTAAGGACACAAAAATGTGGGTCTTTCTTTGGGTTTCCAAACTGGAATTTATACCAAGTATCTAGTTACTTGCTTTTTTTTTTAAATTTAGGCCTATCCTTGACCATGGGTTATTTATTTTTTGGGTTTGTGTGGCAAGGTTTAGGGCTACACGGGAGCTACAAACGTGGGTTTTGTGAGAAGCTGCTGGATGCTTCTCCCATGTTAATGGGAGGCAATGCCAGCCAGCTCCAACATCAGACCCACTGCTGATCAACGCTGAGCCCATCAGCCATAGTGGTAGCATGGCTGAGATGATGTGTTTAAGAAAGGGTAAAAGAGCTGCACAATGGCAGTGCCGTTGCAGCTGTAAAGAGGAGTGAGGTTTTTGAGGGAAACAACTCTCCAGACCAGGGTCTGTGAATCAAGAGTGGGAAGATGTATTTCAGACACAACAGCAAGAATTCTGCTGCAGCCCTTGGTGCAGCAGCTGTCCCTGTACAGAAAGGGAGGTTTATGGTGGAACAGAGACCTGCCTGCAGCCTATGGAAGCCCCCATGCTGGAACAGGAGTCCAACTTTTGACCAAACAGAGGTTAATTAGCTATATTTTGTTAATTAGCATTTCCTGACACTTAATCCCATGCAAGAACAAAATGAGAAATAGAAACTGTAAGAAATACTAGTGAAGGATATACCAACTAGTAATTAAAAGTGAAGTGAGGGTAAGCAGGCAGATAACGTGTATTTGGAAAAGACTATTATCTGTGATTGGATTTTTTTTTTGTTTTGTGAGGAAAGTGCAGTTACCCATGATAGATAACTTGGTAACTTTTATTGCCAGGTTGGTTACAATAGAAATTAGTCTTTACGAGGCATTTAAAAATTAAGTGTACTATTATGACAACCTACAACAGACACATACATTAATAAAATAGATTCTCAACCAGATCTTTTTAACAAAGTGGGTTTTTTATTCTTTCAGGTTAGATTAATTTTCAGTCAATGTACTTGATTAAATAATGCTAATATGTAAAGCTACAGAGAAAAGCCTTTGCTTGATATAAATGTGGCAGCACAGGGATAGACAGTCACACCTCAGTAGTACAAGTACCAATGAAAATTACAATATTTTGAAGAGAAAAAGCAAAATAGACAAGACAAGAAACCCAGGTTCTCATCAGAAGAGATCAAAATATGAGGAAAAATCCCACCTCAGGCCTAGCATTTATTTTCTTGAAAAATCACTTCAAATTAGAAAATGAGAAGCATAACAGTCTCTTTTTTAGTAATGAAGACTGTTGACACTTGTCTTGGGGATTTTGTGATGATACACTATTCCGGATCATTTGCTTTATGCCCAGAAATGGGTCCTGTAGCTTTAAGGTGAGTCCAGGGGAGGGGTAGGAGGCGGGGGAACTCTGGGCCGGGCTTTATTTGAAACTCCACCCTCACTCTGCTGTGCTCAGCTTGCAGTGCAGATTTGCGGCTACGTTGTTGCTTTTAGCTAGTTTGGTTTTACTAGGTTTAGGGAAGAAGTTTTTCCCTGAACAGTGGTAGTGATTCTTTAGAAGCTTTTGTTGTTTCTTCCTGAACTGTTCGGCTTGGCTTTTGGTCTGAAAATCAGATCATTTCTGGGGAGATGGTCAGCTCGACCTGCGAGGAGCTGCAGGGACACCCCATCTCGGCCCAGACCTCGGGAAAAGCCAAAACAAGAAGAGAAAGGACTCCAACTCCACCAGCTTTGGCTGCTTGCTAGAAGGGACTCAACAGTCGGTGTTTCACCAGGTCCCATCTTTTTTTTTTTTTTTTTTTTTTTTTTTTTTTTTTTTTTGGCCAGCTGTGTGGACTCTTTTCTTCTCCCCCGAGACAAAGCTTTTCCACCATTTTTTTCTTCCCTAGCACTTGGCCAGCAGTTTTTGCCTTCCCCTGTCATGTTGGGCTTTTTTGTTGGTCTGCTATGGCTGAGAGTGAGTGTGTGTGTGGGTGGGTGGGTGTGTGTGTGTGAGGTTTTAAAGTTCTGAAGGTTCAATATCTAAGTTATTCATTTCTTTTCACGTGTCGTGTGGGCACTTTTGTACGGAAAGTAAATGGTTGTGGTTTTTTCTTTCCACTGACAATTTTCATTTCATATTGGCGGGAATAGATTTGCTGAAATTTTTTCTTTAGGGGAAGCACTCATTCCAGAACGTTTTCTCCTAAAATTGTTTAAAAACCAGGACAACACTGTTTAGATACTATTACTAATTTCTCACTAGTACAAAGTGTTTAAATCTGTGTTTATTGCTCACAGGAAGACTCAGGAAAGTAATGTGTATAAGTAATATGATTTTAATAAGGATGCCAAAAGTCCCTGATGAGAAAGTTTGTAAAATCTGATACAACTTGAATTTTAATTTAAGAGAATTGATACTGCTTTCAATAAGAACCAATGCTTTCAGAAATGTTGTGGTTGTAGCCAAATAAGTAGAAAAATTTATTCAATTAACAAAGCAAACAAAGTGCAGTCATAAAAACCTGCTTTAATTAGCAGAGTATTTGTTTACTGATAGTGGATAGAATTAATTTTTGCTGGATTTAATTGGCAAAAAAAAAAAAGGAAAAAGAAAAAAAAGAAAAAAAGAAAAAAGTCACTGCAAAAAGCAGCTAAAGTTTTGGAGTGCCTAAATCGTCTTCTCCTTCTAAAACAGGAGCACGAATGTAACAGAGATAATGCTTAGCTAATGGAACACAGGGAGCAGAAAATCTCGAATAGAGGAATTCATTTCTAAAAATATTAGTCTGGTTGAGCTTTTGATAATCTGTCCATTGGTGTTATCGCGTTTATATCCCTTTCTCTGCAAGACCGGAACAAAAATGAAGTTCTTTGGTTTCTTGGAAACAAAAAGCTTCGCATAGAATTCCAGGTATTTCTGTCCTTTACTGTTGGCTCTGTGGTTTAATTTTTTGCGTGTGTGATATCAGCATTTCACTATGCTGTTTTCATGAGGTATCATTTGGAGCTGTCCAGGAAAGCACAATGTATTCTGTAATCGTGTAGGCATTTGAGGCATGAATGGGGTGTTATGAGGGGAATTGATTAATAGTTGCGAGGTTAATGGCGCATTTTTCATTGACTTCTATTGTGTGGTTGTATTTGGCAGTCCTTATCTGAAAAGGACTTTTGAACTGACTTTACATCTGGTACTCTCAAAATATCTGACTGAAACCTATGAAAAAAAAGTCCCTAAAAGAGAATAAATATCAACTCATATGTTTAACAGTAAAGGCCTGGGGAGGCTTCTCTGTGTAATTTTGTCCTATTTGTTCTTATAATGTTTCTGAGGACATAGAAGGCCTTCCATAGTGAGTACCCTGTTTGGGGGCGTTTTCTGCATTCAATTTCCATGTTGTAGGTTCAAAGTTGCGTTACAAACATGCCTTAAACTTTCAGGCAGAATAGACACATACATATCATGAAGTTACATGATGATAATCTGTCACTTAACTGTAGAGACCTTATTAGAGTTACTTTGTGGAATTTACAAAAAAAAACAGATTAAGTGCTAGCAAAAGGACAATCTGACTTTAAGAAACTTGCAATATCCATGGAAATACAAATCAACCAAAGTGTAAATTGAAGTTTAATCTTGGAATTCAATGTGTTGTATATGTGTCCACATAACCAGGTTGTAAAGAACACAAGACAGAATGACAAAATTTTAAAGCAGGAAGGGAACTCGGGAGCTGACTAATCCAATCTACTGCTGAAACAGACTCAGTGCTCAGGTGAGGCAAGGTTTCTTGGGCCTTTATCAACCTGGTCTTGCAAACGCTCCAATAGACAGAATCTGAAAACAGTGTGGACAAGCTTTCTTGATTTCCTGACTGTCCTCATGTGATGAAAACTTTTCCATTTTCTGCCTTATTTAGAAATCATTGTTTTCACTCAAACTCAACAACAAGAATTTATTATTTCCAAACATCTGTTAAGGTCCAAACATCTCCCAAAGTTCTCTTTCTTCCTTATGTCCATAAGTGATCGATCTTTCTCCTGAGCAGGTTGGCCGATTGTAAGTTCTATGAGTGGAAGACCTTATTCCTCAGGCTCAAGTGTGTCTATTGATCTTATGGGGATATTCGACATGACCAGAGACATGAATTGTACTGTCTTCCTCTGTAATACTAAAAGCTAAAGCTTATCTGCCATGTGTGATTTATTACTATATAATGGAGTCCAGCCTCAGAGAAAAACCTATCTGTTAAATTCCAGTGTGTGCTTGCATCAGGCAGGGAGTCACATGCAGCCACAGAATTCTTTTGGCTCTATTGTGGTACAAACTGAAGCCTTTAATGGCCACTGTGATGTTGTTTTTGGGAAAAAAAAAAAAAAAAGTGTACCCACTTTATTTCTGACTCATCCCTTGTAGTTGGCTCAGGCATTACCCAGTCCAAAGGAACTTGCACCAGAAGTAAAACCCAAGCTTTTTTTCTTCCTGTGTTAGTCAGAAGGAAACACAAGAGTTGAAGAGAACAGTGAGGCACATTTCTTCAATGAAGTAAATAACTTACTGCAAAATAAAGCCTGATCTGTTTTCTTCTCAGGTACTTGATTATTGAGTAACAGTACCCATGCAAGATTTATTTCTTTTTCCTTTTACATTATGCAGAGACTTCACAGAGTTATCTGATTTCCTTTATATTTTTTATGGATCCTTAATTTAATGCATTCTTGTGATGGTATGGGATATTTATTTAATTAATGTACACAATGTCCAGAAGACGGCATTTCATTGTTGCTGTTGCAAAAGATCCTGGTGGTTAAATTCACTTCTCTTAAACTTTTCTGAAGCAGGTCTAAATTCTTACCTTTCTGTGTTCAGGAGTATGCAAAGCATTCTTAAGCCATTTCTAAGTTGCATATTTTCATTAGTCTGATGGTACTTTTTCATATGCATTAAGTTATTTCATCTGGAGTGAACATATTCACAGCAGTTATCAATGAGCTGTTATACATTGGATGGGCTTTTTGCATACATTCTTCTCAACAGAGATGGGATTATATATTTCACAGTCTTATTAACATTCACAAACAAATTGAAAAACAGTTCTCTTGATCCTGATATGCAAGGAAAGTACTCTGTTTTTCCACATCCCTCTTAGAGAAAGATTTACTGCTGCTTTCTGTACTTCCATGGGTCACTTTCATCCTCTTTCATGTGCAGCCTAGTTGCCTCCAGTGTACCTTATTTGTATTGTCTTGTAGAAACCAGGTAAATAGTATCTAGATGTTGGGGGAATTCACTAATGAATTCTTAAAAGCATATAAAACAAGAAACAAAAGCAAACAAGAAATGATTTGAAGTTCTCTCACAGTAGTTTGGGAAACCAAATAGAAGTATGAATGATGGTGTGATGATTTAACAGGGAGCACTTTCAGTGTGCTTACTCGACTGCAGGATAACTGCACTGTTTTGATTGGTCATTGCTATAGTCTCAGGATGTGCAAACTGTTTGGAGTATGAGGGAGATCTGATTTCCTTTTCTTGACCGAACTCACAAATAAATTTTATGCTTCATGAGCTGTAGGTGGGGAAACGTGTATTAGAAGCATAAATCTCAAACAAGGCAGGGAAAAAACTCTAACAACAAACTGCAAACCTAAAGGATATAAACCCTAACATAATAATTGTTTCAGTTGTCAGTTCTAGAGTATTAAAACTGTCAGATTTCTTTTTGTAGTTGAGTCCTTGTTGTGTTTCCTTTATCTCAGAAAAGTAGGTAGCATGTTGTGGGGGAACAGTAATCCCTGAAAGACAAAATCCTGAAAACCTCTCGTTTTTAATTCTGAATTTAAAATGTTAGTACTGTTTTGTATGTTGGGAAACTCATGTACATTCATAATTCCATCCCTTTTTATGTCCTCAGGCCCTACAATGTCTAAAGTATAATATTTTGAAATACATGAATGAAATCCTTTGATTGCATGTAAATAAATTCTGACAAGATAAAACAATTTTATAATAGCCCTACAGGCTAATCAGAACTTCACAAACTGATGCTTTTTTTTTTTGTGACAGTCCTTCTTTTTTGCGTGTGAATATTCAACATTAGGTTATTTTAGGTGCAAATTCACTTGTAAACTGCCAGTGCAATTCCACTGTATTAAGGATGAACGCAATGCCCAAATTATTTTCAGAACAATTTTTTATAATTATGTGCCATCCACATATGTAGGTGACCATGCACAACCCACAGTTTCCTGGTCTATCAAGTAAGTAAAAACAAAAATAAAACCTAGACCATTCCCTGTAATTTACTGTTGCCCTATTTCTTCTGCAATACAGTTTGCCATGCAAAATTTACTGTTGGTTCAAACGATGGAATAGTGTGCCCAGGGGGGTTTGTGGAGTCTCATCCCTGGAGGTGCTTAACAGGTCTTCTGGATCTGGCAGTGGGTGAATATGATTTAGTGTTTTAGGTATTACAGTGCTGGGTTGATGTTGACTTTGATGATTTAAAGGTGTCTTCCAACCTTTGATGATTTCTATGATTTGCGATTTCACCTTGACATATCTAATGTTTAACATAATGAATGATAAGATGTAAGCATGACTTTAATGTCAAGTTTCTATGGTTGCTTTGTAAGATTTTTTCCTAGCCACCTACTTTTCTATCCTCTGCTAAAAGGCTTATTAATGAAGATATGATCTTGATTAAGCGAGATGCATTCATCTTTCTTTGCTAAATAGATTTTTTGTACTTTTCTCTAAGAGTCCATAAGTAAGTTGTCTGGCAGCTTTCACATCTTCTTGATCAGCTTTTTTGGATCCAAACTAGTGTCTTTGAATTTCAGAAAAATTACTACTGCATCGTACATGCTCTTTCTTCCTGGAGCATATAACACAGGTTTTGACATGTTCATGTGGGTAATTGCACTGCTGCAGAATTCTTTTCCCCATTTTTTTATGTCAGAGGACAAACTTGACCATCATCTCTATTTGCTCGAGCAGAATGCACTGTCTGGATGTCCTACAGGGAATTAAGGTAGGTGACGGTCTGTTTGAATAAGCGCTTATTTCTGTTTAGTAAGCCGACACGATATCTTCAATACAAAAAAAAAAAACAAAACAAACCAAAACCAAATTCACTGAATCTGGAAGCTCAACTTTTAAACAGTACTTTTCCAGTTCTGTATAACTTATAAGAACCTGAGAGTTCAATCCTAAATG
>CM019215.1:6006650-6091488 GCA_009741485.1 Malurus cyaneus samueli | reverse complement strand
TATAAAAAATTTCTTAAAGAAACGAAGAGACTTGTGACGGCGAAGTAGTGTTACATTTTTTCTTTGAAATCTTGCTGAGCAGCTGGGCCCATAATATTCGTGACTACGGCAATAAGCAGCCATCCTTCTTGAAATTGCCTGTTATTATTCAGCCCTCTTTGTGCAGTTTAAAAGGATTCATAGATATTTATGCGTAGTACTGTGCTTAGTTCCACAAATGAGATAACCAAAAGCAAGAAATGGCAGACTTGGGCAAGGCACATTGGAGCAAGGAGACCATGTTGGAAAACAAAAAGGAATTTTCTGGATTCTTAGATTTACCTTGAAAATCTTCCTGTATCTTTTTCAAATCATTTTGCGAGTCAAATGAGCACTGACTTTTTCCAGGTATTCCAGCAGCCTGGGTTCCTTTATTCTCAATTAATTTTAAAAAAGACAATTAACAATGCAAGAAGGCGCACATCTGCTCTTGTAGAATAACAAAATTTCTCATTCATCTACTTGTTGATAAGTTGTTCTCATACAAGATGGGTTACATTGTGGAGCTTAACAGCAGACATAAAATGTACAACAGCTTAGATTCAAAAGAAAAGTGTAATATTAATATCAGGATAGGTTAATATGTAGAGGAGACCAGGAGGTTTTTGTCAAGAATCTGGGCTGGACGTTTTTCTTTCTGATGAGACTCTCAGCTTACTACTTACACTATGACTTCTGTTCATGGGTGTTATAGCTTGGCATAGCGACACTGTGTCACACTATTTCTTCATGCAAAGTAATCTATCCATATGGCGATTATTTACCAAGCCATTATTTGAAAGCACTAAACAAAATGCCCTACAGCAATTTACAGGACAGAGACATAAGTGCTCATGAGCCAGGCTCTCGCCAGCTGCGACATTAGGCTTAGGACTAGACCAAAGCTTTTTAAATATTTTCGTATATCACTTTCCAGTTCGCTTATCCAATGTGGGTAGATATATCCACACAGAAATAAAGAACTGTTGCCTTTCAGAAGAATAACATAATAAAGCCTATAATTGAATTTTCCATTTCCACCTGTTAGTCATTTATCTAGCGTAACTATGGTAGACGTGGCACCAATATGATTACAGCGTAAACATACAGCTTGTTAAAATAACCATTGTAGTAAATGGAATTACACTAAAGGAGTGTTGATGCAGGTATTCTTGAAAAATGTTAGGGCATCCGATAGAGGTAAAGGATGAAAGGGAATGAGTCACTTAGAGTCCTTTGTCTATTATGCATACACCAGATGAATGGCTGCGAGAGGTACATCATAAAATATAAAACATAGATTAGCTTTTGTGATCAAAAAGCTAAGTATCTTACATTAATGATTAATTTGTTCACCACACAATCGTAAATGGTATCATAGCTATGTTATCGTCATCATGGAAGCGATTATCGTTACTGGCAGAGAAAGAGGCATTTACGAGTTGATCTCCAGAAAAAAAAAAAAAAACAAACAAAAATCTCGTTTGGGAAAAGCGGAACCGTCCTAGAGAATTTGACAGAGACATCTCTGAGAACGCATTTAATTATGCAAACAACCATCAGCTGAGCATATAGTTTACAAGTACAGGTAGAATACTTTGTGAAGGGAATTAGCAAATTCTTCATAACATTATACATTGGCAGTAGTGCCAAACACAACACTTAGAGAGCTAACAGATCCTATATGTGTGATTTTACTACAAGCCTTTGTCAGTGGAACTACTAGATTCTATCCGCCTACAAAATACATGAACAATCCTTAATCTAATACATGCAGAGCATTTAAAAACAGGACACTGGCTGTTTAATTGCTGCTTTTTAACAGTCAGTCTGCTTTTGTGCTGTAGGTTCCACTCTCTCATCTCAAGTGGGTCAAACATGTTCAAGCACTGTTTGCTTCCTCCATCCTCATTCCATAGACATTTTTGTCTACCAAGATCCAGTCCTGATTTTAATTACATTGAACACTGACTTTTGAGATCCAATGACAATCACACCTTTAATATTTGCACTCAATTTTATTACCTACTAGTAATACTCGTAACATTAGCGAATATAAACAGTATTACTGTGAAATGTCTTATCAGGTAAATTTGCGAATGGCAGGGCAAGATACCAACTAATGAAACCTGTATTATTAAAGAATTCTACGTTGCAAGTAACCTAGCGAGAGAGTTACACTTGTAAAACTTGTTGTAAAGAACATGAAATGATAATCTATAGAAAAACCAATGGCACCAATGGAAGGCCCATGAAATTGTTAAAGCCTCCCTTCACTGATCATGTTTCCATTATATTTCCTTGTCTTTCTAACTCAGAATACCGAATATTTCAAAACTTTTCCAAACAATCACTTGCGATTACTAACACACATTAATGGAAAGCCAGTGTCAAAAGGCCAGAGGCATTGTTAGTACAATTTTGTTAGTACCTGATTAGGCCATAAACACCCTAGAATTGCACACAAATGAGGTCCTACTATAATCCATACTATCCAGTGTAATATTAATGATATCTAATCTGGAATAAAACCATGTAGGTATTAATATTTCCCCTCCATTAGTAGCCATGCTATCACTAGTACATTCTTGCTGAGGGATTAGGACTTTAGCTAGTTAGGTAAAAAATATTTTTGCGGTCACTTCGCAATTTGATTTTCCTTCCAGATACGTTTTGGGATTTGTGGATTATATGGTTATAATCGTATGGCTCTAAATAAGGCAATAGAGCACAATCGGTGTTACGCAACGGTAACAAATGACAACAAGCATCTAGTGCAATTAGGCAATCATTATATAGCGAAGGAATCACATACTTCTCCAAGTCTATGGACCTAGTGAAGAAAAGTGACATCTCAATAAATGTAATGAACATAACCCTGTAGTTTGTTCTGGGCTGTTCTGGGCACATTTAAGTTTCTTACTGCCAGCCAATAAGCAGCCCAAAATGCATCAGGACAGCACAAGGAGGGCTCAAACATCGATGTCAGCCCCTTAAGAGACTGCTTATCTCAGCACTGCTACACGTTCTGAGCAAGAATGAAGACAAAAGTTAGATCAGTATAGTTTTAATTACCATAGATGTCAGTATCCTCAGCTGGTTGGTTGGTTGTATAGCAAATATTATACTCTTATGGAGAACTGCTGCTTGGTTTAAACTTAATGCTAGTTTGGACATTTCATAGAAAAGAAGTAAACCGAATACAAGGCTACATGTTAGCTCGCACAATCCCATCTAGCACCCCCTATGCAATCCTGCATCCTCCTTTGCTGCCGGTCGTGTGCCTCCACAATCATACGCAGCATATATAGATCACGTTTGAATTATGCCGTTCTCAACTCTCCAAACAGGACATTTTTTTGGTTTGGTCCCAGCTTCTGAAAAGGACAGACAGGCATGTGTGGGTTAGGCTCAAACATTGTTTTCACTTAGCCAACAAGAAAGTCATGGTCCACGCTGTCAAGTAGTATCAAGAGAATGCTAGAAGATCTCTTTGTCCTTCTATTTACTTGCTATTTCTTTTCCCTCTCAAATGGTCAGAACCATAACCCTATCCACTCACCCTAATAGCATAAAACATTATCAACTCACCCTCGTATAAATAGTTTTTCGTAAGATAAAATATAAAATCTATTAATTAAAAGATCCTTGTGCGATTTCTTTAAGTAGACAGGTCAAGAAACAAATTCCAAAGTACTTCAATTGCTCAAAAATCCTACTATATATTTAGTTCAAGGCTATGGTGCTAGTGTAGTGTTAGAGAAAAAGTAGGCAATCCAAAATTATTTCAGATGGCAAGTCTTGCCGTGATTCTTGTCCTCGTCGTGCTCTGTCTATCACTTCAATGACTCTGGAGAAAAACTGCAACACCCTTCAGCCATTTCTTGAAATAAATGCAGCGACGTAGATAATACTTCTTTGTATATTTTTACTGCTGACCATTAAGCGTGGAAGTTCGGCAAACTTAATTTCCTTATAGTGTCTCTTTTTCAATTCATAAAATTCTCCAAGGTGCCTTAAAATCCATTTTCGATATTTAACAGGAATATTGTGTCTTTGGATCACCATGTGCATCCCAGCACTCGCTTGTGTGGATTGACACGAGTTTGGCTTAAATGATGAAGACTCAGGTTGGAAAATCTTATCCAAGACTTCTTGGCACCAAAACAAATTCAAAACTTCTCAAGCTCGCATTTCTGAGCTCACGTGATAGTTCACTAAACATCTATTATAATACTGACAGCAATTATGTTGAGCTAGCACTGAGCTGTGATTGGCTCGACAACTCTAATTCTTACATAGGGGTGCTTTTAACATCAGAGTATGATAGTAGGCAAAAGAAAATTCTTCTCGCACTTTCTCTCCAGTGAAAGGCCTACACGAATAGCCAACTCTAAAGTAAAAACGATTACGCTGAAGTCTTTATATAGGATATAAATAAAGAGCTGTATAAGATAATGAGACAAAGCTATGTTGAGAGAATTAGAGAGTCTTGGGACACAAGACCTACCATAACAGGCAATGCATCAAGTAGTAAACCTCTCTTGTTTTAATTAGAAAGGAATTGATTTTATGAATTAATTGCGCAAGCTAGGAGATTATTGCTCATAGAAGGAGACATGCCCATTGAAGAAACATGAAAGACTCGGGACTTCACTTTTGATCATCGAAGCGACTGTCAGATAAAATAATTGTAATTTATTAACAGGCAATGAAAATAAATTAGAGTATAATAAATCTAAATAATGGATAAGGAGAGTGTATTTAACACACCAAGATAAACACAACTTGATATCCATAATCTCTGTCTAATGATGGCATTCGTTGCCAAAGTTGAAACTGACTAGCTCATAATTGGTGCCTTATCGGATGTTTTGTCCTCAGTGGAAGCCTACCAAGGCCTGAAGCGATAAGCCATTGAATATAAATAAATAAAAATGATTTTCAATTTACTGTTATTTGATCATTGCAAACTAATGATTATTCATGGTTTCTACAAAAAGGCTTTGGCTATATTCAATAATGATGCACGTAGCACAAAGAGGGATCTAACTTGTCATGGTGCAACACACATCATAACATTACTTACTGTTGGGAAATTTCTTTGAAGGCACTTCTTTCTTTTAAGCTTTCCATATCTTTTACAAAATACATCATTACATATGTATATTTACTCTCCATATGCTTAATGTTTAAGTTGTGAAGTAAAGTGCTAGCTTACAGTAATATGTGTTAAGACATACATCAGGAATCTTTCCTTAATGCGAGAGATCAGGAGGGAGGGATTGCTGAATGGTAAGGTTTTCAAAACAACACTGATCATATTTTCTTTCCATTTTTTAGTGTCATGTTGTTTCCACGAGACATACCAAGCTGCATTTATCATTCCCCTCATGTTTTTCAGTAAATAGTGACTATGCAAATCGTCGCAAGAGTGTGTCATATTTTATTATGAGTGGCAAATAAAGTTTTTTCCACCTACTCACACATGATTTGCCTGATTGACTGTAAATCAAAGCAAAGACTAGAATCCACTATGCTATTGTTTAGAGATAGCTATGAAACTATCAATCGCCAGACAATTATTATTGAGTTAATTATTACATTTGGGACTTATTGACATTGAATCAAAGTGGAGGTAAGATTGGAAATACTGCGCTGACACTAATTTTGCTCCCATTACGCAACCTTCAGTCTTCAGACAATAAATAGATTCATATTGGCATTTATATATTCTTGAAAAGCACTCCATCTTGTTTATCATCTAATTATCCATCTATTTCTATTTCTTGTGTACTTGAGACAGTAATAAATATGGTATATGTGAGTAAAAGACCTCTACATAACAAAACTCATGTATATCTGGTTTGTTTGCTTTTGAGCAAAAAAGTATAATTACACACATTCATATACGATACATAGTCTTTATGTTAAGCTTGGACCTGAGCTTCCAAAAGTGCTTAACTTGATACTCACATATAATAATCAGAGCCACGAGAAAACTCTCCACCCTCTACACTTTACCAAATCCTATTTATTTCAGCAGTATATCATATTCAAACATACAAAGAGTTCCTCTTAAGTTGACTTCTCTATCCAGCACCTGTAGCACATTCAGCAGCCTCGCATTGGTCAAGGACAGATCTCACTCCTCTATTTTACTAGCTTATTCAGGTCTACTGTCATTAAAGCATTTTCTAAAAGACTGATTTTAGACCATATGAAAAACCATGTATTGAGTTTTATCTAACGATGGAATGTGAAATCCAATGGTGAGAGAGCTACAAAACCTCACAATAAAATATAATAATAGCTAATCGAAGAGCCAGTCCATGCAAAGTATATGTCAATTCCTATCCAAACATATATAGAGATAAAATGTCCATTTGCGCTCTAAGAGGTGTGTCACTCATAATTCAATCCACCTGGAAGTACATTCATTCCACTTCAGACTCTAGGACATATATGATTTTAAGTAAATTTACTTTAGTATTGCTATAGGAAGTGCGTGCAACACGCTTTTCTGTTTTCACTAATTCATCCATGTCACCACAGTACAGCAATTAAATGTCTGTGCCCCATAGCTAAGCAGTCTCACACCAAGTGACATATGGGCATTCAAAAATTATACAACAATTCAAATGTAATATGGATCTAGTACTGAAAATCAGTTCATTATGATTCATAATTACTGTATACAGATCGACTGTAAGTGTGCCATTCTTATCTATTACTGATAGAAGAAGTAAAGCGACTTTCACTGAAGAGAAGTCAGATATTAGTCTAGCCAAAAACATGTGATAGTAAACTATCCCTGCGTGAGCTGCCTCTTAATCCTCTTATTCAACTAGGCTTTGTCAACTTATAACCGCGTGAGCAAGCTGTCGAAATTGCCTGTCTACCGCCTTGCATAGAGAGTATGCGTTACACATCAACTAAACCATTTTATTAGAATCCTAGGTAAAACCTAGATGCATGCGCGACAGTTCTAGTTAGGAAATATTTCACGTCTCAATCTAAGATATTAGCAGGTGGAATTAAGGAAAAATATCAATACACCATCTTCTTTTTGTTTATACAGAAAGGACCAAACATTGACTAGGAAATGAATGCGTAATTAATAATTTAGAGGATACTTAGAACCCATTTTTTATGTGTGAGTTACAGCTATTGTAACATCTAAGGAAAATTGGTCTCAACAGGACAAATCCAGGAGATTTATAAGGTACTGCACTACCAATTATATGAGTAGAGATAATACAGACAGCACAGGACAATTACGTTCAAATTCTAACAGATTTGGCTAATGTAATCATAGGCGAAATGTGACGTTTGACCATTTCACACATCTATCTAAAAAAATTTAGATTCAAGGTGAAGTTAACATGGAACTGGTAATTAGTGATAGTAATCTATCATCTTTTGGACAGAGCCAAACAAAGCAGGGTCACATAAGAAAGAGATATCCCACTAACTGCTGTACTATGGTATTTTAGTGAACCTATGAGCAGCTGTGGTGAATGTTTCACTTTATTTTGTTTGCGTATTAAGATCAACATTCTACAGATGTGTTGAGGCCCTATATCAGTGTAAATTAATCAGCGACAGACTGATGCTAGACGAGAAACCTTCCAATGCAATATTACCTTAGCGCCAGTACTGACTGGAAATTCAGAATAGATATAACATGCCATATGTTCTGTGAAATGGTCTTTGCAACGGTGTGGTTATCTACTTCGAATGCAACTGGTATAAGCCATAGGGAAAACAGGCATTAAAGAGACAAAATGAGCAAAAACGCTCTGTTCATAATACGCTCATAATTAGTCCTAGAAACTAAAACTCTATATTACATGTCTCTACGTCTTTTGTCACGGGAAAAGCTGACCAAGAGGTTAAGGCGTATGGAATACAGATTATAGTATAGACACACCCTATTAATTGTAAGGCAAAAACCATTTATACCCTATCGTTTATTTTAATACATTTCTTGAGCAATTTCTCATAATGAATGTAATTTACTAGCGTTTTTATTATAATCCTATTATGCTAACCTAGAATGCTACTGTCGACATAATCACTAATAGTTGACACTCCTGTTATTCTTATTCAGTAATATAAAGCCATTTGTGTACCGACTGAGTTTACCGTCTATAAGTTTTTTATGTGTATATTAGCAGAAGCAGTAATTAACCCACAAAAATAAACACTAATACTACCAATAGTATTAAAGACTGGGACCTCCTAATAACCAAAGGTATCTCACAATAGCAAAAACATAGTAACTAAGAAAAGGACGCTCTAGATAATCTGAGCACTGGACAATAAATGAAATCTGAGCCAATGAGTAGTCATTTGAAATATTCTATGAAATCAGCTATCTGATAATATTGTGAGAAAGTAGACAGGTAAGAGATTTCAGGCTGGAATAGAGTTAAGAGCTACAGAAGGAGATATTGGTTAGTCACAAGATAGAAGATATTGTCTCTACTATAAGTATGGCACGTACTGGCATAGATCGACCGACAGAGAGAAGTACACACGCGCAGCATAATTAGTACTTATGATAAAAGAATAGAAGCACTCACACTTTCTTTACAAGGAATTCGACGATTAATAGGCAAGTTTTATTACTGTTAGAGGAGCAACATGAACAATTACCAACTGATGCATGGTTGCTGCATTAAAACTGAGTAAGGAGAATGATTGAAAAGTGTTTCACCACCAGAATGTATGTAAGCTAGCATGGTGTTCTCTAGTCATTTGAGAGGTTGCAGAGGACCTCCACAACGATAGATGAGCTCACCGAATTTGGAGGATTTAACACACAGCTGACAGATCATTACAGAACATATCCGATCAATCGAACTTTCCTCAATTTCTCTCTTCTCATGTGCCGCTAGGTGATTCATGCTTCTAGATAAGAAAATCTTGTTTGAGTGGGGTCGTGTGCCATACAGTGACCAACTAATGGTCTCTCGATATGTTCAGGCTCATATAAAAAGGCGCCGATTTGCTAGTACGTGTACCTTAAAGACTCATGTCTAAAAATTTTGATTGAAAGTCGTGAAAGAGTTTAGGTGTTAGTTACTTCTAAAATAACTCTCCTAACTGTCGTCTAGCCATGCAGCTAGAGAATCCACTTCGTTCCTCTGTCCAGCACTGCATAATTTTAAAACAGTAATATTACCGTTATGCTCTACAGACACTACGTGATTCTTTACGGCCTAAAATGTAAGTAGTTGACATGTAATATTTTTTTCCGTCCATATTTAAATGTGGGACAATTTTCCCAATCCTAGCATTGTTGAGTGATCTTATTCTTGTCTCGATCTCTCTTAAGTAGCACGTGAATTATTTTCACCAAATTGAATGAAAAATCTAAATTTATAATTTTGATCTTTCATGAATGTGCTATCTATTTTCTTGATATTGGATTAATATTTTGTCTTATTTGTTTTTATAATTTTTCCACTACAACGCCCTAATTTCTGTATCTATCCTACATCTTATGATGTACGCTATATTATCTACCATTTGATCTCTGTAATACCATTCACTCAATTTTATCGATTGGGGTCGTTCCTCTACTGCTTTCAACCAGTGCTGGGGGTCTCTTATTTTCATTAAAATGTGAGTGTGACTATAACACTTATTAGTGGAACAGAGTTCAGAGAGACAATGCGCATGGACGAACAATATCATAAGTTTTTATCCCTACAATCTTATTAAAGCTTACTGTTTCAGCAGGGCTTATTATGTGAACGATATTGTTCGACCATGAGTTGGTAAAATAATTGAGCGAACATGCAATAGAAATTCAATGGTTTAAGCAATGAGATTATGCTGCAGTGCATTGAAGGAAAGGATGTATATACTGTGCTTTGCTATATGGAGGAAAAAAAACTCATTACTCCAGTGTACTATTTACATCTACTGCTCTCTATTATCACAGCCTCATATGGGACAAGATAGGCTAAGTATCAAGGAAAATCCACAGTCTGCCTGATCTATAACAAGAGCGGTTTATTCAAAGAAGTATATGAAGGGCTGAGCTTATTTTAAACCGCCTTTAGATAAGCTTTGCCTCAGAGTGAAACTTGCATCAACTCTCCTATCAAAGAAATTGTGTCCATGTCTAGCTAAGAAGATCGTTCCAGTACTCCGAAATATGTAATAGGTATGAGGATAATAGAAGGAGTAGGACATAACAAAAATGATGTGGGTCTCTTTGAGAGCATTATCACAATACTTTGTGAAATGTATGCCACCCAAGCGGATCACAAAAGGATATCTATGCTTAACTATGTCGTTTCCTATTGTGTCCCAATTCTCTATAGAAAGCCCAAAATTTCTAGAAATTGTGACACTATGGTTATAATATGTATATTTGCTCTCGTCTGTTAGGCCAAAGTTATTAGATCTCCTCAACTCGAGGGAAATGTCATCACAAACGTGCGATATTGTAGAGAAACGACTGATAAAACCTCAGGAATTCGAACATTATTACTTCCATAAGATTAAGTGTAGCGCAAGAGACAAAGTGACACGAAGCACAAAAGGCACAAACAAAACAAACAGAAACCCACTGCTGATCACCTAGTCCCATCAGCCATAGTTTGGTAGTGAATATGGTCTGAGAATTGCATGTTAGTGTTTAAGAAGAGCGATCAGATAATAGCACTGCTTATCAAACTCAGACACCAGATGATGAGACTATATAAGAAGATTCTAAGATGTCTGCAGCGTGGTAAAGTAGGTGAGCTCGAAGGGTCTTATATGAAGAGGGATAGGCATACAGAGAGAGGGCATCACACAGACCAGGTCTGCTGTGAGAGTCACTACATAGTGCAGCCGTCAAGAGACATGTTGATCAACCACAGGAGACACAACAAGACATACATGACTAATGATGCATTCTGACACATTGAGAAGGCCTCCTTTGCGCATAGGTGCAGACGAGATGGCATGAGTGGCCCTGTACGAGAACATAGAGCAGTAAGTTATCTTGGGGAATCAGTGATAACGTGAGCGTATAGGCTCTAGGCACAGAAGCCACAAGCCTACTAGGAAAACCCCTGCATTCGCATGCAGAAAGCATTTGGAGTGTGTCCCCATTGAAAGGTACGTCATCTTTAGAGGACAAACATGAGGTTAATTAGCTATATTTGTTAATTAGCATTCCTGACACTTAATCCCATGCAAGAACAAAATGAGGAAATAGAAACTGTAAGAAATACTAGTGAAGGATATACCACTAGTAATTAAAATGGAACACTAGGAGTTTTCTCGGGGAGAAGACTTGTGAAGCAGAGAGCAACGATCTAGAGAACGATGTCTGCTTCACTTGGAATTGGTTTAGATAGAAAGAGTTATTATTGTGATTGGATTTTTTTTTTTATTTTTATATTTTTTACGAAGAAAGCCATAGCCAGAATCAGAGCGCCCATGATTTCAGATGAACAATCCCTTTGCTAAATATATGTGGGTACACTAATATATGCTGCGGAGCGTTACGGTTACACAACTATAGGAGAGATTAAATCATTTTAACCTAAAATGATACTGATTCGCCCATTTAATTCTTCCTTTACGGGGCATTTAAATAATTAAGTTACGGTAATTATATGATACCTACCTATCATCGCTCAACCAAGAGGCAGACACCAACAACAAGCAATGATCATACACTGCAGTATATCATGTCAAAGAGATACTATGTCTCCTATAACACAAGCATACTCTAGTATATTAAAGCAACAGTAGCGTTTATATAGATATCTATATAGCCTTTCAGGTTCTATAGAGATTTAATTTCGAGTTACTCCACCAAATGTATACTTTTGCTTAATTAACACTTAATTTGCTTAACATTCATATGTATATAACTTTTATTGCTACATAGAAGAACATGTTATAAAAGACCCTGTTTGCACTGCGTATAATTTAAATTAATATTGTGATGCCTGGGATATGCACACACAGCAGGCGCGTGACATGAGTATGGCCAATCCTGCTATGTTTTCCAACTCCCCACGTATAACTGAAGATTAAGTAAACGTATATAGGAGTATGCCCAAAGGGAGCAACAGTCTCAGCTTACAATTTTGTGAAAATGTAGCACATAAGATTTAGTTCCCAGAAGTAGAAGCAGGCAACGTGACGCACAAGGAAACGCTGGCATCAGCGACAAGTGTTAGGCACACTCGGCAGCATAGAAGACAACGT
This sequence comes from Malurus cyaneus samueli, assembly GCA_009741485.1. NCBI lineage: Eukaryota > Metazoa > Chordata > Aves > Passeriformes > Maluridae > Malurus > Malurus cyaneus. The sequence continues at coordinate 6,079,242 of CM019215.1, read as the reverse complement.
GCTATATCAGGATAATAAGATGGAACTGTGAGGAAAATCCTACCTCAGGTACCAGGCTAGCATTTATTATTCTTTCGAGAAAACAAGATGCTACTTATCCAACATTTAGAAGTTTTAAAAAAACATAGTAGAGCAACGAGGCATAACACCTAGTGCTACTTTGTTCTCTTTGTCCAACACTGCAGTATATGTGAAAGAGCTAGGTTAGACGTATATATGATGCTGTGGGGCTGAGACATTGTTATAGGCGTGGATAACTCACACTACTTGATCTTTCGCGGCAAGGAATTACATTCAGGCCTTCTTGCAAACATGTGAAAGCCAACCTAGAGAAATATATGCGATTCGCTATCCAATGTATGGCCTTTAAAGAGGGCGTGCGTGGATTCACGAAGGGGGCGAACAGGGTATCACAAGGATAGAGAGAGGTTCACGAACCACAGCTGTGCAGTGGAACTTCCAAATTCTGAGCACCGAAATGTAGCTCAAATATTGGCGTGCCATGGTGTGTCTTTTACTTCTCTGACCTACATCACACCTTCTTCTCACAATCTCAGCTGCATAACATGCTCTTTCATGACTAAATCCTCACACAGATTGCAGAAATACGAATCTCGAAACCTAGGCGACCGATATATTATAGCCCTCTAACTTGTAATATCTTTTCTGGTTAAGAGAATTTAGTGTTTGTGAGAGGCAATGAAGAGGTACATCTTAGGGATGTTTTCCACCACCCTAGTTAGTTTATTCCCATGTAGACAACATTTGTGCAGTTGCTAGCAACGATGAACAAGCATGTTACCTTTGCTGCTTGCGAGAGTTTAAATGATTCTATTAGGCAAGCTTCTTTTGTGTATTCTTCGCCAATAGAATTCCTTTCGTGTCAGCTACTTAGGCTAATAGTCTATGGCGTCTGAAATAGATTCAATTTCTGGAGGGATGACTCATTGGATACAAGCCACAGACTCTCCTTCTTGAGAAAGAGCTGCAGGAGAATGGAGAACATACCCGTGCCAGTTCGACATCTCTTCTTATAGATCACTGTCTTTATTATTATGCATATGGCGCACAAAGTTCCTCTCGGAAAGTGGATAGACGACACGAACTCACAAACGTCCAACATGGAGCTCTCTGTGGTCTGCGTGAGCAATGAAAGCTCTGGAGGAGCGTACCATCTACACGTTCGCGAGCTAGATCAGCCAGAGTTCTGCATGTTTGCGCTCTATTTATGTGTATTGGGTGGTGGGGGGGGTGGTTTTTATAGTGGAGCATGCCCAGCCAAGCCTGATCGCAACCTGGGCCCAATTGGAGATGTGTAAAGCTCTGTGAGAAACATTTTACAGGATAAGGATGAAGACTCATATATCTAACATTTCGCTGGTCGCCTCACCGTCGCCAGACCTAGTAGGGCAGCATGGGATGCAGACAACCATAGCGTCACGCTAGGATTTATTAGGAGGGGACGTGACACTCGGCTTCAGCCACCGGTGCGCGCAGCATGTCTTTTTTTCTGGTCCATGATGTCCCGGGTTTTTTTGTGGTGACCTGATGTCGTGTTGGAGTGGCTGCGAGGGGACGTGTACGCCGCCTGCAGAGCTCCGATGGTGGACCTATGGTGGAGCAGGCTGCTCCCCCTGCCCTAGCCCTATGTGACCTGGCACGGAGCAGGCAGTCCCCCTGCTAGCCCATGGTTGGGTGTGGTGAGCCATGGGTGGGTGTAGCCAGGCTGTCTCGCGCCCTGCAGCCCAGTGGGTGAGCGCTATGGTTTGAGTCTTGTGACAGTTGTCTCGCCACTGCGGAGTTCCAGCTACATTCGTGAGTTCGGAATTCACAAGTTTGCGTGTCATCAAGAGACGTGTTCCGTGCACCCGTGCATGCGACCCGTTGGTAGGTGACGGAGAGAGAAAAGCAGTCTGCGCTCTATGCGTGCCGAGCGGCGTGTTATGTTCCATGTATTTAGGCGCTGTGTCTCTCACGAATCAGGCGCAGGACCATGTTGTTCGATGTGTAGAGGTACCTCCATTACTTGCCCGCAGATGAACAGGCCTGCCTTGAGAGTGACCTTTGCGCTGACACACTACTGTTTTCTTTCGGAGGTTGAGAAGGCACCTCAACTGTCGCAGAACGTTTTCTCCTGCAGCAAAATATTGTTTGTTGAAAAGACCAGGACGAGCACTACGGTTGTAGCTGAGTATCCTTGCATCTTCGGGCGTGCAGTACATCTCACCCAATGGCTGATGTCTTAGAATGTTCGTGTTGTTGTGAATGCTACGACTAGTGCTAAGACTCGAGGATGAATAATGTGATGATTAGAGTAATAACCGCTGGCTGGGAGAGGTTTAATCTAGCGAAACTGATTATAGCGGGTGAGTGCGCAGACACCACAAGTTCCGTGATCGAGAACGCGAAAGAGGGATATAGGTGAGATCTGTTAACTAACATCTGAATTTAACATACTCAGGCAATAGCCGTCAAACAGAATTGATAACTGCTTCGACCCATAGGGGTAGAAATGATAGCCTTTGTCAGCACCAACCCCAATCGTCCACTGCTTGAAGTTGGATAGCCGCACAAATCAGGCGCTAGACAAAACTCCCTTGAATTACAATTAACAAAGCAAACAAAGCTGAGCAGCTCCTAACCAACCACCACCCCTGCTTTAACGTATAAGCCGACGATACCTCCTTAGTTTCACCCCGCGGAATAAGATGGATCACAGATTACACTTTATTGCCCCATGCACCCCTCTTAAAATTGGCCAAAAAAACACACAAACGACACCAGGCACAAAACACCAACAAAGAATACCAAGAAACACGACCCCTACACCCTCCGACAAACACGCAGATCAAAGTTCTGATCCTCCCACACCTGAGAGTGCCGCACCTAAATCCGGACCCCTCTACACTCTAAACCTAGCAGGCCGAAGCAAGGAATCCGGTACACCCACACCGCATGAAAGATTTAAGTCGAGTTAGCTCCTACTTGCGCCATCGATTCCCTCGTGTCAGTGTGCTTCAGCAAGTCCTGGTCGGTGGGAATAGTGAATGGGCAGTTGTGGAGTCAATAGCAGGCTGCTGCTGAAAAAGGAGGCCAGGACAAACTTAAGAGGAATGTAGAATTACACAACTTGTAATACAGGCCTAACAGGCCCCCTGGTACATTAGGGCAGACAAAAGCCTCCTCCTGAGGCTACACCCAAAATGGACACCGAGTCACGAGATCTTCACCTTTTATAAGTTCTGCCTTATTAACATATTGGGTCTTAATTCTCCAATGATCTTTACAGGTGATGATGTCAACCACCCCAAACTTGCTCCCCCCAATTCACTGTTGTTTACATATTTTGGGGCTCTCGGGCAGTGAGGTGTCCTTGGATTCAGGCTCAGAGAGGGATTGTTTTGTCTAAAGATGAAAGAATGGTAGTTTTGGTGCTGTACTAGGGAAGTACAAGAATACAGATGCATGAAAATAGAGAAACTAAAAATCCTAAGGCATCAATAGGAGGAATTCCATTTCTAAAAATATTGTCTGGTTTGAGCTTTTGATAATCTGTCCATTGTGTGTTATCGCTTTTATCTTTCTCTGCAAGACCGAGAACAAAAATGAAGTTCTTTGGTTTCTTGGAAACAAAAGCTTTCCATAGAAACCAGGTATTTCTGTCCTTTACTGTTGGCTTCTGTGGTTTAATTTTTTGCTTGGTGATTCAGCATTTCACCTATGGCTTTTCCATGAGGTCATTTGGAGCCGTCCAAGAAGCACAATGCATTCTGTAATGTGTAGGATTGAGGCATGATGGTGGTGTTAGGAGGGGAATTTGTTATGGTTGGAGGTTAATGGCATTTTTCATTGTTCTATTGTGTGGTTGTATTTGGCAGTCATTATCTGAAAAGGACTTTGAAACTGACTTTACATCTGGTACTCTCAAAATTCTGACTGAAACATATAAAAAAATAGTCTAAAAGAGGAATAAGATATCAACTCATATGTTTAACAGTAAAGGCTGAGGCTTCTCTGTGTAATTTTGTCCTATTTGTTCTTATATGTTTCTGAGGACATAGAAGGCCCTTCCATAGTGAGTACCCTGTTTGGGGGGCGTTTTCTGCATTCATTTCTCAAGTTGTAGTTCAAAGTGCAGTTACAAACATGCCTTAAACTTTTCAGGCAGAATAGACACATACAATCATGAGTTACATGATGATAATCTGTCACTTAACTGTAGAGACCTTATTAGAGTTACTTTGTGGAATTTACAAAAAAAAACAGATTAAGTGCTTAGCAAAAGGACAATCTGACTTTAAGAACTTGCAATATCCATGGAAATACAAATCAACCAAAAGTGTAAATTGAGAGTTTAATCCTGGAATTCAATGTGTTGTATATGTGTCCACATAACCAGGTTGTAAAGAAACACAAGAGAGAATGACAAAATTTTATAAGCAGGAAGGGAACTCGGGAGCTGACTAATCCAATCTACTGCTGAAATCAGACCCAGTGCTCAGGTGAGACAAGGTTTCTTGGGCCTTTATCCAGACTGTCTTGCAAACCTCCAAAGACAGAATCTGAAAAACTGTGTGGACAACTTTCTTGATTTCCTGACTGTCCTCATGTGATGAAAACTTTTCCATTTTTGCCTTATTTAGAAATCATTGTTTTCACTCAGACTCAACATGCAAGGATTTATTATTTCCAAACATCTGTTTAAGGTCCAAACATCTCCCAAGTTCTCTTTCTTCCTTATGTCCATATGTGATCGGATCTTTCTCCTGAGCAGGTTGGCCGATTGTAGTTCATGAGTGGAAGACCTTATTTCCTCAGGCTCAAGTTGTCCTATTGATCTTATGGGGATATTTACATGACCAGAGACATGAATTGTACTGTCTTCCTCTGTAATACTAAAAGCTAAAGCTTATCTGCCATGTGTGATTTATTACTATATAATGGAGTCCAGCCTCAGAGAAAAACCTATCTGTTAAATTCCAGTGTGTGCTTGCATCAGGCAGGGAGTCACATGCAGCCACAGAATTCTTTTGGCTCATTGTGGTACAAATGAAGCCTTTAGATGGCCACTGTGATGTTGTTTTTGGGAAAAAAAAAAAAAAAAGGTGTACCCACTTTTATTTCTGACTCATCCCCTTGTGTTGGCTCAGGCATTTACCCAGTCACAAAGGAACTGCACCAGGAAGTAAAACCCAAGCTTTTTTTCTTCCTGTGTTAGTCAGAAGGAAACACAAGAGTTGAAGAGAACAGTGAGGCACATTTCTTCAAGAAGTAGAATAACTTTACTGTCAAAATAAAGCCTGATCTGTTTTCTTCTCAGGTACTTGTATTATTGAGTAACAGTACCCATGCAAAGATTTAATTTCTTTTTCCTTTTACATTATGCAGAGACTTCACAGAGTTATCTGATTTCCTTTATATTTTTATATGGTATCCTTAATTTAATGCATTCTTGTGATGGTATGGGATATTTTATTTTAATTAATGTACACAATGTCCAGAAGACGGCATTTCATTGTTGCTGTTGCAAAAGATCCTGGTGGTTAAATGCACTTCTCTTGAAACTTTTCTGAAGCAGGTCCTAAATTCTTACCTTTCCTGTGTTCAGGAGTATGCAAAAGCATTCTTAAGCCATTTCTGAAGTTGCATATTTTCATTAGTCTGATGGTACTTTTTCATATGCATTAAGTTATTTTCATCTGGAGTGAAACATATTCACCAGCAGTTATCAAATGAGCTGTTATACATTGGATGGGCTTTTTGCATACATTCTTCTCAACAGAGATGGGATTATATTATTTCACAGTCTTATTAACATTCACAAACAAATTGAAAAACAGTTCTCTTGAATCCTGATATGCAAGGAAAGTACTCTGTTTTTTCCACCATCCCTCTTAGAGAAAGATTTACTGCTGCTTTTGTACTTCCATGGGTCACTTTCATCCTCTTTCAGTGTGGCAGCCTAGTTGCTTCCAGTGTAGCTTATTTGTAATTGTCTTGTAGAAACCAGGTAAATAGTAGTCTAGATGTGGGGGATTTCACTAATGACTTCTTAAAAAGCATAGTAAAAAGAAACAAAAGCAAAACAAGAAATGATTTGAAGTTCTCTCACAGTAGTTTTGGGAAAAAAATAGAAGTATGAAGATGGTGTGATGATTTAACAGGGAGCACTTTCAGTGTGCTTACTCGAGCAGGATACTGCACTTGTTTTGATGTGGTCATTTGCTGTAGTCTCAGGATGGCAACTGTTGGAGTAGTGAGGGAATCTGATTTCTCTTTTCTTGACCGAACTCACAAATAAATTTTATGCTTCATGAGCTGTAAGGTGGGGAAAGTGTATTAGGAAAGCATAAATCTCAAAACAAGGCAGGGAAAAAACTCTACAACAAACTCAAAACCAAAGGAACTAAACCCCTAACATAATTGTTTCAGTTGTCATTCTAGAGTAATTAAAACTTCAGTTTTTCTTTTTGTGTGTTGAGTCCTTGCCGTGTTTCCTTTATTCAGAAAAGTAAGTAGCATGTTGTGGGAGAACAGTAATCCTTGAAGACAAAATCCTGAAAACCTCTCGTTTTTAGATTCTGAATTTAAAATGTTAGTATGTTTTGTATGTTGGGTAAACTATGTACGTTCATAATTCCATCTTTTATGTCTCAGGCTACAATGTCTAAAGTATAATATTTTGAATACATGAATGAAATCCTTTGTATTCATTAATAAATTCTGACAAGATAAAACATTATTTATATGGGCCCTACAGGCTAATCAGAACTTCACAAACTGATGCTTTTTTTTTGTGACAGTCCTTCTGTTTTGCGTGCGAATACCACATTAGGTTATTTAGGGTGCAAATTCACTTGTAAACTGAACCAGTGACTAAAGCAAACCATTAAGCTTCCTTTGAACCTGCTAATGCAATTCCATTGTATTAAGGATGAACGCAATGCCAAATTAGTGTCAGAACAATTTTTTATAATTATGTGCCATCCAATATGTAGGTGACCAGTGACAACCCACAGTTTCCTGGTCATAAGTAAGTAAAAAAAAATAAAATAAACCATTCCTGTATATTTACTGTATGCCTATTTCTTCTGCATACAGTTTGCCATGCAAAATTTTACTGTTGGTCAAACATGGAATAGTGTGCCCAGGGGGGTTGTGGAGTCATCATCCCTGGAGGTGCTTAACAGGTCTCTGGATCTGGCAGTGGGTGAATATGATTTAGTGGTTTAGGGATTACAGTGCTGGGTTGATGGTTGGATTTGATGATCTTAAAGGTGTCTTCCAACCTTGATGATTCTATGATTTTGCGATTTCACCTGACATTATCTAATGTTTAAACATAATGAATGATAAGATGTAAGTCATACTTTTAATGTCAAGTTTCTATGGTTGCTTTGTAAGATTTTTTCCTAGCCACCTACTTTTCTATCCTCTGCTAAAAGGCTTATTAATGAAGATATATCTTGATTAAGCGAATGCCATTCATCTTTCTTTGCTAAATAGATTTTTTTGTACTTTTCTCTAAGAGTCCATAAGTAAGTTGTTGGCAGCTTCACATTTCTTGATCAGCTTTTTTGGATCCAAACTAGTGTCTTTGAATCTTCAGAAAAATTACCTACTGCATCGTACATGCTCTTTCTTCCTGGAGCATATAACACAGGTTTTGACATGTTTCATGTGGGTATATTGCACTGCTGCAGAAATTCTTTTCCCCATTATTTTTTATGTCAGAGGACAAACTTTGACCATCATCTCTATTTGCTGAGCAAGAATGCACTGTCCTGGATGTCCTAAGGGAAGTTAAGGGTAAGGTGACGGTCTGTTTGAATAAGGCTTATTTTCTGTTTAGTAACCGACACTATGTCTTTCAATAAAAAAAAACCAAAAACAAACCAAACCAATTCTGAACTGAAGCTTCCAACTTTTAAACAGTACTTTCCAGTTCTGTATAACTTATAGAACCTGAGAGTCAATCCTAAAATGCACGCATCTTTGCTTGTTTATGTTTTTGTTACTTTTGAGCTGTGTGTTTTCCACAGAGTTAATTATTAAAGGGGAATTCTGTAATAAGGTGACATTAAGGAAGTGCTGCAGTGTTGAATGCAATTTAAAGCAGAGTTGAGCTCCTGTGGGAAAGAAATGAGGGATGATTATTACAGAAGCAAAGGCTAATAGTCCTTAGAGTATTATTTTTTCATTTATCTTTGAATTGCAAATGAATCTACTAGCAAGACCTTCCACCAATTGTTGATGGATTTAAACTAGGTAGCTAAAGTTATGTTTATAATGAAAACTTTGCTAATGAGGCAGCTATAGCTTTGCTACGTGGGCTGGAAATTATTTTTTTTACTGTGGTCTATGCATCAGGCGTATATAGACATAAATGGGAGTGTCACAGAAATGTTATGATTCCATTTGGTTTTGGTGATTTTGGGTGAAGTATAGCAGCACTTTGTACTGTTCTTTCCTAGAAAGATTGAGTATGTAGAAATAAAGCTTAAATCCCCAAACTTGAAATTTCAAGTATGTGTTGCTGTTTAGAAAGTGATGCAACTTGAATTAAATAGAATCCTGATCTATTTAGTATTGCTTTTTCTCTTAGTTTTTCCAAAGCTTGCCACTGATGCAAGAAAAGAGTAAAAAATTAATCTAGTGGTTTTAGTAACCTTGTTCAGTTTACACAGTGGAATCCAGATGCCTTTGTAATGTATCCTCTATTACTGGTCTGGGATTTTCCTTTGGCTTCCCCTGGAAGCCTAGGACATAGATTTAAACTTTAGTGGCTCAGAATTCATGGCAGGAGTATGTGTGGTGGTGCTCAGATTAACAACCGTTTGATACAACCAACTGGGTCATTTGAGAGAATATGTATATGTGTTTTCCATTAAAAAAAAAAAAAATCTAGGAACAAACACTGTGAAGTCTGCAATTAAACCTGAAAGAACTCAGAGTTTGAGTAGGATGCTATTGAGGAGAATAATATTCTGCCACCTAAATAATTGATATTTTTTTGGTACTAAATCAAATAGACAAAAAGGGAGGTACTATTTAAAATATCAGGTATATATATTTGTTTGCATTGAGCTAAGCAAAACCAAAAATGATATATCCTTTGGTATTATAGTTTAATATTTATCTGCATTCAAAAAAAAAAAAAAGGCCCAGTGTTGCCAATATTAAATGTTAAATTAGAAGAGCAAAGCTAGAAGAACAAGGCCTTCTTTGTATTCTGAAAAATGGTCAGATACATGTAAAATACTATTTGATGAAAAGGAGAATTTAATTGATCAGCAGATCAATTGAAAGAACAGAATGACATTATATAGGTATACTAACTTTTTAGAAAAAAGATTTTTGTTTCTTTTTTATGCAAAAAAAATATTTGTCTACAAATATGAAAAATTAAGTCAGTTTGAACAAAATTTTATTACTATTTATGGGTAAACAGACATCAGTACTAAGGAAAAGGACATCAGACATTAAAAAACTTACCAAAACAACTTCAAAAAGAAGGGGTTAATAAAATCCACAGGAGATCTGGCAGTAAGTGGAAGGGAATATATCAAGTATATAATAACAGACTATCCTATTTCAAAAGAAAGATATAAATCATAATAAGAGACCTTTAAAGCTGCTGGTGCAGTCATAAAGTTATACAGAGCAGAAAGAAATTTTGCAAAAGGTGAGAAAAGAACCACATGACTAATGAATAAAAGCATAAAATACTAAGAAGCTTTGAGAATGCAGTAAGAAAGGCTATCACAGTTGCTGAATTACAATTACCAAAGGATATAAAAAAACGATGATGGAAAGAGCTTGTAACTACATTACAAGTAAAGAGAAAACAAGAAAAATTGGTTCCTCAGTGAAAAGAAAATAACAGAGGGCAAAGGAGAGAGACATCTGGGATGTTGTAGCAGAGACAGTTAGCTCTGAACCCTAGAAAAATAATGGACTAAGTGATGAAAAATAACTTAGTGAAAAATGTAACTCTTTTTAGGAGCCATTTTTTTTAAATTGCAAACTAGTAGTAAAAAGACTGAGTTTTGTTTCTAAGTATTTGGTGTACTTAATTCAGAAAAAGCACACAAAGAATATTCACTAGTTAGTCTCTGTATCTCATGGTGTGTTGCATCTTAGATGGATTAATTCTAGGCCTGGTAATGTTAAATATTTTTGCAATATCTTAGATAGTGGAAGAAGAATTATACATAAATATCACTAATGGCCCTGAACTGTGAAGGGTTGCAGGCTCTTTAAAGGACAGCGATATAGTTCAAAATAATGCTGATAAATAAAAATAAACTAACACTTGAAATTTACCTCAGACAAGTACAAAATACTGTAGACTAAATAAAGAAGACATTGTAGTAAATATCAAATAAGGGGTAAATACCAACTCAGAGGACTAATAGGGATAAATACATCAAGAAGACACAAAACAGACAAATAGTCATAAGAAAAATTATTGGACAGTGTGTCTTTGTGTGCATATGCTTTTTTGTGTGCAAAAGTAAATTGTTATAACGTATGCCCTGAATGTATGCCAGCATACAGCCTTCATAAGTTGCAGATAGGGTTAATAAGGATGTTGGAAGTGATTGAATTCTTAAGTAGCTGAAAATGTTGTCCATTGACTTTTGTTTACAAATGTAAATGATGCTTGATGTTTATACAGCCTTTAAAACTGATTTATCAGTTAACACAAATATTTTCATAATTAGATATTTCCTAGTGTGTCTTGATAAAAGAAGTAAAAAAGCATTTGAAATAATATTAAATTTTCAGGTAGTGGTGTAGCTCAGTAGGGCCAGCATTTTTCGGTGTGTCATGCTAGGATGGGTATTAAAGGTTGGGACTAAAGTATACGGACATGGTTGTAGAGCCTAAACGTGCTTTCACCTGCTCATGTCTGGTTGTCTTTCTAGTAATCACATTCTTTTAAGTCGATGCTTTAAAGGTCAGTCTTAATTTATAGCATGTGAATTAGTGACCTAGTATCTTGTATCAGTTATTAGATGCGAGTAGTTGCAAACTCTACAACTCAGATATATCAGGAGAGTCAGAACGCTCAGATAACATTATCTCATTACTGCTAATATCAGTAAAGGCATCATACAAGAATTTAATAAATAATAGACTCTGATACAAGATATTTTAGCATAATTTAGAACTTTTTACTGCATAATTTAGAACATATCACTTTCCAGTCAAATATCATGAACAAAGATTTATTTTGGCAACTTCAATTTTTGCAGTAACTATTTATATGGTAAAGTCAATAAAAATTATTATTTTAAGGGATGGCTACTGAAAATCTACTCTAATCTGGAAAATCTGCATAATGAGCTGGCTGTTCAAGTAGGGCACTAGAATTTCCTGGAATATAAGATACTTCATTCCAAAACCACACAATACTGGTAATTTCTAAACTTTCCTTTTGATCTTTAGCAAAACTTTCATATGTATTAGTATATATTTAAGCAATTCCATTAATTTTATTAAAACTAAATATAATAAATATATTTTGTTCTGTATAAAATCCATCATTATTAAGCAGGTCCACTTTGTTCATTTTTTGGGGAAAAAGGAGAGGCAAAGACAAGAGGATTAAGAACAAATTATATAGCTTATATGACAATGAAAATATTACCTTTGCATTCTAAGGCACAAACATTTATTTAAAATGCTTGTGCTTTTATCAGCTGTAAATTTAAATTAAACTTTTGAATCCAAGAAGTTTTTTAAATTACAGAGATTGATATAGAAAAATCAATTTGAAATCCTTCCAATTATCAATCATCTTGTGATTTATAATAATATTAATTATCCACAATTAAAAGTACTCGATTGGGATTTTATAGTATTCAGGAGAATCTTATATATTCTTCTTAGTTCATAAGAAAGCTCTAGTTTTACTTAATTCTTAGTTTTAGACATTCATTTCTCTTTAAATTTTCAGTACAGCCTCTGTTAAACAGAGTGTGTGGAGCCTTCTTTGGAATAAACTACAAAGATTCATTTCAGATACAGTGTCAAAACATGGAGAGGTGAAAATGCTGTGACAGGGGTTGTTCACAGGCTGACTTACTGGAAGCAGCAGGTGGCTAGCAGTCAGACCCATGCAGTGGTACCTCAAAGCATATGCTCATTTCTGAGCATTTAGTTTTAGAAAAAAAAAATATAAATTGTGATTTTACACATACCTGTGTATTAAGGATTGACAAATAATTCTTACGCTTATACTTGCTGATGCTTCAAATCAAGAAACAAAAAGTCCTTGTATCATTTTGCGTAAGATTTGGCACAAACGTTGCCTTTTAAAATTGTTCATATAATATTTCTATTTCTACACTGAAAAACTATGTCCTTGCTTTTTCTGGATATTTTAGCATATAGATTCAATGTGTGTAGATACAGTGTTTGGTGCCAGAAAGAACCAGTGGATAATCTAGTGCCCCCTCCTGTAAATAAAGAGTCTTGTGCATTTCATTTGCTTATCTGTGCCAATTTAAAAAAAAATGAAATAACAAATCTTCTGCGGTCTTCTCTTAAAAGTCCTAAGTGAAAAACCCAACTCTTTTAAAAGCTAATCTAATAGTTACTCACCATTGGGGGTGATAACAAAAACCCCCCAAAATTAGGAGGGGAAAAATGCACTTTGTATGTTTTTATCTTTGACTTCAGCTGCTGGTATTTTCATGTCTTTCTCAGGTTAGAGAAGGAGATCTTCAGTGTCTTGTGCACTTCTTTTCTGAGGACAGCTTGCCTGACCATGGTCTTCACCACAGGGTGCAGGGGAAACTGCTCCAAAACCCTGGGCACGAGGCTCTCTCCTTCTTCAGTGCCTTGGTGTTTGCAGAGCTGTTTTGCTGACAGATTGTCACTCCTTTCTTCCAGCTGTGGTTTTGCAGCAGTTTTTCCCTTTTCTAAACGTGTTATCCCAGTGTTACTACTGACACTGATGGGCTCACAATGGATCCATTCTTGCAGCCAAGTGGCATGTGTTGTGTTGGATGTAAGGGCAAGCTCCCAGCAGCTTCTCACAGAAGCCCCCTCTGTAGCCAGTCCTTCTATGAAAACCTTACCACCCAATAAAATCCTCCAGGTCTCACAGTTTCTATCTCAAGAGCCTCCTTTGACACTGCCCTCGAAGGGAAACGGTTTAGATTAGTAAATCTCACCTAGTCATATATAGCAGAAATAGATCATGTGTTCTTAATTGTTCACTTTGGAGGTTTTTTAATTAAGTACCACCAAATCTGGAATTAGACTCTGTCTTGGTTTGAAAGACAGGTGTTTGCTAATGAAGGCAGGGACCCCCCTTCCCTCCGAATTATTATAGCTTTGAAAAATCACGGGCTTTCATGCAAGAATATGGGTAAAAGGGAATAACAGTTTTTACTAATATATATAACAAGGTGAAACAAGTAACAATAACAGTAGCAGCAACCAGCCCAGCNTAGCAGCAACCAGCCCAGTCCCAAACCCAGTGACAGCCTTACAGAGACACAGCCTCCCCTTTGGTGCAGTTACAGTCCCATTGGCAGGGATGCTGTTGGCTCCCGGCTGGGCAGGGCGGGTGCAGCGATTCTCCGGCGGCTGCAGGGGACGCAGTGACGCGGGTCCCGGCTGGCTCAGATCTCCCGCGGCGCCAATGATTGACACAAAAATGGCAGAGGTGGATGGAGAAAAGTTTCTCTGCAAAACAAGAAACCCAGGACAGCAAAGAGACGAGCAGGAATCCCGCGGCTGCGAGACGGGATGGAGCAGAGTTCACCCCTGAAGCTGGGATCCCTGGCCAGGCACAGGAGAGAAAAAACCACGGTGCAGCAAGCAGGAAGCTCAATGAGCAGGGGGTGCTGGTCTCCACAGAAAAGGGCAGGCCAGCTTTCTCTGTAGCAGCCAGCGAGAATACCTCCTTCTCTCAGCGAAGAGAGAAGCAGCTGAACAACTCCAAATCCTCCCCACCACACAAAAAACTCTCTCCCAGCGCTTGGCCAAAGTGTTAAGATGGGGCGTAGGTATCATTGTCTTTGTTAATCACCCAGCCATTAACAGGATGAGCTGGCAATTAGGGTATCCCAGCAACAAATGGGAAAGAAAAAAAAATTCCCAAAGAAAGGGAACAAAAAGAGAAGAATTTTAACCCACAACAGACTCTAAAATCTTGTAAAGTGTAAAAGTAATTTTTCGCAAAATGAAGTGTTCTCCATTCATGCTGATACTACTTCCCCAATCATTTTCTCCCTTTTTTAATTCTTATCTAATAGGCTAAATGTGAGCTATCCTGCCCCTTATTACTCAGTTAGTTTCAAAGCTTTGGTCCTTAGTTTTAGAGACATTCTGTGCAAACTTATGTCTGTGAAGTAAAAGTGATGGAGTTGTATATTATCACATTCAATTTTTTCATAACATCTTAAAAATTCTCTGTTAAAAAAATATGAGAAAGGTTTCTCTAAATTCAGTCAGAGATCATTTGAATATGAATGTTACAAATGCAGAAAAGAGAAGTATGATAAACAGAACAATAGTAAATTCATAATGTATAAATGAGATAAATTGTTGTAGAAAGCCATTTTAATGATTAGAGCAGGGAAATTTGAAGTCTATTTTTATCTAGGAGTAGCAGGAACAATTTGAGGACTACTGGGATCTGCAGGGTACACAGACCACGCTCACTGTTCACTCACCTATGATATGCAGTCCTGCAGAGACTGAACACAGGGGTCACAGTCAGGGACTTAGAGTCAATTGACAACCTCTAAGGTGGTAAGTGATAAACCAGGTCCAGGATCCCTCCAAGAGCCTGGTCAAACAGAGGAGACCAAGGACAGAACTGGTGCAGTCTTAAGACTGAGCTGGAATGGGATTCCTGGGTCCAAGGCAGAGGCTTAACAGAGTCCCCAGGCAGGAATAGTCAGAGTCAAGAGTGCGTCCTTACAGCCCAGGCAGTTTCTGATTAGTCTTAGATTTTTGTGAAGGAGAACAAGATATTGTCTATGTGTTGGAAATCTTAAAAAAAGCAAAAAAAAACAACCCCCCAATAACAATAACAACAACAATTAGTAGTAGCAGTAGTAGTATTTAAAGGATGGTACAGTTTTTTGGTATTTGTCAAATACTTTGAAATTAAAGTTTTGTATCAGTAGATAAAATTTTTGTCTACTGTGATCCAGAATAATTAGAAGACACAATGTTTGAAATATGGAAGAAAGTTCTTGCACAATACATAACTAAAATATTATGCAAAATATTAATCCACCTTCCATATAAGGTGGAAACTAAAGTGAATGGTTCTTTGAGTAATGTGCATGGATTCCTTGCCTACAATTATATTCAAATTATGCAGTAAAATTAGCCTTTTCTGGCAGATTTCAGTATCTACCTTGATATATTTTCACAGGGAAGAAACAGGAAAAAGTGAAGTCTCAGAAAAAGATCCCCTGTAGTTTGAATTGAGCTGTTTAATGTTTTTCCTCTTTGTATTGATGAGCTGTTCTTTAAAGGCATTTCAGGACTGTCTTATTATTACCCTTAAAAGACAAAATAACATAACTGACTCAGGCTTAACATGACAGCATTTTGAATTTTTATTCTAATGTTAAGGAACAACTCTTCTAAAATATATTTGCATTTTGATGTAATATCTAAATATGAGTAACTGGAGTAGCAGATACTCAGGGAAACTCAGATTCTGAAAGTATTTTTTTCTAATAAGACCCATGGGGTTTTTAGTTTTGCTGCAGAGTGAGAGTAATTTGACTTACATTTTAAACTTTATCTCCATCCAGAGCTGCATGCCTATTTCCCCTCATGTTCTACAGTAAATACAATTACAGTCTTTTACCAGTTTGACTACATATATGTGGTTTTCATTCTAATTACTTTAGTTACATGAAATAGTAAGGGTTAGGGAAAAAAGTTAAATGAGAATTACCTTCATGGAGAGGTACTATTTGCTTCTTATTTCCAGTGCCTTCAAGTTTCTTTAGTGTGAATGTGGAGATACTGATAGCGACTGATAAATCAGTCAGTGTTGCCTTATTATGGGAAGTGGCCATAGGCCTTATGTGGTTTTCTATTGATCCGACAGCTGGATTGTCTTGGGATTCTTCTGAAGTGCCTTGACCTGAGTTGTTTTTAGCTTGTTTGCCTACTGGTCAAATAACTAAATGACTATCATGTATAGCAAGGGTTTGACGACCTAAAGGAGTTGCTGCACATGTTAAAAGGGTCTCAAGAAGGCTGGGAACCAGTGAGAAAGAGAAGATTTTGTTTAGGATACATCAAATAACTCAAGGAAGATTCAAGACTGAGGAAGGAGAATTGTATCATGATGATCTCCAGATACAAGTCATGGAATCATAGAATGGTGTGGGTTGGAAGGACCCTAAAGATGATTTAGTTCCAACCACTCAGCTCTTCCAACACCATCCACTAGACCAGGTTCTCAGATTTGCCTGGCCTTGAACACTGACAAGAGTGGGGTATCTGCATCTCCTCTAGGCAATATGGTTCAGTGCCTCACCATCCTAACAGTAAATAATTTCTTCCTAATATCTAATCTAAACCCACTTTCTTTTAGTTTAATGCCTCTCTTCATGTATCACTAGATGCTCTCGTCAAAGTTCCTTTCAAGCTTTTTTGTAGGCTCCCCTTGAGTACTGAAAGGCCACAATTAAATCACCCTGGAGCTTTTCCTTCTCCAGGCTTAACAATGCCAATTCTCTCAGTCTTACCTCACCCCTCTAATAATTTTCATGGCTACCCTCTGTACTCACTCCAACAGTTTTATGTTCTTGTGCTGGGCACTCCAGGGCTGGATGCAGTACTCAGGTGGGGCCTCACCAGAGCACAGTAAAGGGGCAGAAGGACTCACTCATATTTTTTTTCCTTTTTGTTGGGGAAAGAATGAAGTGCTGCTCTTAGGACGCAGAGGAACACTGAAAATTTGAACATAAAACACCAGGAAAAAAATAGATATTAGAAAAAAATCTTTAATTAGAGAAGTTACTGGTAGAATTAATGAGACTTCTCAATATCTAGACCGTTAGTCTATTAAAGCATTAATATGACTAATAATAAATTTTGACATGAGGCTATTCTTTTCTGTCCCAACAAGATTTTGTGAAACAAATACTATTGCAGAACATAAAATTGTAAAGAAAATGTGATATTTTTAGGGTTTTAGTTTAGTTAATTTATTAATGCTTACCAGAAAGACTCAAGAACAAGGTTCCTTCTCTTATTCGGCAGTACTTGTAAGTATAACAGTTTGTTATCCAGAATTGAAAACAGCTGATTCAAAAAGTGAATATGGCAACATTTTAGGAGAGGTTAACTATGTAAGTCTCTCACAGATAATGGTCCCAGTTATTCAGCTTGACTGTCACCCAAGAAGTATTGGTCACATACAGGTCTGTATTCAATTTAGTTTTATTTAGCTTAGCTGTGGAAATAGGGGGAAGAAATGTGCAGAATTCCATGGAAAATGCTCAGGTAGTCCCATTCATCTTTACACCTGTCTAGGGTGCTCAACTCTCCAGCCAAGGCCCTCAGATTTCAGATTCTTGAAAGAGAGTTTGCTTTAACATGTGCAAGGAAAAATAAATCCTAGGACAGCTCTTGGTGTCCACCTTATCATAGCTTCAGACTTGGCTGCCTCTGCTCTTTGCTGCCTGCCCTGAGCATTCTTAGTCTCACCAGTTACACCAATGAGATGTGTGTGCAACTCACCACAGCTAGTGTGGTGGAAAAACCCATTTCTAACCATCATGAGTAGCCCAGATGAAGTTGATATATATTTATATTATTTCCATGATTTGCTTAGGGAAATTGTAAGTGTGAGTTGTAAGTGTGTGTTGTAAGTTATGAATTGTAAGTTGTGAGTTGTGTGAGATCACTTTGTATATAAGATACTTTCATCACATTTATGAAGAACAATTCCTTCTAAGACCCTGACATCTGTATGAAAATCAGAAGCTCATACTAAGCCTGCAGGCAGTCAGGAACAACACTGCCCATCAGTGTTACTTATATCACAAGGACAAGATTGCATGTATCATAGGCCAACGGCTGTGTGTTTAGAAGGCTCCTTTTACCTTTCCTCATACTTTTTTGTTCTGCCAAGTCAAGAGATTAATTGGAAAATCTTTGACATATGAACATCTGGCTTTATAGGCTGCAATCAACTTTTGAAGTTAAAAAGTATTTCTCAATTTTGGCACTTCAGCACTTCATACCGACAGTACTACAGACTTTCATTAATCAACACTTGGACCTTTATTCAGTCCTTAACAATCATACAAAGGCTTCCCATAGAGTTATTTTATATGACAGTAACTTTACTCCAAAATTGAACTTTTTCCAGCATTGGAAAGGAAAGACAAAGCTTTCGTATATTTCAACACTGACATTTTTAAAACAAAGACCTTTTTTTTGGTCTTTCAGACAGCATAATGTACTTGACAAAATGTCATAGGGTGAATTATTTTTATCTCTCTAGATGAATAACTCTAAAATTAATCAATAGATGATTAAAGTGCTTTACTGAACAAGTATTTTTTTCAAGGTTAAATAATGTAGAACTTTTTTCCTCTTCTTCCCAAACATTGGCTTATTTAAGTTTTCATTTTTTTTTGTTTTATAAATTAGAAATAAGTGATTGCAGTGGAGTTTCAACCTAAACCCTTAGTTTAGTTCTAAATAGCTCGCAAGGCTAAATTTGAGGTCTGTAATTTACTGTTCTAAAAAAAAAAATCCAGCTTTTTGTCATTCAGTTGGCTGCAGTTCTGAGATATGGAAACATCAATTAATAAAGTTTCAAACTTGTGAGTGTCTTTGTTCTCAGATACATAAAATGCTCAGTCCCACTATAGAAAATATTACCAGAACTGACCATAGTAATTAGGTCTTTTACTAACTTTGTAACCACTTAAAACTTGGGTTATATATTACCCTCAAACTGCTAGTAGAGTGTTAGATTTTAGACTCTTTTCTTTTGGATATTTTCCCTTTTCTGATGAACGTTTACCATTTCTTTAGGAAGAGAAGACTTTGTCTTCTTTCCTCTTCAAAGACTGAATTACTACTGTTTAATTTCACCTTGGACAGATGTGTTCTGTTATTCCTTATGACTGGACACTGAACTATGACAAGGCAGAAGAATAACTCAACCCTGTTCCTCTTTTGTTTTCTTTATTCATATGCTTATTGTATTTCCAAGTTACTCTTTCTCTTCCTGTGTCATTTCTTGTTTTCATAATTTAAAATGATGGGACACTTTGCTTATTTTGATTTTGTAATTATCTTTCAAATTAGTATCGTTTCTGAAGCCAGTCCATTATCTCATGAGATGGACAATTCCTTAATTATCCACAGAATTAATGAAGTGAGTGTACTGAATGCATACACAAGAGCAGCCCTGATGCAACCCACCTGCAGTTTGAATTTCACACATACAATTAAATGAAAGATTCAACTTACATAAAGTTCCATGCTTCTGTCACAGAGACGTATCATTAAATCTTTTTCTGTAAAGCAGATATGCCAACATTATATATATTAATACTGCAAAAAATGTAAGCTCCAATAAAATTCTAGGAAAACCACAGCTCTTCAAATACTTCATATTGGAAATGCTACACAGAGGCAAAATTTACAGGCAGTTATCCATCTTGTTGACCTTTGTTGTTACCCAAAGATAACTGAAAATATCTATTAGCATTTAATATTTACTAGATATCCTCAAAAAAGATCTTGAGTTCTTTCAAATAGATTTTGTAAGAAATACAAGAAGTTGGTAACCTTTTTTTTTTTTTTTTTTTTTTTGCTTTTTGACAATGTATATCAAAGCAGTGTCCTTGCTCTGAAATGATTTAATGTAATTTGGATAGAACATTTCCAGGAAAAAAAAGGCCAGTACCCAAACCTGTCATGCAACAGACATTCACATCTGTAATGACTGCCATTAAAACCCATTAATCTCATCACTGAAATTAGAAACATAAAAAATACTGGTATGCCTAGTCATGTAAAATACTTACTGATTTAGTGCTTGACCAAGAGATTAATAGTTAGGTTAGTGTCTGAACTTCAGTGTGAGCATCATACAAAACTGGGTTGATGTAACAGAAGGAATATGTTAACTTAATCATTAAATCCTTCAGGATCTTTCAAATCAAGTAATGTATTACATATTCAGTTGTCCCTAGCTTTGCTTCTCCAGTGTGCAACTGGTTGTTTCTGAACAGATCTGGATTTATTAAATTAGAGACCTGAGTTTTTATCTTGTGCCCTCAGGTCTACATTGTGGGGTGGATCCTTTTGTAAAAGATGTTTATTATGAAGGGTGATACGAGTTGTTACTTCATGGGATCAAGGCAGAGAGAACATGGAGAACAAAGGAAAGGAAGCTAGAAATCATTATATGTTGTATACAAGTATAGGAGATATAATAAGCTGTAAGTAGTTGATAGTTCAAATTTGTGTTTAATACAAGTACTGCCTAATTTAAGCAAAATTTAATCAAACCAGATAGGTCATTGGTCAGGTACTGTTCTATAGGGTATTTCATTTGTCTCCTTTCAAGGGGCAGGTGGCTACTCTATTTCGTAGTGTATTGTGCTGTGTAACTAATTAGCCTCAGTAGCACATATATGAACATAATACTCAATAGGTCTTATAAAAATGTGTGATAATTTGGCTTTTTTTAATCAAAGCTTTTTATACAATAGTTTTATTTCAACATGCAAATAATATCATTGGGAAAGAATACACACAGCTGCAGTTTGCATCAAAACAAGCATTTAGGATTTTGTGGTGCACATATATGAGTAATGAGATCCATGTATGCACTTAGTCATGCTAAGATATAAGTCTTTGTTAGCCTGAGGTTTTGGTAGCATTAGAATGAGTTTATAGACATGGTATCAACCTCTAATTTCTTTTTTGATTAATTCCATTTCTATGAATCTGCTGTCATGTGAGGAAATATAGAGACTATATGCTTAATTTAAAAGTTTTGGGAAAAAACTTTATTGTATATTTTAAAAAAAGCAACACTTTTTTTTCTGTTTGGAGTATTTTTGGACGAATGGAATACCTAAATTAAGGCTTGCATGACATCGTGATAAACTGTGTATTGACAGTTGTGAAAATCAGTGACAATATGGTTGTAAGAACTGTAGTTTTAGATGATTTTTAGTATTAAAGCTAGTTTGTTGCATGAACAAAATAAAAATGTTTAAATTACTTTTCAAGATTTTAGCTGTCTGACAGTATATATTTCAAATATAAAAGTCAGTGTATAGAATTCTTCCTTCTCTGGAAGAAATAGGGGATGTGCACTATGCTGTTAAAAATAGAAAACACCCCAACCCTAAGTTCCACTTTGCAGCATAAGGTGGGAAATATGTGTTAGAATTTTGAGGGCAAATAAAAAACTAATTGACTTCACTGGATCAGAATTAGCCTAAAGCAGTTTTTTTTTTGTTTGGTTTTTTTGTTTGTTTTTTAAATTGCTGCCTAAAAAGTGTATACAATAAGGTAATGGAGGCATGCTGTTGTATTGAAGGGTAAGAAGAATGAAATTTTGATTCTCAAAAGTGCTAGTCCCTTTTTCTGTTAACTGTGATTTACACACAAAGCAAATAAAGTGCATGAATGGCACTGGCACATCGATGCATAGTCTTACACTTCTACTGATGCCGTGTTTAGCAATAAAGGTGTATTGTTTCTGTAAGCACTTCTCTTTTCAAATACATTTTGCAGTAGATAACAGTCAATGCTGTTGACTACACATAGTGGTAAGATATTTTAAATCTGGTTCACAGCCAAGATTCTCCATGAACATTTCTAAGAGTTTATGAAAGACAGCTGCAGAACAGAAGCCTACTCTCTGTTGACTGAAATTTACTATGTGGTATTCTGTGTAGCTTGAGAAGGAGCTACATCTTTTGAATTATATAAGAACATGAGACAGCTGCGTTTTCTTTGTGGAAAATATGGTGTTTTACTTTGAATTTTAGGAAAATATTGTAGATGATGCAGGGTAACTGTGGTTGGAATAGTAGCTGACACAGAAGTGGGTTGGGCTGCCAATGTATTATTGTAATGGTGAACAGCTTTATAATTTGCTGAGAAGATAAATTGACCTGAGAAGAGGGGCAGTTATATCAACAGAATCAATTTTGTCAATTTACAAATCTAGTTTCTGGGATGAATCCCATAGAAACCATGAACTATAAAAAATCAGATTGTAGGTATTGTGACTTCAGGTAGAGGTCAGCATAGATATTAAGATACATGTATTAATAGATACCTGATTTGATATGTAAATTAGATTTTTAGCTATTTTATAAACAATTAATCTTTTACTGTGAGCAAATTTAAATGTCTAAGGTGACATTTTCTCATGCCTTGGACAATAAACTTACTTGGAATTTATTTTTCATGTAGTTTTGTGATTATTAAAGAGAATAGGCACAATATATATGAGTCAAAATAGGTGTTAAGAAATGTGTTTTACTGCCTTACTTTGTTTCAATTGTTCTGTAAGACTTCTTGCAGTAATAGGTTTATTCAAAAACATGCAATCAGTGAAAGGTTGTTGCCTCTATCTCTATAGTGGCTAACAATTAATTATAGAGTGAGAATTTAAATAAAAGAACTGTTTCCTCTAGCATCATTGGGTAATGTTCTTATACAGAGAAATAGCTGTACCAAAAAGGATACCTGTACCTTCCAAAACACAGGCTTCAAATTAAAATATACTTCATACATTTGTAACAAAAAATATGTAGCAATTAGAGCAATGTTATGGCTGTTAGAAAGTGTGTTTCTTTCTAAAATTCACAATGAAAATGCAGAAATATTTGATGTTTTCTAATTGAAAGGTTTAGGCTTCTACCTCTTACACTTTATAAATATTCTAAGCAGTTCTGGTTTTATTTGACGCAGAGCAATGTGCATTCACCACATCCTGTTGCAATCTTATAGCACTATTTTTTTTTAACTTCTTATTCAGATTTTTTGGATCTAGGATTTGAAGTCAATTTCATAGGCTATGTATTGTTCAACTGCAATGAGTTGGATGAACTAACGTGTTTCCATAGTAGAAACCCATTCTTTTGCAAGTATTTGAAGGAGTTTTAATAGCCTATGGTGTCAGTCAAGCCTTTTGTCATTTACTGCCTGAGGGAACAAGGGAGCTGTTACAGTTTCAGAAATTTGGACAGTGGTCTTAAACATATTTTATTTTGATGTAGAGTGGGTGGGGAAAGATGAAAAGAACACTACCCCTAGACTTACTGTTTCAAAAGTCTTTCTCACAGATTGGTTCCTATACAAACATGGTTTGGGGTTTTATTCCACTTAAAAAATCACTTCAGAATTACTTGCTTTATTATAAATACAATGTTTCTCAAAATAAAATAAAAATCCTCGATGTCTGAATATAAAATATTATACTTGTCAGCTAGTATTTTATTTTAACTGTGGGAAGAACTGGTTAAAACTAAATGGTAGGACATAGGCAAGTATGTTGACATCCTGAAGATGTGACTTACCTTTCTTGTTTTGTTGAGAAATGTCTCTTGAATTACTGGCTTTATGGAAGAAGTTTTTATCTAAACTTTATTCACCTTCTTTCTAACATGACATTGCATCTAAAAATAAAATTTAAAAAGAAAATCCCAACAAAATCCCCAAAACAAAACAAAAAAGAACTTAAATTTAGGCTTTCCCAATAAGCAAGTCAATAGACTACTAGAATTGTATACTGATGTTAAAAAAAAAAAAAAACAAAACAAAAAAACAACCAGAAAACCAAAACAGTAAAAAATGCAGGTAATTTTGTCTACTGAGTCTAATGGCTCATAGTTAATTTTCTTCATAGAAGTCCATATGGTGCTGTAGTTTGGATTTGTGACTGAACCAGAGTTGACAGTACAACAATGTATTGCCTCCTGCTGAGCTGTGCTTACACAGAAGCAAAACTTTCTTTTCTCCCTCCTCTGTCCCCATAGTGAGTAGAGCAGGAATCGGCAGGATACTGGGAAGGGGAAAAAACTAAACAACAGACCCAAATTGATCAAAAGCATATTTCATACCGTGTAACTTCACGGTCAGCAGTGTTAAAAAATAGAGAAGCTGAAAGATGGGCAATCATTGCTTGGAGACTGTTTTGATTGGCCTAATTGTGGAATATGGTGAGTGATTGCTTCTGTATCACTTGGGTTTTTTCTCAACTCTTCACTTATTAAACTGTCTTTTGAAAGAGTCTTTCCTGCTTTTGCTGTTTCTGTTTTGTTCTGTCCTGTTACTGCTGTTGCAGGCAGGGAAGTAGTGAGCAGCTATATAGTGCTTGGCTGCTAGCTGGGCTAAATCCACTATAATTCCCTACTCTTTTCATACATCTAATAACTAATTTTCAAATTCACTCAAGTGATGGAATATTTCTTTTTTCTTTATACCTCAAATATAGAAAATTACTTTCTCTTGAAAATCTCATGTCTTTTTTATGGTTTTAGATAGTGGTTTGCGTAACCTCTTCCACATCTTGAATGTGAAACTCGCAGTGTACAATCCTTTCCCTGGTGCCCAGAGCAATGTTCTGTCTAGCCCACTATCTGACCTGTATAGACACAAATTCTTTCTAGCCTGAGTGCCATGTATTTCCATCTTGACACTGCTGTGCCTGACCAGTAACATGATTGTGTAGTTTCTTGCTTAGGACTGATTTGTATCACATCACTTGGTCAGGCATAGTGTACAATTTTCTCTGTTCATTCTTGTTAAAATGCTACTAACTGATAAATAAAAAGTTCCACAGAGGCCATGCCAATGAATGTTTGTTTGAATATAAAAGTTTTCCTGATAATTTTGAAATATTTTAATAATATTTTTTATCTTTGTGTTTTAATTCAGGCTCTCTGGAATGAATATACCTCCTCCAGTTATAAGCAACAAAAACTGGCTCAGACTACATTTTGTAACAGACAGCAATCACCGATACCGTGGATTTAGTGCTCACTACCAAGGTACATTTAAGGAAATAAATTTTCAGTTGTAGCTATATTTGTTAGGAAAAATAGTGCCTGAACTTGTAGGAAATAGAGAGGGCCATTTTAAAAAAAAACCCCTCATTAGGTATAGTTTGCTTTTCAACCTGCTGTATCCAATTACAGTATATTAAAGTAAGGGCTGTATGTTCTTTAATGTATCTAAATTCTGCTACCAAAAAAAAATATGCAGGAGGTATGTGCTTTACTTAACCCAGTGCAAGTAGCTAGCTTCTAATGTGGTTCTATTATTCTGAAAAATACTGTGTAACAGTAGCAGAAACAATGTTTTTGTCATTTAATTCTATAATTGACTCTACAGTTGTACAAGTCATGTTTCTAAAGCAGTGAGTAAGTTGCTGTTTACTAATGTAACATTTAATCACTATTCTTACTATCTATTCTGGAATGCTCTGCCTTATTAAAAGTTTAATTAACCTGTAAGATTCTTGCCCACTGTTCTTATGAACAATATTTATTTTGAGCAAGAGTGAAAGCATCTGAAGCATAATTCTGGGAATATCACTGTTTGGAGCAAGGTCATTCTAATGATGAAGTGCTAATGAAAATGGAATGTCATTAGTGTATGGTAATACTGTAAATAATATTTTTCAATATCCACAGTGTATCAATGGATCTTCAGGGAACAGTAACCCTTTTTATGTTCTTGTGCTTTTTCCATTTATCTGATGAAAAAAGTAATTACGGCATTTCTAAAAAGATTTAGTTCAGGAATTTCTTTTATACTTTCTTATAGAAAATTTAGCATAGGAAGAGATTAGTTACATGAAGTTTGGCAGAATCTGATAAAGTTAGTCAAGTAGTGTAAAAATTACAATTAACAAAAGCATGACTAATGTTTTTAATTTGATCTTTGATAATAGCAAATTTTACAACTCTGGGTGATTACCTCAGCATATTCTATATAAGAACAGAAAAAATTGATTTATATTTTCAGCAGGTATTATATATCTTTATTTGGAGTTCCTGGGTTCATAGAGGTTCTGGAATTGTATTCTTATATGAGTGAACTTAACATGAAAGAAGCTTTCTTACTGTGGCTTCAAGGATGCTATAATGGCTTATAAAAAGCATTGACTCATTTTTTGCATGATATCTTTCATGCCACATATGATAAAACCCACTCTTTACTAGGAAGTTGTTAACTTATGGGACAGTTAAAAGATAGAAAGTAGGAACTCTGTTAAATCTACCCCATACTGAGAAACCATGTGATAACTATTTTGGTGGTTTAATGAAGCAGTTTGTATTGTTGAGCTATTCATTTTCAACTAGTGAGAAAAGAAGAACAAGCCATGTCTCATGGTACACACATGTGCATTCCTGCCAAAAATGTGAGGTAATAGCTAATGAAAGAGCTATTATGTTTACTTTCAAAAACATGTTTTAAGCAAGACACATAAAACGTATGTGAGTTGGTAGGTGTGGGAGATTTGAATATGCTGTATGTCTTCTATTTCTCTTTGCTACCTAAAAATGTAGTGATTATATCATGGGGTTTTTATTATTTGGTTTATTCATTTAATTTTTAATGGTATATTGCTGAATGTATGTTAAAGTGTACTCAGTACTAAGTTGTCAAATGCTGTGGTAGCCAACCATGCTTAAAATGAAGAAAATATCTTTTGCAACTCTAATGTGGGCAGCCAAAAAATTCAGTATGTAAAGGAATTAAATGTATGTACTCAAGCTTTATGATCAATAAAAAATAATCCTGATCGCGGAAAATAGAAAACACATGGTCAGATAATAGGAAATTAATAACTTCTGGTAGGTTAATGATAGACTAAAGGAGGGAATGCAAGGAAATTAAATGAGTATCATAGAATCATACAATTGTTTAGGTTGGAAGGGACCTTATAGATCATCCAGTTCCAATCCCTCTGCCATGAGTCTTCAACTAGACCAGGTTGTTCAAATGCTGCCATGAACACGTGTGGGGATAGGATATATTAAAATCCTTTCATTTAGAAAATAAATCCTTACATTTAGAAAATAAACAAAAATGCATAGCACAAAATATTTCAAGTTTTTTGAGAACTGTAATCTTAATTTTTTTCAATTAGAGATAACTAGCCTTTTTTTGTACAGACTATTTCAAACTTTAATTTCACTGATGTTCAGATACAATTTTTCTGAAAACCAGATAACTAATAAAAATTAAAGAAGTATTGCAAAATGCCATGTAGTACAAGTTCTCATTTTTCTTTTGAAGAGCTTCTGTATTACTTTTGAGAAGGTATCTATTAATTCTTTCAATAGCTTGTATTATCACTTTGGTACACAGTAATAACTATGTTAAATTCTTGCTCCTTCCGCTTCTTAATTAGCATAGCCTGACTGTAAATTCTGAGTTCCCTCCTTGAAACATAATATTTGCTATATTGTACCACTGTAACCAGAAATACAAATTCCATATAGTTTAAATTTCTTTAACCTATTGTTACACATTTTGAAGGACCCGGGCTCCAGATTCTGGACAGAACATTGCATAATTTTAGTCTGTCACTGTATGGCATTTTTCACCCATTCACTCCCTTGCTTTGCCAATTTTATTTGCACAGGTGCACATTTTGTGCAAGTGTATTTGGCTCATGGCTTAACCCTCAGTAGCAGTGAAGCCCTCTCACCCCCACTCACTCCATCCTCACAGTAGAACAGGGCAGGAAATAGGAAGAGCAAGAGTGAAAAGTTTCATGGTTAAAATGAAGATATAGAAAATCACTCTTCAACTACTGTCCAGGGCAAAATGGCCTTATTATAAAACATGTAATGACGGTTTTGGATGTTGGAAAAAAAACACAAATAGTAAAATTATTATGAAAAACACCCTTCCTCTCCTCTTTTGAAAGCTTAACTTCATTCCAAGCACTTCCCCTTCTTCTGCTCCTCCACAGATTACCCTTTGTGTCTTTGGTGATGTGATAGCCAGTGCAGGAGGTTCAAGTCAAAGTGTAGGAATGCACCTCCTCTTTTCTCACTCTTTTCTTCTGAAATTTATACCCTTTTACTTATTTCTTCTGCTTTGGTGTGAATTGACCATGGGACATAGTCTCTTAGGGGAAGAACCTGCTCCAGTGTGTGTTATCCATGGACTCCAAAACTTTTGAGGGCTTTACTAGCTCTGGAATGGAGGACACATGCTCTGACCTTGTTCCTTTCCTCCAGTGTTTATTGCCTTATCTTAAATACATCTTCATAGATATGTCACAAATTCCACTGATGAGCCCAGTTTTGTCCTGTGGTGGAGCCAATGTGGTCAGTGTGGAGCCAGATGTGGCCAGTTGTGACCAGCGTGGGACAGCTCAATGTGGCCTGAAGGCAGAGGTCACATGTTCAGCCCTACACCCCTCTGCTACCAATTCCCTGGCATTTATACTAATTGCTCTTTTATTCCCATCTGTTCTCTTACATTTATGAAAACTCTTTTTTTTTAAGAATGTTTTTTGTAAGGCAGCCTCACACAGCTGAGCTTCAGTGTAATACCTAAAGCTGTGTCCTAGACATTTGAAAAGAAGATTAAAAGTCATGTACTGTGAAGTTAAAATATAGTTGCCTATGGAGAAAACAGAAAAGAAAAAAAAAACAAACAAACAAACAAAAAAAACCCCTAGGGTATTACGTAATTTTTTGTAAATATTATTTTAATCAATGGGATTAGGAGACAAATTTCAATAAGAAATTTCAATTAGAGGAGAATCAAAACATTTCTCTACCTAGGTTTTAGTGTAACCAAGACACACCTATTCTTGCTTATCTGGCTAACTTCATTTCAGCACTTCTTTCTGTTCACTGAGAGTCCCTTGTCATGGTGTTTTCTCTTCTTGCTTTGTTAAAATTCCCTTTGAGACAGAAACTGTTGGCTGAGGTAGAACAAAAGCTTCTTAGGATCTTCTTGAAGCAGCTGCTTCAGTGTTTCTTGGCATTGGTAATCCTCTTTTGCTGTTTCTAAAATTAGTGGTGCTTTTTTACTCCTTCCATTTGCAGTTTCTTTTGGTTGCTGCTTTCTGTTGGTTACTTTTCGCACTCCATCATTTATGTATGAATCCATAGTATTATCTAAGTGGACAGAAGGGATTAAGTTAGCTTCCCAGCATCCGGTTTTACAGACTGGCATACACAAACTTCAATCTTCTTTATATCAAGCATACTGAGAAAAGCCTTCAGTAAAAAAAAAAAAAAAAAAGTGCCTCATTTTCTGATAGTCAGACTTTAATAATCTATAACTTTGCTGTCTTTTTAGATCCTATTGTGGTTCAACCCTAGCCAAACCCCAGGCACCCACAACAGCTACCCACTCGCTCTCCCCTGCCACAGCTGGGCAGCAGAGAGGGGAAAAAAAAATTGACAAAGGGTTTATGAGTTGAGATAAGAAACTGGGAGGAAACACTCCAAGGGCAAAACAGGCTCAATATAGAGATACAAAGTGAATTTATTACTAACAGAGACAGAAGTAAAAATAAGCCTTTAAGACACCATTCTTCCCCGCAACTCCTCTCGACAGTGCAGGGAGCAGGGCGTGGGGAATTTGATCAGTTCGTCACTGAGATTTTCTTCCACTGCTCAGGGAGAGAAGTCCTTCCCCTTGTTTGCTGTGGGGATCCTCCCATGCGAGACAGTTCTCCATGAACTCCTTCAGCGTGGTCCAGTCTCACGAGCAGCAGTTGTCCCAAAACCACTGCAATGTGAGCTCCTCCCACAGGCAGAGAGCCCTCCCGAACTGCTGCAGTGGCGTGGGTCACTCATCCATGGGGTGCAGTCCTCCAAGTACACGCTGCTCCAGCCTGGAGGCAGAGCCCTCTCTCCACTGGGACTCCCACTGGACCACAGCCCCCTCCAGGCATCCACCTGCTCTGGTGTGGGCACCTCTCCCATGGGCTGCGGGTGGATCTCTGCACCCTCTGTGGACCCCATGGGCTGCAGGGGCATGGCTGCTCCACCATGGTCTTCACCATGGCTTGCAAAGGAACCCTGGCTTTGGTGCCTGGAGCACCTCCTCCTCTTCCTTCACCACTGATCTTGGTGTCTCCATGTTGTTCTTCACATTCTCACCTCCTCCTGTCACTAGAAAAGAGCTCTGTGTGTCTTTGTTTTGATTTTCTTCTTAATTGTGTTATCACAGAGGCATTACTACCATTTATAATTGGCCCAGCCTTGGCCCATGGCATATCCACCTTTAGAACCATCAGGGACTGGCTCTGTTGGACATGGCAGAAGCTTCCAGCAGCTTCTCACAGGAGTAGTCTTTGTGGCCCCCCCATCAAAAACTCGGCCAAGTAAAACCAGTGCAGATCCAACATCCTTTTCCTCTCACTCTCTACTTTCCTTCTCCCTTAAAGCTCTGGAAGGTTTCAATAGAAGCCCTTCTTATTTTGCTCATGAAATCCATTTCTTAACTGATTTTGTTTCCTTCCCCTGTTTGTTTACCTCTGTTTAAGCCATATGCTAACTAATGCTTCCACTTTGAGCAAAATAGTATCAAATATGCAAATTGAGTGCACAAACACATTTGCCATGCATTAAGAATCTTTGCTTATAGGAAAATACAGATGAAGAGATGAAATATATCCATGACCATTTCAGAAGACAATAAAATTTAGTTTTCCTGCTCATATTGAAAAGAATGCAAATGGTTTCTTTCCTTCATACTTGGCAGCCTATTATGTAGAGCTGAGATTGTATAAATATGAGCACCTTGAATGTGGGATGAAATATGAAGAAGGAAGATGTTGAAGAGTTTCCTCTTGCTCTGCTTGATTTTCTATTGTTACTTTCTTTTTCTTTCTGTCATTTTGTTTATTAATAGAAATGTATCTTCATTCATAAATTATTTATAGAGTTAGTTTTTCTTAATTTTTTTTTGTTATGTTGCTTTCAGAAAGAATATAAAGCAATTGCTAATCAGGTAAAGAACAATAGTACTAAGGTGCCTCAGAACATCAGGTCTACAATTGTCAGAAGGGGAAATCTCTCCTTATCATATTTTTCACAACATTTGACAATTTAATCTGATTTTGTCATGCATTCCTTATCTCAAAAGCTATTGCAACAATACACTGTACGACTGCTGGAAGACTTAGCATTTGTAATAGAGTCATAGGTAAAATTTTTGTTTCGACACCTATAAGTATCTACGTGCACATTAAAAGCTGGAGAGCTGTGAAGCACTGTACCTGCATATATGTGCACTGATAGATCACTGAAATTGCCCAGGGTACCTAAGATATTTCTGTGTCAGTGGAAGAAGTGGAGAAGCCCTTTGGGCCGACAAACCAGGACATATGTTATGAAGTTACAAAATTGCTCCAACTCAAATAATGTATGTATGGGTCACTGAGCCTTCCCCATACCTTGCTAAAGTGGGTTGCAGTGATTCAGCTGACCACATGGTAGGTGTTGGGTAGAGATGCTCTAGAGTAGAAGAGATATCTACATGGTGTTGGCAAGTTAGAACTTACAGGAGTTAATGTGGTGTGTTTAGCATGACGGACACCTAATCACTATGCAGATATTTGCTCCCAGTGGGACAGCAGAGACAGAAAAAAAGTAAAACTCATGGACTGAGATAAAGCAAATTTAGCGTGACAGGAAAGGATGGGAAAGTAATAATAAAATAATATGCAAAACTAGTGATGCACAAAACAACTCAGCACTTCCGACCAGTTTTCTTCCAGTACCGGAGCAGTGGTTGCCGCCTGCCAGACAAGTTCCCTCATCCCCTGTTCAGCATGATGTCATATGGTATGGAATATTCCTTTGGCCACTTAGGGTCAGCTCTTTTAGCTGTGTTCCTTTTCAGCTTATTGTGCATCCTCAGTCTCTTCACTGTCAGAGCAGCACGAGAAGCTGAAAAGTCCTTGACTCATAATGACCCGACTCAGCAAGAACTAAAATATCAGTGTGTTATTCTCATCCTAAATCAAAAACATGGCATTATAACAGCAACTAGGAAGAGATTCACTCTGTCCCAGTAAAAACCAGGGCACCATGCCATTCTGGCACAGAAACTGGAAGACAGGGAAGAACAAACAGCATATAGGCAACTGTTCCATCCCATCTTAGATGTCTGCTTTAAAGTTAATTAGAATGCTACATTCCGCTGACTACAATGGTTAGATTTCCATTTATTGTAATAGTTTGTATGCCTAGTACAACAAAGACATGTTGATGTAGACGTTTAATCTCAGTTTGCATTTTCTACTCACTGATACAATTTTTTAATACCAGAACATTCGAGGGCTTGAGATTACTTAGGAGAAAGAAAGATACTGCATAACTTGAGTCACTGAAGAAGTCTGCTGCATAAACAAAGGCTGTGCCTTGTGCTTAAGGCGGTGCAAATGAGTTGCTTCTTTCATTGATGATCTATTTGACAAATGACAGATTTTTACTAAATTACTTTTTTAAGACAGATTCTTATTTATCATAATTGTGAATCTGTGACTTTTAAGATCCTGAGCTTCTATTATCAAAACAGCCCAGATAGCTCCCTGATTTTGCAATGGATGGAGGAGAAAGGAATCCTCTGTTCATGGATGGAAATTGCCAAGTTCTAAGAAGGAATTTTTTTTTTTTTTTTTTTTTTTTTACCTCCAGCATAACAAGAGCTTAAATTGCATACATTGTCACACAAGTAAATGTTTTAGGTGGATTTTCATACTCCTGGATCTTTCCATTTTAAACTGAGCTATATTTTCTAAACATTATTTTTCACCTCTGCACCCTTGAGATGTCTTTTATTCACAACTATGCACCCATGCAATTACAGTGTACAGGATGACATTGATTTTGTTGTAGTTAAGTTTTAGAGGAGAATAAATGTTGCACTTTGATGATCCATCCCAATTTTTAAAGAGCTTATTTTTATTCCTCCCAGTGATAGGTTTTATAAACACTATTGGCAGTTAGTGATACTAATACACTGATAGTGTGTCCAGAAAGATCTACTTTTAAAAAAATTAATTTTTTTTCTACTTTAAGTATGTTCATATTTTATTAAAAAAAGTCAATAGAACTAATGTTAAATATTAAGACATGGTAGTTTGTGCTAATGTTTAATTTGATAGATTGTAATTTACTTCTAGAATAAGTGTTAAGTGGTGCAGTAAAGAGTTCTTTCCATTAATGATTTAACTGCCACATCTTCTTAATTTCATATTAAGCTCCTCTAATATTTTAACTACATTCAAACATTTTAATATCATTCTGCTTCATTTACTATTCCACATACTCCTGTTTATGGTTTACAAAAGAGAAAATGATAATATTTTATGTACTACTGACTAGGTGATTCCATCTCCTCTTCAGAAGACAAGAAAAAGGTACTGAATTACTCTTATTGCAGTTAAGGGAATGTTTATAAAAAATTTCATTTATTTTGGGTCAGTTTTTTTACAATGAAATACGAGGTTTCAAACTATTTAAAAGTAGGAAAATAGATATTGAAAATATAAAATCTCTAGGATATGAATAATCCTGTTTCTGGAAGGGAAAAAATTATCTTAAACCTCAATGGGGTTTAGTGATTCTATTTTGGTATAAGTATATATATATATATACACACCACACTACATACATATATATATATATTATATCCCATATATGAATAAATATTTTAAAATTTATAAATATATATAATATTTATAATATATTATACTTTACATATATTAATGTATTATCATGTATACATATATAGATTTAATATATCTATTAAAATACTTCATCTAAGGGAATCCTAAAATTCAAGGAAAATTAACTATGAAAATAAATATTCCGTGGCAGTCAAAAACGTCTATTAATAGTACATAAACTCTAGAGTGTATAGCACCTTCAAATACTTCATTTTGATAAGGTCAAAGCATTAATACATTAACCTATACATCTGTATGCTTCATAGCCACCAAACAGCATAATATATTGCACTGATGATCTGTTCATGTCAGGATGATAAAACAACTGAAAGGAAAACCTGGAATAAAACACTGCTTTACATTCAGAATATTTAGATTATTGAGATTAAATATTGGAACACTTTGTTTCATCTTGGAAAATTATTGACATGCAAATGTTCTCATAATATGCTGGGGCTTTTTTATTAAATTATTTGTATTTTTCTAGAGTGAAAATTATTTGACAGTGATGTAATGAAATAAGCCATTCAAGTTATTTTATTACTAGTTTTGACCATTATACAGTTTACTGTACATTAAAGGAAACAAACCTGATATGGTCTAACTTTAGAAAGTAGATTTTAAATGTTAAAATTAGTACAGTCACTGACATCAGATGTATTTGATTTATTTGTGCTTGAAGATTTACTCTGATTTCCTGCTCTCCCTCTTCTTTCATTCAGCCTTTTCAACTATTTTTTTTGGTACTAGCAAATAATTTTACTTTTTGAATGGGTGATTTTCTGCCATTAGGTAACAAACACAAAAGGAAAGAAATAATTTTGATAAGGAAACAACAGGCAGATGAAGAGAACTAGATAATTAAGTAATAGTATGGATTTTTTGGTTTCCTTTTTTTTCTTCTTCTAATTATTTTCTTAAACTTAAAATGTCACTGAATTATTATCAGACAGCTTAGCACATTTCTTCTCCTTTTCTTCTTCTTTCCTTCTTCTCTTCCTTCTTTCTTTCCTTCTTTCCTTCTCCTTCCTTCCTTCCTTCTTCTTCCTTCCTTCCTTTCTCTTCCTTCCTTTCTTTTCCTTCTTCTTCCTTCTCTTCCTTCCTTCTTCTTCCTTCCTTCCTTCCTTCTTCCTTCCTTCCTTTCTTCTTTCTTCTTCTTCTCCTTCTTCCTTCCTTCCTTCTTCCTTCCCTTCCTCCTTCCTTTCCTTCTTTCTTTTTCTCTTTCTTCTCTTTAGCCTAAATGGGGAATTCTTTGTTATTTTTTTACTGAGAATACTTGCATTTTTGAGAGAAAGTGTATCTTCATGTCCTTGAGGTTAAAAAGGTGTAGTAGTTATTCAGTTTTAATTTTAATTTTATGAACTGGCTAGGTATATGCTGAGGCATAAAATATGTGAAATACAGCTGTTGAGCTCTGTAAATGTTTCTCCCAGGTCTATTATTTGTAAAAACTAATCGCACCCTATGCATGAAGACTGAATAATATGCTGGATAACCTCCTGCCCAAAGACAGGAAAGATGTTATTTTTCCAACAGAAAAAATAAATCCAAAGTTCTGCTTTGGCATATGAATATAGAAATACCCATGCAACACATTATGTCAGAAGTTATTTCTTAGTGTTAAATGAGATGCTACAGTTTTGACTCTCTCAGGATAGACAGGGTTGAGGACATTTGTCGTTACTCATCAGAATTAAGTCAAAGATTATCTAATTTGAGAAGTAAAAGTACCTTTTGCAAAGTATTCCTCACTGAAGAAAGCATCAATTCTATTTCATGAAAAGTTAATCTTTCAATGATTACTACTTCAGGTAAGAAATGAAATTTCCTGAACTACATTTTTAATTCCCAGTTACACTTTCTCCACTTTAGTTCCAGTCAGTGAATCTCTTTATACATAACACTAGCTGCATTATTTGTACTGTGTCAGTAGCAGTATTAGAAAACTGCGAGAATTATTTTTTTTTCTCTATTCACAAGCACCAGGAAATTATTAAACACACGTCTCTGTTCAGCAAAGTGTTTTCACTTAAACGCAGCTGAGGCAATAAACCTTGCATACTAGTGAATATTATTCTATGGAATTCATTTATGTGCGAAATCACTAACTAGTACCAAATAGATTCTCAGTTATGTAATTTCTTCAGATCTTCATTATGTGAAATTTCAGTACCATTCATATTTTTTAAAAAACTTAGTAAAAGTCCCCTTAGAACCGTGATGGTGAAGTCTTCTCTAAGTCTGTCTGAAAACTGCCAGAACAAATGTAGAATAGCAGAGTGAATATTAAAGTGTTTCTGGCACTGATGTTTTTTGTTTTGTGTGTTTGTTTCTAATTTACTCACTTGCTCACTTGCTTTGTTTAATAGATGTCAATTCAATATGTATATATATTTTTTTTTTTTTTATCTGGATCCTGGGTCAATATGAACATAGTTACACTTTTTCAGAAAAAGAAATTTTCTGAATACATAGAAGAAAGACAGACAGCTAAGTAAAGTGATTAGAGTGGCGAGTTAGGGGTTATGAGGGAAAGATTTAGGTGACAAAATGGACAGTAATAAGGAGATTGAGCCTGAATGAAATCTTTTGAATAATTATGACTTCTTGTATGATACGTACCCTGGTTGGAATCTAGTCTGTGCTCATTGGAGTGACCAGTCAGCCAGGACAAATCACTTTTCCAGGCTGAATAATCTGAATTCTCTCAGTTTTTCTTCATAAGAAGGATGCTTCATCCATCTAATAATCTTTATGGCCTTCCTCTGGACCTTCTCTAACACGTGTGTGTTCTTCTGTGCTGAGGTCCCCAGACTGGATCTAGCATTCCTGATGGGATCTCACAAGGGCAAAGTAGAGGGCCAAAATGGCTTCCCTCATCCTGCTGCCCACGCTGCATTTGATGCAGCCCTGGGTATAATTTGCCTTAAGGGCTGCAAGTGCACATTGCTGGGTCATGTCCAGCCTCTCATCCAGCAGCACCCCCACTCCTTGGTAGGACTGCTCTCGATCCATTCGTCTTCCAGGCTGTGTTGATCCCAGGGGCTGCCCTGATGCCAATACAGCACCTTGCACTTGGCCTTTTTTAATTTAATAAAGCTCTCATGGGCCCACTTCTCAGGCTTGTCCAGGTTCCTCTGAATGGCATCCCATCCCTCTGACATGTCAACCACAGTGCTTGGCTTCTTTTAGTCT
The DNA here is from genome assembly GCA_009741485.1 of Malurus cyaneus samueli. Taxonomy (NCBI): domain Eukaryota; kingdom Metazoa; phylum Chordata; class Aves; order Passeriformes; family Maluridae; genus Malurus; species Malurus cyaneus. Next base: position 6,042,329 of record CM019215.1, on the reverse strand, counting down.
TCAGACTTGCTTCAAACGTGCAGTGGCTCAGTTTGTATCATTGATGAAGATACTAAATTGCATGGATCACAATATGGACCCCAATTTTTCCACAATGTCGGTCAGTATACTAAAATGTTGACCATTACCTTCTGTACACAAAAGTCCAAGCAATTAATCATCCATTATCCAGTTCACCCATTGAATCCATCTCTCTCCATTTTAGATAGAAGAACGTTGTGGGGAGCCACATCCAAGGCTTTACAGAAGTCCAGGTAGATGACATTTAGGGCCCTTTGTCAATTGATGCAGTTGGTCCATAATAGAAGGTGTCTAGGTTGATTAGAGAGGACTTGCCCTTGGTGAAGTTGTGCTTCAGTTCAGAATCACCTCCCTTTCTTCCATGTGCCTTACTACAGGTTCTACAGGGGTTCTGTTCCATGCTTTTCCCAGGCACAGAGGTCGGGCTGACAAGTTGGTAGTTCCCAGGATTCTCTTTTTTACCCTTTTTAAAGATAGGTAAAGTGTTTCCCGTTTTCCAGTCACCTGAGACTTTGCCTGACTGCCATGACTTTTCAAGTGTAATGAACAGTGGTTTGGTATCTACATCATCAAGTTCCCTCAAGACTCTGGGACACAGTTCGTCAGGTCCCATAGGCTGAGGAGTGTGTTCAGGTTCCTCAGGTGTTCATGAACCTGAACTTCTCTGGCAGTTTGGCACTTTGCTCTCCCAGTTCCTGTCTTGAAACCCACCCATTCGAGAGGTATGGGAGGAAGAGTTGCCAGTGAAAACTGAAGCAAAAGCTTTTGTAAATAAAATTATGAGATCTGTTGATGATCACTATTGTCAGTAGTATCAACAAGCTCTTATGCACTAATTTAGTCAGCATACTAAGAAAACTCTATAGGCCTCAGGTCCATACTTAGAATGCTTAAAAAAAACACACCTTAATGATTTTTTAACTAAATGTTTGGGAAAGAGTAAAGGACAGTATAGAAAACATGCTGCTGTATAGATCAACTCGCATCTTGACTCCAGTTGTTGCTCTGGCCTCTGCATTTACAAAGAATATAGGAAAGTTGAAGAAAGTTCAGAGAAAGAAAAGATATCAAACACATGAATAAGTTTCTGATTGAAAAATTATTGACCTGTGTAGGACCCTTCAGCTTGGAAAAGGAATATGTCTGTGTGAGGAAGGGAGATACACAGTCCAGAAAGTTATGAATCACAGGGATATTGGAAATATTTATTAGATCTGTTTTGGATGTTGGAATTGAGGCACGTACTTCATGGCGATTTACCCAAAGTTACCAGAAATTTACCAGTGGCAGAGAGCATCAGGTCTTTTGATCCCTAATCCAGGGCAGCCGGAAATGAGGTAACACTGACCCTTCCACTTTTCACAAAGCTGGCAGAATTGCTTAAATAATACTGGTTTAGTTTATAGTACTGCCTTGATACACTATGATGTATAAGAAGTGAAGAGAATCCTTGACTTAAAGGACATATATTCAAATAAAATCAGGCTTATTCAAATTCAGTAGGGAAGAGGGATATTGATTTCATGAAAGTAGAACAAGCTGCTGCTTTTTCTATTCTTTTTTCACCTGTGACTCCTTTTCCTTCTTTTCTCAGTTAATAGTAAACTTGGGATTAAAAGCCATACCTTTTAATTTCTAATATATATGTCTATTGTATCAGTGTAACAAGCAAATTGCGTACACAGATTTGTAACTGGAGATATAATATTAAAGGATTCTTCATTGGTATACAGCATCATGTTGTGTAGTTCAGCTTTTCATGGAAAATATATAAAACTTACATGCTCAAACCTATATAAATTAGACAAATGAAAGACAGAAAAATACAGTTTTGAAAGAAATTTCAATAATAGTAAATTGACCTTCTCTTTGTTGAAGATATTTCAGGACACTATTTTGGCACTTAGAGCAAACAAGTCAGTAGTACTTAAGCCAAGAATCATTCAAATTCCCAATTACCCTAATGGGAAATTATGAATATTAACCAACCTGAAAGAAATTTACAGAATCACAGAGTGGCTATAATAGAATCATGGAGTCATAGAATGGTTTGAGTTTGAAGGGACCTTAAAGCTCATCTAATTCCAACCCCCTGTTCACTAGGCCAGGTTGCTCAGAGCCCCATCCAGGATGGCCTTGATAAGGTTAATGTTGAAGGGGACCACAGTGGAGTCTTTTGGCTCAACTACCTGCACAAGCAGGATCATCCTAAAGCACATTGCACAGTATTGTGTCCAGATGGTTCTTGAATATCATCTATTCATCCTTATACTGCTTTTGGAGGCTATAACAATGTCATTTTGAGTGCGTAATTGATATTTGAGTATCCCATATCTTTGTACAGAGGCAAAATATCTCTTTTTGTACTCAACTTTGTACTCACTTTTTCTAGAATTAATGTGATGTGGGGTTTTTTTGTTTGTTTGTTTGTTTGTTTTGTTTATTTGTTTGCTTTTGTTTTATAGTTATTATTTCCTGGGGGAAACAAATTTACTGCTGAAAGCTCTCATTCATTGCTATCCAGCAACTTTTTCTTACATATGAAGGAAATTGCTTTGGAACTCTGTGGAATCTCTCAGAAACTCTGGCCTCTGAAGAGATGGTCATGCCATTTAATTTATGTAAAAATAAGTATCAAGCAATGACCATAAAAGTGCTGGCAGTTTTGAAAGTGCCCAAATTCTAAGGTGCCTTTCAACCTTAACCAATCTGAGAAAGTCTGAAATGTTCTGATATGGTAAGCAACCAGCCATCTCAAAATTTGACATTTTTATCAGCCAAAAAGTGTAAGAAGTATGCAAAATTTGCTTCCCTTTCTGAAAAATCACAAAATCACAGCATTTTTAGGGTTGGAAGGGACCCCTGGAGGTCATCCAGTGCAACCTTCCTGCCAAAACAGGGTAATCTAGAGCAGGTTATACAGGAGCATGTCCAGGTGCGTTTTGCACATCTCCAGAGAGGGAGACTCCATGACCTGGGCAGCTTCTTTCAGTGTTCTGCCACCCTCAAAGTAAAGAAATTCTTCCACAGATTGAGGAAAAACTTTTTGTGTTTTAGTTTATGGCCGTTGGCCCTTGTCCTGTCAGTGGGCACCACCGAAAGGATTCTGGCATCGTGTTCTTGACTCCCATGTTTGAGGTGTTTATTTGTATTGGTGAGATTCCCTCCCAGTCTTTTCTTCTCTAGACTAAACAGTTCCAGCTCCTGCACTCTCTCCTCATAAGAGAGATGCTCCAGACCTTCATGATCTTTGTTGCCCCCCACTACACTGTCTTCAGTTTCTTTACATTCTTGTACTGAGGAGCCCAGAACTGGACACAACACCCCAGATATAGCTGCACGAGGGCCGAATAGAGGGGGAGCATCACCTCTCTGGACCTGCTGATCCCAGCCTTCTTGTTGAATGGCAGCACAGCCTTCAGGTGTATCAGCCACTCCTACTAATTCCATGTCATTAGCAAATTTGCTGAGGGTACATTCAGTCCCTTTGTCTTGATCATTGATAAATAAGCTGAATAAGATAGGATTCAGTATTGATCCCTGGGGATCATCACTGAGTATAGGCCTCCAACTGGATTCTGCTCTGCTGATCATTATGCTCTGAGCTGTGCCATTTAGCCTGTTCTTGATCCACCTCATTGCCCATTCATCTAACACACATTTCCTGAGTTTACTTATGTAAGATGGTGTAAAATTACTGTACAGAAATATCTTTTTCCTGTAGAAGTTCTCTCTTCATGAGCATTACTTTGTACAATGTAAAAGTCAGGAAAGATACTTGCAGTAACTGAGCTATTTTATATATTAGTAACCGTTTTGGCTATTGAACAAGAATGCTATCATTGTTATCACTGTATTGTGGTGCAAAATTGCCAGAAATGCTCACTAAGACAATGCATATGTAATTATTGTTTAAATTATGTTGAAATTTATTTTCGTGTGTAAGCATTTACCTTAGGACATTTTGAAATTATTGGCTTACTGGCGTAATCTCACAGGGAAGATTTTCCTCAGGCAAAGCTCTTGCTTTGCACTGGATTCCACTTCATAGCTTAAAAGTTCACTTGCTGCTCACTTGATGCTGACAGTACACAATGTTCTGCAGAAACAGCTTTATCTTTGTAAACTCTAAGTGGATTTTGAATCAGTTTTTATACTGAAGGGACCTTTTTGCTTACCAGAGAATTGTTTTCATCTCACTTAGGACCTGACCTTTCTTTGAAAGTATTAATTTTTAGCCTGTCCTGACCTTTTAGATAAAACCAAAAAAATAAGATTGTGCAGTTTCATTTATAAATCATTCAACTTTACTTTATAATTAACATTTATTCTGCTTAGAGATTAACTTTATTCTGAGTGAGAAATAAGGGAAAAATAACACTCCTTGTTAGAAGTAATGGTTTGTTTTGTTCATAGGCATTGTATTGTTCACAGTGAATAAGAGACAAGCACAGCAATAGCTCCCTGAAGGTTGTTGATCTCAGGGGTCGGGGTTGAGGCCAGCAGTGCAGGACTTCACAGCCAGTGCTGGTCCCACTGCCTTCAGTCAGGGAGCAGAGCAGGTTTTGGGGTGTATCTGGAGGTAGACCATACCCTGGGCATGGACCTCCGTGGAAAAAAGGACAGGCCAAGGCCAGACAGGCATTAGCCCCATGATCTGGCAGAGCAGAGATGTGGGAAGAGTGGGACCGGCATTGCTGTGGCATCACTGGGGCAGGGACTCATGGCTTCAGGACTGAGGTACTGGACCCAGAGGCGTGGGTGAGGGGAGACTCCAGGGAGGCTGGGCAGTCTTGTTTAGGCTCATCAGATCCCTCAGAACCCTGACATTCATTGGAGAGTACTTCAGTGGTGTAAGACACATGGAAAAATAGTGTATGCTTGGTGTACAAAACTTCAGACCAAAAAGTGAATTGGATTGTAATGCACTTATGTAATATATTGGTAGCCTCAGAATCTCTTTATAGACAAAGGGAACAGAATTTATTGTTATTCTAATTAATGTTTTAGTGTTCTGATAGTCTAACATGGAAAAGCATCGGTAATAATAATAATAATAATGCACTTATAAAAGTTATGAATTGCCTTCTTACTCTCCCCTGTATTTCTTTTTCTTATTTTCACCCTTTTTTTCTGTGCCCCTGGGTGGTGGTTACAATAAATTGAGAGCATCCAAGGATCTGTTAGGAGGAGTTTGACACTCCTGGGCATGAAGCAGTGAGCTTGTTCTTCAGTATTGGAGTTCAATTATTCATTTTTTGTATATTTTCTTAACACAGTCTACTTCTCTCTAGTTGTTCTTTACTAAAATCTGAAAGTTACACATTAGCCTCCCTCAGCCATATAAAGTATGTTGCTTGCTATGCAGGGTTTGTGTAGCTTTTTCAGGTCAGTATTGTAATACAGTATTATCAGAGTACAACATTCCTGAAATGCCATCAGATCAAGAAATATTCACTTCACACCTATGAATTATCAAAAATAGTGAAAACAACCGCAGGCCAGGGCAAGACTACATGGTCTCATGATAAATTCTGTGGCCTTATATTACTAATTGCAAGACTGTACTTTCTAGGTTGCAGCCTCTGTTAACTTTGTGAGACATAGGTAAGGCAAACAATGAAAAAGATGTGCTTAAGTATTAAGATTTGTATTCAAGATGCCTTGGCTTCAACCTTGTCTTTACCATTTGCCCAGTAAATGAATAAGCTTTTGAAGAACATCACATTATTTCTAACAAGTACTGTTCTGTTTAAAAACCTATAATAAAGAAAATATATATTAAATATAYTAGTTATTAAAATAATCTTCCCTGTTGTGAAGATTACTATATTGGATAATTTTCTGTAGTGTTTAAATTAGTTTAGCAATCTGTAGTAATAAATTTGTGTCAAATGGCTTCTTGATAGCTTTCTAGAATACAAAATCTGGGCATTTAGCCTGCTGAGGGCAAATATTAGTTAGACACTCAAGAGCAATGGTACAAATACTTTTTGCTACTAAGAATAAGTGAAAGAGGTTGTTACTGGGTGTATTCAGATTGATTATTTCCCCACATGTCTGAAGTTCACTGAAAACATTAAAAAAAGGAGTGTTGAAGTCATATCAATATACAGTTCAAGCTTTAGCAATAATTGTTCTTTCTGAAACTGTATATTTGCTTTGTGAATGCCACTTTGCTTGCTTATAACACTGAACAGATATTAGGCAACTAATATAAATATTCCTCTGAGAGTAAAAGGAAAGTGAGAATTTAATTTTGTTGAAAAGAAATGTGAGCACTACAATATTATGGCGAGTCCATGCTGACGCAAAAAAACAGAATCAGAAGTCAGAACCTTTAAATTTTAAACTTACCTTGTTTTAAAATTGTTGCTATATACATTTTAATGTACAGAGTCTGTATGGTAATTATTCTTTAAGATTTGCTTATTTGATACTATCCTGTCCTTAAAAAGGGGAAATAACACTTTCACACTACGAGTCACAAAACCAAACGAGAAAGAAAATAAATATATAAGATGATATTGGCAAGGCTTTTTAGTTGAGAAATACAATAAAGGTACTCTCTTTAAGGCCTATAGATGTGAATACTTTCCATTCCCAGTATTATATAGTTCATTTCATAGTTTCCTATAATATTGTTGAGAGTCCTGAAGAATTTGTAAGTTGTAGTATTTGGGGTATTTTTGTAGGATTATATTTAATTACACAGATTTGTATTACATTGATTCATATCTCTTGAAAAGAAAGCGAAGTATGACTCTACAAAATAATTATTTTGTATTTCAAATCAGTGTTTTCTCATTTGCTTATATTCATGTTAAGTTTTGGGTTTGTTTTTTCTTAAAAGTAACAGGCTTTTCAAAAAAGTACTGTCTCACTTTACTTAAACCAACTGAAAGAACAGTATCCATACATGTGCCTATGCTAGTAATTTTCTTTTTTTTTCCTATTAAACATACATATATTGCTGCAATAAAACCCATTATTTGGACAGATACATGTAAAAAAAAAAAAAAAAAAAAAAACCAAAAAAAAAACCCCAGAAACAGGTAGCTCTCTGTTCCTATCCTTGATTTTAGTAGAAAGGAAGTAAATAATGTTAGAGATGTTTAGTATTTTGACTGAATTTTCAGATTTCCAAATGTAATCAGTTTGATAAAAATAAGGTGCCTAAATTTACCATACTTTCAGTATCTACTTAGAATATGTAAAGTGATGTTAAGTTCACTGAGAGAGGAATATGGAAGATCATAGACATATACATTTGCATCTACTGAAGTATGACATATCTCCTGCATCACTGAAAATTTGTGGTTGGTGCTTAATTGTCACATTCAGACTATTTTGGTATATTTCTTACTGCAGCTATTGATTTATATGTAAAATTTTACATTAAAATAGACAAAAAGAGGGAAAAGGAAAAATAATAGAGAGGTTGAAAAAAGAGAGAGAGGAAAAAAGCAAGTTTAAAAAAAATCATAAGAGAATGTAGTAATGCAAAAAAAAGTAACTTCTGGTGCAAAAAAGAAATAACAAATTCTGAATCAACACTCAAAATTGTGAAAAATATGAAAAGCAAATGAACTGAAAGGCCTTTTTAAACTTCTGGCTAGATGACTTTTGAAGCCTTTGCTATTTGTGTAAGTCCAGGGATCATTGCCTGTTTGAGCTAAAGTCTAGAAACCTGTTTTGTACCATATTTTATTCAGTCATGTGCTTCTTTAAAGCCACAGGTTTATTTCCTCTCTGAATAGTTGGGAGCTGAGAATTTATTTTATCAGAGGAATGTTTTATGTCAGCCATTAATATTGGTTCTATGTTCTGAAATGTGTATTTATGTATCTGATTCCTTTATTTTCTCTTATGATTTAATCTTAAGAATAGGTGAAGCTATTAGAAATTTATAAAGAATAAAAAAAGTGATGTTTTAAAATAATGTCTGGAATGACATATGTTAAAATAGTCAAATAAGCTGCTATATCTACATAAACTTGCAAATTCCTTTAACAGATCCAGAATATATTCTTCTACTTAGGTTTCTAACTTGCTGGAATTTTTTTGTAAGCATCAGATATTTAATGTCAGAGAACATCAAAGAGAACAGTTAATTGAGACAGAAAATAAAAGCATCATCTTAATAGGATGCATGGGTCACTCCAAAGTTAGTTAAGTATAGGAAGGTTTTAAGTAGGAAGCTAAATAAGCCTTGATTAAAAGTCCTTGAACATCTGAAAGATGGAATATAGTTACTATGCTTTTAAACATTCTATTTATAATTGTAACCCCCCTCTTTTTCTCTTTAATGTTGTATCCATTCAATTTTTTGTTTGAAACTGTCTATACTTCTTTCTCAATTACCCATTCCAAAATTATAGACTGGCTTCTTGCTGATAAGATACACAGGAAAAGAGCCTGGCTGACCTCACGTCAGTCACCTCATTAGCACCTTCCTATAATCTGAGTCCCATTTAGGGCCATCTGTATTAAGGACCTTTAGTCTTGTTTGGCAAGTCTCTGGTTGGATCATATGTGTCATAAGGACTTATAAAGTCCTTTACCTTGAATTCATCCTGAATAAATAAGATAGTGAATATTCCTATTTGCTTTTACATTTTGAACTCGACACAGTTCTTAGGAATTAATCAGCAAAATTAATTCTAATTAATTAGAGTAGCTGTTGGACAGCAGCCTGAGATCCCATATATTTCGTCCTATGAACAATTTGCTTCTTTTCATTAGTTCTTCTACCACTGAAGTTAAAAAAAAAAAAAAAAAAAAAAAAAAAAAAAAAATTTAGAAAATAGTCACAAATGGGCCAGACTTCCTACCTAGAGTCCAGTAACAAGTGGAGTACTACAAGTGTCTGTTCTGGTACAAGTTCTCCTCAATGTGTTTATTGGTGTGCTTCAATCAATGACAGAGAGAAGTCTCATTGGATTTGTGGATGCTTCAAAATGTCAGTCATTATAGTCGAGGACCAACAGTCAGTATAGCTGAAGACAGGGTTGCCATAGGGACACGGACAAGCTGGAGGAATGAGCCAGCAGAAATCCCATGGAACTCAACAAGGGCCAGAGTAAAGTCCTACAGATGTGTAGGAAAACCCTGGCAACAGGACTATCTGATATCAAGGAGTTCTGAACACACCCGGGGTGTTGTGGCAGACGGCAAGCTGAGTGTCTTAGCAGTGTGCCCTGACAGCAAAGAAAGCCAACAGCATCTTGATCCATATTAATAAGTATATCGTCAGTAGATTAAAGGGAAGGATTATTGTCCTAGACTCAACACTCCTGTGACCATAACTGGAATAGTGCATCAAGCTTTGGTCTCCGTGACAGGGAAGTTTTTCACTAAAGAAATTCAGTGGAGGGTCACCAAAGATGGTTGGGGGCTGGTGCTCTCCTCTACCCTGTGAGGAAAGGCTGAGGAAGCTGAGCTTTTTCAACCTGGAGAAGAAGGGAAAACATTAAGGAAAGCTTTCCCAAGTCCTCTAAAAGGGAAACAAAAAAGATTATTTCCAATGAGCATTTTCACTCTGTTAGATGCCATTTGTGCCTTATCTTTGTTTCTTGTGAATGCTGCTCAGAGTAGGCAAAGATATTTATTATCTCCCTGGATTATTCCCTCAGGAAACACTCATAAAAAGTTAGTCCATTAGATGAATTTTAATGTGAACTTCCACTATGAGTTTATCTGGGGTAAATTTCCTTTCATATCATGTTTACAACAGGAACCCTGTGTATACTTGTAGCATATTGCATATGCAGAGTGTGTGCATCTAGCACAGATTCACAGTCTATTTTTGGAGCTTTGTTTCAGGCAAATGTCAAAGGCTCTTGCCTCTTTTCTTTACTAAAAATGATCCTGGAATCAAGAACAACTTCCACTCCCATATAAATAGAAAGGCTTATGGGTCTCCCATATGCTTGCATTATCCTAAGTTTTAACAGTTACAACACTTCTGAGTAGTGCCTTGTTAAGACTGGTTTTCTAAACTGAATTTCTCTGTAGATCATCAGCTTGTTCTCTTTTCACTTCTACATAGCTACAAGTTTTTATGTGTAAATACCATTTTGAATCTTTCTTTGTGTAAGTGGGCATTTCATACATGGAAGGTCCTTAGTTTCACTGATTTTTGTCTATTCTTCCATGGAGACTCGCTTAGAGAAATGCTCGTCCAGTCTAGTAGCTGTCAGACAGTTTTAGTCTGGGTTGGTCACGTTCTCTTTCTTTGTGAGCCCATGTCCTGCACAGGAATTCCTCTTTCTTAACGCCATGTCCTTACTGCTTCCTCGTATGTTGCAGCTTGGAAGTTCCTCAAGTTCACATCTCAGTGGCTGATGGTGAATAAAGTGATGCTTTGCCTCTGAGCTGACTGCAAAATTTTGTTTTTTTTTCCCAAAAATCAGAGACCAGTCTTCCTTTCTTCCTTCTTGTGCCATTTATCATTAATAGGTTTTCTTTACTTTTTTTTTTCTTTAACCAGAGTATTAAAATAATATGGGAGAATTTCTTTATCACCAAAGAAAATATAATTTAGAAAATAATCTCTTTGACAGACTGAAATGTCAGATGTGATTGAAGAAGACTGAAGTAGAGAGTAGGTTAAAATGCCCATGCAAAAAAGAAAAAAAATAAAAAGTTTCAACTGGTCTAGACTGTTTAATGAAATAAAGATGCCAAAATTCATACTTTAGCAGATTACAAATGGTATTTGCGGAAACATTGATGGATCTATTTGATGTGGTAGATGATATTTACAGGATTGTTTATACATAATATTAATTTTCTCTAAAAATCCTCCATGTGAATCAAACCATGTTGTTTATCTTCACTGATCTTCTGCATGAGTTCTTCAGTGTAAAAGGATGTGGAAGCCTAACAAGTTAGGTATTCTGTTTGAGAATTGCCTCCGTATCAAAGTAGTACTTTTCAATGTGTAAGCTTTGTAGCTCTAAGTAAGCTTAAATTTTCTTGCTCTTTTCTTTTCACATGGACTTTCTTTTAAGTTGTTCTCATTTGAAGTGCTGTGTCTATTTAAATAAATAGGATGGACCATGCCATTTGACTGAGATTCTGAATATAGTTTTGCTTTAACCTTGATATTGGAAGCAGGTAGCTGCCTGTTCTTGTACATTTTCTTGCATCGTAAAGATTTGTTCACATAGATTTTGTTTTAATATTAGTGCTTATGTAGTATACATTAAGTTTTCTCTGTTTTAAACATTTTTATGTTCCAAAATATCTCTTGGCCATGCATTTGTATTTTCTGTGTTTTAAACTTGATACCAATCTGTGAAAATTTATTGTACACTGAATCATAAGTAGTCTAGACTTTTGATATTATGCGCTATTGTGACAATTTTATTCTTTTATTCTGAAATAAATAATAAAACATCTAGATCTATTTTAGTTACTTATACTGCTGTTATCATAGGACAGTATATAGTTTTTGGGTTTGTCTCTGACACATAAACCTGGAGTCTTAGGTGGTGGTTCTAAGATTTTTTAGTTTTGCAGGGGAAACCACCACTGTATCATTTAGAAGAGCTGTATTTCACAACAGATATTAATACATTAAATGTCAGATAGCAAAAGTAATGTGTACCCACAGCAACTTTATTTGTTGTCTTTATAATGCTAATGTATTCTGTTACATTAGTATTTTTATTAATATGATAAAATAAAACATTTTTAGCCTAAAATTTCTGCAGTAAACAAATGAGACTTTATTAGCAAGATTGAATATTTTTGATATGAGGATCTCTTCCATTTATTTATATGGAACATTTGACAATTCTCTGAAGAGATCTGATATACTTTGTGCGTGAAATATACTATGTACTGCTTAGTTCCTCTGGGAACTAAGTGTCCCATTTTCTAGTGGACAGGTTTTTCTAAAAGTGTGAAAACTCTTGTTGCTTTCCATCCTGACATCACTCACTGCATTTAAAGGACAAGTCTAAAAGTATGAGAGGAGTGCTCAGAATCAAAAAGAGAAGTGTGGAGTATTACTGTTTGACTGTTCAAGGGCCCCTAATTATTAATATGGAATAAAAAAATACATTTATTAAAGACACTAGAAAAACGTAGTACAGTTCATTCTACATCAACTTTGTTTATGCTGTTTTTTATGGTGAATTTTGTTGCACGTTGCCCAGTCATTTATTCGTTCCAGTGAAGATGAAGTTTCTACTGTGTTAAGATGTTCTAAATACTCACAGGTGAGAGACTTGGCTTCTAAGCATTTGCAGCCAAATGTGGGGGATGGGGAAGGATGAAAATGTTAATAGGTAAAAATTTTCTATGTATATTAAGTACTGGAGAACTTATATGTCTTAACAATGTTTTCACAAGCAGTGCACGGGCAATTTTTTAGCTTATCAGTTTGTGTGTGAGGCCTTTTGGTAAAATAATGTAGTCAGTTACAGAAATCAGAGAGCAAAAAGAGGTTACATATGAAGATTTTACAATCTTAAGTATAAATAATAACGCTGACAAGTTTTGTTAAAACGTGTGCCTTTTATTATGTGGCTATACTTGGCCTTGTGTCAAGTCTTAATGGGCTTTTAGAGCCCTGTCAAGCTTTGATGAAAAGAATGAGCATATCTGGCATCCTTATTAGCTGCTGGAGTATGGCAGCTTCCCCTGCTACTTAGGTTGCCAAATAATGCTGCCATTTCACCCCTTAGTAGGATGGTTATCACTTTTCTAAGTGTGGGGGTCCTATTAATGATATAGCTGTATATTTTGCTCTAGCTATGCTGATTTCAGGACTGAATGTGCAGGGGTGGAAATTGTGTGCTGTCATTATGACTGGTACAGAAGTTTATAGTGTAAGTTTTGAGGACATTTAAATCTTAATGTGTAATATCACTATTATTACAAAATGTTCACTAGCATTAAACAATGTTCTGATTGCTTCAATTTTTTTTTTTAAATAAAGCCTATTGACTTTCCTCTTTTCATGTCAATTGTCTTTACTATGATAAACAGAGGGCAATTTAATCTTTTAGATTGATCAAGAAAACACAATTCAAAAGAAAAAGTTAGCATCCAGTACTACTGTGTGTCCCACAGGTTCTACTTTCATCAAAACTGCCTCCACTGGTGAGTTAGAGGAGCATATTGCGGCCACTACTGGTGCCATTACTGTTGCTAGCACATCTGCTGGTGTTGCTGTATCCAGTGCAGTGACCACCCATAGACAACCTTCTGAAGAACGAGTACAAGCTATGAATATAAGGAAATCAGTTCTGGAGTCGGCCACTTACAAGGAAGCACTCTCTCTTCATCGAGCAGATTCACAAAGCACAAGAAGACGACCAAGAAATGCTGAACAGATAGAAAGAACTAAAGAACTTGCAGTTGTTACTCATAGAGGTATTGGATATTATTTTACTTGTGCCCATGTAGTTATAAAAAAAAATATTTTGTATCAATTAAGAATGAAAGTTCAGGTATCCATTCAGGGAATGTAGTTGACTCCAATGGGTAAGGGATTAAGTCTGCCTAAATTTGAGTTCTAGTGGGGCAGTCAGATGGAAAAATGAAATTAGTGATCATACTGTCTTGGTTGTCTAAATTGATTTTATTTATAAAAAGACAAAATGTACACGTAAGAAATTTTCTTTTGATGTGACTTTATAGTTTATATCATTATATTTCATAATAAAACCAAGTGTAAGAGACATCTGATGAAAGTTTAGAGATTTGAGATTAGAATATTAATCTATTCTGCATATGTGATTAGACATAATTAACTATAGCATTCAAAATGTACTTTATAAATAGCTGCTCTTTTAAACTAGTAGGTGATGCAGTTGTATTCATCTCCCCTCTGTTTAAATCTTCATCAAAATTTTGATTTTCAAAACATCTGCACATTTTCATTCTATCAAACATGAAATCAATGATCAAAGCAACATTTACAATGCTAGGAAATTCAACAAATATTAAAGTGCTAAAGCTAAAGATTTTATATTTTTCTATATTGAGATGATCTAATCCGCATGCTAAAGTATAATGAACAACATTTGGAGTATAAAACAAGCATTATTTGCTGTGTTAAAAAGTAAATGTCGATATCTGAAACATGAAGCTGAGAAAAAGTAATGCTGTAATGTCTTAATTTAACCAGCAGATATTCATAAAAAAATTGCATGAGGTGTGTTTTTACACATGCACAATTTCAGAAAAGGATCAGCTTAATTTTGCAGGCTAATGTTGAATACCGTTTATTATATATTTTCAGTTTTTATTGCGTGCTTTATGTTAATGAATTGTACATGAAAAATTTATAAATACAAATACATTTATTAGAAGCATCTTTTATAGTACAAGGAATTTGTAGAATTCTCATTATATCACTGATACTTTGTAAAGACATTTTTATATTGGAGCCTGTTGTCTTACTGGATAGTCACCTATTATAAGCTCTTGTAGCTTCATTTACTAACACCTATTGAAACAGCAGAGCTGCTGTTCTTCAGAATTTTAAAATATATAATTTAAAAAGAATAGCTGAAACACCCTGATTTGGTTTGCATATGAAACAGAAATCATTAAATAGATATTTATGTTTCATTTATATTAATTTCAGTGGAAATCTGAAGTATGTTCTGGTTATAGGCTGATATAAATTAGTCAACACTTTGGTTTGTACTGGTTGTGTGGCTAGGCACTCACTTCACAACATCGTTGCTGAAGTTATAAAAGCCAGGCTTATTTTCAGTTTTGAGAGAGTATTTGAGGACCTGTAATAATATGGAATAGTTGGACTGTACTAATTTGGCAGTTGAATATGTCAGTAATTGTGATATACATACAGTTTTTTTTTTTCATTTGCTGTTTGGAATCGTTACACTGCAGTGTTCTCGCCACTGTTTTGTCAGTGTTCATTTGACCTCTTCTTTAATCCAAGATATAGGTGATGCACACACTTCCAAATTATTTCATCATGTTAAAGTACTGAAGATTAGAATATGAAAAAATCAAGAATAATTTAGTCACCAAGATACTGCTAAAATAATGTTGTGGTTCTTATTTTTCGTATATTAAAACAGTATTACAGGTATGACAACCCACATACAAGTGAAATCAGACCTGTATAGACCTTAGTGGAGAAGAAAGCCCACACCTAGGTCACTGTGCATTTTATTCCCTCATGCAACATTGAAAGTCTTGATTTTGCTAGCAGTCATTGTAGAAAATCTTTAGAATTTTTTACTGTTTCTGTAACTCACAGAGCAGTATATATGTGCATGCTCTTAAAAAGATATTCCTTTATTGAGTAAAAATTTACCATTTTTTATTCAGCAAATGTCAATATTTGATGATCACCATTAAAACATATCAAATGATCTTCTACAAATAACCTATAACCTATACTTTTCTTACATAAAATATTCCTTACTAAAAAGACATAGACGTATTCTGAAGGAATTTTTGTGAATGTGAGATATTCGTTAATTGACTTGAAAGAATTTCCATGATGGGCAGATGTTCCAGAGGTATTTCTGTAGAGTTTCCTGTAGGTTATTATTGAAGTATTCTAGCCTCTCTTTGAAAATGTTACAGATAAAATGCAGAGTCTAAAAGCTCCTTGTCTTGCTCTGCATTATTTAATGACAATAGAATTATATAAGAGCTACGTAAGAATTTTATATGACTTCCTTTTTCAATTATTTCTCTATTTAATAGATATTAAAAATTAGTTTTTACTTTGAAAATGAACTTTTTACAGTGGTCTAGATTGTAATTTAAGAATTACACTACCAAATTATGCAAATTGATTCATAATTGAGAAGGAAAATTTTAATATACCAAATATAATTACTAAAACTTGCTATATATGTGTGTGAATACTTAAAATTGTGAAAATTTATTGTACCTATAAAACTAACTGTAGGGTCTTTTGAAAATATTGCTAGTAAGACCAGAATAGTGCAGTTTTATGATACATTAGCACTGATGCAGTCATAGCTGCAAAAAAAGTTGGCTTCCATTAGATTGTTTTGTGAATAAGGTCTTTCAATACTGTTCTGTTTTGTAAACATTTTTTGAAGTGTATGCACCATTAAGATGCATAGAGAGTAGAGGTTTATATGTATCCAAAATCCAAGTGCTAGGTATAAATTACTGTACTAGAGATACTATGTGGGCCTCAACAATAATTTAAATTGTGTCAGAGGCTGGCTGACAAGTATCTTCTCTAAGCTTATTAGCTGGAAAAAGAAACCCTAGGTGCATTTGGTGAAATACTTTCATTAGAAGTAGGAAAGTACACGTATTATTTTATGGGGCAGTAGTAATACCATTAATACCGTACATGATTATATTTTCTTCATCAATAAGAATTCCGACTGAATCAGATGCATAAAGGTACTATAATGGTGTTACATTTTCCCACTCATCCCACCTTACAAAATAAAATGTAAGACAGGAAGAAAGCATAAATTTTGAAGTGAACATCAGGATGTAAAGAATTTAAATAAGGACAAGTTGGTATAAAATATACAAATATTTTCATCAGGGAGATGAAGGAGTTCTTGTTATTGGAAAAATAAAGCCTTCTTCTAGACGGAGGTAGTAGATGGATGAAGACGCACCTCAATAGGCTAATGAAAAATATATTTAGATTGGATAGGTGAAAGTGAAACACAGTACCTTCTGTGTCCTTGGTTTTAATGAAACCCAAACGGTCAAATTCAGGAAAGTTTAGGTCCTCCTCTATTCAGAAAAAAACCAAACCAAAACAAAACAAAACAAAACAAAAAAAAACCAAAAACCAAAAAACAAAAAACAAAAAAAACCACCAAAAAAACAGGGGGAAAAGGAGATCCCCAACCCCTTTCATTCAGTTAAACCTAGGAACTTCAAATGCTGAGATTTCAGTAGCAATTCTTTTTGATACTACAATCACAGTTTCTAGTATGATCTGTGTTTTTCAGGTGGCAAGACAAGAAGACAATTAAAAATGATGGAAAAATTATAGAAACATGTTATTTCCCTGTGGGTTTTTTTCCTGTTTAAGTATTTGAGGAACTGTGTGCTTCAGCATGAGTAAAATAATAGAGCATTATCTGACACTTGTTTTCTTTTCTAGTATTTGTGTTTCATACAGTACAAATTCAGAGTTTAGCGATGCTGTTATCCCTGTAGAATTGTTCTATAACTTATATTAACTACATCTTTTACTTAATAAGGCTCTGGAATTTTTATTTGCATACATCATGAGATGTATTTATATGCATACATCATGAGAGACATCTTGGAACATTTTCTTGTGAGGGCTTATATAGACTTCTACTGTCTAAAGATATGTTAAGAGGCATATGGCCAAATGGTAAAAGGCATTTATACAGTGTGCTTAATAATATGACACAAAATTTTGGTCAGTCCTGAAGTGGTCAGGCAGTTGAATATTGGATAATGTTGGTCCCTTTCACCTATTCTATGGTTTCTATTCTGTTTCCAATGTTCGTTTTTATATGGAAATACATGTACATCATAATTAAGCACCCCTCAAAAACAAATGAGTACCATGTGCAAGCAATGTAAAAAGATCTCTAGTACAGATCATAAATCATAAATTAAATTTACAAAAAATAAAGAGTCTGAAAAGAGGTATAGTAGTTGAAGGAAAAAAAAAATTCCTTAGCACACTAAGGCTCAAAAAGTGCTGGGAAGTCTTAATGGATGACTCTAATCATCATCTGGCACTTCAAACGTGTCTCAGTGCTTTCCTTAGGAAAATTATTTTCAAGAGAACTGTGGATTTAAAAAAAATTCATGATTTCAAGCTTTTCTTTCTAAAGAGCAGAAATGTCACTAAGCATTTGCAAATTTTTAGCCATATATTCTGAGTCTGAGGATTGAAGTATATATATGTTTTACAAAATCTTATTGATTATACTGATATCTTCTCTTTATGTTTTCAGCTCTATTTTTTTTATTATTGTCTTGTAAAGCCTTTGTAATTTCTCTCCTTTCCCCTTCATTCTTAAGAATCACTCATCTATCCCAGCTTGCCTTTTGCTTTTTGATATCTGGCTTTATGTAGTATCTTAGTAATGGCCAAGAAAAAAAAGAGAGAAAAATCTTGCTATTGGGCACTTCCTATTAAACCAGCATTTTTTTTTCCTCCTGTCTTAGAGAAGTATTTATGGTGATAGAAGGCAAGAAATTTTAAGATTAGTTAAAGGAAATGAAATAATATGCTAATGAAACTTATGGGAACAAAAGGATGTTATGAGAAAGTTAATTATCTTGATTTTTTTTTTTTTGAAAGATTATGATAAGAGTGATAGATTAATAATTTGGGATTATCCGATATAAATTATTTAAGGGTTTTTTATGTCCTAATTTTTTGAGGTTTACTTAGAATCAGAAAGAGAAAAGGAGGAGTATGATAGAGATGTTTTTTAAAGAGCGGTAATACTTTCAAATCCATGTAGTAATCAGTGTGCACATGTCCCCAGGATTTTTTTTTTTTTTTTTTTTTTGTTTTTGTTTTTAGTGAACCCAGAACTGCAAAGATGGGAGTCTGAAGAAAGTAAATGTGTTTGGCAGTAAGATTATTGCATTTTATATTTCTAAGATTATTTTTATATAAGAAAATTTGTATATAAGAAGTTTTCTTTTTGGAAAATTTTAAAAGTTTCAAGAAATAAGCATAATACAAATGTAATCTAACACTCAAATGTTCAATCACTGAATTACATTTGTTTAATATTTCATAATATTTTAGGAAATATCTATTTAATAAGTGCAGCAAATCACATATATATGTACTGTTTGGTGGATAAACTCTGTAATTGATAGTTTGTTAATGTCAAGATTTTTATTATAGAGAAGTGATAATAATGCTCTGAACTTCTTGATATCTTCCCACTTGGGAGGAGGAAAGGAGATAATTTTTCATCCAACAGCCAAGTCTTTAGTGGTTAGAAGGAAGAAAGGGGAAAAAAACCCCAGTCATACTGATTTCAGTAAAGGACTTGTGTTAATGTTTTATTTGAACTACCTTTTATACTTCCCTGTCAGTTTTCTTCTCAGAATTTATTTCTCCTATTTATGTTTTTCACAGTTCCTGCAGTTGTTAATTGTTCTTCATCACACTATACATGTTTACTTCTATAACTGATATTGGTCTGATGTGTGGTGTCATTACTTTCCCTTGGTATTTCAGGTTTTCTTCTTTTGACCACAAATTCTTGTATAAATCAGCTGTATTGTACTTAGAATAGAAAAAGCAATTTATCATTAGTGCAATTATAAATTAATATTAAAATATACATATTAACTATACTTACTTTTTTTTTTATTTTTTTCAAATTAGGGAAATTTGATATACATGTAATATAGAGTATATTAGCAAAACTGTAATTTTGATAATTGTAAATTCGTAATAGTGCACTAATTCAGTGTAGCGATGCAGTACTTGCAGTAAAATTTGATTTGACCAGGGTACTTTACAGCTGAGAGGGGAGGGGGATGTGGGGAAATGGATGGAGGGGGTGGTTAGTAAATGAAAAAAACTAAGCTCATGTAGAAAGGGAAAAAGTTAATATTGGATGAAAATGAAAAGTGGATGTTTCACCACTTTGAAGTCTATTCATCTTCTGTATGGCTCTTCATATTTAATAAATCATTAACCTATGCAGTTCATGCTGTATTACAAAACTGATGAAAATTCATGTACTCTAATGCGGGCTTTCCAGGTACAGAAAGGTTCGGGAGGATAGTGCTACGTTTGTCATTGTGTTGAGTTACCGTGAACTTTATTTGGGTAATCACTAGGTTTAGAGAGTTTTAATGTAAATTTCTGCAGCCTAAAGTGTCATCACATAAAAATTAAATTTTCCTATCTCTTCCCTCGTATGCCCATCCCATTTGTGCAATCCCTTGAAGTGGTGATCCCTAAGATATCTGGATATTCAACACTTGCATTATTGGAATTTGGAAATTCTGCATAATTAGTTGTATCACATGTGTAGTGAATGTCGAGTGAATGCAAAAAATAGAGAAAAGGAACTGATTTTACTGAATAGTAAATTCAGAGCATTCGGTCTGTGGATATGCTTCTACAGGAAATAAAATGAATTAGACATATGCCTGATGAACTGAAAGTATGGTGCATAATTTATTTGGCATATCTGCACATGTGTAGCGAATTTGGAAGTCCAGAGTATCTGAGACTCTTGTTTCTGTCATTAGAAATAGCAGTTGTTGTGAGTAAAATCTGTCGTCATCATCATGCAGTTTTTAAATAATCAGTGAATCACTGGTTCTGCGCAAGTCAAAATCAGTTCTGCACTGTATTTCAAACAATATTTTTCTGTCACTTCAGAAGGCAGTTGAAGAATTAACTACTCTTTATTTTTTCAGATAATTTGTTTTCCCACAGTATTATATTTTTGCAGATGTAATTTAAGTAGGGCTGTACATACAATCTTGAAATAGCGGCTTTGATATGATGTTATTGTTCTCCATCTCCATTAGTTGAGTGATAGCGAATGTGAAGTAGGAGTAGTTCTGGAGAAGGGACGTGGAGAAGGAAAAAGATGTTTCCATTTCTCTGTATAGTTGTAGCAATGGAACCTGAGTGTGTTCTTTGGCTAGAGCAGGGGTGTTTTAGTCCTCAGAATTTTAAATCTTGTTTATGTTTGATATGAAAATTTACAAAATATAGAAATGACAGGCTGGACACTTCTTTACATGCCATTGCATAACCAAAACAAAGACGTGAATTTGTGGGTTAACAGTGTTTTAAATAAATGTATGGCTCTATAACATGATGCTTCCGTATTGTAGAAGCAAATTTTGCTTCTTGAAATTTATGTCTCATTCGGCCCTCAGGATACACTTTTTCAATGAAGCCAGAACTGTGTCAACTGAACAATTTTCATTCAAAATGAATTTTGTTTCTGGTGCTTGAGAGCTTGCCGTACTTTAGGTTGTTATTCAAATTTTACATCTAAGTGGGTTTTTAATGATATATATGCTTAAAACTTACATACTTGAGGCCCTTTTTTTAATGTGGTACCTATACTGAAATATAAAGTGCTGAATTGCCTTACTTTGTCCGGTCTCACAAGCGTTTCTATGTAGCATGTTGGCATATGAATTTGCATCAATATACACTAATTACACAGACTTTTTATTATAAAAAGAAAAAAAATAATAATTTTTATGTGTGCCTAAAATTTTTCCTGTAGATGTTAGAATCTTCATGATCTTACATGGGAGACCATTTTGGTCAAAATCTTCAAAAAAATAATTTTGAACTAATTTCACTTTAAATTGGCTGCTTGGAAAGTGTACATGTCCCTGGTTTGTCTGTTGACTGAATATTAACTCACACATCTGTAATGCAAAAGTTCTTACCTGGACTTCTTTCATTACTAGGACAATTCATATCCTTCCCTCCTTAATAAAACATTCAGTTCTGTTTTTCTTATTTATGGAAAATATTGGGCCTTGTAACCTTAGAAAAGGTTAGAGAGAGAGGTGGGAAAGGTGAGGCTGTGCAGTCTGGGGAAATGGAGGCTTAGTGGAGGCTTTAAAGCACCTTCAGTTACCTCAAGAGGACGTACAAGAAAGCTGGAGAGGGACATTTTACATGGCCATGTATGTAGTGATGAGACAAGGGAGGGGGATGGCTTTAAGCTGAAGGAGGGTAGGTTTAGATTAAATATTAATAAATTCTTTGCCATGAGGGTGGTGAGGTACTTAGACATGTTTTGCAGAGCAGCTGTGGATTCCCCATTCATGGAAATGTTCAAGGCCAGGTTGGATGGGGCTTTCAGCAAGGTGTTTTATGGGAAGGTGTCCTGTCCACAGCAGTGGGTTTGGAACTAGATGATCCTTAGGTCCCTTCCAACCCCTACCATTCTATAATTCTATAATAATAATTCTCTATTAGTATTAAAGTGACTTGAAAAAAACATGAGCAGCATTGAGAAGAAATCCCAGAGTGGATGCTTAAATTATTTTCAGGGGTTTGACATAATTTCTGATTTGGTTTTACAGAGTTCTGACTCTACTCTTTAGGCTTCATCAAGTCATGTGATCAAAACTAGATTCAAGATTGTCAGATTTATTTAGATAGGAGTTGTGCACCAGTGTTCCTCTCCTCCAGAAACAAGTAATACAAATAAACAAACCTGCTGTCCTTATCTATAAATTTAAACAAACTAACCAAACAACCTAGAAGCCACATGCATTTCAAGTAGTATTAAAAAAAATAAATAAGCTTCTCCTTGCATTGTAACACTGGGCAGGTGGTAATAACATATAGGTTTTTATAAACTGAGATTATTTTTAAAATATACTTTTGTCTTATCACTACCTTCCTATTAGATTGGTATGTCATCACAGAAGAATCCTACTTCATTGTGGTAATCTGTTTTCTTGGCTCTTGGCTGTTTGAAAATATGATAAAATACTAGTCTGACCATATTTAGCTATTTGTAGCATTGTTGCATCTGAACTCTTTTTCTTGAGAGAAATGGGCATATAAACTTCTCTTATGCAAAAGTAGGTATCTTAAGATCAGATGAATTGAACTCTTGAAGTGTCTGTTTTTCGTTGGGGATAGCTTAGATGTGTACCACTGCAGAGTTTGCTGTCGTGAATCCATCCTCTGAGTCTTGTGAAAATGGAGTTCACTTTCAGTACTTAATTGTTGTGTGTTTGACATGCAAAATAATGTATATTTTGCCAAGTATAAAATAATGTATTTGTTGGGTAGGGAATATTTTTTGTGATGGTGTGGTTGTTTCTATGTGTGTTCATGCATATGCAGCCCAACACATAGTTTAGTGACGGCATGTTTGCCATATAAATTTCTATAACTACACCTTCACAATGTATTCAGAAACTACTGTTCAATAAATCAACATACAAACCTCAGTTAGGTGTAAAATTCTTTTCTGGTAAAGGTGTTTTAGAGAACTGGGATTGCTTGCTTTCCTATTGGTATTTAATGATGCAAACAATTATAAAAGCTTTGATTAATTTCAAGGTGTTTACCAAGATACTCTTTTAACTATTTTAAATTCCACCTTAGATCTTGTGAACCCTTTGTGTGTGCATAAACTATGGATATGCCATTCAGGTGTTTCAGAATGCATAGAAACAAATGAGAATAAATGCAGGACAGTCTTCCTTTTTTTTATTGTGTAATGATGACTTCTGAAAATAAAGGGCAAACATGTCTGTAATGAAAGCATTTTAACCTATTCCAGCACCTGAGATCACATATTCAAGACAACTTCAATTTTGCTTAGATGCTGGAAGAGTAACTAAGACTATTTTCTGATTCTTGAGTTATTTTATTCTGATCCTCAAAGAAGGCCAGGAGAGGATTAGACCTGTAGTCCAACATTCATATTTACAAAGAAGTAACATTTTAGAAAGCTCAGATAATGAGAAAGGGCATTACTGTTATTCCAGTATTGCTCTACTGTATGAAGGTACCTTTCTTGGGTCTGTGATGTCCACTGAGGATAGACTTGCTTAGGGACTTAAATTAATTTGGAGAGGGTTAGGGGCCTATGCTATTAAGGGTGAAAACCCCCCAAAATCTAGTATTTTGTGGCAACGGATATGTTTCATTTCTGCAAATAATGTTTCCCAGTACCATTATCAATGTTTATAAGTTATGTTATAGTAACACAGAAGTAAATTTACATTTTGCCTTTTGAGATAATATGTTTCTGTATTATAAGAATAAAATAAATAATTTAAATAAATAATGTAAGAAATAAAAATAAAAATATATTTATTTCTCTTCAGTCAGAAGTGTAAAAATAAGTATTAACACATCCTGTATCTATCCTTTAAGTTCTTGTTCTTCATAGTACACTTTCTTCTGAATCTGCTTCTGCTCTTGTGCTAGTAATGTACTTTTTATTTATAAAAATGTATCAATAATATTTTGCAAATGTGGTATTTATGTAAAATTCTTTGAATATCCATCAATTTTCCATAAGAAGTAATGGGTATGAAAAATTCCATGATGATGTATAGTCTATCTTCTTAGGTTAAGTTCTCCTAGACATAGTGCCTTTAATCTATGCTGTCTTCATCAGCAGTATTTCCTTGTAGCCAACATAAAACATCTTCTGCCATAAATATAGTTTTTTGGGTTTTTTTAAAATGTAGTGGCTATAGTGACTATAAGGCCACTTAGGTATATTGTGCCTAAAATGAGCCAACTTAAAATAGAAAACCTTTTGGAAGGTCCATTCTAATGGATAATTCACTGCTCACAGGCCAAACGTTTTAGAGATAAGAGATAGTTTAATGACTGAGAAATAGTTTCTTGCAGTCTTTTGCTTATTCTTGTACAAATATATAATATATATAATATAATATATATATATATATATATATATATAAAGTTTTTGGAATTTATTATATTTTTATTGTTTTCTTTCAAAGGTTTATTGAGGCCACAAGGTTTGCCTGGCTTGACTGTCTTTATCATAAAGCCAGCCTGAAATAAGGACTTTTACAGAAACAGATGAGCTGTGGGCTTAGGGGAGAGGTGGGAGCCAGCTACCTTCTGTATCCCATTTTGCAAGTAACAGTTTTCAAGCTAGAAAGAAGACCAGCTGCAGAATCAACAGCAGAACAGCAGACTGTATTTTATTTTCTGTATTCAAATATCTTTTTTCCTTTTCTTTTTTTTCGACACAGAAGAAAGAGCTGTTTTAAAGCAAACATATTTATAATTTTTTTCATTTTCCAAGTTCCATAGATGTGTTTTACACAATTATGTGGTTCATGGAAATAAACCCTTTTGGCCATACTTTTTTTATTAGTCATGCCGGAGAAAAATTAAGCTGCAAATCTCACTTCTTTCCTTTGTCAGGTACAAAAAATTGGTTTTTGTAAATTATTTCCCACCAAAGGTACAAAATATGAACTTGTGAGGTGGCCAGTACTCTAATTTGTATATACTACCATGATAAAATTTGTCAAATGAAATGAAAAATTTTAGATTGTATTGCCTGATACATGTTTTTGTTTTTGTTTTTTTAACTAGTGAAAAAGTCCATAGATTTTAAATCTAGAGGATTTAAATTGTTTCCAGGGAAAGACAACAGCAACAAGTTTTCTATCTGTGAGTGTACTCCTTTTTTGTTACTTTTTTCTAGTGCAAGAGTGAAGTCTGTGGTGTGTTGTTTGTGTGTAATTATTTATGTATTTCTAATAATATAACTGGTTTCTCCAGTCTGCATGGTGGATTTTTAAATATGGTTCTACTCTAAAGACAGCCTTTCTATAAATCTGGCATTGCAGAAGGACATGTTATTTTGTCAGTAATTTCACAATAAATTTGCAGTATTTGCAAGGAAATAAATATTCAGCCTCCTAGGAGTAGGCTGTAAATCTAGCTGTGTATAGGAGATCTGTTATTTTAATTGAACATTAGTAGTAGCATCAAATGCTGTGCAAACCAAAGTGTATCCTCATTTACAAGTGCACAACCACACATGAGGTCACTGATTTTTTAAAAAAATCATTAAGTTTGACATTTTAACTGATTAACTAAGTGTAGTTTAAAAAATTCTGGAGGTTCTTGGTGTCTTCAGGTTTAATTACAGAAATTGGAAACTGAAAGTGCTTAACATCTCAGTGGACCAAGTCCTGATTAAATCATAAGGAGGAGTCAGGCAACTCTCTAGCACAAATTAAATAGGTGTGTCTCTAAATACATTAGAAGGATACGTTTGAAGAAGAATGTGCCATTTTTATAGAGTCCATTTTGGAATAGAACCACATTTTAAATATTTAGAAGTAAATAAAATGGACAAAATGTTAAGCATATGTTGGATTATACTACATTTCATTATTCTTCACAGGACTGAAAGGACTTGCTTTTGAAGTTCCCTAGGTTGGACTTATTTACATTAATCGTTTTTTTGTTTAAAGTATCCGTGATGGATTAAGTTTCCAGAATTTAGCATTACACATTAGTATATGTTTTAATTTTCAGTGTTAGATTTTAAACTGTCAAGATATTAGGTATGATTTCTTTTTTATAGAAAGATGTCTCCAAACAGTAAGACCCTTTGACATTTATCAAGTCAGAAAAATAAAGCAAAACACACTCTGTTCAATTTTTGCAATGTAATATATTGCCATATTTAACCTCTCTGTAAACTGCATCACCTAAATAGTTCTGTAAGGCATTTCTGGTTTATCTGAAAACTTTGTATCAAAATATTTAAAAACAAATATTTTTTTGATACCTATTGGGTGAATGGAAAACAGACTTATTATGAAGAAAAATAACAGTAACATAATTACAGTAGTGTTTATAAAGTACATCCCTGAGGAACTGAGGCCCAACTGTGATTCTGTTGTTACAAATAACAATACAATAATAATATGATGGATGATAAAAGAGATTGTTTCTTTATATATTTGCACTAATTATTACATTTTCTATTTTATAAACTTTAATAGGAATTCTGAATTTATAATGAAGTATCAGATACTTATGTTATCCAAAGATGATTGTTATGAAATTGATGATGAAATTTAACAACATATTTTTGAAGGTCTTTAGACAGTTTTGTACGTTATGATATTCTATGTGAAGCTGGAAACTGCTTTATGTTTTTTTGATATTGGTTATGCAGAATAGATTACATATATGAGTCACTAATAAGTGAAGATGAAAACCTTGGTGATTTGTACCTTTAGTGATCATAATCTTGTCATAAATAGATAACTAATATTTTATAAGTTAATCTAGCATGTGATTCTCTTGTCACTTTGGTTGCTGAGGGTGGTAAAGACACATGATTTTGTAAGAAGCTTTTGTGTTTGGCTAGATAATTTTCTCAGTGTGGCCTCAGCTGGGTCTGTACTTGCATTACAATGACAGATAGGGTCCTTTAAAAAAAAGTCAACATTCAACTGTTAGTGAAAATATGTGAATACATATTTTACATTATGCCTTGTGTTAGCAATGTCTTTAGAAATTTTCATCTAGCATTCTCATCTGTATGTCCTTTCATTATTTTGCATCCTTTTTTTTTAATCTATGAGTTGTGTAAGGTTCAATACTAATGCACAGGTGATTTGCACAGAATAAAGCCAGAATAATACTTGATATGATGATATATTTTGAAACAAGTATGCATCAGCTTCAATTTAGAAGTGCTGGCATTAACAAGTGAATTAATTGGTGAATCTACTTTAATCTGGATTAGAACTCTGGATTAGAACTTTCTTGATTCCAGTTTCATGAGCAGACTTTGAATGAATGATGCATTTAATTTACTACAGGAAACCCTTTCATTGCTTATTGTCATATGAGCATCTGGGGTGTAAAACAAAAAAAAAAAACATCGAGAGGTATCTGTAGAACTGAAGAGAGGAACTGTAGACTGAAAAGTCAAGCATTATGTCTATAAAAGTAACATCAATACAAAAATCCTAAACTCTGAATTTACTTTTCACTAGGTACATAACATAAATCAGAACAGGTTTATGATTTTGTAAATGCATTTTGGAATTGGGATCAAATCAGAAATCAATATCTACCTGTAGCACTTTCCTCTGTGTTTTTACTGAAGTATATGTCTTGATTTTTAATGAATTTAGTTGTCTTGATTTTTAATTTAGTTATTTTACTGATTTTATTTAACATAAACCTTTATAATTTTTTATTTATTAATATTGATAATTCCATATCTCATTTAATATTTTATTCTGTAATATTTCTAGACAATGGAAACTTCAACAGAAGGTGTCTAAAAAATAGATTTTCCAGCTTCCAATAATGGTAGAAATTGAAGTGTATAATAGTTCTTGTGTCTTGCAATCCAGGAGAATAGTCTTTTTATATGAATATTTGCTCTATTACCTGTGTATGGGGAAACAATGTATGAAAATAAAATAATTATTTGAAATACTAAATAATGAATTATAAATAAAATATAAATTGTTTTTAAACATATTTTATCTTTACATTAAAATTTCTTGTTTGAGCATTGATATACAATGCATGGCCAAATGGCGTCATTATAATTTCTATAATATTATTTTCAGGCATCATGAATAATTTTTTTAACTATAGTCAGAAAAGTTTTAATGTCTTCTCTATATATGCAGGCTACTTATGATGATTCTGAACTTCTCTTGTCCCAGTGAAGCACTCAGATATTTCAAAGAGAGTTAATTCTAAATGCTTATCCAACAAGATGTCCTTGTTAAATGCAATCTATGGAATTGAATTTGTCAGAGAAATATATATATATATATATATATATATATATTATATATTCCAACTAGCTTTCTGGCCCAGAAGTCCCCTGAAAACAGATCCAGATAAACAGAGATGGCCTTGGTTTGCTTTTAGAGCAACCTTGGACATGTTCCAGATATTTTGGGACAGAGGAGGGTCCAGCTGATAATGGCTGAGCTTCATAGGTTTTTGGTGCAGTATGCGAAGTTGAGATATTTTCTCTGTAATATTTGCATTTGTCCTTTGGCTTCCTGAGAGATACCAAACCAGTTCTTCCCTTTCTGTGTGTGTAAGAACACAAATTTCAAGGAAGGGAAGCTCCAAATATTCTGAATTATATTCCTCTTCTTTAAAAGCTGAAATTTAACAAATGCCCTTTAGAAATAAAGTTAGAATCTACTTTTTTTTTTTTTTTTTTTTTTTTTTTTTTTTTCATCCAGCAGTGTGGTTACCCTAATATATGCAAACCTTTTCCTTAGAGGGAAATAAAATTCTAATACTGGAAATCCATTGGTCCAGTTCATCCATAACAAGATGAATAAAGGTTAAAATCTTTTTCTGCTTAGTACAAATCACTTGGCTTCAGGTCAACTTGTTTTTTTTTTCTTTAAATATTTTTCTGTCAAGCCATGAATTTACCAAGTTATAGTAGATTAACTTCCTTTGCTAATTTTTCAGGTTTTTTGAATAGGTGGGTGAATATACTGAGGGTTAGATTGTTACTTACAAATTTCTGGAAAAATACAGAGAATGGTTCAGAGGAAGTTTCTCTCTGAGATCTATTTTAGTTTATGGTAAGATAAATGGATGCAAATCAAACTGGCATTTTGAGTTTACCTTCAGATCACTAAATTTTGGGAATATATACATTTTCAATATTGATTAAGGCCAATTGTCTCAGGAGGAGCTTATGCATTCAAATTTTATTATAATTCAAGGAGAAAAGGTCAACTCTAAGTGGAGATGACATTTATTATTGTATGTTCAGAATAAAATTCTACAGACCTAAACTTGATGAACTCTCCTTTAAATGTTAATGTTTCAAAAGAAATAATTTTTCCATATGGATTCAATAATATTGCAAGCAAACAAAATAGCTGATTAAAACATGTTATATAAAATTTGCATTATTTTTTTGGAAAAAAAATCAGAAAATACATGCTTTGTTTGGTATAGGGAAGGCAAACTTGGGTATTGAAGCTGGAGTTTATATGGGTGATCCTATTCTATAGAAAATCTGTTTTAAAAGACCCAAAATGAAAAGAATATAGTCTTTCATATTTGTTAATTGCTTAACTCTGTATTTTTAAAAAAACTTTATTATTTAATCCTTTTTTTTTTAAATTTTTTGTTTTGTTTTGTTTTTGTTTTTTTTCAGTAAATGAAGGAGGTATTAAACAGGCATCCAATTTGTGTCCCGATCCTGGAGAACCAGAAAATGGAAAACGAATAGGCTCAGATTTTAGGTAAAATATGAATCCTACCATTGTATAATTTCTTTAATACTGAACTTGAAAAATATATATGCTAAAATGTATTATTGTTGCTGAGTAATTTTTCAAAACTTTCTTAGTAACAAGTAATCTAGAGGTCTGTATTAAATTACGTAATGCAATAAAGCATGCACTTAGTATGCAAAAAGATAAAATACATACTCAGAAGAATTCATATATCTCTAGGAATCTGGCAAAAATTGGATTCAAGGTAAGTTTATTTTCTCATGTAAATACTGTGTTAGATTTATAAATATTGTGATACATGTGGTACTGGAGGTTTTGCAAAGAACAAAGCAAAATTGAGTATTACACAAGAAGAAAAATAAAACCTCAGAGAAGAAATTTCAGATCCTACAGGAATTGTCATTGGACTCTAATAGAGAATATTGCACTTCCTGCAGCAGGTTTTTCAGGAACCCAGAGGTTTGGTACATGCAGAGGTATTTCCCTGTTAATCCTCATACTGGCTCACAATTCTTGATGCAGATAATTTTTTTAGTTATTTTTAGTGTATTCTCCTCTATTGGATGCTATCTTTCAAATCCCTTATCTTGTAAGATAAAAAAAAACAAAACCAACTTTCAATAGTCCTTCAAAGCATTCTATGTTGTTTTCTCAGTGAACATGACTCCTAATTTCAGTACCACCAGTGACTGATGAGTAGAGACATATGCATAATCACCTTCTGAAAATGTTTTGGATTAATTTTAATATTTTTTCTATCTGAGTTTCTGATTCTTTTTCTTTCAATTGTTGAAAATTTATTTAAAAGGGTTGACATGCGTATTATTTTATATTTGACACACAACCACACTATAACATAATGACTGTATATAAAAAAAAAAAAATCTGAAGTTGTGTTCTTGTTTTACATCATATGTTAATTTCACATTATATTTACAACTCTCTTAAAACACCTTAATGATGAAAGAAAAAAGAAAGAAGGAAGTAGAAGGGAGAGAAGTTTTAAATTAATTTGTTTTATTATATTCAATTTGTTTTCTATATATTTTTATTGTACATCTCACACAGCACACTTCTAAGCATTTGAAGATAACTGTTAGAATAATCTGGATGTTCAAAGATTTTACAAAATTATGAGAGTTCATTCTTTTATATAACTTCTTGTACGCTGTTGCATGTGTGTTGTCATTTCTCCTCCTAATCAAGCAGACAGGATTGACAATTACATCCTAAGTAATTAGCTAGCCAATAATTATTATAATTTCTCAATTAATCATTGTAGTCTCCCTGTTTCTCTAGTGTTAAGAAAAACAAAAGTTGTATGTGCATCAGAGAAAGCTTTATAACTAATTTTATTAAAATATAATTTCTAATATTAATTGGCAAAAAAAAAAGTTGCTTTTTCAGAGAAATAATAATAATAAAAAAGCTGTATTTAACAGTCATGCTTCCGAGAATCATTACTTTGGCTGGTGTTTTGTATTTTAACTTCAAAAATATGGCTTGAGACTGAAAGCCTTTGAAGGAAAACTTACCAGTTCTTTTCTAGTGTTATCTCTGCAAGTGATCGGAGAAAGACCTACTTGCCAAGATTATTCTAGTTAAACTTATGTGAGGGGAAGTACCTTGAAGAATATATGATGATTATCATGCACTCATCTTTCCTTTTAGGACAAAATATTAAGATTTAAGTTAGTATTATTTTTCAATTTACACTGGGATGATGTGACTATCAGGCTTTCCTATTTCAAATGCATTTACAAGGTAATGAAAGGAGAAGGCATTGAAATTACTGAACAATTGTATGCAAGATATACAAGTACCAGAGTCAATATGTTTTCCAGTGTTTATTTGTCTCTTGGTGACTTCTCTTAAAAAAAAAAAAAGAAAATCCCGAATTATCTATTGAGATTTATACTTGTAACATTGTGCATAGTGTAAAACATATACATTTATCTCAAATTGAACACTTCATACATTGGTAAAATGTCTTACGGAGAACAAAAGCAGACTAAAAATTTTCAGCAGACTTAATTTCTGTTTTAAGTTAACCTGGTTTCAGTTCTTGTCATTATCATAAGTGGTGTTTCAATTGCTTCGTCTTTAATAAAAATGTTACAACTTTAAAACAAATGAGACATTTACATTTAGTTAAAACATCCAGTATTATGGAAAACTTTTTCCAGGCTATCCTATACCTGACGGACAGAAAATGGCACACTTTCACCTTTCCCTTCTTGAATCACGTTCTCTGTAATGAAGGAATTAGCTTGACTTTAAGCTTGTCTCTTTTTTCTTTTCTGGAAAGAAAATGACAATTCAATTACAGTGCCTTCATTTGAAAACACAGTATTTTGAAGAAGGGTTTTGTTCTTCTTTGCTAAGATCAAGCGCATTTAATTTCTGTACAATTTAATGTATTTTAGAGACGAGCATGCTCTTGTCACATTCCTTAGCTTTCTTCAAATGTGAAGGTGTAGGTTTGGAAGGATTGTATTGCAGTTTTACTCTGTTCTGATTACAAACACTACTGCTCTCAGCACATTCATTTCCTCCTACATGGTTGTCACACAGACTTAGAAAATCTGTAATCAAGCTCTAAGACACACAAAGCACTCCATGACATTATTTGGGGCCTGCAATTCCGTGTTTACCCTTTTGGATATTTTTTGTAATGCAAAAATTCCCCATAGCTGTATTTTGGAGTATTAAAGCATTCTTTCTGATGCTAGATGTCTATTTGAGCATAAAAGGTTTTGCATGTTGAAATAAAGTCAAGAAGACTTACTTTAGCTGCCAGCTTTTCCTGTACTGAGAAAAAACATTTTACTTCAGAAAGAAAACTTCCCTTCCCTGGGAGTTTTAAAATTTTAGACACACTAGTGATTACTCTGCTGAAATTTCCAATTTTGCTTTACTTGTCATACAGTAAAACAAACACCTTTTCCAGTGTCGTTTTAGAATCAATGCCACTATGGAAAAGAAAGGAGGTAACAGACAGAAAGTTTTCATGTGTCTTGTTTCTTCTTTTCTTTGTTTCTAGAGGAATAAACATATCCAGATTGAATTATCCTTGAACAGGTATTTTATTTGAGGAAATGTGTTTTTCCACCAACATCTCAAAGTTCTGTTTTCATGAAAAAATGAATGAGCCCATCTCTATCCTTCAGATTGTAGTGAGGTCAACTTGGACTTAAAGATGAGATTCTGATCAAACTTGTATCCCAGCAAGCTGTGAATACTGTTGGACAGAAATGCTGGTATAATTAACAACACATATTCTCCTGAGACAAGGTAGAATAGAAGTTTATGTTAAGGATAATTTATTTTACCAATGGTTTGATTTTCAGTAGAACTAATGATAATACTCTCTTTCATTTTATATTATAAATGACTTTATAGTTATTTTACTTGGAAGAGTGAAATTAGCATTAGTTGACTAGATTGACTAGAGGTACACACTTGATTTTCCTTAAATCTTCTCTTGAATCACATATTCTTTTTGGCAGACATGCAAGGTGAGCTTCTAGACTCTGAACTTGAAGCCAAACATCCTGAAAAATTACCAAAACTTGATTTGCAGTGTGAGAAATGAGGCAATTTAAGGCATTTGTGCATCTATGACATTTTAACAGTTATTTGTTCCTTTGTCAAGGACAATTGTCTGACACTACAAGCTTCGCGAGAAAAGATTACTATTTTTTTTTCTTTTTTTTTTTTTTTTTTTTCTTTTTTTTTTTTTTCTTTAAGATGAATTACCAATGACTCCAGAGGCCGGGAATTTTGAAACTAAAATTTACTAATCACTTTAGTTTTTTCAGCACACAGTAAGGATTTTTCTTGATCAGAAATTTGGAAGATTTAGATATTCTAACCTTATCTCATAGAATCCTAGCATTTTGCAGTAATTTTTCAAGTACTTATCAGCTGATCTATGAAAATGTTCCTATGGATGTACTTAAACTAGAGAGATGCTGTGACTTAGCTCAGTTCTCATACTTGACTAAAGAGACAATGTATCTGTAGCTTAACAATGAAAATTGCAGATTAGTATGTGTAGAAAGTTGCTAGGATGAAAAGAAATTCACTGTACATAATCTTGAAAGCTTACATATCATTAGCTTCTTTTCTGCTGGTGGAGGAAATTAATATATGTGCTGAAATGCCGATTATTTCTTTACGTAGCATTAAAATATAATGTTAAATTAGCAGTTTGATAGAGATGGACTTTAAAAGCTGATGTTTAGTCATTTCTGGCTGTACATTTTCTTCTATGGTAAAAATGGTTCCTCTCTCAAATTTGTTCAGTTGCAGACATGAGTGGAATACTTTAATACATCATAAAGATGTGAATCTTGAGTATACTTTTTCCAATAATCTTCAGTTTTCTACAGAAATAAAGTGGAGCTTCAATGTAAAAAATTCAGATGTATTCTTTGTATGAGGCAAAAATCCAAACTGCATTATCTTCTACTCTGTCCCACCTATTCCATATAACATTTACATGAGAATGTAAGTTAAAAATGCAGAGTATACAAGTTATCACTATAGCTGAGCTTGAGGTTCTATTCCTTGCATAATTTAATATTTTTCAACAATAATTTAAAGAATATATCAAATAATACGGAAAAGAACTAAAATGAGATAGTTTTACAGAAATTGTAGCTGTTAAATACTATTCAGTATACTTCATATGAAGTTCAAAATTTTAAACTTGCTCTTTCTCATCCTTTAGGGATTCTATAGTTTCATTTTGGACTCATTATTGCTTTAGTTTGTTATTTAAAGAGCAATCCTAAATTTGAATCACATGATGAAAATTTAAAAATAGATATGAGATGAAAGTTTTGTCAAATTCAGAGGGCATCCAGAGTCCTTCAGAGGGATCCAGTCATCCTCCTGCCCAAATAGTCAGATCAGTTGTGGCTTTGTGGCAATCCTGAAAACTCACAAGACTGAAAATTTCACAAAGAGTTTGAGTATGCTGCTCCAGCTCTGCCCTGCTTTATTGAAGAAAATTACTTCTAAAGGAAAATCTGAATCTTCTAAACTGTTCATGTGTGTTATCTGCACATTTAGAAAAGTTTGGTTTCAATATTTTGTAGTGGCTCCTGAAGCAATTATGGTCTGCTATTAGACAGTACCTTAGCTTTCTCTTTGCACTAATTAAGCTCCTAGTGTTAACTTTTTACTGTAGATCATGTTCTTTAAGCCTTGACTAATCTCCAAATTCTTGAGTTTTTACCAATCTCTTGAAGTTCCAGGCAAAACATTGGGCTTAATATTGTAGGTATAGCTCTACCAGCTGAATAATAATTTCCCCTGGTCTGCTGCTTACCACTTCTTGTATTGTTAAGTATATAGTTTATTTTATTCAGGATGAGAACAGGTTACAATCAATAGTGTAGAACATTGTACCTCTATTTGTTGAGTTTTGTGAGGTTTCTGTTGGCCCTGTGCTGGACTTTGTCAGGCATCTGGCTTGAAGGTCTGCTCTTCAATTTGCTTTTCAGCACCCTTTGGGGAAAGCTATCTGGTCCCCTGCCCTTGAATGCAGCTTTTACCTGTTGTTACCAGCCCAGTATTGGTTGTCCCTCTTCTTCACAAATGATGTTGATACATACAGATGCCTAGGAGCACATCTGCTGTAGAAATTGGTGCAGAAAAGGCATTTAGTGCTTCTGCCTTTCTCATATTGGATCTCAGCACTACAAGATTGCTTCATCCATTTACAAATGAACATAATTGTATATGACTTCCTTTTGTGACTAAACTAACGTACCCAAAACTATGTTACCAGTGTGCCTTACCAATCTTAGCTTTAGCTAGAGTCTTTGCAAAGAGTCTGGTATAGTCACTGAGAGCACTATGAATTAGTACAGTCAGTTCGAAAGTTTCTATTAATCATCAGAAGATCAT
>CM019215.1:5670706-6005878 GCA_009741485.1 Malurus cyaneus samueli | reverse complement strand
AACAAGAACATTGGTGCATAGTGATAAAACATATACATTTATCTTAAATTGAACACTTCATACATTGGTAAAATGTCTTACGGAGAACAAAAGCAGACTAAAAATTTTCAGCAGACTTAAAATTTTGTTTTAAGTTAACCTGGTTTCAGTTCTTGTCATTATCATAATGGTTGTTCAATTGCTTCGAAATCTTCCATAATAAAAATGTTACAACTTTAAAACAAATGAGACATTTACATTTAGTTAAAAACATCCAGTATTATGGAAAACTTTTTCCAGGCTATCCTATACCTGACGGACAGAAAAATGGCACACTTTCACCTTTCCCTTCTTGAAGTCACGTTCTCTGTAATGAAGGAATTAGCTTGACTTTAAGCTTGTCTCTTTTTTTCCTTTCTGGAAAGAAAATGACAATTCCAATTACAGTGCCTTCATTTGAAAACACAGTATTTTGAAGAAGGGTTTTGTTCTATCTTTGCTAAGATCAAGCAGCATTTAATTTCTGTACAATTTAATGTATTTTAGAGACGAGCATGCTCTTGTCACATCTCCTTAGCTTTCTTCAAATGTGAAGGTGTAGGTTTGGAAGGATTGTATTGCAGTTTTACTTCTGTTCTGATTACAAACACTACCTGCTCTCAGCACATTCATTTCCTCCTACATGGTTGTCACACAGACTTAGAAAATCTGTAATCCAAGCTCTAAGACACACTGAAGCACTCCATGACATTATTTGGGGCCTGCAATTCCGTGTTTACCCTTTTGGATATTTTTTGTAATGCAAAAATTCCCCATAGCTGTATTTTGGAGTATTAAAGACATTCTTTCTGATGCTAGATGTCTATTTGAGCATAAAAGGTTTTGCAGGTTGAAATAAAGTCAAGAAGACTTACTTATAGCTGCCAGCTTTTCCTGTACTGAGAAAAAACATTTTACTTCAGAAAGAAAACTTCCCTTCCCTGGGAGTTTCTTAAAATTTTAGACACACTAGTGATTACTCTGCTGAAATTTCCAATTTTGCTTTACTTGTCATACAGTAAAACAAACACCTTTTCCATGTGTCATTTTAGAATCAATGCCACTATGGAAAAGAAAGGAGGTAACAGACAGAAAGTTTTCATGTGGTCCTGTTTCTTCTTTTCTTTGTTTCTAGAGGAATAAACATATCCAGATTGAATTATCCTTGAACAGGTATTTTATTATGAGACAACCATGTTTTTCCACCAACATCTCAAAGTTCTGTTTTCATGAAAAAACTGAATGAGCCCATCTCTATCCCTTCAGATCTGTAGTGTAGGTCAACTTGGACTTAAAGATGAGATTCTGATCAAACTTGTATCCCAGCAAAGCTGTGAATACTGTTGGACAGAAATGCTGGTATAGTCTTAACAACACATATTCTACTGAGACAAGGTAGAATATGAAGTTTATGTTAAGGATAATTTATTTTACCAATGGGTTGATTTTCAGTAGAACTAATGATAATACCTTCTTTCATTTTATATTATAAATGACTTTATAGTTATTTTACTTGGAAGAGTGAAATTAGCATTAGTTGACTAGATTGACTAGAGGTACCACACTTGATTTTCCTTAAATCTTCTCTTGAATCACATATTCTTTTTGGCAGACATGCAAGGTGAGCTTCTAGACTCTGAAACTTGAAGCCAAACATCCTGAAAAATTAACAAAACTTGATTTGCAGTGTGAGAAATGAAGCAATTTAAAGGACATTTGTGCATCTATGACATTTTAACAGTTAAGTTGTTCCTTTGTCAAGGACAATTGTCTGACACTACAAGCTTCGCGAGAAAAGATTACTATTTTTTATTTCTTTTTTTTTTTTTTTTTTTCTTTAAAGGTGAATTACCAATGACCTCCAGGGGCCGGGGAATTTTTGAAACTAAAATTTACTCATCACTTTAGTTTTTTCAGCACACAGTAAGGATTTTTCTTGATCAGAAATTTGGAAGATTTAGATATTCTAACCTTATCTCATAGAATCCTAGCATTTTGCAGTAATATTTTCAAGTACTTATCAGCTGATCTATGAAAATGTTCCTATGGATGTACTTAAACTAAGAGAGATGCTGTGACTTAGCTCAGTTCTCATACTATGACTTAAAGAGACAATGTATCTGTAGCTTACACATGAAAAATTGCAGATTAGTAATGTGTAGAAAGTTGCTAGGATGAAAAGAAAATTCACTGTACATAATCTTGAAAGCTTACATATCATTAGCTTCTTTTACTGCTGGTGGAGGAAATAATATATGTGCTGAAATGCCGATTATTTCTTTACGCTAGCATTAAAATATAATGTTAAATTAGCAATTTGATAGAGATGGACTTTAAAAGCTGATGTTTAGCCATTTCTGGCTGTACATTTTCTTCTATGGCTAAAAATGGTGTCCTCTCTCAAATTTGTTCAGTTGCAGACATGAGTGGAATATGTTAATACATCATAAAGATGTGAATCTTGAGTATACTTTTTCCCATAATCTTCAGTTCATTCTACAGAAATAAAGTGGAGCTTCAATGTAAAAAATTCAGATGTATTCCCTTTGTATGAGTGCAAAAATCCAAACTGCATTATCTTCTACTCTGTCCCACCTATTCCATATAACATTTACATGAGAAATGTAAGTTAAAAATGCAGAGTAATACAAGTTATCACTATAGCTGAGCTTGAGGTTTCTATTCCTTGCATAATTTAATATTTTTCAACAATAATTTAAAGAATATATCAAATAATACAGGAAAAGAACCTAAAATGAGATAGTTTTACAGAAATTGTAGCTGTTAAAATACTATTCAGTATAAACTTCATATGAAGTTCAAAATTTTAAACTTGCTCTTTCTCATCCTTTAGGGATTCTATAGTTTCATTTTGGACTCATTAATGCTTTTAGTTTCTGTTATTTAAAGAGCAATCCTAAATTTGAATCACATGATGAAAACTTTAAAAATAGATATGAGATGAAAGTTTTGTCAAATTCAGAGGGCATCCAGAGTCCTTCAGAGGGCATCCAGTCAATCCTCCTGCCCAAAGTAGTCAGATCAGTTGTGGCTTTGTGGCCAATCCTGAAAACTCACAAGACTGAAAATTTCACAAAGAGTTTGAGTATGCTGCTCCAGCTCTGCCCTGCTTTATTGAAGAAAATTACTTCTAAAGGAAAATCTGAATCTTCTAAACTGTTCATTGTGTGTTATCTGACACATTTAGAAAAGTTTGGTTTCAATATCTTTGTAGTGGCTCCTGAAGCAATTATGGTCTGCTATTAGACAGTACCTTAGCTTTCTCTTT
The DNA here is from genome assembly GCA_009741485.1 of Malurus cyaneus samueli. NCBI lineage: Eukaryota > Metazoa > Chordata > Aves > Passeriformes > Maluridae > Malurus > Malurus cyaneus. The sequence continues at coordinate 6,002,571 of CM019215.1, read as the reverse complement.
GGCAGACTAATTAAGCCTACCTGTGTTAACTTTTTACTGTAGATCATGTTCTTTAAGCCTCTGACTAATCTCCAAACTCTTGAGTTTTTACCAATCTCTTGAAGTTCCAGGCAAAACATTGGGCTTAATATTGTAGGTATAGCTCTACCAGCTGAATAATAATTTCCCCTGGTCTGCTGCTACCACTTCTTGTATTGTTAAGTATATAGTTTATTTTATTCAGGATGAGAACAGGTTACAAATCAATAGTGTAGAACATTGTACCTCTATTTGTTGAGTTTTGTGAGGTTTCTGTTGGCCCTGTGCTGGACTTTGTCAGGCATCTGGCTTGAAGGTCTGCTCTTCAATTTGCTTTTCAGCACCCTTTGGGGAAAGCTGTCTGGTCCCCTGCCCTTGAATGCAGCTTTTACCTGTTGTTACCAGCCCAGTATTGGTTGTCCCTCTTCTTCACAAATGATGTTGATACATACAGATGCCTAGGAGCACATCTGCTGTAGAAATTGGTGCAGAAAAGGCATTTAGTGCTTCTGCCTTTTCCATATTGGATCTCAGCACTACAAGATTGCTTCATCCATTTACAAATGAATCCACATTGTATATGAACTTCCTTTTGTGACTAAACTAACGTACCCAAAACTATGTTACCAGTGTGCCTTACCAATCTTAGCTTTAGCTAGAGTCTTATGCAAAGAGTCTGGTATAGTCACTGAGAGACTACTGAATTAGTACAGTCAGTTCAGAAAGTTCATTAATCATCAGAAGATCATAATTAATCATAATTAATCATAAATCATCAGAAGATCAACTATAAACATTTCCTGTATTCTAAAGATTTTCTCTAAACATTTCCTTTTTATTACTTTCAGTGTTAGCATACTGAACTAAATGAACCAGTCAGGCCATTGACTGCATCCACAGACAATTTTTTTTAATCAATAAATTCCGGTTTTGAAATTTGTTGACCTTTTCATGCTATCCTTGATATATTTCTTTTTTTGGTGATGTATACGTGTAATGTATATAACAATGAGCAACTTCATAGCTACATCATACTTCAGTTCTCTTGAGATTTACAAAGCAAATATTGTCTACTCACACTTTTAGGACACTATCTCGTTAGCAGTTTGGATCAAATGTTAGTCAGGAAATCAAACTGTCCTTATTTTTTCACACTGTTTTTGGTCATTTGTTCCCACAATCTGTTTTCTCTAAAATAATACTACCCACAGTTCAGAGGTTCCCCTAAAACCAGCTTCCATGATCTGGTTTTCTCACTCCACACTTTTTAGTTCTCTAGCACATCAGAAGGCTGAGATCAGATCTCTCACATGTCCTCCTACAGTACCTCTGTATATAAATAGATATCATGAATTTTATCTTATCAAGAATCTCTCTTTGTTCTATAACATGATCCTTAAATTATCTGAGATGCTGTCAAAGAAAAAAAAAACAAAACCCAAACTTGAAACCATACTGAAATTGCTGCTATTGTTCCACAGCACACAAACACTTGTCAAACCCTTGGCCTAGTGCTGTAGGAAAAAAAAAAAAAATAGAGAAAGATGGATTTCAAACTGAATTAGTCTGTGTCACATATTAAAGGTATTGGAAAAAGATATCATCATCCTAAACAAGAAGGATCTCCCTGTATGGGCCATTCACTGAGGAGTTGGACTCCATGATTTTTGTGGATGGGTCCCTTCCAACTCAGAATATTCTATAGTTCTATGATTCTCTTATACTAGAAAATTTTTGAAAGAATTGCTGGGTTTCCATTTTTAAGACTGTATAGATAGATAAAGACAGCAAAATATTAAAAAATGCTTATCTTGACTATGCTTTTAAGTTCATCAAAGACACATTTTCTTGACAAGCTCTGTATTATTGTCTTTTTTTAGTTTCTCTTACATAGGTACTGATCTCTGATTCTTCAATTTTCTTTCTTAGACTGGTACTTTTTCATCTGCCTATCTAGATGCCCTTAGCACATCTCACTCACACAGAATATATGTCACAGAATTTGTGAATTATCCAGTCTCACTCTGTGTCTTGGTTTGGACTGTGCTGACAGCCAAAAAGCACTGCACACACGACGTTCTCTCCCTTCCCCCACCGGAGAGAGAGAAGGGAGAGCGAAAGCCCAATTAACACGAGAATTTATGGCATTGAGATAACATAATGTAATTGAGAGAAAGATATGTCTGTGCTCCAGAGAATGGTCAGACAGGCTGCATAATTTAAGTTGCAAAATAGATTTATTACTACACACTACTAAGAATACTACAACACTGGGGGGTGGGGGGGGAGAGCAGAGATTAGGGACAGATTTACAAGGAGAAGAAAAATAAAACGGACATTTTAAGACATTTGTTATCCTTTCTGGGGACCCATCTCTTTCCTAACCCAGGTCCCATCCTCCCACTCCACCCCCTGTTTTCCCCACACAAAGGGGGCAGGAATGAAAGTCTAACACAGATCAAAACACTCAGTTGTTTTCAAGTGTCATAGGAGAAGAGATTTAAAGCTCCAAGGGTGGAAGTTTTATCTTCCAAGAACAGTTGTGTGTAGCTGCTAATTGGCGAGGGAAGATCCTTTACCTCGTAGGAGAAGAGAAGGAATGTCCTTCAAGGCCAAATTGCATTGTTTTAGCAGTGTAAGACCAACATCACATTTCTCCTGGCAAAACACAGCTTCTCAGGCAGGGGCGTCTCTTCCGTTCAGTCCAGTCCTCAAAAGGCCAGGGTTGTTTTTTTTTTTTTTCCTCACAGCAAGGTCATTCTCTTTTTTCCTATTCAGGTCTCTCTCAGTCCTTTCGAGACACTTATTTCCTCCATGTTCGAGAACGCAGCAAAAAGCACAGCAAATCATCCAGTCTTCTCCTCATTGATCTTCAGTCTCCATTTCTTTCTTACATCTCCTCACCCTCCTGCTCTGTTTTTCCCAGTGCAAGATACTAAAACTACATGCTATCAACCTAAGCTAACATGGCAGCCGCCCTATCTTGTTTTGAATTCTTTCTTAAATACTAGATAATACGTCATCACAGAGGTGTAACCAACCTGTGTAATTGGCCCAGGCCTGATGGGCAGCCTGTCAATCAACCCAGAGCCAATGATGGATTGGCTCTAAAACACAGGAGGCAGGGCTCCATTTGTTGGAGAAGAAGGAGACAGTTTCTAGAACTTCTCACAGGAGCCATCTTTGTGGTTTCTTGACCCCATCCCCCCACCACCAAAAAATAGGACCAAGTAAAACCATGACACTCTGTTTATGAGTCCAGTCATATGCTTACAATCATATACTGTGAATATATCAGTTTAATAACAAAACTCATTTGGACAAGTAAAGTGAACTTCATGATGTGAGTGATATTTATACTTTGGTAGGTGATAGAAATAATTATTATGCTTGTACAGTCTTTATAATCATTCAGACCTCTGGAAATTTTGCCCATTACAGATTTTGTACTGTGAGTTTAATTTTATTTGTAAATGGTATACTTCCTGCTCAGCATTTTCTACTTAAATCAGTCTATGGTTAGTTAAAGGAAATATATTTCCATGTTGTTTTTCTTCAGGTGTTCATTGGTTGGGTTTTTTTTTAATAATCAAAGAGGCTCGGATTTTCTCCACTTGGCTTTCTAAAGCAGAGAGATTATTATGAAAATCTAATCTTGAGAAAGATATTCTTACCTTGCCAGTTGCTACCTCTTGAACTTTCCTAACCATATAGTCCCTGTAGGAGCTGTGAATAACTTTTAACATTAGTGATAGATAATCTGTGTTTCACAGTTTTAAATTGCCTCCAACTCTATTATCTGTCTTGCGGCTCTTTAGTCTCTTGTAAAAGTCTTTCATCCTTACATTGCAAGGGCCTTTGTTTACATCATCTTTACTTTTAAAGTTTCTTCAATTTTTTTACTTACAAATCTTCCTTTCCTTTTGGTGGATTGTGCATCTATTCTTCATTCCATTCTTTCACAAACATTCTTATTTCTTACACAAATAGGAACTGTTTTGGAATAGTTTATAGAGCTGTTAACCACTATAAAATACTTTTTTTTTTCAGAGATGTCTGTTCAGGTGTCTTCTTTCATGTCCTCATTTCTTATTATCTGTGTCTCTGTAAGGCCCAGGTACTCCTCACATTTCATCATCTACATTGTGCTGACACAATTCCTTTTCAAACTAAGATTTTGAACTCCCTTAAGTTAATTCTTGTTCTCATAAGTATCAGTCTTCTTTAGTAGCTCTTTTCATCATTGATGCATTTGAATAGATTACCTAACAAAAGCTATTCTCTGGAATGTGTTCTCAGACTTTTTTTTTTCTCTCTGCCTTTGTGTATTGAAGATTTGCAGCACTAAGATGGTTATCTATAAGGAAGGAAAAACAGGGCTTGTTCTTTGCAAGCCAAACCCTGCAGAGAAAAATTAATTTTAATAAGTGTTTTGGCAAAAATGAATGTCATTCTTTGTGGGACAAAATCCAGATTTGGAGATCACAGCCAAGTAAATACTGATACTTAGAGAGATTTATGAACTATTTTTTAACAAATATCTAATATACAAAAGACAGGAAAATGTCATCCATCTGAGGAGGGTCTTACTCTGTGGTTTACAGCATTATGCAGGAAGGCTGTTTAACAAACTCTTGGGTAGTCATTGCACATTTAATCTTAAAATGTCCAGAGAACTGTATTCACAGTGTAATGAAGACCTTGTAAGTCATGTGTATGCATAAAACATTTTACACTTTTACAGCTGTGACTGACATGCAAGCTGAAATTATGGAATGTAAGATACTGATGTCAGGGAAAATTCAGATATATTGGCTATTTTCAGCTGTAATTGGGATTTGAAACCATAATGATCTTAAAAGAAAAAGATTATCTCAAGAACATACATATATGTATTGCCTAATTCAACCTTTCCAAAATGACTTACCCCCCCAATCCTCCTCTCAGAAAAATGTAACAAACAACGAAAAAAGAAACAAATAAGTTTTTTTCTGAAGCTATTGTTTTGTTCTGTGCCAAGTTTCCAATAACAAATGTCAGCTCCATATGAAAACATACAAAATCTTTTCAAATTGGCCTCATAACTTCATAAATATCCAAATTAATATATGAAACTTTTATTAATTATAAAATACCTTTAAAATACAATAAATATTATTAATATCTAGCCTTTTTCTCTATTTTCTCTCCCTTTCAATGCCCAAAAGTTCTAATATAAAAAGCACCACATCTCCTTAAGTAGAATCGGGGGTGGGAGGTATTCACAGCAAATAATTTATATACTGAAGCTTGCACTGAGAAGATTAAAATGTTTATAATTTTATATACTTCTTTTTCAGTCTTCTAGTTGACCTTCTGACTTTTCTTCTGATTCCCTTATATATTTTTCACATTCTTTCCTAGCTTTAATTGACATAAATAACTACTTTTAATTGTACAGTGTCCAGGTTGTCAAATTTTTACTATATGGTGGTTTGAAGTTAGGTCAGGAAATAGTCACTTGACCTCCAAATGACTGGTAAAAGATGTAAACCAGCTCCAGCCAAGCAGGCCCAGAGAAGGCTGAACATTGTGCACTGTCAGGCTAGTACACAGCCTTCAGCCTTTTATTATTGAAAGCAGAAATTTCTGGACTACATGTTTGTATTGATTTCCAGCGCTGTCATATTTAAAGGAATGGAAAAAATAGTCGGCTATCTATTTGTTAAAAAATGCTTCTCTTTTGACATTGTTTGATTTTAGCTTGGGAGCAACAGTACAGTTCTCCTGCGATGAAGATTATGTGCTACAAGGTTCTAAAAGTATCACCTGTCAGAGGATAGCTGAAGTTTTTGCTGCATGGAGTGATCATAGACCTGTGTGTAAAGGTAAACAGAAATTCTTACCCTCACACTGATTTTTCCATTTTGCATCTCTCCATTATTTGATAGGCAATCATACTAACTTTTTTTGTAAGAAACTGAAGTTTTAATCCTACTTTCTTAGTAAAAAAGGATTCACCTATGCTGTTTTGTTTAACATGGACTTTGTATTTCAGTATTCTTGTTTTACTAGGCAACTTACATTATGAATTTTGCCTCATAAGGAGCTGATGAAAACCTATCACATGCGAGATATTAGAACTTATCAAGATGGATATCAAAATTGCAGTGATTTAATATAAAATCAGTAGTTCATTAAACTCCTACATTACATATTTTATAAACAGATGTGAAATTCTTGAATTTATAATTGACAAGTAGTGAAGTAAGTCTACACCTAGTTTTGACCCTGAGCAAATGGATAAATGGCAAAAAAATTCAGCAGGAGAATAAAAGCACAAAGGAATTTTGCTGAATATATTTGATGACCTAATACAACAGCAAGTAGTATGATGAATACCTGAATCAAGGAACAAAATATTAGTGTGTAAGTACATATCAGATATTAATATATATAATGAAAATATTAGTGTGCACAAATAGACAAAAAAATGTCATAACTAAATTTTTTTTTTCTGGGCTTCGTGTCTGTTTAGAATATTTCAAATTAGCATGAATAATAGACATTGGGGATTAAAGATGGCTTTAATTCCATTGTAGAATGGCCTAATTCCTTTGAGACCTTTACTATGTGGCTACACCAAGAAAAGGCAGCAAGCACAGCTCATAACTCTTCCACAGCACACAGGCAAAGGAACTGTGCTTTACATCCCAACTCTGCCCCTAAGGGTGTACTCACAAGTTCAGATGGAGCACCAAGTTGTGTCTAGAACACTCACTGTTTTCCCCCTTCTTGTTTACTTCCCACACTCAGATACAAGCTGCAAGGAGTCATGCCATTTCTTATCAAATATATGCACCACAAGCTGTGCTTGGCATTAGTCTTACTCATGACCTTAATGTCTTCAGCTACTGATCCTAAGTGAGGAGCCTTCCTCTCACCTCTCTACTCTCTGCTTGTTTCCCAGCTTCTGGTGTCACTTTGAACAGACTCTTGACCGGAGTATTGTTTCTCTGAGGGTGCAAAAGTTGCATTCTTTCTAGAGTCTAATGCGAGGGAAAGAACAAGCCTTCATCCAGGAGCAGCTGAATGTTCAGTATTGAACACTGCCTTGTGTTCAGTATTGGTCAAACAATCATGTTTTGTGAAAGTGCAGTGCAACTGTACCATTATTTCACATACCTAAGTATAATTTTTTTTAAATTGAATTATGCAAGATGGTCTTTCAGAGTACAGTGGAAGAAATAATTCTTTAACTTTTGCAGTTTATGTGGTGTCATAATGATCACTGGCGACATAGGATAAGCTCATGTTTACTTGGGGTTGCTTGTCAGTTTTACATCTTCATACAGGAAAAATGAACCAGTAGAGCTTTCAACAAAGATCTGAATATCAGGGAAAGAACAATAAAAGTGTTATTGACTTCAACTGACTAGGAATTTAGTGCCTTAAAAGTGTCATTTGCAAGCACAAAGGACAGTTTATATCCTTTGTGTTATTTGCGATAGAAATGCAACCTACATAAATAAGAATATGTTTGGTTTTTACTTGACAGGCTATTGTAAATAACCGCACCAACTTTGATTTGAAAATAAATGCTCTTTGTTGTCTTTAGAAATAGACTTTACAACTGTTTGTTGTAATAGATTTTACACAGTTTTGTGTAAGTCTAGCTTTTACAAGTTTCCTTTAAAATTTCAGTGCTTCAGCCAATTGTTCAATAGGTTGTACAGAGGTTGCAAGAGAAAAAAATGCTAACATGCCACACACCAATACATGTGCACAAAAAAGCACACATGCACAGTAATAAAAGTGATCTTTATTGCCTACTATTTAAATTTGTCTTTCAAGACATTAGTGAAGGTGGCATAAGTTAGTCCTTGAAGTGTTTTAAAAATAAATAGGGCAGTTTCTCTTACTGTAGGTATTCTTTTTGCTCCAAGTGCTTTAAACTTTTTGTAAGATTATGACTTTAGGCGCAAAAAGAAGATCTGTTTTATTTTGCCAGAACAACTAAACATGACTGTTCTACTTTCTCTTTAAGAAGTAATTATTTTTGTTCAATGTTCAAATTAAACAACCACTTGATTGGAATAAGTTAGAGATTTGTTTAAGAATCTGTTGCATGTGTTTGTGAATTAAAAAATGAACTTTCTTTTTGCAGTCAAAACTTGTGGATCAAATCTTCAGGGACCTGGAGGCACTTTCACTTCACCCAATTTTCCATTTCAGTATGACAGCAATGCTCAGTGTGTGTGGGTCATCACAGCTATCAATAATAATAAGGTACGTTCAATATTCTGGATTTGCTTTTTAAAAAGGAAACTGAAAAACCCCACCAACCCTACCCCACCCAAAAAAAATCCCAAAAAACAAAAGAAAAAAGAAAACCCCACCACACACAGACCATAACAGTTTTCACTAATATGATTTACCTCCACAGTCCAGCTGTTGAGCTAGGTGTGTTTCAGGTATTTTTAAGAAATGCCTGTTATTAGATTAATATGGACAGATGCTAAAAGCTCTTGTTTCCTATAACATTGTTTTGCTTTTTATGTGCCAAGCAGATGTTATCATGTTTTTATGTGATTCTCTAAATGAATTTTCAGAAGCAGGTATCCGAAGGTATGAAGTAATATCATGGGTCCACTAGTATTGGGTTATAACCAGAAGAGCTACTTTGTGTGTAAGACTGTTTATATCATGTTTGGCCTTCAACTACGTGAGAAATCACTGAAATTCTTTAATTCCCTTCTCCTTTATGAGGAACCGTTCCAAAGTTGTTTATTTCACTGTCTGAACTACTGTATTAAAAACTCATACACTTTATACCTACACTTTAAAGCAAAAGTAGTGGGAGTTCTGATAATGTCAGATGAGTCAAAGTAGAGCAATAAAGCTAAGTTATGACACCAGTTGTCTTTAATTTCAAGAACTAGACACCTGGCAGCAATGACTGTATTCCATTTCCAGGTTATCGTTTTGTCTGAACTGAGTGTAATGGACTTGTTTAGATGTAATAAAACATAAATTAGCTGCGCAGCTCAGGAATGTTTTATAAAGGACTATCAACATCTGTGTTGGCTGGTACAGGGGTAAATTCTATCTCCAATTTCTGTCTTATATTGCCATCTGCATCACACTCCATTAACTGATCAGACAGGCCTAGAAGGCCCTCTCCTTTGCACCTGCGTTCATTAGAGGACTCAGTGAAAACCTGACTACATTTCAAAAACCATTTAGCTACACTGGTGTTTTTCTGCGTCTAATTTTACAAAGTCCTGGGTGGAAGCCATCCTTATGTTCAACTTTGGTAGAAGAAAAAAGGATATTTATACAACTGATTAGAATTTGATAATGAAGATTTCAAATGTGTTTGGGGGAGAGGTTGTTTGATCCTTGCTCCAAGGACTGGTAATCCAATTTATCCAATTTATCCAATTTATCCAATTTATCCAATTTATAGCTTATAAAAAAGTATCAAGAGCACTTGGAAAATGATGCAGTCTCTGTTCCACAGTTGGGCAAAAAGTTCAAAAGTAATAGTTAAGATGTATTTCTCTATTGCAAGGAATTTTCATATTTTTATTTCTTTAATTAAAACTATTTGTGAGCAAGATGAAATCTGTGTCCACAACTGGAATTTCTTAAAGTTTTGTCAATGTCCTGGCAGATAGAGTTTAGTATCATACTATTTGAGGAAATGAAACACAGCTACTACACTTCGAACAAGTTCTCTAAATGGCCTGAAAATCTCCACTGAGCTGTTGAATGAATTTAAGACCCATGTGGCCAGATGGTGCATAAAATGGTTTCCTTTCTTAAATACACCAAGGACATGCCTATGTAGCAAAAAAACCACAAGGATTTTAGACATTCTACCAATGGTAGAAGCAAAACTTTAAGCTCACAGGGTGGTATGTGTTTACTGCAAGTCACGACTGACTACCAGTTTAAGATATTAATACCTTGGAGATTGTTAAAGATTACACTCTGCTGGTGGTATTCATGTCTTAATATGGCATTCCTCCTCCCTCCTTGCCAGTTAACAAGATGGTGATGCAGTGTTATTTTCAAAGCCTCAGAACTATGGTTTAACAAAATATTTCTACAGGAATATTCAAAAACATTATTTCTCAGTATTATTTTCTTTGCAAATTTCCAGTTTCTGCATTTACAGGACTGCAGAAAATTAGTTGAACAAGTGTTTTGTCTCAGGTTGTCAGTGTGGTTCACAGAGTTACAGAATGGTTGAGGTTGAAATGAACCTCCAGAAATGCTGTAGTTGAACTCCCCTGCTCAAGCAGAGCCACCCGCCCAGTCGGTCTCTGAGTATCTCAGAAGATGGTGACTCCATAACCTCTCTGGGCAACCAGAGCTAATGCTCAGTCACCCCCACGGGGACACACTGTTTCCTGATGGTCAGAAAGACTCTCCTGTATTTCAGTCTGGGCATCCCTGGAAAGAGTTTGGTTTCATCTTCTTTACTTCCTCCCATCAGGAGTTTATAGATGTTGTAATTCCAGTGATCCTCTTCTTCAGGGTAAGGAACCCCAACTATCTCTGCCTTACATGAGAAAAGTTTCAACCCCTAATCTTCTTAGTGCCCCTTCATTAGACTCTTTCTGATAGCTGCATATCTTGCTTGTACTTCCTTTCTCTCAAAACACTTAAAAGGCCAACTTATTACATATGTAAAAATTGCAATTATAATTAAAATAAAATTGACCCTCTTTTTATTTGGATATCATGTCTGCTATAGTTCAAATAAAAAGTGCTTATGTTATTCTACATTGATTTTTTTTCCCTGAAATTGTAAATACTGCAAAAATGTATGACCATAGCATGAAAATTGTTCTAGTACCTTAATCCTAATACCATATAAGTATATACAGTTTTAATATTCAGGGATGAACCAGTACTCATAGGTGGAACCTCCTCAGGTTCATTAAAATATTTCAGAGTATGCACACTTCAGTTTGATTTGATTAGTATTAGTGTGTTTTGGTTGTATTTAGAAAGTGAGGTTTCAGTAGCAGTGGTAGCTGTAGAGGTGACTTCTCTAGGAAGAGATCAGAAGTTGCCCTGATATCAGACAAAGACAGTTCTAGCTGTCTCCAAAACAGACCCACTACAGGGCACAGGTGAGAGAATCAAGCCAGGTGATAACACCTCTGTGATACCTTGTTTGAGTAAGGGCAAAACCTGCTGTACAACAGCAGCTGAAGGGGATGAATGAGATTACCTGAGACAAATAACCCCACTGACACAAGGACAGAGCAGGAGTAGAAGAATGTGCTGGAGCAGGGATTCTCCTGTTGCTTCTGGAGGGAGTCACTGATGTGATGTCCACTGCAGCTCGCAGAGGTCCATGGTGGAGCAGAGGTCCATGGTGGAGCAGAGATCCACCTGCAGTCTGTGCAAGACCCGTGTCTGAAGAGGTGCCTGCAGGAGCCAGTGACCCCCTGGCCACCCCAAGGGGAGCTGGTTTCTGGCAGGACCTGTCACCCCATGGAAGGACCATAATGAAACACGTTTTGAAGAACTACAGCCTGTGGGAGAGACACATGTTGGAGAAGGGTGCAAAGAACTATTTCCTGTAGGAGTGCTCTGACTCTGGAGCAGGGAAAGAGCAGGAGGAGGAAGGAGCAGCACAAGATGAAGTGTTACAAACTGACTGCCGCCCCCATTCCTTGTTTCCCTTTGCTACTTTGGGGGAGAGGAGGAGGCAGAAGAGTCAGGAACAAAAAAGTGAATTTGAGCCTGTGAAGAGAGGGATTGGGGGGATGATGGGTTTAGTTATGTTCTTATTTGTCACCTTCCTACTCTACTTTTAATTGTCAGTAAATAAAGTTAAGTTTTGCCCGTGATAGTATACAGTGAGCAATCTCTCTGTCCTTATCTTGACTCATGGGCTTTTTCATCCCATGTTCTCATTCTGTCCTGCTGATGGAGTGATTTAGTGAGCATCTGACAGCCAGTCTAAGTTAAATTACCACGCCCTGCATATTTATCTGTGTCTTCATGTATTTAAATACTGTGAAAGTATTGAAGATATAGTAAAAGAATGAAAACAATAATCAAGAACAGGTCACTTTTTAAAAATTAAATGTCAACTTTAGATAAAGCCATAACCAGGAACACCTGTTTGTTGATGGTACAGTAGAGGTATACCAGTAATAAGAATGCTTGAACTTCTGTGATGTACCACAGAAATTACTACACTTGGAGTTAGATTCATCATGGGTAGATTGTAGTGCAAGGTATTATATTAGAGCAGATTCAGCATATCCCAGAAAATACTGTTATTTGCATGGTATTGGTTGGACATAATTATAACTCTTTGATATTCCAATGAAATGTAGATACACAGGAATTGTGGAGTTTTTAAACTAGGGAATAGATAAAAGGTTTTCAATGTTACCTGGAACAACATTCATATACATTTACAGTTTTCAGACAATGTGTCTAGCACTGATTAGAAGAATCTAAACTTGTTGAGGTCAAAATAAAATGAGATAATTTTATGAATTAGATCAACTTCTTTTTACAATATGTTGAGGAACTTGAATGTGTAAAGTCTGCTTATATAATCAGTGATTTAATGTGCTTTGTTTTGATTCGTACTAGTGTTGTCTTACTGTTCTGAACACAATACTGCTGGCCTTGCAGGACTGCTAGAAGGCATAACTTTTGGTTTTTACCTTAAGTCAAAAGCATCGTTGATATATAAATGAAGATTTGCCATTAAAAGTTATTTATGAGGACTACAACAAATAATGTGATGGTATTCATTATGACATGACAATATTTACAATATTTTATACTACAGCTGTGAGAAGCACGAGGACTTATTGATCTTGGTACTTCAGAGCTTCTGCTTGTTGCATCATTTGCAACAAAATAGCTCAGAAACTGAGAATCATTTAAGGGAGAACACAATGGATGAAAGACCCTGAAAGAATCTTTAATGCTGGTGTAAATGGCCGAATCCAAGACTGAATCTATCCAATTTTCTCCCTAACTGGTTTCAGAAGTAAATTTGATAACAGCACTGTATAGATGAAAGAACTACTTCCCCAGTCAATTATTTGCCTTCTTAGTTTTGTGCTGCATTACGGTTGGTCTCTTGCCTCATACAGTTAATTGGACATACTTTTCATACCCAGGTCTTGTTGACAGTGAAGTAGAGCCATAATTAAATACTTCAAACATGGCCAGAGATGACAGTGAGTTTACTATTGAAAAGTAGAATAAAATTACTTTTGAAAGGAAGGTCACATGGATGGGATAAAAAATAAAACTCATTGATGAAGATGCACATCTGATGTTATTAGTGAGATTTCCATATTTTCATTGTTCTTGTGCATGTTTTTTGCATTCTTATATTTATATCAGGATCCTGTTTTCTGGAATTGATCTGTTTAAGAGAAAACTATTTTTTCAATAATTAATATTGCAATTATAAATAAATCAATGATGTGCAAACCTCTGAATAGGGATTCCGTGGAGAAAGAAATTTGGGCAATCTATATATAACTTTGTAACCGTGAAATGGTCTATGGCTTTCTGTATAGTATAACACCCAACATCCTCTTCAGACCTCCTTGATGCCTTGTACCTTGCTTTGTTGCCCTCTTGGGAGTGGCGGTTGAAATTCCCTGTGAGAATCAGTACCTGCACATGTAAGGCTTCTCCACCAGTGTATGATGGAGGAAATTCATGGATGGTTTTCCCTTTTCTTAATTGTCTTAACGTGGTTTCCATATATTTTTTTTTTTATATACACCAATGGAGTGATTGTTGCCACTGCTTTATGTGGAATTCTGAAGATGCAAAAAAATGTTAAGTTCTTTTCTTTGTCCTCAGCTATGATATACATATAATTAAGTCTTTGGGTCCCTTGAAAAAAAAATATTGTGAATATCTGCACAAAAATGAGAGCAACAATTTCTCAGTTTGGGTTTAATTTCATTAAATTTCTCACTTATAGTAAGGGAAATGATACCTGAATATGTTGTGGGATATTACATAAACTCATCAGTTAGGTTGTGGACCATGCATTGTATGATCAGTAATTTTTTCTGACATTGATTAAATGGGATAATTTTATGTTTACATTTTGAGTTTGCATTTTGAATCTTTGTATTTTCAAGATTTAATTCACATCTCCTCCCCAGGGTATATTTTGTACTTCTTTTCTCCTAAAAATAAACCTCTTTTCCTTTCATTGTTTCCATAGGAAAAAAAAAAAAAAAAAAAAAAAAAAAAAGGGAGGACTACAAAATGATCAATTTTTAATTTAATGCCAGGCTAAAATACCAGTGAAATCTGAATTAGGGCTAAAGTTAACCAGAGTTCAAGTCTTATGAATTATACTTGCTGATTTTCTTCTAATCCATAGTGACAGAAACACTGTGGAAAATGTCAGTACTAGAATGACAGACTTTCTGACAGATCTCAGCCACATTCACACCACATATCATTCATCACCAAGCGTCAAGAAGGAGAAAAATAAGCAAAAGTGTTCCTTTAAAAAAGAAATCAAGCTTTTTTTTTTTTTTTCCAAAATTGTAAGAAGTTAATATGTGAGTTTACTGCTAAATTTAGATGGATCAGAAAACTAGGTCCTGGTTCTGTTAATTTTATATTGCAGGAATTTTTGAAAAGGAATTTTTATACGTATGTTGTCTTTTGTTTGTCATTATCAGATTTTTAATTTTACATTGAGTGTATTTCAAGCATAAAAGCCTTCTTACTGCTTGCATATATACATTTTTTAAAATACATTCTTTAGAATATAGGTTTTTGAAAGTTTGCCAATGTTGACATTCTTTTCCTTTTATCTATTTAATTTTGAAATAATTTTGAAATCAATAATTACTTATGCCTGAGAAGCAGGAGATTGTTGACTTTTGATTTTTCCTTTAGCAGTTTTTTTAGTTCTTATTTTTCCTATCATTTTTTGGGTTTGGGGTTTTGTGCTCATTTGGTTGGTTACTTAGTTTTTTTAGGGCATGTGTTTATTTGTTAGGAAATCTAATTCTTTTTGTTTTTCAACAAAATTAGTTTTGTTGAAATGGCAGAGCTTACTGAGAACTTATAACATCTGTTTCCAATTGCTGTAGCCCTTTACTTTCTAAGAAACTGTTGAAATAATTCAGAGTATTTGGGAAACTCTTCACACATGACAACTTTTGCAAGTCTGGAGAATTATACTGAGGGAATAACTTGGAACTGCTAATGAAATAAATGTGGTTGTCATTTAATCACTTTGTATTAAAATAGTCTTCTTTTGAAATATGTTTTTACATTCCATTTTTCCCTTCCTCCTTCCTCATGTCATTAAGTTGCTGTTTTCTTCCACAAAAAAAATTAATCTTTTAATTTCTGAGGTCGTTTGATTTTAGGTCAAGCCAAAAGTAAGCAAAAGAAATTCAGCAAAGTGCTGAATATTTGCATCTAATTTTCCACAGCTGTGTCATTTTGTTAACCATGTCAAAACTGTCAGTGGAACATTTCCTAAGCTTGCTGTTAAGCCTAAACTCAGTTGCCATCCATATTTAATCAGGTTAACAGTATAAATCTCAAGCAGGCAGGGTGCTTCAGCATGAACTCAAACACTTATTTAATGAAGTTTCTTTTGGTCAGGCCTGTTGGAACAAACCACATTGCTTTTTTTTGCAAGCAAATGGCTCAAATTATCTTTTCCTAAGCCTAGTGTGAAGCTGTACTGCAGGTCTTGCAGTCAGTGAAATGATTAGTAAGTATGAACATACTTAATCTCACTCTAAACTATATATTTTTACCGTAATTGTGGTCTCCATCCATGCAGAATAAAAAGGCTGCTGTTGTATTTAATAATAGTAAATAAGGCATTTTTGTCTTATATGAAACTAGAAAGTGTAAATATATTTCAGTACTGTTCAGAACAAAATAAATGTTGTAGTGTTAGCTGCACTGTTCTTCCATATTGTTCATGTACATTTTGATCCAGTTAAAATATCTGTGTCACATATATGCAACAGTTAAAAAAAAAATTCTTTGAAATATATATGAACAGAGGGGAGATTCTCCCAGCAGAATGAAACCATAGAAGGGAATCCAGCTATTCCTACAGTAGGAAGTTAATATTTGTCTGTGAGGGAACAGAATAAATTGTTCAATAAGAGAATTTGGAGTCAGGAGGTATGTGCAGTTGTAGAAGGAGAAATGACTTTTCATTCCATCCTGAAATTTTCCTATAGGTCTTCCTTATGAAAGGAGGAAGGTTCATTACCTTAATTATGGTAAATTCTTTTTCCTGCCGTGTCTGTGACTATAGGAGTGATGTTTCACACACTAAAAATGTGATCTACCCATAGGGTATGGGTGAGATCATGCTTATTGCAATAGCTGCAATGAAAGCAATTATTTCTATTTGAGCCATTAGCAATATTAGATTCTAGCTGTTGCATGTATTTCATCTATTAACTCCACCTTTTGATAAAACTTCAGGTAAAATTAAATGTTGAATTTGAATTTTAGTTCTGTTTGCCTTTCTATAAGTTCCTAAATTGGGTCTCAGTTATGTCTCCCACCAATTTTGAATGCAAACGCTTTTCTTATTTTTACTTATCATGAATATGCACACCCAAGCGAGAACTTTTAAGAAGACATATGCATATGACTAAGAGACTTAGGTAGGAAATTTCCAGTGTTTGCACTGCGCACATTTGAGAGGTTTCAGTCTTTTTTGTTTGATGAATTTTTGGCACAGAGATTTGTAACTTTTCTCCATGGTTGAGTTTGCATTTCCCTTTGTTGACCTTTGTGCAATTCTTAATGGTCCATTTCTCCAGCCTGTTGATGTGTGTTTCCATGGCAGCACGACCCTCTGACATATTTACCAGTACTCTGTTTTTTGTGTTGTGGCAAACTTGCTGAGAGTACCCCCTGCTCCATCATCCCGATAAGCAATAAAGTTGTTAAAGAAGACTTGTCCCAGCATTGACCCCTGAGATACACCATGAGTTAACTGGCCTCTAAGTTGACTTTGTGTCATGGATAACCATCCTCTTGGCCCAAACTTTCTTCTGGTTTTCAATCCACCTTGCTGTCTGCTCAGCCCACAGTTCAGCTCAGCTTGTCTATTAATATCTTGTCAATGTGATAGAAGTCTATCAAAGTTTGCCAAGCATGACTTCCCCTTGGTAAAAGTCATGCTGACTACCCCTCTGATTTTCTTGTCCTTAATTTTCCAGGAATATTTTTTTTCACGATAAGTTGCAGTACCATTTTTTCCGTGGTAGCCATATTATTAAATAAAATAATACCTAGTATAAATAATTTAAATAAAATGTTGGCTAAGTCTTATAGTAAGTGATGGTTTCAATATAATTTCCTTCTGAAACTATTCTTCTATAATCATATGTGTAACAACACAATTATTTTGATGGAGGGACCTACAATTCTATGGAAGATTACGGAGGAAAAGCTGATCAATCAGACAGTAGCATTTCATTAGCTTGTACCATCAGGTATAAATGCACATCATTATTTACTAAGAAGCAGTCAGACATCCTCAGCACAAAAACAATTAACCATCTGGAGGGCACATGAGGACACTCAGATGCAAACAGGATGTGTTTTATTCTCCTTGCCTAGTTTCACTTCTACCAGTGAAGAAGGCAACCAGGCTTTGTTAGCAATCCTAAGTAGCCTTTTTCCTTGCTAGAGTAAACAGTGAAAAATGGAGAAAGTAGGTGTCTTGCGGATATTTTCAGTGAGGTGGATTTCATGATGTTACTAGTATGTTAAGTAGGATCATTAATATAATGGATTTTGCAAGATAATGTCTGCAGATAGAGATTTTTTAGTAGACCAATAACCAATATCCTGGAACTAGAGAGGCGCCCAGAATTTTCAAGTTCAAATATTGCTTCTCTTGCCATCTTCTAGGTACAAAGGCCATTCCTACACCATGCTAAAGTTAGTTACTAACCAGTCGTTTCTTTCAATATCTAGATCAAAATTTTGTCTTTTTTTTTTTTTTTCCTAGTAGGTTAATAAAAGTAAGTGAAATTAACTTAAAGTACAACTACTAGTAGTTTTTTAGAAGTAGAATGAGACAGCATTTACAAATTTGAGTATTTAATTTGGAGAAAAAAAAAATAAAGGAAAATCCAACCTGAAATAGTTGCCTAGAGGTTAATATTCTGTCTGCCAAGAAAAGAGTTATCGAACAGTTTTTATTGTTGGGGACATGATAAACAGAAACTTCAGTAAAAGACAATGTGTTTGCTTAATGATTTATTTGCACCCATTTCCTTCCCTTTGTGGAATATTGGAAGTATTATAGAGTGCTGTATTGCTCTGAATAATCAATCTCAGAAAGTTTTATTGTGAATGCAAGCCAGCACAATATGAGTCACGCTTCTGTGCAAACACAGAACTTTAACATGAAAACTAAAAATATAAACTCTTTATGCCATACTTTTAATGTATTTACTCTCAGGAAAGGGAGGATTATCAAATTGTTTCTTAACTGTTGTTGCTCTAAAGTAAAGGATGCCAAATAATAATATAATGAATTTATGTGACTTCAGTACATTTCAGTTGTACTCAGCATGGATATCCATATATAAATGCTTAATCTCACTCTATGGACAAGAGAAATAGGTACTTCTAAGCTGTGGTTGATCTAGTGTGAGTTATCTACATTTTGATGAAATAGGTTACACTAGACAGTTTTTTCACTCGTTTTGAAGAAGTGTACATCAAATATAGTTGTTTGCACTGTTCATGTCTACAGTTTAATATGATGAATCCTATTTCAAAGAAGGGTACTCAACAGTAGAGCGACTTTCCATTTCAACTGATGACCATTTATCCCCTGTAATTGTCTTGCAGCTTTGTGTGTCTCCCACTGTTTTCTCCATGTCTGTGAATTTTCAATTTTTCTTCTTTTTTCCCCTCCCTCCCACTTTTTTCATCCCCTCTGATACTCTTAATATTTAATTGAATTTTAAGGGTAAGAAGCGCTTAAGATTTAGGCTATTTCATTTTGAGTTATGTTTTGTTCTTTTATTATGTAACTGCAAAAGGACCAATTAAACTATTGTTATGTTACACAATAGTTCTTAGATTTGTTACATTCTTGGAAGGATTTATATCTATTTATTCTTTCATATTAATAATATATACCTCATCTAAGCTGTATCTTAGCTTAATACTTTATTCTTGTAAGGAGAAAAGATTCATAACACCTTTAGAAAGTTCATTATTATTTTACAAGTAGAATGTCCCATTTTATGGAGTGACAATGTCACTATACATCTGAAAATATTTTTAGTTACATTTGCATTGGAAGATTAAGGATAACAGATGCACATACAGAAGTTCATGCGACTTTATATCTTTACACTTCCTGTTCATAAGCAGTTCTGAAGAACATATACTGCCTCTCTTAGATAGCATTCTGCTTTATAGGTTTTTAAATTTTTAAAATTTGAGTACTTCACCTGGAACACTACTTTTCTTGAAAAGTCTTCAGAGCGTTAATTTCATCAGAAACTAGACATACATGTTGAACAACTGGAAAACCTGTTGTCTGGAGCACATCCTTCCGAGCAGGTGCTCTCTCTAAAAGCTGTAGGAAGTTCTCAAGGTAGTCATTAACTATTCAATAAAACTTTTTATCATTTTACTTCTGAGCTGAAGTTTTGCTGAAGGAGTGGGCTCTAAAGGACATATTCCAAAGCACAGAAAAAAGATACACCTACTGAAATTCGTTAGAAATTAGATTTCTGCACCCATTGATTTATTTGAAAAGTTCTTACAAAATAATTGGAGACCAAAGTCCATAATTACAATTTTCAGAAAGGTTTATTTCAAATAGAACCTAGGGGTTTTGTTTGTTTGTTTGTTTGTTTGTTTTTTTGTTTTTCCTATAGAGATTGGATAATAATTATTAGTGTTACTGCCTTCTATTACTATTTGCATCTGGGTTTATAACTTCAATTTAAATCAGACGTTCAAAGTTGTTCATTGCTTGTGGGTTTATAAGCAGCAAGAGCGGATCAGAATGTCAAGAGACTGTTGACTTCTGTTTAGCTACATTTGGGATTTTTTTTAAGGAATAAACAGTACACAGGTCAGCATATTTTATTTAGAATAATTAGATTTTTTTTATAATGTGGAAGAAAAAATACAAGATTCCTTTTTGTTCATAGTAGTGTGTAGGGACGTATTTAATAATATACTCAAACAAAATTCAAGATATCAATCGCCTCTATCAAAACAACTGTAGTAGTTTGATGCCTGCTGGATACATCACAAATACCAATATAAAGGTGCAAAACTTTTAGGGACTACTAAATATCTCTTTCTGAAAAAGAAAATGATACTAATATTACATTGCATAATTTTAAATAAAGTTATTCTTCTCAGTTCATACAGATACATATCTGATATCATTAGTTGACTCATTATGTGTGAAATGATAGTTTAAGACTGGTGGCAAGCTGCCTGTAATAGAATCTTTGAAATTTCCTTCTATTGCCTTCCAGAACCCACTTTTGACAGTATAATCCTTTTATCCAGAATCATGTAGCTCAGGGTTATCACTGGTGAAATATTTTTGTTCATAGTATGTTCCCTGATGTTATACCTGGTCATATGAAAATATTTTGTGGTTCCTTATTTTTCTATACAGCTTTCAATGAGACTCTGGGGAAGTGGATAAATGCAATAAATGCATAAATATAACACTGTTTATATGGATCAATAAAACCCAAAGATCTTATTTCATTTGTATTAATGATGCTTTAATCTTGCTCTGGGAAACTGGAAAACCAGAGTTTACTGGAATGTATAGCTCAAGAAAGAGTACCTGTCCTTGTGCTTCTTATTGCTATGCATCTACTAACCAGATCAATAGCTCATTTCAGTAATGCTAGTCTGATTTAAAAATATGTAGAAAGTAGTAATAAATCATCAGTTTTACCTGGAGGGTTTATTTCTATGAACAACAGACTAAACTGTAGAATTACTCGAAGGTTATACTGTAATGTTAAACTGACTCAGGGATGCTGCCCAACTTTAGGTTGCCCTTTATAGCTTTTTCAGAAAAACAAAGACAGAATGCTGGATGGCTGGTAAAAGCAGAATTTTTGGAAAACTTTTTTACAAAGTTTTAAGTTATATACTCATCTTACCTAAATTTCAGTTTTTCTATTGAAAGGTTTGAGCACACTCAATTTTAAAAGTTCGGTAACATCAAAACGCTTTTCAGTACTCTAAAGGGAATGGTCGATATAATAAGCACTGCAAGTCCAACTGACTTTGAGTGTGAGTCAAACTAAAGCTGACATTGTAAAGCAAGGACTCTGAAAATGTAGACCTAAGACTACTTATTTACTTATATGTTGGCATATTTGGAAGAATTTCAAATACATTTGGTATTGTACATTGTGTGTGTACTTTGCATGTCAAAGGATGAATTTCCAAAAAATATACAGGGTTTATTTTTACAGTTGCAACATGCAAATGCTTCTGCAGTACATAAGTAGTAAATTAGTTTTCTTTATCTTGCATGTTGGATATTGACCCCTCTTCTGTTTCTGTTTGCTACTTTTGCTCTATTTGTGCAAATTACCTAAAAACTAAATGTCTTCAATTACAGTTAACAAGCGTTTTTGTTAAATAAATAACAAGGTTACCAACTCCAAACTTTGTGCTGTAAATCGTGTTATGTTATGTTAAACATAAGTATGAATATAGCATTGATGGTTTTGCTGCAATGTTATTACAGAAGTGTATTTTACTGTTAATAAGTAAAATATACTTTCAGTCTGAATTCAATACTAACATTATTTGCCCATGTTTTATCATGGAGTCTGTTCTGATCTAACTGCACATCTAATTGCACAGAATTTAAAAGTGGACCAAAAATTATGGTTTTTTTGTTTGATTGGTTTGGAAGTTGGTTTTGTTTTTTTTTTAATTTTTACTTGGTTGGTTTTTTAAGTAGTGAATGAAATATGTGTCAGCTTTAAATATAGTTATGGATTTCAGTTTAAATTGTTATGTCTGGTATTATAAATTTTGTGGCTAGAACAGCACAAACTATCCAGAACATTTTTTTGAACTAAGAAGATTTATGTGTGGTTTTCTCTGCTTTACTCAATTAGAGGAAATCAGCTGCTTGCTGGCACAATTTCCCATGTCCTTTCCATCTGCATTCTCTCAACTTTCTGTACTTAATTGCAGTCCCTGGGGTATGGCACACACATGTACATGTACTCACTAATCTATAAATGTGAACATGCCAAACTGGCTCTTCCTCGGTGTACTCATATCACCATTTACAACTGTAAAGGAAAGTGTTTCTCCTCCCTTTAGAACAAATTGCAACCCTTGGAACATATGTCAGTTTTCCAACTTGCCTGTACTTGCTTTTGCTCATAGAAACATGTCCTTCAATTACCAGAACCCCAGTCTTACAAAGTAATGTGAGCTTTCAAGGACATGATATTAATCCATCCACACCTTTAAACAGAAATGCTCTCAGTCTCAATTATAACTGCAATAAAAGACAATTTATTATGGTATTAAAAATTCCTACATACAAGTATTCTGTCATTTTTACCTGTGTTAAATTTTGAAGAACTAAAGCAGAGTTTTGAAGAACTAAAGACCGTGATTAATACATGGGTGGAAAAAATATGCTCCCTTCCCTTCCCTTCCCTTCCCTTCCCTTCCCTTCCCTTCCCTTCCCTTCCCTTCCCTTCCTTACCCTTCCCCTTCCTTCCCTTCCCTTCCCTTCCTTCCTTCCCTTCCCTTTCCCTTCCCTTCCCTTCCTTCCCTTCCCTTCCCTTCCCTTCCCTTCCCTTCCCTTCCCCCTTCCCTCCCCTTCCCTTCTTTCCCGCATTTTCTTTAAAATGCATCTGAATTTTTTATCCTTCAGCAGAAATATGAATACAGCAATCTAATTTACAAGATATCAAAAATGGCCATGCTTCCAATAGTTGTATTTTACTCAAGTCAATGAAATAAGAAAATTACTTTTATCTTTGATGCCTCTTTATCCTACTTGAGCCAGATTATAGATGTCAGAAGTAAATTATATTCTTCACCTTCACTACATTTACTCTGTGAGGTACAGTTATTTAGTTGGTATTTGAAGACAGTGGTATTGCACAAAATGCAATTAGTTATCTCGCCCTTTGAGTATATAATAATCAAAAGGTAATGCAATTACCCGAAACTGTAATAAACATGCAGCAACTACATAAATAAGTGAAATCATGGTGCTTTGAGGAGATTAGCAGAGTGATGATACCGAAAAGTTATTATAATTCATATTTCATGAACCAAACCTTTGGGGTTAATTACACTAATTTATTGTGAAATATGCTAAATTTACGTGCAGTTATTAATGGAAGATCTTTTATTTACACTGCTTAAAAGCTTCATTTACAGACTCATCTCTCAAGTACATTTATTTATTTATAAAATATATTTACTTATTCCCTAGGTTATTCAGATAAATTTTGAAGAATTTGATCTGGAGATTGGCTATGACACACTGACAATTGGTGATGGAGGAGAAGTGGGTGATCCTAAAACGGTGCTTCAAGTGTAAGTCTTTTACATTTACAGTTTTTATGCTTTGAAGAATGTCATTAATGTGCTTTGATGAGACTAAATAATTATTTAAATCAGGTAAACCTGAACAAGAATTAACTTTACTGAGCTTATAAAATTACTGAAGGTGACAGTTTAAATACATTGTTATATGTTTGCTGTTCCAAATTCAGGAAGACATGAGCTAGACATCACAAAAGAAAAACATGAAGACATTCACGTGTACATGTAAATTTTAGTTGTGTTCCCTTAGTTACTGTGTTGTCAAATTAAAAGTGTATGAAAACATAACTGAAAATAGATTAATGGACAACTTATGCACAAACTTTTGCAATCTCCTAGCAAGGTCAGCATGACAAAAGCATATTATAGCACGTTGAGCTTAAATTCCTTATTGACTACAATAGATAACTCAGAAGGACAAATTAACATAGTGAAGAAAATTACTACACAGAAAGACCGGAAGTTGTTACCTAAACCACATATGCAAACCAGCATTGAGTATTGAATAAGATTTTTATCATTCACAGACATTCTTCTAGAAGGTGTGAGCCCATATATGTAGATATATGATACTCCTAACAATCATTGATTAATTTCAGAATCCATA
Organism: Malurus cyaneus samueli; assembly: GCA_009741485.1. NCBI lineage: Eukaryota > Metazoa > Chordata > Aves > Passeriformes > Maluridae > Malurus > Malurus cyaneus. Next base: position 5,978,333 of record CM019215.1, on the reverse strand, counting down.
TTTCTCAAATGCTTAGCTTATGTTAATAATACTAACTGCTGCCTCAAGAAGACAAATTCAGAATTTTATTACTTAGTCTGTAAAATTTTCAAGACATTGCTGTAAGTCAGTGATTCTGTTTCTTCCACAGTCACTTGAAAATATGCAGAACACTGTAATTTGACCTTACATATAATTAATCATTTTTGTAACTCTAATTCTAGTCTGAATAAATCAATATTATGTAGGAGAAATGAATGTCACTTAAAGTACCTTGTAATTTTTTTTTTCAAATTGGACTCAATTTTATGGAGGGGGAGGGAAATGATGTAATGCTTAGAAGCCATAATGTGCCTGTAAGGGAGATAATCTGCTATTTAGAAAATATTTTTTAAAGGCAAAAATAATATTTAGCTGTTAATTTTAAATAAGTGGACCTTTCAGGAAGTATCTGATGTTATCATTAGTTCAAATGAGTTAGAAATTGAAGCACAGATAAGAATGTGATACAAGTTTAGTATGAAATATATATAATCATAAAACAAAAGAATAAAAAAATGAGGATTCTTTAAAATGATATTTCCTGCAGTGTATTTATTGGAAATGTATGAAAACAAGTTTTTATGTTGTAGTTTTTTCATTATTCATAGAATTGATTTCAAGAATTAGTTTCATTTGAGTACCCTAACCTCTTTTTCTGTCCTAATTTCACCTCATTAATATAAGTAATTGGAAAACTTTGAATAAAACGTACATTTTTTTCCCAAGATTTACAGATCTTTCTAATGAAGTTCCCTTCAGATTTATCCTTCAGAGAATAGATTATCTGATCTTCTATTTTTAATTGGTTTTATAATCATTCTATCCTTTCTCTTTTATTTTATTTTCTTTAATATCTTTATCAATTGTGTAGAGAAGAGGTTCATGTGCACCTTTAGTCAGTTTGCAGATGACACTAAGTTGGACAGGAGAGTTGATCTGCTGAAAGGTAAACAGAGAAGTGAAGCTCCCAGGTCTGTAATTCCCTAGATCTTCCTTTCTCTCCTTTTAAAAACAGGAGTGATGCTTCCCTGCTGTGAGTGACCAGGGAGTTCATGTGACTGCCATGACTTTTCAAATGATGGAGAGCAGCCTGGCAGCAGCATCAGCGGGTTTCCTTAGGATTCTGCCATGCATGTCATCATAAACTTGTGGCTTTTTAGTTTCATCAAGTGGTGTTGAACCTGCTCTTTTCTTACAGTGCAAGTGACTTCTCTCCCCCAACTCCCATGTAGAGGATGAAGGACTTGAGAGAAATAGGCAGCCTGACTTCCAGTGAAGTCTGAGGCAAAGAACTCACTGAAGTACCTCAGCCTTCTCCATATCTGTGGTCACCAATTGTCCCCTCTCACTTACCGGGGGAAACACTCTCTTAGGCCCTTTTTTCCTGACCAGTGTCAGAAGGATTGGACATTCCAATGTCAAGCGTTAGAAGAGGCTGCCCAGGGTGGTGGTGAAGTCACCGTCCCTGGAGGTGTTCAGATGTGTAGGTGTGGTGGTTAAGGACATGCTTTAGTGGTGGACTCGGCAGTGTTGGTTTAACTGTTGTGCTAGATGATCTTAAAGATGTTTTCTAAACCTAAATATCTGATTCTAGGATTATTATCAATGAAAAGATCAGGATTTGGTCAGGTGTTTTAGATGCAATTGCTTTAGAAAAATGCAGTCTCTTAGGCTATAAATGAGTTAATTGCTCCTACTACTAAATCTGAGGAGTGGGAAAGTGCTATAACTTCTGGGTTTTAAGCAGTACCAATCATTCAAAAATATTGTTGATAATGCTGGAATTAAATTTCAGCAATTTTTAGATTTCTAAACTGTATGGAATATCCTTTCATGTGGAATGAACCTTTATTAAGTATCAATTCACAAAGTCTTATTGAAGTTTAACTAAAGTATTGTTACTCAATTACAGTAATACACTGAGACAGAGTGCAATAATATTTTAAATTTTGAGTTATGTGATAGAACAGTATGTCTGTTACCATTTTATAAAAATATTCCTGATTATAAACCTTAGGTTGGGGAGAAGTTATTGAATTACACTATTAAAATTGTCATGAATATAAAGAATTTGGAGTAATTTTTTAAAATAAAATACGTTAATTAGAATTGTCAAGCATTAACATATGGTAAAACAATCTGTTCTGTTAATAGCTAGGAATATAATTTTAAAGAATTATTACTATGAAGATCCTGGAAAAGCAAAGAAAAATACCTCATTAATTTTTGAGGGTTTAATATTAAGTAACATTAAATAATAAGGTATATTATTTTTGTGTACCAGTGTAATGATTATTCTGTGATAAAAGTATCAATGGTGAAGTTACTAGGATTAAAATGCATAAAAAAATTACATGGAAGGTGAAACACAATTGAGTACTGTAAAAACCATGTAATCTTCTGTGAGCCATGCAGACTTTTTCTGAGATAGGATGCATAGCAAATAAATCAGCTGTTGTATAATTTAATTTTTGTATTTTAAATTTTAAAATAATTACCTTTTCTCCAGAAAATGGCTGAAGAACATTGGTTTAAATATGTCTGGTTTACATGTTAATAATGTGAAAACATTTATATTCCTACTTATCAGAGTTAATCAGGAAATCTATCCAAGTGCTTAATCTTCTACTTTTACTGGACACTGCTTGATAGGAAGGTTCAGAAGAAAAAACTGGAATTAAGTGGTGTTTCAGTGGTGTTTCAGAATTATGCTTCCTAAATTGATAATTGCAGTCCTGATTATTCCTATTCTACTGATGTTAATCACAGAAGTAGCTAAACTCCAAAGCCTTTCCAGTTCTTTCCATTAAGTTTCCCTGAGTGCCTATAATTCTGAGTCTATATATCCATGCACACAACAACGTGACAGTCTGCTCCATCCTGGTAAGCCTGGCACCCAAGTGAATTTAAACCTAATTGCTGTATTTTGTTTTGGCTGTTTGACAAGATGACTAATATGAAGGCATTCTTAGTGCTTTGCTATAGAACCAAGATACCACGTGGAGCAGTGTAAAGTGTTATGAGCAAGGGATAGAGAGGAAGAAGGAAAGTAGATGATGGGTTCTTGAGCATTTCATACATCAGTCACTGCACTTTTTCAGGATGTTTGGAAGGTTGCTTTCAGCAGCTTGGTCTGACAGTTGCTGCAGGTGACTTTTAATGTGATATCCATCTGGGCACTGGTTGCTGTAACATGCATTTGGAAAATCCAGTGTACAAGATATGAAACTCAATCTTTTGGTGTGCTTTATGTGTTGGGTGTACACGTGTTCAATGTCTCATGTTACAGACTTCAGCAAATGGGGAGTGTTACAATCTTCTGAATATCCTCAAACCTGTCCTCAGTGTACTCTCTCAGGGGAAGAAGAGATGTCACTAGTATGTGGGAGAAGTAGTTCTGGAGTTGTAGAGGAAGAGGTGGAAAACACCCTGCTGAGTGTTGTAACTGTTAAGCTGTTTAATGAAAAGGGAGACATCATAATCACATACTTCCATTTCTACTGCTGACAGTGTTCGCTGTTCAGCTCTTGAAAGGAAAAGTGCAGTCCCAGGAGAGGAATCTAAGTACTGGATCCAGGGTAGAGGAAGCCACATAAGCCCCCAGAAGGAGAGAAAGAATAATTCTCAACTGCTGAGTTTCATTATTATCTTAAATCACTTCCTTCATACAATGTTTGTTCTGGATGTTATTGCTCTGTGGCACCTTCTGAAATGTTTTACAGGGATCCCAAAGGACTTAAAAAATAGAGTAACAAGTGGTTTTTATGTTCTATTTTTTTTTTTTTCCAAAAAAAAAAAAAGAAAAGTATTTATAATGAATTTCAGAAAATGGGACTGGTAAAAGTTTTGATGGATGTTTATCATAGGAATTATTCTGTGTGACACAACAGAAAGATTATTGTTCTCAATGCCCTTAACATTCAAATATTCAAAAGGACCGTCAGTCACTGGTGACAATTACAAAATTCTGTTAGCCATTACATCAGTGTTGTTTCTCAGGAACATCCTGTTAATCTACTAATTTGGCAAAGACTGAATTCACTAAAGAAGACACTTTCCCTTAGTGCAGGAATGAGCAGTTAATATGTTATTTTGGCCAGGCATTTACTTGTTCAGTTCTGGCAAGAGTCTTTCTAGTAGCTCCATCTGTGAACACAGATGTGGGAAACAGACATGAATTTTTTTTCCACTGCAGAGTATTTAATACGGAACTAAGCTAAAAAAGACCAGAGGGAAGAACTAAAATTAACTGTAAAATACATTTTAAATAGTCCATTTTAAGTTTGAGCTAGCTTTAAAGAATGTCTAGAGCTTCAAAAAATGGACAGTATTCACTGTTATATGGTCTTGTGAAAGTGATGCCTTTTACAGGAATGAAAAATATCTGGAAACTTTACAGCATTTAGTATCTCATGATAAACTATACCCAAATTTGAGACCAATTTTTTTGGGAAAATGCAATATAACATAAACCTGCAGCTTTCACATTTCCTTTTTATTGTCACACAGTTCATTCAGCAAACAGAATCAACACTTAGGATTGCACTGATTTGCAAATTTTTGCAAATATTAAAACAAAAAAAAAAAGAAAAAGAAAAAAAGGAAAATCAGGTTTAGTTCTTTTTAGTTAATCAGCACTCTACAATATTAGAAGATTTTAAAGTTGTGGCATTTGTCAGTTTTCTTAATGAAGGAATAGACATCAGCTGAGTCTTGTCAGGCTGTCTTTCCATTGATGTAGAAGAGGTGATGAGGAGAGGTGAGAGAGTGCAGGGAACACATGGACTTTCACAATAATGTTGCTATTTTAAAAAGACAGTTATCTTTTAAGTACACAAGACGTGTATTCCAAAAGAGTAGTTGCATACCAGAGAAATCAAATAATCACTGTAATGCCTCATTATGGGCTTCTAGTGCCATTGATATGCCTTCATGTACCTGATTAATGGACACAGGAATGCCAGATAAGGTTAAAGATTAAGGAAGTTTCATGGTCTTCCTGGGCCAGCAGCTGAAAGTGAGATGAAATATTTCAATACAACAGAAACAATAGCTGCATGTACTTATAGACTACTATCAAATTTGCAGCCATTAGAAAGAGCCATTAGTGAGAGTTGTCTTGGCTGGTCAGTGTGTAAATAACTAATTTTGTGTGTGCTGAGTGTAATGAATTTAAAAGCAAACATTAAAAAAAAGCTTAATAATTATTTAGGTTTCTTACAAAAAAGAAAAGATATCTAGTTGCTTAATGGCTTTACAGATTTTTTTTTCTATCTACAGATTAACTGGGAGCTTTGTACCAGACTTAATTGTAAGCATGAGCAATCAGATGTGGTTGCATCTTCAGACAGATGAAAGTGTGGGCTCAATTGGATTCAAGGTTAACTACAAAGGTAATGTTACATCATTGGAAGCAAATGTAATGGTGTACTAAAAATTAGGCCGATATTATCACGTTTTTCTTTCATATCAGGGGATGCATTCTGTTTCCAATTCTATCAGTTTTAAAAGGAGGAAAGTGTAATGTGAATTGAGGAAAAAAAAAAAAAAGAATTGTTCTCTTAAAGGTCATATGTCACATGAAGCTGCACACTTTTGGTTAGATGTGTTAGAGAAGTTCAGTTTTGGCATATGGCTTTACTCTTATTTTCTGTTATTTAATATTGACCACTATTAAAATGAAATAATCCTGTGATTATTTAAAGTTAAATGAGTAAAAGAAATTAATGCTTTCTACATTCTTTGGAAAATTAATGCCTATCACAACATAAAAAAAATCACTGCAAGTGAAGAATTTGAATTACTACTAAGTTTTGAGCCAAGACAAAGAAAAACCTAATAATGTTGTTCTTTATGTTCCTAAAGTGTATAATGCACAATATAAACCATCTGTTGGTATTTGATACTTCTGGAAGAACATAAAGTTTTTGTAGAGAGTGAAGTGCAAAATCAAAAAAAGCTGAAGTACAACATATATATTATATATATATATAATATATATATATATATATAATATAATACATTTCTGTACTCTTATAAAGTTAGGGGTTTTTTTTTACTTGCATTTAACATAGATGCATATCTTTCTTACAAGAAATTTTTTAATTTCATGGTTTATGTCTAGCACCCAAGCCAGACAATAGAAAGTATGATTATTCATCAGAAAAGGAGAAAGAAGAGGCAAAAGTTAAACCAGTGACTGTGTATTAGAAATGGTGCTGATGTTGCTGAGGATGAGCAGATGGAGTGAATAAGCATATTGGGAATAAATCTGCACAATATAACTTGCTGGGTTTGTTTCTGTCCATAGTTTTCCTGTAGCTTTCCTGTATAGTAAGCTCCATAAAAGTGCACTTGTGCACTCTTGATATTCAGATCTAGTGGACTAAGATTCAAAGATTTTAGTATTTTGTTGATGGTAATCATTAAGACCTAGGGTTTCCACATTAAAGCTGTTGAAAGGGACAAGAGAATGATTAATAAAATAAGTTTAAAAATTTTCTAATACAGCAAAACTAGAACATAATTGAGTGGGAAAAGATGAGTTTTAGATCTGAACTCTAGCTTGCAGAGCTCAGGTTGTTGATTCTTTTATTTACATGATGCTTTTCTGATAAAATTAATTTTACTTGCAACAATTGTAGTTTTCAGAAGGCAGAGGATTATTGTCTATTCTTATATGCTATGTCTTCTTTTATTCATGAGTTATATTTATTCTTAGAAGCTATAGTTCTGTAAGAATAAAATTAATTGAATATGAATAGGTAGAAGGGTACAGAAAGGGTGAACATTTACAACAACATCTCCATATAATCAACTTTGTGATTGCATGCCTAGATACTGAATCTATTTGTCTCTTGCCCTACAGTGCTACTTTACATTAGTTCATGAATAGCACTTGAATGAAGCAAGCACTCAATGGATAGGCTCTCTGTGCTGGTGGTGGTGTGGGAGGATTCCTTTTTTGGTATTCCCCTTTTCTTTTGGGTTTATTTTGTGGGTTTATCCCCCACCTCATCCCCAATCTAGAGTATAGGATAATTTTTTTTATCTAAGTTCCCTTCACTTTGATGCCTGAAAAGATGTGTTCATTAGACATCAGAAACTGGGCAATGCTCATAAAATTGAAAGAGTAGCATGGGTGAGTCAGGCTTGAAGGGGTTGATATTTCTGCTTTTAAAACTTTGTGTTTATGTCCTTTCTGGTAATGATGGTAGGCTCTGAAAACAGATGTACAACTGTAGTATTTTGGATTAGCCGCTGTTCTGGAATTTAAGTGTTGGAATTTGTGAATTGGAAGTTGAGAGAAAGTCCAGTGAGGTAAACTGATTATTTGTGTTAGAACAGTATTTTCAGGGCTTTCACATAGCTCTGAATGATACATGAGAATCAAAAAATTGCAAAGAATTTTCTCTTTTTTGAGAATATTCAGAAATTCTTAAGAGAATGATGATTTCTAGAAGTCAGTGTCAAATGACATTTCAGTTGAAGTTGTTTCATGGATTCTTTCGAATATATGAATTGCTTGTGCATCTCTTTACTAGATCAAATGTATTCCTTTAACTTCACCTCTTCCAACTCACAAATTCCACTTAGACCCCTAACTAAGGGGTATTTATTTCTTTTATACATGTATTTATTATATATTTAGGTCTTGTAAGTTTCCGCTTACATAAAAGGTGCAATTCTGTTGTCATTTTACATTAGCAGTTTGATTTTTGAACTGAATCTTCTGATCATTCCCACTGCCCTTGTTTTAGTTTTCATCATGGAGCAATCTTGAAAGGCCCAAATTACTTATTTGAGGTAATTCATAAGATGCAATTGAATAACATCAGGAATAGCATTCCTTCTGTGCTCCAGCTGCTAATGGGCATTTCTCAGGAACTTGTGAAGCTTTTCCAAAGTAAAACCATTGAAACACAATGAAATGCATATAGATAGTATGTGCACTGTATCTTTTATTGTTTCACTTTGTAGATATGCTTATGTTTGAGTTAATTACTTGCTATTGTTCTTGATAACAGTGTTTAATAACAGCTAAAATCCTTTATTACTGCTAGAAGATTTTATTGCCTAAATATCTGCTTCTGTGCTTCTCAGAGTCAACTATCTAGAGGTAGCAGAGAAATGCATGCCTCATCCCATCAAAATTCATAAAAACACTCTTCAATCTAAGTGGCATTTGCGTCTGATTCTGTGAGGCATTTTTAAGATTATAGATTTTTCTAAGATCTGCATGGAATATGACAGGAAGAACAAGAGATTATGGGATATCATCACCTAGTGCCCTTTACCCATTGTCCGCTGAAATGGTATACTTGCTCAAAGTGCAAGAAAGAAGGTCAGCTCCCTTCTGACTGGGATAGAACTGGATATGCCACATCATATTTTGCAAAAGACAAATTAGACAAATAGAAATAGACAAATTAATTTTTAAATAGATTTGCATTTATCAGTTTTTAACTGAGTAATTCTTTTAAATGGATATTATTACAGGAACTAAGAGTTGATTGTGTTATGTGTTTGCCATTTGAGAGAATCTAGTAAATTTTTGTGAAATAATAAAAATCTTTGATTACTTGTAAGTTAAGGTGCTGCATATGGGGTTATTTTATGGTTTTAATAGTGAGATACCATTATTATGAATGTTTACATATTAAAATAGATTAAAATATTTGTGAGACGATGTTAAAGTAAATAAATTTTCACTGTTGTTGTTTTGAAATACCTTTGCCAGTATCCCATAAAATAAAACTACTTTAAAAAGTAGAATAATGAATATCAAGATTGGGCAAGACACAAATACAAGCACTGCCTCACTACAAATATATTTTATCTGTATCTATCCACTCTAGTAGATACTGTTTAGGTTTTTTTCCTGCTTCAAATGTATGTGTAGCATTATTAAGTAAAAATATGGAATATTTAGAAATCTGAAATTTTAGGTGAATTATTTTCACATCATAATTTTGGGGATTGTTTGAAAACCATAATCCTTTCTTTAGATATGAGATCAGACTTTGGTGCTTGTGTAATTACCAAGTAAAACAAATAAATAATGGATTATTTTCAGACTATGAAAAGGAACCACAAATTAATAGCTTTAACTACTGACATGTTGCATGAATACTTAGGATAATGCAATATTTCAGGAAATGGTTCCATATTGTCACAACAGCACTTCTATTCTCAAAGTCATGGTGAAGTGGAAAAAGTATCTAAACAATAGTAGAGAAGCAATCTACAACATTCCAGCACTGGAACTGAATGGTCTTTATCTATAATTGAGTAAAAACAGTGGTACAAAATATGAGACAAACAAAATCATAGCAGAGCCTTCCAAGAAAGACACTTTTGTGAGATAATATTTTGAAGAACTGTGAATTTATTTTGATTTGCAAAAAAGTTTGCGAATGTAGCAATGGAATATTACAGTTCATGGAAAATTATGCATGAGAATTTTAAGTGCAAGAGATTTCATATACACTTGTTTCCTTTTGTTGTTTTGGACATATATGAACGATTAAATACAATATATTCCTTACACACTTTTTCAGCATAAACTGTATAGATAGAATTCGTGGGAATAATGAACAATGTAAATAATCATGGTGTAGACTAATAGGAAAGATTGCTTTAGAGATTGAAATCATTAATGTTAACATAGTACAAAACAATTCTCTTATCAGTATCACCTTGGAAAGCTGAACTTCTGTTTAGGACAGATTTGAGCCTTCTGAAACAGAGAAAACTAACCTCAGGGTAGTCTAGTTCGGTTGGGTCCTGATATTACATTCTCAATTTCTGGGCTGTGGCCAAATCGGAGGGAAATTTTTTTGGTGTATCTCTTTTATTTTTTTCTCTTCATTGAAACCTCTTATAGTTCAGGAGAACATACTGATTTCAGGGGGACCTTCTATGTTCTCCTACTTTGTCTCCCATCAGGACAAAATCTGTTTATTATGTCAGACATACTCCATTCTAATTACAGAAAAAAAAATAAGTTGAAGAAGATTGCATTAACTGGAATGCAATGATGGGTTGAAGAAGAGATGCCGAGTTAGATATCACTGTAGGTAAAAAGTGAATTTGAAACTTAGTAGACTTGCATATTCAATATTTCACATTGGTTGATCTAATTTTAGGATATAGGATTTACACTAATACCCAGAATTTCAGATTTCTTTTTGCTTAAAGCATGATGTTCACCTAGCCTCAGCCACTATGTTTTGTGTTCCTGGGTGCTTGGGATATTTGTGCAGCCTGGAGTAGCCATCTGGAGTTCGTCATCTGCATTTCATCCTATTTTCCTAGCAGTAAGCACTGGGTTTCAGACACTTCTGAGGTTTTTTGTCACACATGGCACAGAGATATTTTTCCATGACTAAATGCCCAATAGCCATTGCTTTTCTATTGGTGACAGAAAACTGAATTATCTGAATTAGGTAGGTAGTTTAATCCATTGTTAGTCCCTTCACTATGTCTGAAACATGAATTTCAGAGATGAAAAATAAGATATATTTACCATAACACAGACTTCAGGAAGATCTCATCTTGACAAACTGTTAGAGTAGCTTATCTATGAAACATATGCCTTCGTGTTCATTCTACCAAGAAAAATATAGCTTTAATTCTCACGGTTTAAAGAAAAAAAAAACACCTCAGTGAGTTTGTGGACAGTTTCATTGTGTGGTTTTGGGTTTCACAAGACACTGATGTGTTTCTTCAGTCAAATACTATGTAATCCCCTTTTCATGAGAAAAGGAGAAATGAAGCTTTTCTGCTTTCTGCATGTCAAAATCCGGAATGAAATCTATGACACATTCTTGCTTTCTGAACTGTTCCATTTTATGAATTTTAGTATATTCAAAATAATCTATGTTTCAGACATTTCTTGAACATATTGAGCATCCATTTCAGAAACTTGGGCACTTTGTCTTGTTGACTTAATGCCAAGATGGTAATTGGTATTGTATTTTACTCTTATGTTTTTACTGGTTTATTTGCCACAACTCACTACTGAGTTTTTCTGACCCTACTCAGTCAATATTATCCAGTTACTTAAATCCAATTTTCAAACTCTGTATTCAGCATAAAAATTTCTGTTTTCAATCCCTACATTGTAGGGATATGAGAACATTTGCACAGAGGCATAAAAAAAGATTCATTTAACTGGATACAACATAATGAAAAGAGGGCAAGCAATGATGATATAGTGATAATTCTACAAAATGTTTCTTACTCCCTAGCAGTTTGTGGCACAGAGACTTCCTAAATCTAATGTATTTAGAACAAGCAAACCTTGACTGATTATTCTTCCATGATTTGATCTGTTTTTCCTCTCTAGCCCACATGTACTTTTAGTATTCTAAATATTCTATGGCAAGGACATTTCAGTGAAGAAGTATTTCCTTTTGTTCACTGTAGTTCTACTAGGTTCATCTGATGCCTTTGCATTTTTTTTTCTTTTCCTAGAATATATAATGCATTTAGTCTTTCATTTTACTGCTTGCTCAGTTTTGCAGGCCCGTTATTTCTTCACAGGTAATTGTCCTCATTACTGTTTTGTGTAAGCTATCATCAACAAGCTTTGTCATTTCACTGCTTGTCTTGTTTTCCGTCTACTAGTACATTGTCAAACAATAACTTTAACTACCCTGACATCTGCTGGACAAGCAACATGGCAAAGCACAAACAGCCCAGGAAGATCCTGGAAAACATTGATGGCAGCTTTCTGACATGAGTACTGGAGGACCCCACAAGGAATGGTGTACTGCTTGACTTCATGCTAACAAACTGGGAAGACCTTTTTGGAGATGGAAGTTGGGGGCAGCCTTGGCTGTAGTGACTATGAGGTTGTGGAGTTTGCTATTGGGCAAGGAAGAAGCAGGGCAGCAGTTAAAAATATAACCGTTGACTTCAGGAGAGATGAATTCAGTCTTTTCAGGTATGTTCTTGGAAAAATCCCATGGAAAATGACCCCACAGGGAATGGGATCCAAGAGTGTTGGTTGATATTCAAGGATCACTTCCAACCCTGCACAAGAATGATGCATCCTAAAAAAAAAAGAAATCTGACAGAGGGGACCAGAGACGTGTGTGGATAAATAAAGAATTCCTGTCATTACTCAGGCATAAGAAGGAAATACACAGGAGATGAAAGTAGGGATGGAAGCAATCACTTGGAATGAATATAGAGAGGTTGTCAAAGTAAGTAGAAATATGACCAAAAAAGCAAAGGTCCATCTGGAATTCAATCTGATCAAGGATGTTAAAGACAAAGAGAAGGACTTGTTAAATACATCAGTAACAGAATAAAAATGAAAGGATAATGTGGGCCCATTAGTAAAAGGAAGGGGGACCTCAGTAATAGAGGGTGAAGAGAAGGCAGAGTTCTCAGATACCTTCTTTGTATCGGTCTTCACTGACATGGTCATCCCTAGTGTTGGTGACACAGACCAGGTTAAAGGAGTCTTGGAAGGAAGACATTTCCTTGGTGAAGGAGGATTGGGTTAGACAACACATGAGCAAATCTGACACCCACAAATCCTTGGGCTCTGACAGGATGCATCCACGAGTGCTGAGAATGCTTCTGGACACCATAGTGACATCACTCATGGTCATCTCTGCAAAGTCATGGTGATCAGGAGAGATGCCTGGGGACTGGAGAAAAGCAAATTTCACTCTGGTCTTTGAAAATGGCAAGAAAGAGGACACAGGGAACTACTGACCAGTCAGCCTCACTTCAGTCCCTGGAAAGATGATGGAGCACTTCATGCTGGAGGCCACCTCTATCCATATTGATGACAAAAAGTATTAGATTAGAAATATTCAGTATAGATTCACTGAAGGTAAATCAAGCTTGACCAAACAGATTGCCTTCTATAATGGAACAACTACCGGGATTGGTGAATGGAGTGCAATGGATATTGTGTACCTTGATTTCAGCAAGGCTTTTGACATTGTCTCTCAAAATCCTCATAGACAAAATCAGAAAGTATTTACTGGATGAGGTGGCAGTGAGGTGGATTGAGAAATGGTTGAATGGCAGAACCCAGAAGGCCATCATCAGTGACACAAGGTCTAGTTGGAGGCTTGTCACTAGTGACGTCCTTCAATGTTCCATACTGGGCTCAGTATTAACTTATTCATCCATGACTTGGATGAAGGGGCAGATGCCTCCTCAGCAGGTTTACTGATGACACAAAGCTGGGAGGAGTGGCCAATACCCCAGAGTGCTGTGAGCCCTGCAGAATGACCCTGACAGGCTGGGAAGACGGGCAGAAAAGAGCTGTCAACAAAGGCAAGAAGAAATTCAACAAAGGCAATTGCAGGATCCTGCACTTGGGGAAGAAAAACCCCATGGGCTGAATCAGGTGGGGGGCTGACCTGCTGGAAAACAGCTCTGTGGGAAGGACCTGGGGGGTCCTGGTGGAAATCAAACTGTACAGGAGCCCAACAGTGCCCTTATGACCAAGAAGGATAGCCCTAGTGAGGCACATCTGGAGTGCTGGGCCCAGTTTGGGGCTCCTCAGGACAAAAGAGACATGGAGCTCGTGGAGTGGGTCCAATGGAGGGCAAAATGATGATTGAGGGACTGGAGCATCTCCCTTAGAGAAAAGGCTGAAGGAATTGGGTGTGTTCAGTCTTGAGAAGAGATGTTGGAGAGGGGATTTTATTGATGTCTATCAGTATCTAAAGGGAAGGTGTCAAGAGGATGGACCCAGGCTTTTCTTGGTAGTGCCAAGCAGTAGGACAAGAGGCAATGGGCGGGAACTGATGCACAGGAGGTGCCATCTGTATGTGAAGAAGAACTTGTTCACTGTGCACTGACCATGCACTAGAACAGATTGTCCATAGAGATTTTGGAGTCTCCTCACTGTAGATACTCAAAAGCCATCTGGACACAATCCTGTGCAATGTGCTCTGGGATGACCCAGCTTGAGCAGGGAGGTTGGACCAGAGGACCCACTGTGCTCACATCCATTCTACCCATTCTGTGATTCTGTGATTCTGTGAAAGAGATTAGATACTGGAGAAATCCATTAATGACTTCTCTCCTCTGACAGAACTGACCATTTTCTTTTACTGTCAACTAGCTATATTTTAAGCAAACATGCAGAAAAAGCCTGTCACTTTATGAAAGAGTTACTAATCTCTGTAAGAACCTTCCATTTGCGCTTCCTCAAATGCCCTTTTAGAACTGCAAATAGCATACCTAAACTGGATTTCTCTCATCTCTGTGCCAGCTAATCTTGCTGGAAAGTATTGGTAGACTTACAATGCAGGACTTTGCTTGAAAAAAAGCCATGCTGCTTTGTGGATGTTATTTTTATCCATGTGTTAGCTGATTTTCTGCTTAATTATAATTTCTGCAGTCTTGTTACATCTCTGGCTTACATCTCTGTACTTTTCAGATGTGCTTTGGAACTCTTTCTAAAATTGTATTTGCATCTCTGTCCTACAGTACTAAAATCACCTTAAGAAATTGGACATTTCTTAAGCTTTTCAACCTGCACTTTGAGTCACAACCCAAGTTCTTTTCATAGAATCATAAGTCCAGAAAAATTACTTAGGTTCTCTGCTATTGCTTTATGGCACCTAGGCAAACTGGAAATTTATGTTCTTTCTGATGGAGTACCTATGTTTTTTGACTATTAGGAGTTGGTAGTTTTTGGGGCTTATGAGAGGGCTCTTTACAAATGATCATGTCTTGTTCCTGGAAACAAAGTTCTTCCAAAATTTTGATGCATAACATGAAAACAGGAGAGGATTTTTTTTTTAGTGGTTGGGGTTTTTTTTTGGTTGTTGCTCTTTTTTGCTTGTTTGTTTGGTTTTTTTGTTGTTATTGTTTTTGTTGTTATTAGCTCTTAATTATTAATTTATTCTAGCAGGTTTTTTGACATTTCAGTCTTTGATAGTTCATCTTCATTATAAGAAAAGTTTGTGTTATTTACTGCAGAAATAAGAAATTTCCTATCCTTCTCAAGATACAAGTTTTGAATTTGAGTTTGAATAAAAACTCTGCTGCTGCTCTACTAACCATTTTCTACCCTCTGTCAAGAGACTGCAATTTGTGTACATGTGTATGTAAATGCACACATACAAATACACTTACAGTCCAACAAACAGATGTTGCTTTGTAATTTATAAATATTCAAAATTATATACTTAATTAATTTATAGACAGAAATATAAATTAATATTGCATAAGATTTGGTATTTCATGGCATCTTAAATGTTATTTGTGAGTACTTAAAAGGCTATGCAGGTTACATTCTAGTGGAGGTCTTAAAAATGTCCTATAGTAGGGGGTTACTAAATTATATAATTGTATGCAGCCCCTGGAATTTAGCTTTTCACTAAATTTTTACCAGTATTTCTTGTAACTGTAATCTTTCAAATCCAATACATTGGTCTCAGGTCATTTAAAATTAATAATAAGCTGTGTCTCTAAAGGTGGTTACATCAGAATGTCTCTGAGTGTGGGGTTTTTTGTTGTCTTTTAAAATAATTTCTGGAAAATATGTATTTTTGGTCTTGAGAAACTTTCACTTTTCTGTTAACTTTCCCAAACTGATGAAAATAAATCTTCAGTCTAAAACCAAGTTCATAGAAAATGAAATTTTATGCATTTTCTCCATTTCTCTCTCTATTTCCCCAAAATATTTATTTGCTGGTGCTTATTGCTTCTTTTTGAATGCTGATTTTGAAATCTACTTTGGCTGTTGAGCTAGATGATCTCAGGTTGGACTAGGCCATCTTCAGAGGTTTCTTTCTACCCAAACTCTTCTGATTCTCCACATGTTAATGTTGTTTAATACTATATTCTCCCAAGATGATTTAAAAATGAAGTTATTTGTCTTCAACAGCTCGATTTAATATTCATAATTCTACTTATTTGTTTTGTTTGGTTAAAAGGAAGGTAATTATTTCCATGGCACATGACTTATGATCCTTTTCCAAAGCTCCCCTCTTGTCAGTGAAGAACTGGTCAGACAAGTTGTTATTTGAAGGTGACTCCCATGACTTTTAATTTTGTTCAATAAAACTGTAGGTCATTCTTTCTGCTTTACAATATTTAATTAAAAGCATTTAGCTATCCAACCTTTTGTGATAGTGTTATCCATAAAGAAGAGCGGAAGGATTTTCACTGCCCTGACCTTGGTCTGCTGGGCAATATGGATACATTACGTGTAGAAAGGTCATATTTTGCTATGTCCCTAAGTATTAGCTACTGCTTGAATCAGGACACTGTGCTAAATTGCCGTTACTCTGATTTGTCCTCCACAGTATTTCAGTTTGTATTTAACTGCAATCTGTTTTGCTGTCTTATGCATTAAGCATATATGTTACAAGAGCCTCACTGTTCGTCTTGGATTTGGGAGTAAAAAATATATTCAAAACTGCTTGTTTAAGTTAAAATATTCTTACAAGCATTTTTGAACTTTATCTCTGTAACTGGAAGTGAAAACAAATATACAAATAATATAGAAAATCAGGCTATTGGAAAATTCTCCTGAGTAAGGGGTAGAATTTGAAAGCCCAGCATGATACAATAGCAGTTAGGATATCTGGACCTGAAGAGCTCTAGAAAGTGTCATGAATACAGAGTTCTGTGTCCATACTTAACATCTTTTTTTTTATCTCTGAGTGAATCTGCCTCATTATTTACAGTACATAATCTTTGTGTTCTCCACCAGCTTGTGATTCCTGACTTGAAACCTGTCTCTTTCCTCCACACATTTTACATCTCTGTTAATTTGCCATGCCTGATTACTCTGCTTTTACTACACTTGAATTTGAGTTGATGGAGGTCCCGCTCCTGGCTGCACTGCATAAGTTTTCTTGCAGTGGTGAAGGTCTGTGTGGCAGTCTCTGGAGACATCTTCTTTCAAAACATTAAGATACATTTCCTGCCACATCAGCCTGTGAAAGGGTTACAGAAGTAAGATTTCCATCTGTTTGTCTACTACAGTAACTTCAAGGCATAGTGTTTGCCTAATTTCTTTATCTGTTGGCATTGCATAGAACTGAGGGCTGGAAATATGTCTTATTTGTTTGGATGAAGAGTGAGGCTAGTTGTTTTGTCTTGTGTATTTTAGTATGTCAGATAGCTGCAAGCAGGTCAGCACTATATTTAAAATGTGTATGTATGTACTGAGGTTTTTCAAAATGTTTCCAGATGAAACACTCAAAAAAATAAGCATAACTGATTGAGATTTTGCCCTTCTCTAACTTGGACTTCTGAGTTTTCCATGTTGCCAAGCATATGCCTGGAAAATATTATTTTTTCCCCTTCTTTTTTTTTCCAAGTCAATAATTAATTTCTGTGCTAGCGCCATTATGCTACAAAACAGGCCACATCAGCAGGGCCTTTTCATAATATATTTTCATGTTCTCAGAAACTTCTACTAATTACATATTTTGTCTTAGAATAGACTGTATCTTACATTTATTGCTAGTTTTTTATTTCAGTTTGCTGTTGGTTGGCATTTGCTATAACGTATTTCCAGAGTAAAGGCCCATAGGCTATAATGCTTTAGATTTGCCTGATTTGCAGTTAACCCCAGCAGGCAGCTAAATCACCAACGGCCACATGCTCGCTTTAGCAACAGGATGAGGGAGAGAATCAAAAGGGAAAAAGTGATAAAACTCATGGACTGAGATAGAGTTTAATATCAAAAGCTGCACATGCAAGCAAAACAAAGCAAAACGCTCATTTTCCATTTCCCATTGTCAGGCATATATTTAGCTACTACCCCAGGAAGGTGGGGCAACATTATGAACAATGTTTACTTGGGAATGCAAAATCTGAAAGTCCCTGTGTTCCTCCTTCTCCCAGCTCCTACTGCTGTGCATGACATCAAATGGTGAGGGCTATCCCTTGGGTGAGCTGGGAGGGATCAGCTGTGCCAGCTGTGTCCCCTCCTGCTTGTGCTACACCAGCCTCCTCACCTGTATGGTGGAGAGGAACAGCAGAGACCTTGACTCTGGGCAAGCACTGATAAGCAATAGGTAAAACACCAGTGTTTTATCAACACCATATTCATGGCAAATCCAAAACATGGCACCATGAGCCTCTGTGAAGAAAACTAACCCTTGCCCAGCCAAAACTATTACACCAGCTTATTATATGGCCATACTTACTTCCAAAGATGGTGCAGATAGGTCACTAGTTATTAAATTACCTTTCATTAAATTCATTAATTATTTTTATGGACCGATGAGCCTGTACTTTCACTGTACTTGGTGTTTTTGCCAACCTTTTGGTATGATTGAATCGCCATCATATTTTTCTGGTGCTGAAGCAACAATTTATTAAAAGCTAGTTTCTTGATCACAGAGAACATTATGTGAATTTCTGCTTGATGTGTTTTTTTGTTTTCTTTTATAGTTTAATTTAAGTTTTTTAATTGAAAATCATAGAAAAGACTATACAAAGATAAAGTTTATAAAAGGCTTATATATGCTGATAATTCATTTTGGTTATGAATTAACCGAATGTGATATATATAATGTGATATATATATTGAACGTCCACTTTCATCATTGTATTTAAAGTAAAAAAATTTTGTTTACCTTGCTGTCTTCTTTCATTCTTATGGGAATTATAGGTATAAAATAAAACAATGAGTACATGCATTTTAATTATTAGGGATGCACATGGAATAGAAATAAAACTTTGTTTTTTTCAATTCAAAATCCATAATTATGTTATGTTAGGGCTTATGCTTTCGAATTAGGCATTGCATTCTCTCCCAGAACAACTGCCAGAAGGTTGTGGGTTATTTTCTTCCTTTCCTTTCCCCTTTCTTTTAGTCCTGTGTGGCGTATTTCTATGCATAAAATATTTTATGACATATGAAAAATGCTAGAATAATGCATTGTAGAACCCCACGGTGCAAATCTGTTATTAAAGTGAGATGTATAATATGAGTTTGCATTCCATAAAACTAAGGCAAAAATCCAATCTCTAATCTCAAGAAGATCTTTTTGTTTCTGTGTTGTCATATCAGAAAACTAGACAATCATCTTTATCCCTAAATTCTAAATCTAGGCTTTTTGAATTATTTTTTAACAAAGAAGGGTGGCATCTGTCTTTGCCTTTAGTTTCAGCATTCTTTTGTTGTTGCTTATTTAACCACTAGCAATAAGCGCAAAATGCTGAAAGATTCAATTTATCAGAAAACAAAATATTGCCCTGACTGGCAGTCATGATCTGATTATTAAAGGTTCTTAGAAATTCCTCTGCCCGAATTAAGGTGCAAATGAGACGATATACAAGTCAATAGTATGGGTTTTATTTGATAGTAAATATGGGAGAGAGGGAGAGGAAAAGAGAGAAAGAGGGAAGTAGGAAAAGAAGTGGGGGGGGACAGAAAGAGAGTGACAGAGACAGAATAAAGAAAATACCACCATCTGTGGATCCCAATGATGTTGCAATGATCCTCTCCAGGATCCTTGGTGGTGATGATCCCCCCAGAAAGCACAGAATCCCATGGGTTAATACACACTCAGGCTAGGTGGCAATGTCCAGACATGTCCCCTGGGGGAGGGAGGGCAGTCTCTTGCAACAGACTCTGTTGCACCACATGCAGTCCTGTGGTGCATGGCGTCTGGGGAGCACTTTGGGGGGTCTTTGATGGATTGTGACACCCCTCAGCTGCTTCTCACATGAATGTCCCGTGGATGTGGCCTGTGGGGTTGGGTGTTCCACAGCTGGCCCAGTTTGTGTAAGGGAGGAGGGGTGTTCACTAGCTCTGACCAAAGGTCACACCTAAAACCTCCTCCCTTTGTCCCATTTCGGGGCCAGCGGTGTCTGTGTCAGCTTGGCTTCTGTGGGCTCTGGTCTCCCCCACCCAAATCTGGCCAGGGAAGAATCTCTGCTGAATTTGCATTCCTTTCCCCCAGCTTTGTTTGTTTCTCCCTGGGGCTGAGAGGATTGAACAATAGTGTTTTATTTGGGCAGCTTAATTTACAGTGCAAAATCCCAGTCAGGTATCGTCAGGGAGGCTTCTTTGATTGTAGCTTCTTTATTCAGTTTTTGTTACAATGAGCAAAACTTTATATTAATATTTGAGGCACGAACTGTTTCAGGCTCTGACACTGGCCAGGGCTCCACGGTGGTGCTAAGGTGTCTGACCACTGAGTCCTTATTTTCTCTAAGCAACAGCTCAAAATACATATGTTTGTGTTGTTGTCATTATTATTGTTATTACATTTCTGTGTTTTAATATGTGGTCATATCTTTTCTCATTTACAATTAATGGGCTCTCCAGATATTGTAGAAAAGTCCTTCCATTTACATGAGAAGATAAGTTTGCTCTCTCCTCTCCGACTCCTTCTCCCTCTCTCCATCTTGTTTTCCTCTTCCTTTCTTTTTCCCCTCCCCTTCCTCTAGGCTGAAATATTTTACACATCGAAACTCTTGCAAGTCATGTAAAATGTGAACTGCTAAGGTGAAATAACACAAGATGAGAGTATCTGATCTATAATTCCTTGTAGCTTCAGGAGTATATATGAAATCTGATCGAACACCTGAGAAAGTGGGTGGCAGAGAAATTCTAAGAAGCTCAAACATAATGTTTTCCCAGACAACATGCTGTAGGATTTAGTGCTTCTGATGCAATCTGGTCCCATTCACTCTAAAAATACTGTGAATATTCAGAATTAATTTTGTTTTCTAGAATCTCTTAAGTTCAAATGAAAGCTTGTGCACTTAGGGATTTAGAAACTGACATTACTAGACTGAGACTGATAAAGTCCGAATTTTATATTACCTGAGAGAATAATTTTTTAAGAGTCTTTTCATGTTAATTATGAAATATTCTTTAAATAGACAGGCCACTTGTGAGAATTAGAGAACAAATTATGGAATAACTAATAATAATAATAATAATATTAATGAGAATAGTATCATATACTTTGATGAAAACAATTAATGAAATATACCCATATGAATACTTTATTTACTTGAGTTTACAAAATGAGTTGAATCCTTCTCTGGCCGCCCAAAACTTGTGGAATATTATCTGGTTTTTGAACTTCTATATCAACAGTAGGAAGGAGTTCTGTAACTTTCAGCTGCAGCTGGGAAGCTCTAAGCTTCCCTGTACCAGAAATGTACTGAACCTAGTGGAGCAAGTCACAGGTCATTAAGATGATGGAAGTGCAGGAGCAGCTCTTGTTTAAGAATAGAGTGAGATCACTGGAGCTGTTCAGACAGGACAGGAGAGTGTGCAGGAGCACCTTATGTATGTAAATACTGATAGGAATGAATGAAGGAGTCAGAGTCTTTTCAGCAGTATCCAGAAGAAGCAATTGACACACATTACATTGTGTGAAATTCCATCTGGATCTAAAAAACAAATCTTTTACTGTGAGGATGGTCAAGAGCAGGTTGCCCAGACAGGTTGTGGAGTGCCTGTTCTTGGAGATGATTCAAAACTTGACCAGACATGATTCAGGACAAACTGCTCCTAGTGACCTTGTTGAGCAGGTGAGTTGGAATGGATGATATCCAGAGGTCCCTTCCAACCTGAATGTTTCTGTGAATCTGTGATTTTATTACCAAAAGAAACCAAAACCAAAACAAACAAAAAAAACCCCAAACTGAACAAAACAAAACAAAACAATGAAACCCAAGTAAACAAAGAAAAAAAAACAAACCAAAAACATAACCAAACCAAAAGACTTTTTCACTATGCTCTCCATGACAGCTTCTTTCTGTTACTCTTTCTTTTAAATTTAGATATCACAAAACACCTAAAATTGCAATAGAATTGACAGCATTTATATACCAATTAATTCCGGAAATAATCTGGGAAACAAATATTTATTGCCTTTTTTAAGCAGGAAAAAGAGAGGATTTTGAAATACAATATTGCCCTTTTTTTTTTTTTTTTTTTTAATGCATTCCACTATATATTGTTTAAAATCTTTTCATAAGACTGACAATAAAAATATTTTATATCAATTCAGTGTCCCTTGGAGACAGTTTTCTGTGGTTTAGTTTTGTCACATTATGAACTATCAGGAAAATACCTCTTCCTGTAGGGTTTGTAATGACCAAAGTTCTGTATTTTTCCTTTACCATGGTGTAAAAAATTAGACTCCCTGAAGTGGGAACACCTTTCAATATAAAACAATAATAAAAATGCATACACAGACATTTATTAGGTTGACCATGTTGCATAGATTGTACTTAGTGAGCACATAGGAGCCAGATTCTGGAATTTTACCTACATGAAAGTACAACTTAATGAAGTTGTAATTCTCTGGTAAAGATTTTATTAAGGCTGATTGACAGGTGATGGAGACAGCTAATGCAGGACAACTACAGCTGACTTGTCAGCTAAGCTGAGTCTGGTTACACTGTTTTCAACTGGGGCTTAGGAGGAAAGCACTTGAAATTACCATGTCTTGGAAATTTGAAATTGTTTCAAGAAACTTCAGTGATGCAGAAAGACATTTAGGTTCTTTTTTAAATTTTTGCAGATTATAGTTTTTTTCTTTTTAAATGGAACTGGAGATGGTAGGGGGTTGGCTTTCTGTTTTTTTGGGGTTTTTTTGGTTTTTTTTTTATGATTAACAAATAAGCAAAAACATATAAAACCATAGGGTATAATATCAATTAAATCTGCATTTTAAATTACTTGGAGAAATGTAGAGATATGAGCATGTGCCTCTAAACCAACAAAACCTGATTATTGCTTTTGTTAGCCACTCAAGACTTTTCTTTTGAACTGTTTGGATTGTTACAGAGACCAATTTGAGAATAAAATGAACTTTACTAAATAGATGTCACAACCAATATTTTAATTAAATGGTAATTAAAGAACATTATGACAACTTTCTCTGAGTATTAATGTAAATTACTGAACAAATTTAGAAGTTAAACTGATTAAATTAATTAGATGACATGAAACATTGGGTTCATAAGTCAGCCTTAGAAGGTGATTTTAGTAGGCATTTAATAATAATGGAAATTAGAAGATCTGTTGATGCTGATATTTAAAACTTAGCTCTTGGAAATAGGGAAACAAACCGGTTTTATTCTTAATTTAAAAAGGAACTTAAAAAATTTTTGCTTGGTAAAATTTTGGACAACTTGTTCCTAAAATCTTCTTAAAATTCAAAAAGTGGGGTTTGAACTTCTTCCTCTTTGAGAAGGCATTTCAGAAAAGCCATCTGAAGAAACAAAGGTGATGAGAGCTGTGTCATCCAGACATCGCCAAAGGGATACAAGAACAACTCACATTTCAGTGGAGTGATACATTCAGTCTAAGCATAAGCAAAAGGGAACACAGCTAAAAAGAACTAAGAATTTCTTATTTGTCCAATTCACATTTTATGTCTAGCATTCAGATTGTCTAATTAACACAGATGGCACATAAGCTTCCTAGTATCTGCTTCTTTTCCCTGGTTTTTTTGTGCCCTAACAGCAACATTTGCCTTCCACTTGCAGAGGGCAGTGGGGAGGAATGTTTTACAATTTATCAGAATCCCGAGTTCAGTGCTTGGAGGAGTATGATGATCCTAGTGGGATTCCCTTCTCCTTTGGGTCTCCTTAGGCAGTTATCCTTACGTACTTGTTCAAACAACCAGCTTGTTTGTGATTTTTTTTTGTGTGTTTTGTTTTTTTTTTTTAATTTTTTTCTTTTTTGATTCCCATTTACTGTTTTGAATTTGCAGAATACACTCCCCCTCTCACACCCTCATTTCCACCACCATCAAGGGCTGTTGAATATTTTCCATTAGTCAGAGCTTCACTGCACGTGACTGGCACAAAAGCTCAGACAGAGTAACAGGTCACACTGTTACCAAACTGCTGCTTTGTCTCAAACCAGTTAAAATCAGCTCTGATCAAGGCAAATCCAGCCAAACAGTGAACCCTTCCATGGCAGATCATTACAATGTTTGTGGCCATTTAACCTTAATGGGGTAGGACCACATAACTTTACTAAAAAGAAACTTTAAATGCTTTCTTCACCTCCAGAATCGAGAGTTCTATCCAGGTTATTGCCTATGTGATGCTGACAAATAGACCACATATAATTTTTTTTTTTTTTTTTTTTTTTTTTTAGTGAATAATAGCTATATATTAAAAATTTTGACTGAATTAGTTCTGTGGAGAAGAATGGTGTAAAATCCATTCTTTCTTCAGTCTGAAGGGATAAAAAAGTAATCAACAAGTTCCATATCATGATTTAGGGATAAGGGAAAAGCCAGAAAAGTGGGGAAGTTCACTATAATTAAAGAAACTGTTTTCATGGATGAGGTTTATAGTAAATACGTACACGTGTATGGAGAAAATGGTTTCATCAACAACTAGGAGTTTCAAATGGGGGGAAGAAATTGTGCTTGACTGTCTGAAAAATAGTGAATTATATAAAAATTATATCAAAATTTAAACTTTTAAACCAGTAATAACATTGTCAGCAGTAATGAAGGAAAGAAATTGAAAGGTAGCTTTCAGTTTAAAATTTTGGCTAAATTGAGGGGGAAACAAAATGTGATGGCCTTAATTGTGAGTGATAAAAATGGAGTGCGCTGTTGAATACAGTCACTTTCTTGTTGATAAGACCTTGAGGTTGTCAGCAATTTATTATTTATTACATACAATTATGCATTTTTTAGACTGCTGTCTTGCAATTACTTGAAACAGATATAAATGTAATAGCTGTAGGTTATGCACATAGCTGCAATAATAAATCTTATAAAATGCTTAACTCTAAGAAGTATGGAAAACCCCCTAGAGCATAAGTTTTATGGTTGCTTTCTACATGGCATTTGTATATCGTATTTAAGTCAAAAAATACCATCATATTTTGATTATCATCATTCTATCTCATGATAGAAACCATTGAGCACTATGGCTATCTAAAGATACTGTGTTACAATTAATTTATTCAAGTGTATTGCACTAATATGATTTTCTCCTCAGATTGCTTATTTTTTTGCATATGCTTAACCTTTTAAATGTATAGTAAGTAATAGGTAAATTAAATCGAAAATAACCCAGACAATGTACATTGTGTTATTGTATCTGTAAAATGGGAAAATATACTTGGACAGTAGGAAGTTACTATGTATTCAGTTAACATGGCAATTACTACTTTTAACTTTTTATTTCAACCTAAAGGACACCTGTAATCTGACAGTCCAGCCGCAGGCTTCATAAAATGAAAGCACAGACACAGTGTAATAAATAACATTTGGCATAGCGGTATGGTGCATTATTTCCTGCTTTAGCATCGCTTTAAAAAAGACTAAAAGCTGCACATGACAGAATTTAAGCCCTGGGCATAGTTTTTTTCTCTAAATAAAAAAGTGTCTCTAAAATACAACCACCAAGAAATAAGAATAATCTAAAAGCTTCAAGGCACCTTTTCTACAACTCTGTAGAAACCGAATCACTTCATCTAGTGTGACATATGTACTGTAATATATAGTGTGCCAAGTCAATTAAATCGTTAATTGACTGTTTTTAAGAAAAACAGATGGTAGGTCAAATTTTATTCACTTCCAACAATTTTAGGTCCCACACCTATTGGTGATATGCTCATATAACCCAGCAGGGAGTTGAAAAAAGATTGTCAATGCCTTTTCCAAACTGTTTGCTTTTCCTTCCCCTCCCACCTTTGTTTTAAGGAGTATTTAAAACTGGTTTTATTTTATGGGTTTTTCTACAAGTATCGGGGGGGGGTTGTTTTTGTTTATCTTTCTAAAATGAAGCTATAGATTAGAAAGAATCATATAAAGATGTAGAGTAGTGATTGGAAGTTTGCCAGTTTTGATCTTTTCAACCAGTTATAAAGGATTATAAAATTTATTAGCTTTAGCATGGCCTTATTACTCAGCTGACTGGTGCCTGGAAATATTTTTCCCATTGCTTCTGTAGTTTACTTAGTTATTTTAAGTGTCTTTTAAGTAATTTAGAAATGGCTATATTTAGGATATCTGGCTAGATATGCAAACCATAATCAAAATAATTACATTTGTGGTTTATTCTCAATTTTTAAGAGTTTTGTTCTCTCTGTTCTCTAAGTAGCAATGTGTTATTACTTTCCTGTCCAGCCAGGACAGGATTTTCTTAGAATAGAATCATCAAGGTTGGAAGAAGCCTTCAAGATCATCCAATCCAGCTGTTCACTCAGCACTACCACTGCAAAGCCTAAACCACAAATCAGGTCATCCAGTGCCAGATCCAGATGCCTCTTAAACACCTCCAGGAGTGGTGACTCCACCTACCCCAATGCCTGACCACCCCAACAGTGAATTTTTTCATTCTAATAGCTAATCTGAATTTCCCCAATCTCAAGACCATTTCTTCTGGTCTTCTCACTGCACAACAGAACAGACAGGTCCCCACCTTGCAACGCCCTCCTTGTGCGATGAGGTTCCCCCTGAGCCTCCTCTTCTTGAGATTAAACAAACTCAGCTCCCTCTGCAATTTCTGCTAAGGCGTATTTCCTAGACCTTACATGAGCCTTGTTGCTCTTCTCTGGACGTACTCCAGCACCTTAATGTCCTTTTTGAAGAGAGGAGCCCAGAACTGAATGCAGCCTCACCTCAAGTATTGCTGAGTACGGTACCCAACCGCTGAGTACACTTCTTCCTGAAGATGCCCTCTTTTTTCATCGATATGTCTGCTAAAGCAGAACTGTCTGTTAGGTAAATTTTGGAGTATATACTTTCATTTAAGTATTAGTCTAATAAAGACTAGAAAGTGGAAAAGTATTATATTCCTTCAGTGTGAAGCTTTGTGCAGATAGTGTACAGATGGACAACACAAATCTAGCCTATGCCTTTTGTCTGTGGTTTGCAAGCCACAGGTAACGTGAGCAAAAGGATCACCATTCCAGAGTGTTCCTCAGTGACTGTAAGCTTCCTAGTTCCAATGACACCAATACTACTGATAAAACTTCTCACCACGCAGTCTTACTTTGCATTTTCTTCAAAACCAGTAGAAATCAAGCATAAGTACTATTAAAGCATTTTGTCATATTTTCTGTTCCTTTTGCTCCTCATAAATATTTTCCATTCTTTTCCCATTGAGAGTTTCAGAGGTTTTCCAAAAATCCAGGGTTTTCTCCCTTTAAATATAAAAATTATGTTATGAAAAATATGAAAAAAGAAAAATCATGAAAGTTATGAAAAATGCTTTTAATCAATATCTTTATTTTAAAATATGGAGGTTTAGATACACTCTTCATTTGGCAAGTTGGGGGAAAAAAAAGTCCAGACTTAGTCAGTAATTTAAAAAGTAGAAAAAAACAAAAAAAATGGGTTTTGCCCAAATTTGGCTATTCCTAAAACATTAGGAGAGATTAAACTTAATGTTGTCTAGGATACTTTTGTATCAATTGAATTCTGGTTGGCTTTATGCCTATGGATTATTTGGTCATAAAACCAACATTGCTATCTGTAGTTTCCAGTCTTTAAGTCAGTCAAAATGTATGTATTTAATTCTAACACTTCTGTGCCAAATGATGTACTTATTGTCATCTATGACGTGCATCTGTTTACAAAAATGTTCATTTTTCTACTTTTTAAAATAGTTACAAAATTTCTAAAAAGCCAGATATATTATAAGCAGGAGAGATTTCTTCTTGTTTGTTGACACAGTAGTTCTATTAATTTATTTTTCCAGAGCATTTCAAGTAAGATTCTTGCCAGACTTAAGCACTCCTTTTATAAAATTGTCATAATTCTAGGGTGTGGTTGAGCTCTAGACAGATTCATTGTGGGGAGGTAAAGAAGATATGAAGATTTTTGCACTGTACTGTGACCCAAGCTGATAATGAAGATGAATCATAGCAACATAGCGTGATCTGGGCCCAGTGCAGCTGCAGTTTCACATTACTCCTGTCCATCTTCACCATTACCAAACTACCAGTAATATACTTGATGTGCCTAAGAAATTAATGTGGTTACAATAATGAGGTTTTGTTGCCACAGAAGCCTTTTTTAATGAGCAGATTGCTAGTGTGTTTCAAGTAGAAATTTAGTCTATATACAAGTTTTTATCCAAGTTTTTTGTTCAGTGAAATGCATGTATAAATGCTGTTTCCATATAGGGTAAGAGCTTCAGTCACTTGACTAAAGAATAAAATGAGGTAGCTGTTTCGTAGAGTTTTTCTTAGCTCATTTTCAGCTTTTTATGGCAGCTTGTCTTCATAACTTTTCTGTGAAATGAGGTGTTTAGTGGCAGATATTAAATTTTAGAGAAATAATGAACATTTGACTTAAAGACCTAATTTCAAGTTACTGTATTTTCATTTAAGTGATTGGTAGAAAATGATGGTCAATGCAAAGGAAAGTTAACTTCTCTTAAAGTCATGGAGTCCATGTGAAGAATCAAATTTAAATCTTGAGAAGTTTCATAGGCCTGTTTGTTGAGAAGCAGGGATGGCATCCCATTCTAAAGCACAAACACTCGAAAACATAATGTGGATATGGAATGAAAAATGTAAGAGTCAAGGTGAATTATCATAAAAGGCAGATTCACAAAGCGTTTGATGCAGACAGGTGTTCTATGTCCACCTCTTTTACAGAAGTGAAATTTACTGGGTGGTTTAGTGAAATAATTAAGTGTGGGTAACATCCCATTAGATCTCTTCTGGAAAGATCCAAGAATAAATGTCACTCTTTAGACTTCTAATTTTTCATGATTTCTAGTATTATTTCATTTTTACTACTTTTCCACTTTTAAGCACCACTTACACCACTACTTTCAGTAGAAAGTGGGTTGATTATTGATGAAGTGAACATTTATTTTTCTTGCTAAGTGGCTCCAAGTCTTGTTGGAGATTCCATTGTCATTTACATCAGTCAGATATTTTAAGTGAAGGTTTGGCCTGTTCTATACTGCCATCATGAGTTTGCATTTAACACTTGCATTTATGAAATTAAATAAATCTGTAGGAATATATTTTTGTCACCTGGACTTTCTGAACCTGCTTTCAAGTAACTGGCATCTTCTAGAATGTATCTGACTTGTACTTTTTCGCTAATACCTATCAATCTTCAAATAGGCAAAACGGTTTCCAGCTGTAGAACACGATGAGTCCCAAATCTGATTCCTTTCTGTTCATTTAGGTTCCCTTCAACAAAGGGTATTTCTTATTTATTTTGTCAGCTTCATTAAAACACTCGTCTTCACAAAGGGAATGGAATTATGTCTTGCAGAATTTGTAAGTAACATTGAGGACCAACTTACAATAATATTATGTGTTTCCTTCTCTCACTCTTTCACTTTATACTTCTTTAGTTCATTTTCAGGCTTCCATTAAATGACAGTGGACATATACATGGTTTATTCCTATTCTCTAAACTCATAGTGATCACAGTTTACACTCTGCCTCTTGAATCAGTGAATGTAATTCAATAAGATTTAGGAATCCCCATTTAACTTCTATATGTGGAAATTATAAGGAGTTATCACTAATAAAAATCATTGTAATAGAATGTTATAAAGTGTAACTTAAATGCAATACTCAACACTTGTATGTTTTCTGGCTGGTTTTCAGTCTACTGTTTTGGTTGTGATCATGTCTTACAAATCACTAAAAAGAGTAAAGCCACTTAAAGGAATTCTAAGGGATGCACGGTAGTCTAAACTGAATTTAAATGTCTTTCTTGGTGGTCATGAGGGGAGTAATTTTCTTTATAAGTTGAAGAGGAACACATGCTATTTGTTGGAATTCATTGTTTTATATGCTTTTCCTTACTTTGTCTTTGAGGTCATTGTCTGCTTTTAATTTCCTTGTCATGACTCCATAACTGTGGCGAATGTAAATGTTCTGACCTTGAAATTGCAGGAATGATGTAAGATAATTATGTCACACTTTGTTGTTTTTGTTTGTTTTTTTTTTTTTCTCGCTGATCCTTACTGTAGTTCCATTTTTTTCTGTTACGTGGTTGCTCAAAAATTAGGCACACAGTTTTCATTTAGTTTTTGCTTTGAAAAATGCACGATCCGTGATTCTGCAGTTCTAGCAAATGAAGAAGGTTTGCAGGCTGCATAATTTCTGAAATACCCCACATGTCCTTCTTAAAAAGTGATCTACTTAATCTACTTAACTTCCATGGAAACCTGGAGAAGTTAAAAGCTGTGGTGTCTCTCTGGCAGGTCTTACTCATGGTAACAGTCTTGCCTGCCAACCTTCATGACAAAATTGGGGTTCTCTGAAAAAAAAAATTCATAATTGCCTATAACTGAAAAGCAACAAATACTTTGTTTTTAGACAGTCTATGTTGAAAAGGTGGTTCATGGAGGGAGATTCTGTCCAGTTGTCATAAACTTTTTATATATGACTGAGGAGACTGTATAAACATTATGCACATCAATAAATATTACATTTGTTTTAAAAATCCCAACAGCACAAGTTAAAGTTACAGTAAATATTCTGGCAGTAGTTTTTGTATCTACTTTCTCCCCATAAACCATGGCTATGATCCAGTTAACCAGAGATGCCTCTGCCCAAATTAAGGTGCAAATGAGACCATATGCCAAAGCCAAAAATACAGAAGATAGTTCCCACCCATGGATACATCAGCATCCCATTGGCCCTTCTTTGCCCTGGGCTTCTTGGTGGTATGGTTCCCAGAGTTTTCCTTCTGGGACTGACACCTTCATACAGCCCAAGTTCCAGATATCCATGGGATGTGGATGCTGTTCCCATAACTTAGGGCAATATAGGTACGCTGAGATTAGCTCACTTGGTGGCAGTAATGTAAAGATTGTGGATTCAATCCCTATACATGCTGTTCACTTAAGAGCTTCACTTAAGGCACTCGATCCTTGTGCCCTCTTTCAACTCAGAATATTCTGTGATTCTTTGTATGAGCAGTTACTTTCTATCCCACAGTTTGCCACAGTGGGAATTTTTGCCTGGATGCATTAACCAGGATGAGCTGACCAGATTGTACCTCCGTCAGGCTTGGAATCAGCACCTTCCTGTTGAGAATTCCTCCCTTCTGTGCTTATTGCAAGTTCCCACTGTGGTGGCTTCTTCTATGGCAAGTTCCTTCTGTGGCCTTCAGAGTACTTTAAAAGAGGCAACTGTGCTCTTTAAGTCCTTAGAACCATTAAAAAGTGTAATATCTTTACTAGTAATATTCTGCCACATAACAAAAATATAACTACAAAATCAAAGCAGATCTGTTCTAATAACTGCTCATTTTTTTTCTCAGATCTTTATAATCTTGAATACTTAGTTTTGATAAAAATATTGGAGTACTTTTGACCATAAAAAGCATATGAAAATCCCAAAAGTTGATTTTATCTGAATGTTGTTCCTTTACAGGCCTTAACTAGATGACTGACTAATACCTAACATAAGCATACACAAACCTAATAGAATAACAGTGTTTTGAAAGCAAGACCGTTTCTTCACTAGAAAACTGTCACCAAAAAAATCTACTTTTCAATGTAAGGGGGATTGTCTGTGTGCTCCTTCCCTTAAAAATTAGATATTTTAGAATTGTTTCTGGTATAGAATTGAGTATCTCTTTCATTATTTAAAAAACAAACAAAAAAAAAACAAACCAAAATCTATTTCTGTTTAGAGAATTAAGCTCAGATGTAATTAATGTTTTAAATTCTGAGTCCATAATTACAGCTTTTAGGTATTTGATGTGACCTCTTCATTTTATTAAAGAGCTAACTCATATACCCAGTACTGTTTTATAAATCAGAGTGTTTCTGTAGAAAGAAAAGCATGAATCAGAAGCCTGTTTGGTCTCTCAAGAATTCTATGTTATTTTGGTGTCTGAATGGGTGGTGTTTGAGAGATGCACCAGCACAGGTCCCAGTGGTCGTTTTCCACTGTGCTGGAATTAGGATTTCTCCACAATCTGTTTACCATTAGACCTCTGGTTCAGTGTGTGCTGCAGTAGTTAATTTTCAAAAACTACTAGTGAGACATAGTATGATAGAGGTGAAAATTCATCTCAACAATATTTGATGTTTCTGTCTTTATGGAGTGGATTGAATTGAAAAAAAAAAAAAAAACAAACAAGGGGATGGGTTTTATAGAGGGCAATCTTTTTGCAAAGTCATTTTTTCAAAAATTATGAAGTGTCACTATGTAAGTTACTCATGAAAGCATAAGTGAGCCTCTTTGTGCAAATTCATTATCATAGTCTTTAATTACACAGTCACACAGCATTTCCCTTAGGCTCCCTGCCTCCTTCATTGCATCGGATGAATGGTGTCTTGAGTATGTGGCAGCTGTTTAATATTTTTAAGTTCATCATTCACATGTTGGCCTTTGCCTTATTTACTATTTATTTTCTTTTGAAGCCTGAAATAGTATACAATTATTCTCTATCAGTTTTAGCACATATATGACCTTATTTTCTAATCATAACAAAGATTGTAATACTTTCTTCTGCACATGAAGAGAAAAGAAAAAAATCATTATTATCCTTCTGTTATATGTGGAGAAAAGGGATAAGAATAAATCAGAATTAGTGACAAAACTGTATTGTAACTTCTTATTGCATGATGCACAACTCAGGCTTTATTGCTGCTAGCCAGACTGGAATATGAAGTGATGCCTTGCAGCTCTCGTGTACTTTCCTGATATTATTTACTTTTTATAAAAACAACAAAAAAAAAAAGTTACCGAGACACTTCAAAAATTAAATTCACGTGAGAGATGGCCAAATGTTGAAATTGTGGGTTTTCATTCTCTCTAGACTTATACATTTAATGGTCCTAACATTTTTACCACATCACAGCCTCTAACTTCTTTGATTCTTGTCACATTTTTAATTACAATTACTTTTCAGGTAGCTAGAATGACATTTTACTAGTTACTTTGTCTTCTCTGTTGACAATATCTCAAAAACTGACATTTCAAGGTGATTTAAAAACATAGTCTATCTTTTTGAACAAAATTAACTGGCATAAGTAAAACTATATACATCCATAAAACTAGTATTTAGGTAACTCCTATAATTAAATTTGCTCCATGAAAGTTTTCCCTACAGTAATCCTTTCTAACTTTTTTTTTTTGTTATACAGGTTTAATACCTAACTGTCAAAATACTGATCTGCCTGCCTAGCAGTAACCCTTAAAGCCAAAGGAATTCTGCTTTCTTTGTATTTCAGGGGTGTGTTAGTTTGCATATATGCTTATTTCTCAGACCAAGCTTATAATTGGATAATCAAGTGGTAACACGTTGTCCTAACCTGTTAGCTCCTCCTAATTTAGTTGTCCTTCAGGTGTTTTTCTATATCTCCTATAAAAGTCTTCTCCATAATTTTACCAGTCACTAAAGTGAGACTGATGGTAGTTTCCAGGGTCATCCTTCTTGCCTTTCTTGAAAATTGGGATGCATTAGCCAGCTCCAGTTAACTGGGACCTGTCCAGATTCCCAAAAAGATTCAAAAATCCTTTAGAAAGGTTTTGTCATGACATCAGTCAGTTCTTAGAGTGTTCTCAGATGAATCCTCCCAGGCCCCAGAGACTGACAGGGATCCAGGTGGAGCAGCAGATCCCACACAAGTTTCTAGTTTTCTGGGAATTTACCATAGTCACTGTCATGTCCCTCCAGCTCAGGGCAATGGGTTTCCCATAGCCCATAATGGGTGTTTGAGGCTGAAGCAAAGAAAACATTGAGCATTTCTACCTTGTCCCTATGTCCCTGTTTTTCAGGTGACCATCCTCATGCTGCAACAGGATGATGTTAATTTTGCACTGCCTTTCGCTATTGAGGCATTTAAAAAGGCACTTTTAGCTATCCTGCATGGTTCTGGCCAGCTTCAGCTCTACCTGAGCTTGGGCAACATGAATTTTCTCATTACAGTGGCAAGTAGCCTCTCTATTCCTCCTGTGTCACCTGATGTTGCTTTCACTGGCCATACACTTTCTTTTTTCACATTAACCCCAGAAGGTCCTTGCTCGACCAAGTCAGCCCTCGGTCTTTCCTGCCTGACATTTTGTGATTGCCTGCTCCTGTGTACTAAGGAGGTGGCATTTAAAAAGTGACCAGTGCTGATGAATCTCAGCAGCTTTAAAAGGGCCTGCTCTTCTTGTGTCCAGAAGTTTTCCTGACAGTTTTCCTCCTGTCATCAGAGATTATAAACCCAAATGCTTTATTGTCACTGTGGCAAATATGGTCATCAATCACTACTTCACCCATGAGCCTCTTATAATCCCATTTCTACACCAAAATAATGTTAGGATATGATTATTAAGAGATTCCTCTTCCCGAATTAAGGTGCAGACAAAATCATATGCCAATCTCAATAGAGCAGATTTTATTTAATAATAAATGTGAGGTAGCAAGAGCAATATGAAGAGAAGAAAGGGGAGAGGGGAAAAAGGAGGGGTAGGGAGGAAGAGAGATAGAGAGAGTGTGTAAACAAAAGATATCAGAATCATGTGCATCCCATCAGTCCCTCTTCTGGTCTTCTCAGTGGGTTAATGCATCCAGAGGACGGACACTTTTATTGAGTCCAAATCCCAGGTGTCCACAGATAAATAAATGCTGTTCCCACAGTTTAGGCTGGCATGTGTATAAGGACTTGCTTCCTTTCTCATAGTTTGCCACGATGGAAATTTTTGTCCAGACAGGTTACCCAGATCTGCCTCACCAGTCCTGGCATCTTCCTGTTGTTGCCACCTGTGCTTTTCCCACAGTCTGCACAGTGGAATTTTGTCTGGTGTGCTCATTCCAAACATTCACCTCCATCAGGTCTGGTATTAACACCTTCCTGTTTGCCATCTGTGCTTAAGTTCCTGTATGGTAGCTTATCTTATGGAAACTTCCTTCTCTGACTGCTTGAGAAAGTTCATGGCGCTCTTGAAGTCCTTACAGAGCCCCTCTCTATTAGCAAGCCACAAATCAAAAAGGACATCAGGACCTTTTGTAGTCACCTTCTTTAGTATCTGTACCAGGAAGTTATCAACTTTCAGGAATTCCAGGATTCCAGGAATCTTCTGGACCTGTTTTTATTATAAGGTGTGTGGTATTCACAGTTAATATCTGGGAAGCTGAAGTCCTCAGTTTCAGTTTGGTTGGAGAGAGCCTTGATACTGTACCAGGGCTGCTCAGCAGTAGCCAAAACGCTGGTGTGTCATCAACACATTCTCACTACCACAGCAAACCACATAACCACATCCCTATGAGATCTGCTGTGGGGAAACATGACTCCTTTCCAGCCAGACCAAATACACTATATGCTTTTTTTTTTTTTTTTTTTTTTTTTTTTTTTTTTTTTTGATATAGAGGGTCTGTTTTGAGTTTTTCTCCTGAGTTTTTCAATGTCAAAACTGGCATTAGTTTATTTTGCTGCGCTATGAAACAGCTTGTCCCCAAGTTACATTCTTCGACAATTGTCTTTGGAGTATGTGCACCAAAGTGATAGCTAAGAGAGGTTTAATTCCTTCCTGGAAGAGAAATATACAGGAAAATGTTTCATTGTTCTGAAAAACATGACCTCATAGGGGAAGCAAGTAATTTTCTGATGTGTGTCTTGCAGAATAAAAAAAAAAAAACAAAAAAAACAAAAAAAAAACCCCAAAACCCAAGATGCTGCTGCTGATTATTAATCACTGCAAGTGAAATCACCTAACTCTTTCTGTTCTTCTGGGAAAAAAAAAAAAAAAAATGCTCTACAGTTTTGTAGCACTTAGTGAACATCACAGAAGCCCAGCCTAAAACTTGCTTGACAGTTTTTGTATTACTTTAGGATAAACTATTGTTATTTTTATTTTAACATGTGCTGTGGGCATCTGCATAACTATTTTATCCCGAAATGCACTCCTTTGATTTTAGCTTAGTGTTAGTATCCTTTTACTGATTTACCTAAGGTTGCTATGCTGGCATTCAGCAGACTAATAATTTTCATCTTTATTTATTATTAAGCACCTTTTAAAAATAATCTCTAATTTAAAATTATTTCTTGACCTACTGATTTTTCCTAGTGGAGGAAGAAATTCTTAAGTGTAATTTAACAAGAAGCCTATGACAATATAGAACACCAAGTTGTAGTGAATGTCTTTCAAGCCTCTGAGTTTTTGTTTTGTAAATTTTCTTTCAAATGCCTTGTGAGGTTTTGGCATTAGTTTGAGCATTGTTACATTTTGCTTGAACAACTCTCATTTTCAGAAAACTGTCCACTTCTAAGAAGGTGATCTTTGAATCATTGTTAGCTGTGGGCTCTTTCGAATATAATGCCTGGAAGAATGGAACTACACCATAGCAGATGAGATACTGACATAAATACTACTTCTGACCAATTATGGCAGGGTAATAATCAAGTGTTACATAGTGAAATTGTCCTACAATGCCAGTTAAAAGCTTTCCCTAAATATGATTTTGTAAAGGAGCAGATTGTAAAGGCAGTGCAGGCTCTAGGTCTTGCCTGAGATTGGAAAGCAAACAATTTTTTTTTCAGGTTGAACATCCAGTTCCGACAATGAGGGTAATTGCTGCATAATTGCTGTTTTGTTCTAAGACTTGGTTGATTTGCTGAGGCCCAGGTGTATTAGATTTGCTAGCATATTACTTGGAATAATAAATCTATAATTATCCCCAACTACTTTGTGGGGAAAACTCACGCTGTACTTGCAGTGTTACAGCAGAAATGGCCCAAAGTGTTTGACATTGTTAGGCTACTTTTCCAGGAAGTCATGCTCTTTCTCTTGAATCAGAAACACTAAACAAGAAGCTGTAGTTGCTCTCTGACTCATAATATTTATCACTACTTTGAAATTATTGAAGCTGCTGAGAAAGATAACAGATTTCTTAGCGCTATTTAGCTTCACTTTTTTCACTTCGTAAATGAAAATGGTAATAGGCAGCCTAAAGTAATCTTTGTGGCTAGCAGGCTGTTCACATTTTCATTTACTTGAATCCTTTTAACTTCGCTATCAAGTGATTTATGCACAATTTGAAGAAGAGTTATTGCATCTTCAAGTGCTTTGACATAACTCTCCTTCATACAATATTTTTGTGGAATCACAGAATGATTTGGGTTGGAAGGGACCTTAAAGATCATTTAGTACCAACCTTTCCACCATAATCAGGGATGCCATCCACTAGATAAGGTTTCTCAGGGCACCATTCAACATGTCCTTGAACCGTTCCAAGGGTGGGACATCCACAACTTCTCTAGGCAACCTGTTCCAGTGCCTCACAGTAAAGAATTTATTCCTAATATCTGATCTAAATCTCTGCACTTTTAAGTCTAAGGCTGTTTCTCTTTGTTCTGTCAGTACATGTCCAGAAACTGTTTTGAATCAGTCTGAATCAGTCCTTTTGTTTTCTGTGATCCTTATTTCTTTTATATTTCAGTTTCAAAAATTGAAATAAATAACATTATTATTATTTCAAGTTGTGTGAGCTGTCAGTAAGGTTCAGTACAGCAAAGGGGTGTGAGAAGAACATGAGAAGGAGAATACAACACGAAAAAATGAGGTGCTTGTATATATTTTTAGATGGTTATGTTCACTGTCCTGCAGTTGATCTAAAACTTAGTTAAAAAATCAAGTTATCAATTAAATATGTTTATAATTTAGAAGCTACGCATTTAGTTTCAGTCATTTTTTCTTTTTGTCTTTAAAATTTTGGTATTAGATTGGATGTACATACAATTTGGAGTGATACATTTTTCTCTCCTGCTCTTTAGATATTAGTCATTTTTATGGGAAAAAATGGACTAAAAGCAGATCACATGCAACTTATAGAGAGATTATGCAACTTATAGAGAGATTTATTTCAACTTATAGAGAGATTTATTTCAATGCATGAACTGGAAAATTTACTCTCATCATCACATTGACATTTTTCTGATATTTTAATACTGCACCTTGGATGTGCAGTCATAGTAGGGAAGTTCCTTTCTAAGTTTTACTTATTCTTCTCCCATCCATGTGCAAATAAACTCTTATCTCAAATTTGTATCTTTTAACCATAACAGAGAGTGAAACATTAAAGCATATTATTGGAAAAAAACAAATCGGTAGTTTGATACTGAATCATCATTCAGTATAATAAAATAAGAACTAGTTTAATTATTCTTTACAAATTAGAAACTCTGAGCTTTGTCTTTTGGACTTAACTTTGATTTTTGGGCTGAAATTATCTGTATGCAATGGCTGTCTCACTTGAAATGCTTATGAGCAAATTCAAGCATCTTTGAAGACCATGATTTCAGGAAAATGCATTCCAATTTAGCCAGTAACAAAAAAGAAAGGCAAACTTTTTGATAAGTTCTAACTTTCTTGCACATTGAATCAGTGACCTGAAATTTGGCAAGGGGCTATCTAACCAGATTCGGTTTGTAAAATTCTGATTTGCATAGGCTTACTCACTTGTTTAAGAGGATTTAGCTTACAGAAACTGAAATCCCCAAGAGCTTAGTCCAAGCTGAAGTCTTATCAGAGCTCCTAGCAATATTTCTCTGTCTTATTGTTATTTTCTTTTGGGGGGTTTGGGGGTGTAAGAGCACTCCATTTCTAACTTGGAAAAAGTCTACATTCAACAACCAAGATTAGATGAAATTTATATGCAAATCTGTGCATGGGGTGTGGTCCTTTAGGAACGGACTGCTCCCCAAGTTGCAGATTCTTTCTGGGCTTATCCACTTGCTGCAAAGTGGGGTCATCCACAGGCTCCAGCAGTGACCTCCATGTGCTGCAGACAGGCAGCCTGCTTCCCTGTGCTCTTCACCATGGGCTGCAGGGCAAACTCTGCTCTGACACCTGGAGCACCTTCTCCCCTTCCTTCTCTGACCTTTGTGTTTTCAGGCTTGTTTCTCACATATTCTTATTGATCTTCTGTCACAATTGTTTTTGACAATTTTTTACTCTTTCTTAAATACATTTTCGTAAGGGCACCGCTACCCTTTCTGATGGGTTCAACTTCGGCCAGAATAGGCCCTTCTCCAAGAAGGCCTCTTCTCACAGAGGTCACTTTTGCAGACCCCAGGCTATCAAAACTCTGCTGTCTAAACCCAATACAAACACACTACATGACTTTCATTGGAGCAAACCCTTCTTTGCGTTTACAGAGCTGATCTGGGAACTGTCTTGTGTGTATGTGTGTGTGTTTGGCAGAGAGCAGTATTTATTCTGGGGTTTTGGGTTGGGTTTTTTGTGGTTTTGGTTTTAGTCTGTTGTAGCTTCCTTTTGGAAATACGAGGTTGCCTTGTCTCAGAAGGGAATAACTGATCAAACTAGAAAGAAGCAGGATGAAGGATCATGTGACCAGAACCTTGGGCAACAAAACAAGCCACATAAGTAAGTCTTGGTAACTGTTTCTCTACAGTTTCTCTACACTGTTTTTTGCTCTGCTCTGTGGCTTTCTGCAAAGGCAAAAGCAAGGTGGAACTAACAGTATTGGACCCTGACTAGATTGTATAGTCACATGTATATTGAGAATATGATGCAGGTACCCATTATTCAAGGTCTCAGAGGAAAAAAATATTGATTGTCATTAAAGAAGAGTTTCAAAGTTGGTGCAGATTTCCTTCATGTTGTAAGATATCAAAAGTTTTGAAAGGTTCTGCAGATAATATGCTGCAATAGGTTCATTGCTGTCACAGACCAACTCTGAATGTGTCAAGAGATACATTCTTAATGATAGAGATACATTCTAATGATAGGTCCAAACCCAATTGGGTTTGGACTTTTATCTGCACATATTTACCATTAAAGAAAAACAAAACAAAACAAAACAAAACAAAACAAAACAAAACAAAACAAATCAAAACAAGCATGGCCAGCAGGTCAAGGGACATGATTGTCCCCCTCTGCTCCACTTCTGTCAGAACTCACCTGGACTACTGCATCCATTCCTGGTGCTCCTGGCATAAGAAAAACATGAACCTGGTAAAAAGCGCGTCCAGAGGGGAGCCAGGAAGATGATCAGAAGGCTGGAGCATCTCTCCTGTGAAGACAGGCTGAGAGATTTTGGGTCATTTAGCTTGGAGAATGATTTTGAGACTTTATAGCAGCCTTCCAGTACCTAAAGATGGCTTACAAGAAAGATGAGGAGGGACTCTTTATCAGGGACTGCAGAGAGGAGATGAGGGATAAAGGTTTTACCTGAAAGAGGGGAGATTGGATGTAAGGAAGATGTTTTTCACGGTGTAGATGGTGATACAATGGAACCGATGTCCCATAATATGATTTAGTCAAAGTGAGATTGGACAGGGCTTTCTTTTAGTAACTTGATCTAGTGGAAGATGTCCCTAGCTATGGGAAGAGGGTTGGAACTTGAGGATCTTTAAGGTCCCTTCCAACTCAAATCTATGATTCTGGCTTGAACCACCCTATGAATTTATGAAAGGCGAATGAGTGGAAATGTTTTTTAGAAGATTCCTCTGTGCCTGTAACTACTGAAAGTTCAAAACAGGATTTAATTTGAGAGAATATCATAGCTCTAGCATTCGTAGAAACAGAAATCATTCAGATTCCTTGCAATTAAGACTACTGAGGTAAAATGGTCCTTGAGTATAAAGAAGTTATTTTGCATATGTTTACAGAATGTATGTGTATATAAATTTGTACATATTTCTATATACATATGTCTAGCCTCCTTTTGATTTTAGGTAATTCTTTTGGTGCCACTAATCCCATTTCTGCCATGTCATTTGTTCCTCAATTTGAGCTGTATCACAACATAGATAGTGTTTGCACATTGGGGAGCTAGTCTGTGTTTCTGCTTTTAAGAACTCATGTTCTACTAGCAGAATTTTACTTATTATTGTCTAAAAATCTATGGAATAAAATAGGGTAGAAATACTTTTCCTCATATCCTTTACATTTCAAGTATTCTATAAACACAAAGAGTTCTGATTTTTCTAATCCCTTATAGTGGTTTAACTACTAAGCCCAACACAACCACTCACTCATTCCCCCTGGTGGGATTCCTTATGCAGAATTTCTTCCTTAAGCTGCAGTATAGGAACAGACTCAGTGGTGCATTTGACAACAGTTCTTATGTAGATGATTTTAATTTTCTTAGAATTTTCTACATGTCAACATATACATGCAGGGAGTTTGTTTTATTCTTCTATAAATAAATTTCTTATTTATTTCAACAGAAATTGAAAAGGAAAGCTGTGGGGATCCTGGAACACCATTGTATGGTATCAGAGAAGGGGATGGATTTTCTAATCGTGATGTTTTAAGGTTTGAGTGTCAGTTTGGATTTGAATTAATTGGAGAGAAATCTATCATTTGCCAAGAAAACAACCAGTGGTCTGCAAACATACCAATCTGTATTTGTATGTATCAAATATTTTCTTCTTATTATTTTTAAGGCATAAAATCGTGATAAGTTTTTACTCATAAGGAATATTTTGTGTGATTGATTTCAGGGTTATTACAATGTAATTAACTCTTCTGACAGGATGAATTAACTTCAGTTCAGTGGCAGGTTTGCCTAATCTACATTTGCAAGAGATAGGTTCTAGAATCGCTAAAGCATTTTTTTCTCTTATAGCAACTCTTAAAGCAGTTCTCTTTGATATAGTCATTTATTACTGGGTGGGTTTTTTTTGTTTTTTTTTTTTTTTTTTTTGTAGGATTCTGTTTATTTTATGATGTAATTATGTATGATGCAATTTTGATGGCTAGTCCTATATTTGTATATTTCCTTAGATTAGAAGTTGCTGAGTTAAAATCAAGTGTTTAAATTATTTACATTTTTCCCATGTATTATATATACCTTTTAGAACTTAAATTTATCATAGATATTTATAACTCTCTTCCAGTGCATTGTACAACATAGGTAAAACCATTATGTTTGTTTTTTTGGAAAAAAAAAAAATACTTAATTTGGGGGTTGGGGCGCCAAAAAGCACTTCTCTTAACTTCTTCACTAAAATAGTGTGGATCAAATATATTCAGAGTGCAATCATTTGCTTTCATCTCTTCAACCCCATTTAATATGGCTTAACTGAATTGGTTGAGTATAATACATTATCATGATAACAACAAAACATCTCTTGTCTTTTTGAGTTTTGCTAATTTCTTGTGCCTCTGTGTGGACAACAAATTATAAGGACACTATTGACTTTGTGCCCTTTAACATGCTCAGTGAGAGGTCTGCTCATCTAAATAGCTCCCTACAGGAGAAAATAAGTGGTGCTTGTTATCAAGGCTAAATTGTAAGGACTGTCATGGATTTCCAGTGCAACAAGAATGTTCTTTATTTCTTGTGGGTTCTACTTGGGAGGTAGTTGTATTGAGAGGAAGGGAATACGGAAACTTTCCAGATTCACAACAAATTATGAATTATTCAGTTGAGGTAATCAAGTTTTAAGATCTCTTGCAGAAACTTAGTAAGTTTCTTACTGACGTGTTTTATTATGTTGTCTAATTTCTCTCTCTCTTTTTTGGCAGTTCCCTGTCTTTCCAATTTCACTGCACCAATGGGAACAGTTCTTTCACCTGATTATCCAGAGGGATATGGCAATAATTTAAACTGTATCTGGACAATAATTTCAGACCCTGGGAGCCGAATTCATCTCTCTTTTAATGACTTTGATTTGGAATCTCAGTTTGACTTCCTTGCAGTTAAAGATGGCGACTCTCCAGATTCCCCCATAATTGGAACATTTACGGGTGCTGAAGTTCCTTCTCATCTTACCAGTAATGGTCATATTTTGCGTCTGGAATTTCAAGCCGACCATTCAATGTCAGGACGTGGATTTAACATCACTTATAACAGTGAGTAATAGTATTTTTTGATTGTGTATGCATTTTGTTTTCAATATATACTCCAGGAGATAGGCATAAAATGACACTATGGTAATACACCTTCAAGCAATTCCAGTATACCTAAAAATTCATAATTTAGGTGTTCGGATTATTGTACAAATACTCTGCTAGGGCTGAAAATAGGTGTATAGTTCTCATTTATGGCTTTGTGATGGGAGTGTTTGGAAGACTGACAAATCAGGCCCTTTCCAAACTGTGTAATAAGACTTTCCTGGATTTGCTGACAGTGCAGTTTGTGCTGTGTAATATGAATCACCACCATGGCCTGTACAAAACTGTTATTTATCAAAACTCATATGTTTGACTGTGAACATGTGCAATATCCTGGAGCTGCAGGATGGCTGCAGTTTTTGTTAGGTCTCAGTCACTACAGTTAAGTGAGCAGCCATAGGAGCTCTTTCTCAGTCAAACCACAATAGACTTGTCTTCTTTTTTGCTGTTTTACCTTCCTTACATTTATTTATTGACCACAAAACAATAATTGAAGGGGACTGTTACACCTTCTGCTGAAACACATATGAAGAGCTGCTGACATTGCTTTGCTACCAAATTATTTCACATTTATTCCACACCAAAATCCAGCCAGAACATAATCCCAGCTAGTACAGACATGGTGATGCAAGACCACAGTACGAATAATTGCAAAATATAGTGTGAAACTTTCCAGGCAGCATATGCAAAATTGCATTTTGCCACTCAAACAGTATCCTGAAGTATCACACTTGCTGCTGTGTAGGAATAAGAGGGCATCTAGTAGGGGGTTCATTGTGTCCTTCAATCAAAGCTTCTCCTTCTCAACAATCCCATATTTGGATTTCTTTTTTTCTGATGGTAACAGAGTAGTTTTCCACGCCAACAAATAAGAAAAAAAAGCAAAATATGATAAATATTTTGATATTTCCACAAGTCTGATGTCATGTGTAATAGTCCCATTCCTTTCTTTCTCCCTAACATCTAAGAGTATCTATAATTCCAGAGTCTTGCATGAGATATAAAAGAATCTAAAGCAGCATGATTTGAAGGAAAGTACATCTCTTCCTCCCAGAAAAATGTATTAGCTGCTGGATTATATGAAAAAAAATATTCCTTGTTCAAGCCATTTTACTCTAAAAAAACTAAACTAACCATTAAATCAAAGAGGATTAAGAGATTAAGTGAGGTTGGTAATTGAGAAACCCAGAGTGCACATTTTTCCCAAATGAATGTTAACAATTAATATTATTTTCATAATATTTGAAGGACTAAATTCTCCTGTGGCTTTCTACTTTTCTCACATCATCTTTCACCTTTCCATCTTTAATTTTCTCTTCTTTTTTTTTTGTTTTTTTTTTGTTTAGGTTGTCAGTCTTTCAGAGAATTATTTATTAAGATCTACATTGAAAACTACTCACTACTGTCTGAATAGGAAAGAGATAAAATGACACCAGATTATTCTGTGAATATATTTTTTCTGATATTATCTTATATTGCAGCTCTCAGCTCTCTGATTCATCCTCAGATCATGTGTCACAAATGTAGAATGTAATCATGGAGAACATGTGGTATCTTCTTACTGGTTTCTGTATGTACCAGTCATCACTGCAAACTAATCTTTGATCAGTAGCTACATTATCTTAGTACCATAACAAATATTGAAAAGTCAGGGGTTATTCAGAGCTACTGGAATATGGAATCAGTTATAATGAAAATGAGATACTGAATCCACGTTTCATTACAGAAATTGTAACATTTGCCCTTTATTTTGTGTTATGTCCTTTTAGCATTTATAACAGTTCTGCTTCCTTAAAAGTTTCATTGTGGTGTGCTCAATACTGTCAGGCCTAAATCTAGTGATGAGAAAACCAAAATCAATTATTGGAGAATCTAGTGTAGTCTTCTAGAATAAAAATTAGGCATGTGTATTACTGGATATTATCAAATTGTCCAATTTTTTTTAGAACTAGAAATAAATATAGGAAAGTTAATGTAGAATTTATCATAAAAATGAAAGATGGAGAAGATTAGCATGGAATGATCCCTATATTTAGTTTTTAT
This sequence comes from Malurus cyaneus samueli, assembly GCA_009741485.1. Classification (NCBI taxonomy): domain Eukaryota; kingdom Metazoa; phylum Chordata; class Aves; order Passeriformes; family Maluridae; genus Malurus; species Malurus cyaneus. Next base: position 5,933,521 of record CM019215.1, on the reverse strand, counting down.
TTTGAAATAAACTAATTCATCAAGCGCTCTCAATACTTCAGATATAATATTTCAGTGCCACAAAAATATACTTTTCAGATAAATTCTGCTTCTTTAAAAATTTTGCTGATGTCCTTGGGCACGTAGTGGTCTGATCATGTAATTTAAAGTATGCACTGATAGTATCAAGTGGTACAATTTATATTTTATAAAAAAACAACAATCCAGTTAACTTTCACCAGTCGTATAATGTAACTGATTAACTCTGAAAATAATTTAAACAAGTTTTTTATACATTTGAGTAGTTTAACACATTTATGTTTTTATTTATTTTCATTATGTATTTGTGCATATGTTAAACTCTGTAGCTAAAATCTACTTACGAAAGCAACAATATTTCCAGATAATGTCTCTACTATTTCTTCAGTAAAGACAGCTGCAATCTGACAAATTACAGAAGTAATCTTTTCATAGTACATAGTTTAGGGTCAAGAGAGATGATAAAAAGGAGTGAATAGAATTTCACTCTGTCTTAGCATTTGTAAAACCAAAGTTAATTAAAAATATCCATTTTATGCTAACACTCCAGCTGATACATTCCAAAGCTATCAGTCTCTTTTTGCTCCTTCCAAGAGTAGAAACAGTATGTTACAGAAACAGTAACTAGTTTGATCAAACTAAAGATTGATCAATCTTTTCTAATAAGAACGTAGGCTAGTAATGTAAATAACTTCATTGATGTTTTTGAGGCGTAGAATGGAGAAGAATAAAACTGAATTACTATTACATAATCTGATTAATGGTATTTCTCAGAAACTATCTTAATACCATATTTATTTTTATTACAGAAACGTGTGATATCAAATAATTACTTTCCTTCTGAGAAATTGAACATAAATTTAACTTCTGTTGTAGTTAAGCAAAAATTATACTTCAAATATATCATCTTTGAGTTATTTCACTAAGTCTTACAAAGATTTTCCAATTAGTTAAATTTCAGGAGTAGACCACAGAAATATGAGACTTGAAAATGGATGCTACAGAGGGTGTTCCAATAACCAAAGGAATAGGAACTCAAAAGACTGTGATTTCCTGCTTGGAAAATGAAGCAGAAGAGTTTTACTAGGTGCAGCAGAACACAGGGACATAGCAAGCTAAAACTACATTGGTTAAGTTGCTATGGAAATGCACACTTACACTTGATTCCTTGTTTCCCCTTTAGATCCCAAACCCAGGAGCTGTTAATGATATTGCTGGTGCCTGTGAAGATATTTATAAAGTCAGTCAACCCCTAATCCTCCCTGCAATAAGCTATATGCATTGAACTCCTCAGTTCAAGGGAAAGCATGAGCCTTTTATCATATTTGTTACTTCTTTGTGAATGCTTCCCCCTTTCTAGATGTCTTTGTTTAATTATGGCGAACAGAGCTAGACATGGTATTGAATATAGTCAAATAAATTTCAAGCACTAAATTTATGTAGTCTCATTGCTTCAGTCTAGATTTCCTAGGTTAGGTTAGAACAGACACAATGCATGCATTAAGTTCTGTTAATGCATGCATTAAGACAATTGGAGCCATGCGACAGAGAATGCATATTTGCTTCCTTTGACAAAGGAGTTGATGCTGTGGAGACTAAAAGGTTGCCAGGTCCTTCCTGGGCAGACATTCCAAAAAACTCTTATGTTAATCTCCCTTGGGGATGAGGTGGATGAATATTTTGAGGTGGAGAGCATATTCTAGATAGTTTGATTTATGCTAACTTGTGGACTTTGAACTCTTGCTCATTAATTGGGGTGTAGGAATTCCTGGGCAAATATCTTTGAATAAGCTTAGACCTGCTCGTTCTGTCAGGTATGTCAATATTTTTTGTTGCTGTTTTCATTGCAGCTGTTTAATTGTGCTAGCAAAAGTTACAATCTGCTGAATTACATAGCAGCCTGATGAAGGTCAAACTATGGGCCTCTAGCATCAGCCTAATTACTCGAATTATTTCAGCTCAGTGGACCAAGACATGGACAATCCCAGATGATGGATTTATATCCAAAGACTGATTTAGTACGGTTTATTATAGGGTGTGTTCAACACAGCACATTATTTCTGTCAGTTGCTCCTTTTAGACTTTTTCAGGCTCTATATTTCTCAGGCTAGAATTCTTCAAAATGTAATGTATTACAAAGAAGTATGAGTTTACATGTGACAGTACTGAAGAAGTCACCACTTGTTGACATAGCTTTAAATAATTTTTCACAATGGTTTGGAGTATTAAGTATTTTTTTTTTTTAATATTTTATATTCTCTTAACTTTTGGGCTTTTCTCTGATACTTTCCTGTGAAAGTCTTACCTTTACTCCAAAACTATTACTACACTTACCAGCTAAAACTCTTCATAGGACAATCCACCGAAACAATTAACTATACCAGTGGACAGCTCCTTTCTGGCCCTATTTGAAAAACAGGCTTTTGAAAAGATGAGTTGTGATTAGCTACTTTCCTGTCTTCCTATGTCATGAGTTCTCTGCAGTTCCTTCCCTTCAGGTTCTTTCTTTGTTTGCTTTCAGATGCAAAATACATATTCTAATACCCTTCTAAATTCATAGTAAAATATTATCATCACCCGAATCTATGACTATGCTTCCTGTATACCTGTACAGTCATGGAGTTGATGACTACTTATGCCAGGAAATGCCAGGAAAACTGGATCTCCTCTTCACGTATAATAGTTCGTAAGGAACTTTTCCATGGTTTCTTGATTTATTGAGGATTAGTAAGATATTAGTTAATGATCTGCCCATCTATTCTTTTTCTTATCACTCTAAGCCTTGTATTTAATATTACAGCCCCACCATGAAGCTTTTTAAAAGTATCAGCAAACTGAATTCTGTTCATCCATTAATGTAACTACAGCCAGGCTAGGCTGAGAGAGTGACTGCTGTTGGTGGGACAGATTGTCTTTCACTGTCTTGCCTCCCAAAGCCATTCTATGCAGTATAATTGATTCCACAGGTGCAGCAGTGGCAGCAGTTCCTCAGCTGAAATATAGAGCAATGAATTGATTTTTCAGCCTTAATAAACTGGTGTCACACACAAGCAAGCTAAACCTAGAGTCAACATTTATCTACATTTGTAGATAACAATATTGAAAATCTATGTCTGGTTGGTTTGAAAGTAGTAAGAAAAACAGACAATCAATGCCTTCCCTGAAAGTGGTGACTGTGAATAAAGTTTTAGAAAAGTTTTTGCAACTCCTCTGAAAAAGTATGGGATTGCATCATTTTTAATGATGTCTTTGAATGGTAGACTGCTAGTCAATGAAAGCCCTCTTTTCATTCCCAATATATATGGCGTTGCCTAAGTCAAAATGTCAATAAATAAATTATTCCTCTTGTTATTACGATTTAAAATACCTCTGTAATGGAACATCTGAGAAATCATTCTGCTAAGTTACTGAGATATTACTTTTTAAACTTAGTCCTTTCTGATGTCTCCATTTGTAAATACAGTTATGAAGATGCAACTTGAAGTCATCATGTGTAAGGAAGGTAGATATTTATTCTCACTGAAAAATCAACATTTAAAGAAATATAAGATGTATGTGCAGTATTCTTGATCAATAAAACAATAAAATAGAATAAGTAACTAATGCATATAATTTAATGATAATGCTATAAATGTTACTTTGGTCATTTCTGGTTCAAAGATGAACTTTCTTCTCCAAAAGTAAGGTATATTCTGTTAAAAGACAAGAACAATCTTTGTCATAATGTCTATATGTATACAGGGGAATGGAATTTTTTCACTTCATCCAGACCTAACTTCAGATTTTCAAATTTTAAAGTTTTCTTTCTTTTGGCAACATAACCCTTTTTGTCACTGTCGCTGACTCTGAATACCGAAAACAAGATAAAATATGGTAGGATCAAGCCCACTAAGGTAAGTATGGCTCAAATGTGTGATGGTGAATTACATATACAAAATCTGAGTAAAGTTTTTGTATCATATGTAGATGCTTGCCCTGCCTTTCTGAAGGAACATTCTGTCCCATTGTAACATTAAATAGGATGGGTATTGTTGGAAAGGAGAATTTAGCCATCAGTGAAATCATCAGCAACAAGCTGTCCAAGCTGAGATTCATTCTGGTATAACTTCATATTTTAAGCAATTACTTGTACTGTTTCACATTTTCTGCTGTTAAGCAAGTTTCTGGTTCTTACTTTTTCCTTTGTTTCCTAATATAAATTGTTTGTTCTTACTAGTGAACAAAATCTTAAAAGTATCCTCTTCCTTGCAAGAATTCTATTTCCTCTACCCCTTTTCTTTTTTCCTCTTCAAAAGCATTTGGACATAATGAGTGCCCAGATCCTGGAGTGCCAATCAATGCTCGGCGTTTTGGTGACAACTTTCAGCTGGGGAGCTCAATTTCTGTTATATGTGAAGAAGGATTTATCAAAACACAAGGAACTGAAACAATTACTTGTATGCTAATGGATGGAAAAGTAATGTGGAGTGGACCTATTCCTAAGTGTGGAGGTATGTATAATATTTCTTTCTAATTCAGGAGAACTTGATGTAATGTGCTTCAGATTGTAACCAAATGTAGTTGAGATTTTTGCAAATGAATAACACAAAGCTCCTGTTATTGCTGATACAATATTAGATTAGAATGAAGAGGTTGATCTCTTTTTGGGTCTTAAACTATTTAAGATGTTTTAGCCCTCTGTTGCAGTACTTGTGTTTCTTGTCTCAACAGTGACTTCTAGGTTGTGGAAAATTCTCTTAGCAATTGTTCTTTCCTTTTATAAGAAATTAAGTACTTCCATGCATTGGAACCTAAAACCACAGTGTCATGTCTATTTCCTTCGACTGTTTATACTAATGACACTAGAATATAACCTTTGCTTCATTGCTTCTCTATATTCTAAGATCTTCTTACTAAAGGGGGAAAAATTAATTCAGCTGTTTGTAGTGATTAAAATGTTTTTTATAATAAATTCTAATATAATCTCTGCTTTATGACTTTTTAGTTTTTACTTTAAAACAAATGTCTAGTTCTTATTTTTACTATGTAACCGCCTTCCTGACAAAATTTGCACAATTTTAATACTTATAATATGCTTTGCATCCATGTTTACTTTCTGGGGTGAATGATTATTGTTTCATTGATATACGGTGCGTCAGTTTCACTAGACAAGGTAGGCTATAATACCTTCACTTTTTTATAAGGTTCATGGATCTGCACAACACTGCTGATGAAATATCAGGGGGCATTTTAAATGTTACATTAAAATCTTAAATTACTAGGAATATTTTTAAGTGTCAGTCCATGCACAATGATAATCTGATCCGTAGGTGGTCTGAGACTCTGAATAGAGCATATATTGAAATCCTAAAGTTTGATACACAGGTATATTTGAATGAGATGGTTTTTATCAGCTGCAGAATTAGATATATTTTTCAAATATATGATAAAATTGGAAGGCAAATGAAAATATTTTTATACTAATAATTTAATTTGGTCTGTTAGAGTGTTCAGAAGTTTTATTGACTGTGTACACATTGTAGTCTGCGCACCAGGGCTGTTTGATATAAGCTCTACATACACCTCATAATTTCTTTGTCATATGCATAAAGTTAAAGGCATAAGCTCCACATACTGACTAGGAATGTGACTGCTGTGCAGTTTTCCTTTCCCTTCAGAAATGTCAGGAATTCCACTATACGGGAAGGAGCTATTAAATAATAAATTTGCTGCAAATGAACAGGGTCAACATACTCCTTTTTCAAGGGCAATCCTGGGCACCTCCCAGCCCTGCCCATGGTCCAGGATCCTCTTTCAGCTCAGTCACTTGGCTGTCACCAGACCCCTTTCCTGTAACCAATCCTGTTCACTTTTCTCAGGTGGAATTGGATCTGTCTGTGAAGGCACTAACTCTGTGTGTGCATGTGTGTGTGTGGGTATATGTGCATAAGTGTTAATCCCTGGTTCTTGGCTTCTTTTCTTTAGTGGAGAGACCCTGCTTTTGCTGTTCCCTGCTGATTTTCAGTTTGGGATTCCTGTTCTCATGCCTTTCATATTTCCCGAGTGAGGGTTATATGAGGATTTTCCCATAATCTCTTGTGATATTGTGCTGTTGTATCCATACAGAAGTTTGGTCTTCCTGCATAACCCCTGTAAGATTTAATATCCTGCTATTCCATAGCATTAGTGATAAGCTCTTCAAAAAAGCATGTCCGAAACTATGAATCTACAAGATGTTTAGTGATTCTGTAAATATCCTGTCATCCTAAAAGCTTTTTCCATGCTCACATACAGAAATTTCCTCTTTCAACCCCTGCACCTCTCTATACAGAGAAATAAATACAAATGACTTAGTGAGAATTCTTAGCTCAGACTGAGATTTTCTTTTGCGGTTTGGCATAGCCCTGTGTTTGATAAAGAGATTCTGGTTGAAAACAGAATAATAAATAAACAACATTTAGTTGTGTTATATGTCAAGAGCTTCATTTTGAACACGTGGACATTGGGTATGAATCTGACAGATTCATCAGAAACATCAAATAGAACTATTAGAAAGAAAAGGGGATGAAAATCAGTGTGAAAAGGTCAGGGAAACAATTCTTTGGCAAGAAGACTGGAGAGTTTTATTTTCTAAAAAACAAGACTCTCTTTAAGATAAACTCCATAGCTCAGCTATTATGAAGGGAAGTCTCCTGGGTTTAGGAAATCAACATGTGATGGCGAAAGTCAAATACAAAAAATCCATTGAATATTTATCTGTAAGAGCCATAATCAGGGGACAGGTAAGAAATACTTTAAGAAAAACCAGCAACCAAATTCCTAAATAAAATCCAGTTCTAAATGCAAAGAAAAATTATTCCAAATTTAGGCAGTCTTATAGTGTGCATTATCTTCAATGCACAATTCATAGTAATAGAAGAAGTAATTGGGGCTTTTTGTATTCTAAATGCAATCTGTGTCATGAAAATTTGTTGAGAATATGGAACTTTGTACAAGTTTAGTTATGCTGTGTTCTAAATATGGGTGTGTACTGGCTCACAATAAGGCCATCGAGTTCCTCTTCTTGTCAATATATTTTATAGGCTCCATATGTACTATGAATATGTATAAGTGCTTACATACAATAAAATATAAGGATTATGAATGATGTAGAGTTAGCCTTCTGGTTGTTGTGGTATACATGAGTTTAAGTACCTTATTGTTTGTCTGGTACTGTTCAATGAAGGTTGTATGAAACAGAAACTCTAACTCAAAAGGTGAGAAGGCCCACTTTAGATACATCAGTGAGTAGAAAAGGTAATAGACATCTGCATATTTAAAAGTCTTCGCAACATATTGAATTCTGAACTCTGGAAGTTCTAGAAACCCTTCTTTTTCCTACACAATTGGGGAAAGATGAAGCATTATGCCCTAAAAAATATTTAAAATAACATATTTACAGCAGTTCATAATTTTAATATAGAACCTCGGTATTCTCCTAAGAGAAATGAACATCAGACAAATGTGTAATAATTCATGGTCTTCAACTTGAAGTTGTGTCAAAGAGGGCAAAAATAATCTATTTTTCGCAATGGAGAAGTGTTCAGCATAATATAGACAATTATATGTACTGTGCTACTTTGTCAAAATGAGCAACCAAAATGTTTTGGCGGGCTTATTAGGTAAAAAAACAAAACAAAAAACAAAAAAAAAAAAACAAAACCACCAACCAAAAAAAACCAACCACGACCAGAAATTTAAATACTATCCATTTTTTATCAGAAAATGTTGTGTATTTTACACTATTTTTGCTAGAGACACTAACTTGTCAACAGTACAGTGAGACCTTCCAACTTCTTTGTGATATATAGTGATATGCATAGCTAGCTGTGACACAGAGCACTTCCGTTGTTTTTTGGTTTTTTTTTTTTTGTTGGAGTAGCCTTGTTTGCATAAAGACCTCTGGAACAATGGTATTGTCAAACTCTATGGTGCATCTTTCTCTTTGAAGTAACATGATTTGGCTCTCTGTCTAAATCGGAAAAGTCCTGAGTATCCGGTGGACACCAGGTTAAATGTGTCCCTGCAGCAAAGAAGTTCAGTGGCATCCTGGGCTGGATGAGGCAAACTGCTGAGCAGGTTGAAGTAGGTGGTCTTTCCCCTCTACATGAGCAGTGTCTGTAGAAGAGTATAATTACAGTATTTATATATATTTCCAAATAGAAAAAAAAATCAACTAATCTTGTAAGAATGGCAAGCATGTCTTTTTCATGAATGAGGTATTTGTACTACCAACATGCCAAACAAAATGTATGTGGTACGACAGTGGATGCATGTCAAAGTTAAGATAACAGTTCACTAGTTTTTGGCTTCGTACTCAACTGAAACTTTAGAAAGTTTTTAAATCTCCCTGCCCACAATTAAAAGCGAAAATATTAATACTTTGTAGGGACTATATTTTATATTCTTGAATGCATAAAAATGTACTATACATGCAAGAATACAGTAGGAAAAGAAAACCTGTTTCAGAAATATTGAACAGTTTATTTCATCTTTTTACGGTCTCAATTCAGGTTTCTCCATCTAATTCTGAATGACAGAAACTGTCAGCTTTGAAGCCATTGCATCTTCCTGCTACTGGATTTCCAGTATTTGTTCATTCTAGTTGTCCTGTATTGAAAGTGAAAGTTGTGAATTGCATCTAATAAATATGTATTACTTACCTGTCTCTTTGTTTCATTTTTAGCTCCATGTGGTGGGCATTTTTCATCTCCAAGTGGAGTAATCCTCTCTCCAGGCTGGCCAGGGTATTATAAAGATTCCTTGAATTGTGAGTGGGTGATAGAAGCTGAACCTGGACACTCTATCAAAATTACATTTGAAAGGTCTTGGCTAACATTTTTCTTTATAATGTTTTCCGGTTTTTACCCAGAAGCAAGAGTTATTAGCTTTATCATAACATTAACTTGCGCTCTCTCTAAAATCAAGCAATTGTATTAATCAGGTAGGACTTTCTGAAACTCCTTCAGAGCATAGATATTATCTTCAGTGTAATTTCTACTTTGAAATGCTGAAAAGCTTTTGAAATTTCTACCCTCTCGCCCGTCTGGCCCAGTTAAAAATGTTCTCTGTTTTTAAATATTAGCATGTTTCATTTGCTTGTAACCATATTGCTATGATGAATTACAATTACTATGCTCTTTTTTTTTCCTCTCAAAACCACATAGTCTTCAACTCTGAAAATCTGAATCAACTGTGAAAATTAAAGACATTCATATTTTTATCCACTCTGAGTATTATCAAATCAACTGATCTATTACTGTGAAAGGACTTTGTGCTCTCAGGATGGAGCCCCAATTCTCCAAATTACTGCAGCATTCCACTTTTCCTAGACTGATGTCTGTTAGTAAGGTCCCTTCCTAATTCTGAGGATTGAAATATGATGAGCACTTTACATTTCCCATGGTGGCAAGATGTTAGCATTTAATTTGAGCTCTTTATCAGAGAGCAAGACAGAAAATGCAAATAAGAGTGCTATTCTTTATACATTTTAATTTTAAATATTTGTAATTTTAAATATTAATAAAATTAAAGGACAATCCAGTAAAAAAAATGTCATTACTGATCAAAATTGTAGGGTACAAATATACAAGTACTTTTATGCAGCATGTTTTGATTAGGCCTGCTCACACTTGACTTAAAAGAAGGTATTTCTTCATTTTAAGACATTTCAAACTTGTTTTTAGCAATGGATTAAATCCATATTCTCTTGGCAAAATTTATCTTTGCAGCAAGATTTTTAAATTCTCTTTTTTATACTATAGCTTACATTGTAATAATGTGTACATGGGACAATGAAAACAATCAAAGGACAGGTAATATGTATACTTCAAAGTCATTTTCTATCCTTAATATCACATTAAAACTAGTTTTCCAAAATCATTAGTATATCACTTAAAATATTTATTTAACAAATTTTTACCAACTAGAATACAGTAAAAAGTTTAATAACTCCCTCCTGCTCAAACGTCTGTTAAATTTCTGAAAAGAAACTGACAGTTTCAAATAGTTGATTTTTTTTAATTCAGCAATTCGTTCAAACTACACTTTTGATATGGACAGTCATTTCAAAAGTGAAAAGCATTTGCCTTTATATCTGCAAAATACAATGCCAGCTGCATTTTCTTTCTTTACATCTGAGTTTCACTAAATCTGACAGTCTCTTGCATACACTTTTTGTTTGTAATGCATCAATGCCTTGTCATAAAATTGCACAGCTTTATTAGTCTTCTAAGTAAGAGCAATAAGAACAAGATGTGGTCTCTTTGGATCACAGAGAAAGCTTCTATCCTCTATATGAAACTTTTTTTTCCCATTGCTGCTCAGTTTTGACACTCTTGTCACTTGTCAGAAATTGGTCTGGAGTGCACATTGCTCAGATTCAGCAATCCAGAACGGCCCTACTCATGTATAGATGGGCACTCCTATGTATCTCTGTGCAGAAGTACATGTAAAAATACATCTATGTATGTTCACAAAGGTGCTCTTACATATAGTTACATGTCTGGATGTAAAGAAAAAGTTATTCTATAAATGAAATGATGATGAAATCTTTGTAGTATACTGAAAGAAAACATTTTTTAAACTACTGTTATGTTTTTTTTTCTTAGACTTTATTATTTTTCACATAATTTAAATTTGAATCTGAGTCATTAATACAGTAGCTTTTTAAAGATTTATTCTAGTTTTGGCAATCCTTGTTCTGCTGCTTCTGCTTGCAAATTTTCAGCTGCACTTTCTTAAAACAAAATGATAATTTTTTGAAATATACACTTTTAAAACCATAGCCAAATTGACTTTCCTATATGATTAAAAATTAAAAAAACCCTCCTATTTTGCCCAGTTCTTTACATTTCAGCTTTGTCATGAAAAACACATATTTTTTCTCACCTTTATTAGTTCAAATACCAAAACTTCCACAATATATGTAGTTATTTGAAAGATTTTTAATTTCTTTGTCATGGAAATTTATGATACATGTCTAGAACCTCTAAATAACTTCTGGGTTTTCTAAGTTTCTCATTTGCGGAGCAGTTCCCTTTTAATTTTCCTACCTTCCTATATCTTTTCTCTTGCAATATTGGATGGGAGTGAGGTGCTGCATTCCATGACTTGTATGCTTAAGTGTTCCTGTGCCAAGGAGACAGAGACATGAAAAGAAGGAGATCTACAGAAAAAAAAACAAATAAAAATAACTATTAACGTTCATGCTTTCAGCATGCAAAAATAACTTTTACATATATTCTTACATTATTGTGAATGAATATTTTAAAGTGTTTATTCCTGTTCTACAGGCATAGCTAAGATAGGTAATCTGTTGGTATTCCATTATAAATCAGTGTATTTTTAGCCTCAATTGAAATGACAGAAGTGAGAAATAACAGTGCGATCCTTCATTGTAATGAAGTGTTTATCATGAAGCTTAATTATGAGTATTTAAATGTGAGAGATGCTGATAGCAAACTACTGATTGGAGCACTAGTCACATTTGTCTGTTGAGAATATACTGTGCAGCAGGAAATCCTGACACTGCACTAAGTTTATAGGCGTGTCTCTTAGAAACAAAGATGTGTGCTGTAAATATTCAGACAGTTTTATCTATTCAAACAAGACCTCTTAAAGAGACTCTACAAGAGTAGCACCTCTTGTGTTAAAACTTGTTTTGCTCCTGTCTCCTTGTGAGTCCTCAATAAGAATAGACGTCACATAGGAATCAAGACATCCAGGTTAATTAAACAATAGTGATCAGTTAAGTAGGAAAGAACATTGAAAGGGTCTTACATGAGCACCAAGTGTTTCTTATTCAGTTTCCTGTAGTTCAGTTTCCTATTGTTTCCTCATATCAGGGGAAAAAGAGTATGTAAATATATCAGATACGCTGAGCATCAGGAGGAAAGATATTGAAGGAAAAATTGATGTATGCATCAGATTTATAAATTATATTTAACTTGACCAGTTTTTGAGCCAAATGATCAAGCAAAGACATTGAACATAATCTTCCCTTTAAATTTGTTTCAGTTCATCTCAAAAATGGTTCTTACGTTTTCTTTCTTAGGTAATTATTCATTTTTTAATCTTCATATTTTTCTGCTGTTTGTGGTAGGGCCTATAGTCCAAGTACTTATAAGAGGATTTCTTTTATGTCTTTGGAGATTCAATTTAATTTCAGCTTGACTTTACTGGCCTTATAGTTGCATTACTTTTATAAGGTCTGTGACTTTTTATCCCTTTGGTCTCAAGTATGCTTTTGATATAGGTGCTAAGAAAGCAGAGCAAGAATAAATAATGTTTCCAAGAACCTTCGGTGTTATATGGATTACTGAAAAAAAAAATAAAAAAAAGAAAAAAAAAAAAAGTACTGTAAAGAGCGAGTTATTGCCTAGTAGCTTTCCAGCACCATGTCATTGTGAGTTCATGTAGGAACTAACAAAACCCAAAATTTTCGGTTTTCCGGCTTCTAAGATTATCCCACTTCATTTCTGTAACTTCCTATTCCTTTAGTTCTGTGCTCTTTTATATATTATTTAGTGGGAGAAGAACATCAGTAAAAGAAAACACATGTTTTGTAGGTTTAATTTATCTTCTTGTCTTTTGCCAGACTGCTTTAGATCTTTAGGCTCAGACTCGTGGGACATAAATAGTGAAATATTGAGTTCTTCAGTACACTGGCTTTATTCGTGCAGTTCTTTGAAAGGATTTCACAAACTGGAATTAGGCATCTAAGTAAATCAGAGAGAGAATTAAGAATATCTGAAGGGTCCTTGTAAGATTCTGCTGGTAATTGTTGCTTTTTAATACTGAGAAGGTTTTTCGATAGTCCATCGAAGTCCAGTATAAAACAGTATGATTGATCTAAAGTCTGTCATAGCAAGAAAGAGATAAACCACTGTCAAAATACCAAACAGGTGTTTGGAATTGCTGATACCATCTAAAACAAGACAAGCAGGGAGATATCTAGCAGCACTATCACACTCAGCTTTTCCTTGACAGGGACAAAACACATGCTGTATTTAAACAAGTGTTTTATTTTTTCTAGTGCTTTCTAAAAAAAGTTTTTAGTTGTGGGGTTTTTTTCTCATAACTTCTGCCACTGCTTTGGACTCACTTTTAGTCTCAGCTGGCACAAAGCCACTGGATTCAAGAATCAAATTATTCTATCCCTGGTAATAGATGATGTAAAGTAGAAACTCAAAAGTATGATTCTTTGATAATACAAAGTACCTGATGATATTTGTACCGAATGGATCAACATACGCTCCATATAATTTACTTAATTATTCAAAAAATAAAAGTATTTTTGTGTTATCAAATAGTATATGCAAGTAATATTAATTTTTATTAACAACCTATGTACCTCTGGCTTTGTTTCTGCAATACAAATTAGCTCTAGGAATTTAAATTTATTTCTCATCTTGCTAAGGCACTAACTTGAATTTTTTTTATTGTATAAATTATATGGGATATTATTGTATTGATATTTAAAAATAGATATATGGAGAAAAAAATTATAATCAGTAATGGTGCATTGTTTAAAAACACAGGTTTACTGAATTTGTTTTAACTGTCTCTTTAAATTAGTGCCTCTGTGTGTTTACTCAATTCCAGATTTCAGACTGAACTCAATTATGATGTTTTGGAAGTTCATGATGGACCAAATTTATTATCTCCACTTCTGGGATCTTACAATGGTACACAGGTCCCACAATTTCTGTTTAGCAGTAGCAATTTCATGTATCTTCTCTTTACAACTGATAACAGTCGTTCTAACAATGGATTCAAAATTCACTATGAAAGTAAGTAATTCTAAACTGTATTATTTGATTTCCCCTCCCCTTCAGTGCCTACCCTTGTCATATACAGATGTAATCTCGGGTAAATTCCTGTCATTTCTCAATCTGAGAAAGATTTAGCAATGTTAAACTGAAAAAAGTATTTTTTTTTATTTTATTTGATGTCATTTATGTACTGCTCTGTGCTTTAAGAATCAAAAGATGAGACTGAGAAGCAAATACCTTTATTCTGGAAGCTGCTTTTATGTCTTATATTCTTATATTTTATACAATACATTTTTGTCTGTGTAAGACATCTTGAGATCAGGAAGATTATGAAAATATAAGAAAATCACTGAATTAGTGTTGAGATCAGGAAGATTATGAAAATATAAGAAAATCACTGAATTAGTGTTCTGGTTAATATATCTGCAGCTCTAACTGAGGGTAGGGGGAAATTCAGTTTACATAATGACCTAAAAATCAGGAAATGGAATTGCTTGATTATCGATTTTTAGGGTTCTCAAAACTTGCTTATATGATATGTTTTAGATACAGAATTTTTTTGTCCTTATCAAAGTTACATATACTATGCTGCAGAAAGTATCTGTAAGATTTCATACTTAATGGATTATTAAAATTAATCTAAGTTGAAATATTGTAATTAAATTTAAATTTTGTCTTTCTATATGTCAATGTCATTGTAAGCATTCCTATTAATATGAGAAATAATATTTTTACTGTAATCTGCATCTGATTTGCTTAGTAAGGGTTGTAAGCACATTGTTTGTCCATTCCTGTTTGATACTTCTGCTTTACCAATATTTTGGTACCAAAAATACCAAAAATTTAATTATACTGATATTGAAAAACATGCATGGAGTTGATGTTGCCAGATAAAATTTGGATTGATGTGAACTCCAGTGAATGTTAAGTTCATGCTGTTTATTGAAAAAATGTCTGTTATTATACCAAAATTATTAACTGTCCCAGCATTCATTCTCAAGCTTCCCTTTTTATCATCTACATTATGAACAAGTGATAATTTTTTTAAGATCTTATCCATTGTGAAGTTTGAAGAGAGGCTGCCTTAACACATCAGGAAAACCAGATTAATATTGCCAGCAGTGAACAGTAAATTTTTAGAAGAACTGAATGATGTTCAATAGTAGAAACAATTCTTTGGGAAAGTTAACAGCAAAAAGAGGAAATCTTATTCCAAATAATTAACTGTTTCAAGTAAGTGAATTTGGAAGGAAAACCTGAAATTTCTTTATAAATGAATTCTTGAATTTCATTATAAAATCCCATTTTTTGGTAAAATTGATTCACACCCCACAGTTCTCCTTACACTAGTGGAGAATAAAAGCTAAATTTATACTGTCAGACAACATTGATAATATATGTTCTTGCCATTTATACACAAAATAAACAATTTTTAGTAGTTGCTTTTTTGTTTAATAGCCCCTTTTTATACACAGAGGTCTAGTACTCATTTTATTTTTGCTTAATTCTTACTAGTTTCTCATCTTGTATTATCCAGTGAAATCCACTTCTATTTTCCTTTTTGGGAGTAATAATTATAATTATCAATGGTCTCCTAATCATCATTTCTCCTCCCTTCAGATATTGTATTGAAAGCTGCGATCTTTTATGTGTTCTTAACTTTTATGCTAGTTATAGCTTTCCACACTGAATTTCTTTGTRACGAAGGATATTTTATGACTTCTGCGTAGGAAGGAAAGAAATAATACCCATAAAAAATCTTAAGCTGAATACTTCTTATAATTTACTTACTTGTTATTATTCATAGAGGGTTGTTTTTTTTTTCTGATTATTTTGTACTGAGCTCCTTTATATGAGCTTTTTATATTAACATCTCACTGGGAAATAATTGAAAATTTTTAATTTTTTAGCACACACTGAAATTCCCTTTATCAAGTCCTGCTATTTTTTATATTTTTCTGCTATTCTTTATCTTCTCAATGTCTTACATACAATAACACTAGGTATGAATGTGATTTATGTAAATAATTTATCTATGTAAGTATTTCAAATATCAGTAGCAAAAGAAATGAAAATAATTTCAGCTTTGCTAAGACATTTTGTGCTAGGAAAATTAAACACTGAAAATCAGAATTCTGAGTGATGATCAAAGCTTTTCAATATCAGCATCAGGTATGAAATCACTTGATGTTACTGACATAGGATCAAACTAAATGTCCTGTAAATTATGTGATATTTTTCTTGGTTTTCTCTGCAACAGTTGTAGGAATTAAATTGTTATCCATAACTTCTTATAAATGTAACATGGAGAAGAATAGTGGAAAGATAATTCACTCTAAATGCATGATAATAAACCATGAAGCCTTCACCTCCACTCACATCACAACCAATTACTTAAATTAATTTTAAAAACTTAAGTCTTATATATTTAACTTTCTATTTTCTTTTCTTTCTGTCTCTTTTTTTTTTTTAATCTAGGTGTAAGTATACTTACTCTTGTTTGGATCCTGGCATACCTGTGCATGGACGTCGTTATGGACATGACTTTTCTAGGTTCTCCCACTCTCGTCTCATTTAGTTGTGATCCAGGTTATAGGCTGAGTCATGAGGAGCCTTTACTATGTGAAAAAAATCACTGGTGGAGTCACCCACTCCCAACTTGTGATGGTAAGGATGAACAGATTTAACACAGAGTACTTTTATTAGTCAAAATTACTTAAATACCAAAGCTTGTAAAATCTATATTTTTAGGAAAGAAGAAGAAGAGTTGGAGGAAATAAATGTCATATATCTTTGTGATGAGACATGTAATCATAAAAACAGAGAATGATATATAGGTGTTTAGTCCTGCAGATTAAATATATGTCTGCCTGAATTTATGTAACTGTCAACTGATTGCAAGGTTTATGTATATCTGGTTTTAAAGCACTTATTACAGCCTACAAATATTTGTGTTTGGGTGTCCACCTATGAACACAGAAAACATGAGAGGAAGTTTATTTACACCTGACTCAAAAACTGCTTTTTCTCCTGTTTCACGATGATCACCATGTTTCTGACTTGTTAGTAGGGCTTGAAATCTTTCAGTCACTGTGGGAATTTATTAAGCCACATTATATCTGATGATTAAGCATCTGATTATTAAACCAGACAAAAGTGGGATCAGGTAACAGGTTTCCACCGTATCATTAAATCTTAAAAATTTCCAGTATTTTAAGTCATCTCTTGTAATCTGAATTGTTTGTTTTAGTGTTTTCCCAGTTGGGGTGATACCAATTATGCATAATATTGAGAAAGTTGATTCTATGTTCATTATGTTATGTTATTTGAGATGCTTTCATCTTAAAACAATTTCCCTCCTTGGAGCATAACACATGTTAAAAATATTTTTAGGAATAATGTAACCATTTGATCCTAGGGTACTACTATTTGACCAAAGAAAATCTCTTGAGCTTTTATGAACTACAGAATGTACACAACAGTATATTTTTCTTATAACAGTTCTTAGTGTCTCAGGACCCTCAGAAAGGAAAATCTGAATGAAGACTGATGAAGAAGCTCTCAGAACCATGTGTGATTTGCCATATAGAAACCCATTTGTTTCACTGTATTACTTTAAAAAACAGTAGTGACTTCCTTGGACTTCAGATTGTTTAATTCAGAAATGCTTTGGGTTTTTATATTTCAGTAAGTTGAAAGTGTCAGTATGTTAATACTCAAAATCTCTGGTGGTTGAAAGGGGTGTGAATAATCACTTTTCTGAAACTGGCCCTCTAGTTCTGCAAGCCCCTTTTCTAAAAGATCTATCTCAGTCAAGATCTTACAATGAGGAATTGCAGGGTTCCCACAGTTTGCAGTCAAGGGGACTATATTTTGCTGAATAGGCTGTAAAACTGAGATGTGTTTTCTCATAGTGATAGGCATTAGATGATAACCATGTAAAACAAACAATATTAACACACTCCCTATGAATACTGTGCTCTGATGTATAATAAACTTACATACTATGATAAATTTCTTTTTAAAGATGCTGAACTAGCTTACAATTCATTAAGTAAATGAGATTTCTTTTTCTCCAGAGCACATTGCTAAATGGCAATTGTCCATTCAATAAATATGCTCTAAAGGTAGGATTGAGTACATTTATTCTACTAAATTTAATCAGTTTATGGTTGATATAATTTTAATTTCATTGCTGAATTTCTTTGTTGGAATGTTTTTTAAACAATCCAGAGTCCTTGCACCCCAGGGAAAAAAAAGGGCATTTGCTAAATGGGCTGTTCTTTGCATAAACTGCAAGTATGGGTTTGTATTAATCATGCCTCTAATAAACACATCAGTCACTATTACTGTTCATTCAATATGTTATTCTGATGGTTTCTGAGGAGAAGAATTCTTTTTTGGTTATTCTTAGTGTGTGCAATTTGGAGGAGTACAAAAGGAAAAATTTTAGACTTCTTAAAGCAAATTCTTCCTCAAAGTAGACCGTGGTGTTGACTGAAACTGTGTTCTTGGAAGGAGTGTAAACTAATTTTTTCGTGATATGTTTGTATTTTGCGCAGCTAAACATCACAAAAGAAAGAAATAAAATGAGTCTTACTGAGAAAGTACTGCTTGTATTACATTTATACCATTCCCATTTGCCAGCTACATATCATTCCCTTTTTACCTGTATATCAAGAAAGTCCTGAATTTCCTGACTATAATCTCCACTCAGCACTTAACTAAAAAGACTAAATTATGTGTTATAATGTCCTTTCTGTATGAATACTGTAAGAGAATTTTGCTTTTAAGCTTTGAATATGTGGGAGGAAACCTATTCTACCCATATGAATTACTGTATTAATCCCATCCATAATCACAGGAAAAGGAATGTAAAAGTTAGATACCTAATTAAGAGTCTAAAGTGCTCTATATTCCCTTCATCATAATATGAAATTGAATCCTAATAGATAATTCTTATTCATTATTTGAATTAAAAAAAAAATATTGTCATTCCACCTGATCTTCATTTACTTAAGAAAATTAAAAAATAGAATGAAAACAATTCAAGCAAGATAAAAAACCTTTTATGTTTATGTTGAAAATCCATAGATGTTCAAATGAATCAGCAAATATGACTTACACAGTTCATGAGGAACATATTCAGAATAATGCTGAGGTGTTATGACCTTTCTGCTGACATCTCTAAGATAAAAATAATACTTCCATTAAAACACAGATTTAAAAAAAAACTACTTCAAATATTCCGTGTGGTAGAGGCCAGAATTGGAAGTGGAGAGCATGTCTGGTCTATTTTAAATTTAAATAAGACAGTAAAAATACAAGTTTGTATTGTGAGTAATCTAGGCTACACTAGTTTCTGTTAAATTAATCTCTCGTGAAATATAACTCAAGTACAAGGTTTCTTTCCTGAAGCTGAATATGTTAATTTAATGTTCATTTCGTTATTTATTTACCCCTACTGAACTACATCCCATTTTAAGATACATTACATTTTCTATAATTAGGAAAGACAAATGATAAAGTTTCTTGGTCTATGAAGCACAGTATATAAGATTCAAACTCTAATTCACCATTTCAATAAATTTACACTCTATTTTATATGTCACTTTTTATTATCGAATTGCAGAATAAATGAAAATCATCTTCGAATTATACTTTCAGTTGGAAGTCAGAGTCGATTAGGCAAATTAATGTAATGAGACCTCTGTGTTTGTGCACATATATATTTGTATTTAGAGTTAGAGCTACACCAACATGTTTCCATATAAATAATTTCTTTGCAGTTTTTTCTAAACTAGCATATGTTATTAGTCTTCTTCAATGAAAACTAATTGCTATTACTAATCAATTATAATTGTGTTTTCTCTTCCCATTACCTCTGAAAACCAAGTAGTTTTCAATTATTTGTACTTACAACAAACTGAATTTATTGAAAAAGCTTTTTTTTTTTTTTTGGTGAAGTTTTGCTTTTTAAGATTATTTTATCTTTCCTGAGAAAACTGAGATATATCATTGCATGTTAACATCTGAGTTGTGGTTGGTGATCTATGGGTAGTCTTTTGAAAATCTTTACATAAGAAAATGATAGGTGGTACCATTTAAAATGTGAAAAATATTAATTTCACAGTTATCACCATCTTCAATCAGGCTAAAAAAGTAAAACACATTAGGTTTTGTATTTCTTTTTACTGAATTACTAGTAACACTATTGAAATACATGGAAAATACATTTATTATCTATCTATATATATATATATAATATAATTTTGTCTTGATTTACTAAAATACTCATACAATCATATTTTCTGTCATTTTTGAATATGGGGACCCCCTTCTTCTCACATCCAGATTTCTTGACATTTCATATTACTATGCTCTTCATAATTTGACACTGATTTGTGTTACATCAAAATGAAGCAGTTTTAAACAGATAGTAAATTATATTTGTAGACCTCAGGTGACAGTGAACATGATTAGTGGTTGTTGAGTTTTATTGAATGGTACAAAAAGCAAAATTTAAGAGGGTTTTCTGTGAATAAATGTTAAGCTAGCTATACAGGATGGCCCCTGCAGGAAGAAAACATGCAAATTGACTTCTGCAGTAAAATATGTTAGAACCACAACAGAGGGGGTGTGAGAAGAAAATGGAAAAAAAATTCCAAAATTAACCAAATATGAACAAAACTGTCATAATCTATTGTGTCGTAGCAATATGTTTCTGTAGCATAGCTGCTGTGATAAGACAGCTAAGTACTTACAATTGTTTATGCAGGGGTGGTAGAGATGGAAAACATATCTTACTGAAGTAGATTAAAAAAAAAATGTCCCATTACTGATTCAAAATGATAGATTCTTATGTGGTTCCCCAACCTTTTCAAGTGAGACCCCAAGAGGGAACAGAACACAATGACAGTTAAGCAGAAGATCAAATGGGTAAAACCAGACCATGAATAAATTTAGGCTAGAAATTCTAAGACTAATTCTAGTATTACAATATTGATTTCCTGTAACAGTTTTCTAGTAGCTTGAAATATGGCCTGAAGTGGGATTTTGCTATGAATGACACAAGTCAAGTGTTTTTATTACAATTATTTATGTGTTTTAGGGATGAAGCTTGACTCATGTCTGCCGCTGAGACACTTACTAGTAGCCTGACTAAAGGTTCTGAAATTGTTCGGGCAAATAGTATTTTTAAAACATATGTTGTGCCATTATCTACACTAGGTTTGCTTGCTGTCACTTTTTTTTGATTGATCATGTTACTGAGAAAAATGAATGCAATAAAAGAAATACAATAAAATAAAGTCTATGTAATGAACCAAATACTGTAAGAATTTATTTCAGATGAACATCTGAAGGAGTCACAAAGTCCACTATTAAATTAGAATCTTCATTCATTGTTATCCCAAACTTGCTTCTTAAATTGTTATATCATTTCTAATCACCATCGTGTTGTAGAGGTGCTTTATACTGTACTTCCGGGTACCTATCTGTATTTCATAAGGTCACTTTTAAATTTTGTTCTCTTTAATTTTTGTTCCTTTATTCTTTTTCTTATTGTTTTGTGTTTAGTTTTGGGGTTTTAATTTATTTTTTAAATTTTGTTTCTTGCTATTTAGAAAACAGAAATGCAGGCACATCTTGACTCAGCTTCTCTGATAGCATAAAACCTGAAATTGTTAATTATTGTGTTAACATAATATTCCAATTTCCACATTTGGAATCAAAAATAGTGCTTCAGTTGTTTGCTTAAATATTCATTCTATTTTTACTCTTTCCCACCTTCCATCTCTGTATAATCAGATAAAATGAAAGTAGAATTTGGAAATATGTGTTTATCCCTTGCTGTTCTTATTTTTATGTGCCTCTGTTTTCCTTTGTGCTTTTAAAAACAGTCAGATTCTAGTAGTGATATTGCATGCTTGGGCTGTTTGCCATCTTATCAGGGCCACTTGCACATTTACTATTTCAGATTTGTCAACTTGGCTTTATTTTCTAAAAGGCTGGTCCCTTGATGCCTTTTCTTGCCATCTGCTAACCTTCACAGAGTTACACTGAGGGCCTGATGCCATGCCATAGATGTTTTGTCACTATTTGCATTCCTGAAAGGTTTTCCAAACACCCCCTATAAAATTTATTATTTGTTTAGTCAATATCCCATGATTATAAAAAATGACTGTATCTTCTTATTTAATGGATGGAGTAGATACCATCAGAAGCTCCAATAACATGCTGTCACAGCCCTGACTGTGTTTTGCTAATATCTAAATATAGCAAGATCAGATGATAAGGTGACCGTGTTTGCCTTCACCCTCTCTTCATCAGAGAAGTGAGGAGGAAAATTAATATGGAAGGAGGTTATTTGCCTGTGGCAACAATGAAGAGATTGGACAATTGTGGACCTAGAATGTATTTTTTCAGCCTGTGGTACTGGATTTGCAAATTTCCATCTTACAACTAGGCCAGCAAAGGCTAGAAAGTTGGCAGGAGAAATAGCACATACAAAACAATCATGAGGCTATCCAGACAAGTATGCATGTTTAAAACAGAAACACAGTCAGTTAGAATGATCAAACAAATTTTAGTTAATCAAGATAGGGCAATCTTCATCCTAGGGTATAGGATAAAGTTCCATTTCTGATCTACAAAAAATGTAATTAAATTTATACTTCTCTTTGTTTAGTGCCCTGATGATAGTGATGGTATACAATGCCATAACTTCATTACAAAAAATAACTGGTCTTTATTAAAACATTTCACAATGCTAATAAAATGTCTGGAAAACATGTGTATTTCATTGACATAAATGTTTGCTTAGGTACATTCTGCATATTCTCTTGATTCCCAGTGTGGTTTGTCCTCCAATCAGTTATGAATGTGTATCCACAAGCAGAAAATTGTGATATGTCAATATATTGATTCTCAAATAGCAAAGGCTTAATGGGTGTAAATTTCATCATTTACTCCATCAGTGGATAGCAGAATTTGCCATAGGTAGCATAAATGTCAAGATATAGCAGAAGAAACAGCATGATACAACAAATTAGCTGAAGTATTTTTGTGTTTTACCTTAAGTATACAGATGTTTGAGCACATACTGAAAGGCCAAACTTCTCCCCCCTTTACGATTCGTACTGTTGAGTGCTGCATTAGCAGTTGCTCCTGGTAATACAGGAGGGGTAGGAGCAGGTTAAACCAGCAAGTGCAGTGGAGCAGCATCTCTCAGAAAGAGGTGTTGCTCCTCCAGCCTGTGTCAGGCTCCTTCCCTCACCCCCATGGGTATGGCAGCAGGATGGAAAGCCCAGACGCCAGCAACAAATGGGTAACAGCTTATAGAACAAGGAGAAGAGGGTTTGATATTTGTATTGACTGGAATTACAGACATGTAGCTGCCATTTACATCTCTCCAAAACTGCCTTTCAAAATCTTTAACATCTGCTAAAGAAGAGAAGAGTTTGTGTTCATTACTTTGGAAGGACTGCTTGTATGGAGAGCTGCAGTCAACTCTATGAGAACTGTCTAGATTATTTGACCTGAATCTGGTGACAGTAGTTCACTGTCTTTCTTTATTCTAAAATATTTTGACAAAATAATTTTGCTAGTGCATATAGTTAGGCTAAGAAAGATAAAATAAATAGAAGCTTTTAATCTTGAGAAAAAGAAGAATGGAACTACTCATTTGTTTATAATGCACTTCTGAGATAATCTGTACTCAGAGAACTATGATGTAATAATGTTCTTGGTACTGAATTTTAATAGCTTTTATTGATATAGGATAATTCTGAGGTACAAGTCTCTTCCTTACTACAAATTATTTGATTTAAGTTGTATTTCAAAAACCCGGACTGGAAAAACAACCATTAAGCTGTAAATTATGAAGATATTTTTGCCAGTGTTGTAATGACTAAATTTTTTGTATTTTGATTAGTTCAAGCTGTAATTTTATTTTTGTATTGGTCAATTACTGGTTACTTTTATAAAGTTGCTAATGAAACTATAGAAATGCTTATTCTTATATTGGAACCTATCATTATCACTAATATTATAAACACATAACCAATAATTATATACAAGAAACCATGTCAACACTCTGCACAAATATTTTAAGTTAATAATTCTTCAGTAGTGACATCCACTATTTTAACTCTCCAACCTTGGCATCTGCTTACGTGGTATTGTTTGGCTCTGTATTCTGTGCCTTCATCTCTCTGCTGAACTTAATGACTTCTACAGAGTCTCCAGAAAACATGAAAAACCAGCTAAGAAAACTTGATTTTGATTTTCTTATGCCTATTAAACACATATTAATTAGTCGATTGAATTTTTTTAATATTATATAAAAATGGTCTGTAGTTATATCTGAAATTGCTAAATTGTCTAAGCAACTACTTTTAAGTAATTTTAAAGCCTGAAATTTTTAGCTTTGTTTTCTCATATTTCTGCTTACCTGTAGGTTTTCTCTTCTTATTTACTTCTTCTTTTTTCTTCTTATTATTTTCTTTGTTTTTAGCTTTATGTGGTGGAGATGTTAGAGGACCTAGTGGAACCATTTTATCCCCAGGTTATCCCGATCTATATCCAAATTCACTGAATTGCACATGGACTGTGGATGTTACCCATGGAAAAGGTAAATAATCCTTCTTTTTTTTCCCTTTGTTTTTTTTTTTTTTTTTTTTTTTTTTTTTTTTTTTTTTTGTTTTTTTTTTTAGGAAGTCCAGTATTCTCTGCTCTAGAAATAGACCTAGGTTAGCAGCAAAGCACTTGGATTTGCATTGCTGATTTTCGGGTTTAATTTTCTTGTAGTAAGTCCTAGAGTTCCAAAAGTGAACTAGTCCCTTACACTTCCTACAAAATGGAAAGTCAGTGAGAAGGAATTATTTAATGACTGATCATGGAGGCTGAAGGAAAGAAGGCTTTTAAGGAGGCGGTAGTTATTTATTGAAGGCGGATTTCAGGAAAAAGGTGTAATACTGAGTTTAACTCTTCTCTGAGAGGTTAAATGATGCTTAGGACACAAATGGAAGCTGGTATTTCCAGGTAGCAAAGTTTTCTAGAAATAATGTGTCCTAGTTGCTTTTGAATGAAAGGTTTGTTGCTAGATGAAATGGATCATACTGTTAGATTTTTGTTGGTATTTAATATTAAATACGGGAGCCACTGCACAGTATTCGTGTATTATGAGTGGAAAGAGCTAGAGAGATATAAGATTGCATGTTAGGGGAAGGAGACAGAGACAGATGTTGTAAGAGAAATTGAACAGTAATAGAATAAGCTGGTAAGAACACAAAAAGGAGAATTATACTGTGATACTGGAAAGGATGCAGAAAAAGAATGAAGGGGAGAAGAAGGAAGACAAGTTCAATTCTGAATTTCATCAATGTTCTCTGTAAGGGAATGAAAAATGTGACAAAGTATGCTGATGGTGTATTCCTCTAAGAAAGAGTTATTGATAATATAAAAATACGACTTCACATACAGAGAATTGTGCTGATCTTTGATCCTCTTATTCTATTTTGTACAAATAGTGTGATAGTTCCTCATCTAGATGTTAAATCACTCTGACTGGTTGTACCATTTAAAACTCCTTAAAGCGTTGAAGTGGCAAAGTGTATCTCTCAGAATTATTGCTCCAGCTGTTCCATAGTCTCTCTTACTATTCAGTGATGCCATTGTGTCAATGTAATTTGGTTCTAAATATCCACATTGAGAAAGCCTCCTGAACTTACTGGTCCTACATCACATGCTACATTTGCCCTCATTACCTCTAGGGATGATGCATAGCTTTTAGAGTTGTGGGGATATAAGGGAGTATGGGTCTTTTGCTCTTCTAAATAAGCAAGAAAGACTAATAGAAACTGTAAAGAAACTGTTAGACCTACAATCATTTATTTTGCACTCTGTGTGAGAAGTCACTGGATAACAGCACAAGCTTTATAATCTGAGAATTCAAGGCAAGTAGCAGAGGTGGATAAGAGTTTAGCTTCATGGAGTAATACATGACTGAAAAGTATGTGAATTATACAGTAAAAATGAGGTCAGATTTTTCAGGATCCTCACCACACTTTTCAGGATTGTTGAAATATGTTTTATTAACATTTTCATTTTTCTTAAATTAAAAATGGGATTATGAGGAAAAGTACTTGAGAAGTTTTGTATTGGGTTTTTTAATTTTTTTTTGTTTGTTTTCTGTTTTAGAAAATGAAGTCATTTTTGGGATTTATCTGTTATCTTAAAACCTCAGCTAGAGAAGTACTTAAAAATTGGAATAAACAGAATCTGAAATTCTTGATGTTAAAACATTTTGTGTGAGGCAGTTTAAAAAATGCACTATACATAACGAGACTCCTGAGAAAACAAATTTACAGAAATAAAGTATACAGGGGAAGACATAGTACAAATATGGATATTTATAAGCACATATACACTGATACATATGCACACAGATATTTATACAATCACATTGTTGTCTGATTCAATGTCGTGCAGTTTTACAGTCTTGGGACAGAGTAGCTGGAAAGCTGCTCGGTGGAAAAAGACCTGGGGGTGCTGGTTGACAGCGACTGAACATGATCCAGCAGTGAGCTCAGGTGGCCAACTAGGCCAGTGGCATTCTGGGCTGAATCAGGAATGGTGTGGCCAGCAGGACCAGGGCAGTGATTGTACCTCTGCACTCAGCACTGGTGAGTGGACTTCAAGTCCTCTGTCCAGTTCTGAGCCCCTCAGTACGAGAAAGACACTGGGGTGCTGGAGTATGTCCAAAGATTGGATATTAGGAAAAAAAAAAAAAAAAATTCTTCATGGAGGGAGTTAATGCAGCACTGGAACAGACTGGCCAGGAAAGACATCCCTGGAGGTGTTTAAAAAACATGTTTGTTTGGCACTTAAGTACATGGTTTAGTGGTGGACTTGGAAGTGCTGGATTAGTGATTGGACTCAGAGGTCTCAGAGGTCTTTTCCAACATAAATGACCCATGATTCTGTAAGTTTTATCATATGGAAATGTTATTATGGAAGAACATTAAGTATGAATGCAATCTTGCAATTTGACTTGGACATTTTGATTTATACTACTCAAAGAGCTGCTGGAAAAAAAAACAAAACTGTAGAGTGAGGTTTTGCTCTCAGTAGAAAATCATGTGTGAGGTTCTCATATTTTCTACTTGTTGGCAAAAAGCTATTAATTCTGTAAAGTCTTCCCATTGTACTGCATGAGGAAGATAGCTCTCCTTTTATGACGAGTCACAGGCTTACTTAATTTAAATTTCTAACAGTAAAGTTCTATGTCACAGTGAGCTAGTGAATTAGGACACTTCTGTATTTAATGGAAAAATGCCTGTATCTTCAGAATATGAGTCACCAGCCCCTGAAAAGGTGTCTGAGGTAGATGGAATGAACTGTCCTCTGAAGGCACCTGTTTATCATCTAATATCCAGGGGCTTCGTATAGTCCCCATAGGAAGTGCCTATGGGGAGACTGAGTGACTAAGTTTTATATAGTTACCATTTAGGAAAATTAATCCCAAGGATATAAATAAGTTATTTTAATGAGAGGGAGGAAAAAAACCTTTGTTCTGGGTATCTCATTTTCTGCTTCATTTTATGTCTATATAGTGTAATTTTAACTTCAGAAACTCGAGGAAAATCTTCTACTGGCCACTAACCAGTGAGACAATTTTTACTTTAGACTTTGGAGTTTTATTTTGCACGAAGTTTTGTAGTTTCATGTCACACTGCCAAGAATAAGAATATAACTTTAGCTCCAGAATGCTGTGAGGTACTTTTTTCTACACACATCTGTATGTTACAACTTCATACTGCTATTACATAACAAGAAGTAATTAAATCAATAGATTTTGTTATTATGTATATTTTAAATCTGGACATGTATTGCTAGGAAAAGCAGTTTCTGTGTTTGCATATACTGTTTTAAATAACAATATTGCAATATAAATATTAATTATATATATTAGTATAAAATATTAATTAAATATTTGTTAAATTGTGATTAGTATTAATTAAATATTAATTCTATAAATATTTTTTAATTTTACTCTTCAAGTGTATCTAGAGTTTTGGAATTCTTCATCTGTGATCATGTGGTCCAGCGTTATGATTCTTGAATGTCCATTAAAACTTGATGTCATTTTCTTCTATCTTTTTTTTAAAAAATTTATTAACTTGATAATAGAAAAATTGTTTTTAATCTAGTTATGTGTCTATTAATTACTATTATGAAGAGAAAAAGGAATACCTATTGACAATAATTATTGCATTGTGTCTGTGATTAGAATGCAACATAAATATACGGTGAAATTAAACTTGTGAAGTATCAGTGGTATGTTTTAAAATATTTATTATTAGATCAGTTAATTTATCCATCCCTCAACAGTCTGGATTGTAACATTGAGAAGTGACATTTTATAGTGTTATGTCTTCCTATCTTCATTTCTGATTTTAAATATTCCCTTATGTAAAAGGGGCATATGAGGCAGAATGAGAAGGAATCTACCTGAACATATCTTTTAAAATTCTTCCCCGGAGAAGACACAATCTGTCACACAGAATATATTAATGTGATTAGAATATTTTCTGAAGAAAACTAAATTGTACAGCTATTGCTGGAATATACCTTGGGGTTTTGCTTAGAAATGTCATGGCAATCTGGAAAATTGATTGAAACATTCCCTTGAGTTAAACCTTGAGTCTGATGTTTGAACAATACTCAGTGAAGCTCAGCTGTGATTCACAGGAATTTCATTATTTTGGGTTACTACCATAAAATTCTCCTTGGCATTTCTGATTTTGTTGTTTCAGTATACATGCATGCACAAAATGGGCCAAAATTAATTTGGCGTGCAGGAAATGCAACAAATACGAGCTGAATTTTGGTCTTATTCTGTATATATCACATGGGGTTTTTAAGAGGTCTTTTTGCATCCTGCATGAACTAAGTTTAAAAAAAACAAACAGGCTTTAAAAACTTTGTTAATTCCAAAACTAAATGTATATACAATAATTCAAAATATATGCAACCCAACCTCAATTCCAGAATTCTCTGTGTGATTTTTGCCAATGTATTCTCACACAGCCTGGGAGAATAAAAAGGATCATCAAAATAGATTAATGGCTTTGCTCATGTAATTAGTAAATTCAATTTTTTTTAAAGGCAGAATAAATCTTTTGGATTATTTGTTTTTACCATGAGCATAAAATAAAATTCCATCCAGTAATTTCTAGATCAGTGCTACTAAGTAAGAATGTGTTTTTCTGGATCCAGAGGAAGTGTGTGATGTGCATAGAGTTGTAAAAGAAGGAGCTATATACTTGAAAAAGCTGAATGCTTTTCCAGTCTCTTTAAAAGGAATTAAAAGACAGAGGTCTCCAGGATTCAGGGTTTTCTTCTGGTTGCTCCCATCTGTATGTCCATCTGACGGCAGGACAAAGCATGTGTTCCAAAGGTGCCAATATGAACATACATTTATATGGCTGGTCACACAGATGAGCAAGGACAGAGGCAAATATCTTATTGGCACATGTGGAAACACCAACAGCACTGAAACAGACATGAGCACCACAGGCCACTAAATCCCATTTCTCCATCTGAGCTGAGGGGAAAAGGAGTTTGCTAGAAGTGACAGACACACACTCACATACATGTGCTATCCCTTCCATATCCCGACCCAGGAGTTGTACTCCGGATCCTGCTGGGATCTGCCTGTTCTGTGACCAATGGCCCCTTTCCCAGTTGTACCCTGATCTCACACTGCTCTCCAGACAATCCATACTAATGTTCACTTGTGGTCACCCATGTGCTCACTCACCCTCTGGACAGAAGACATACTTGCACAACACTCAGGGGTAGAGTTTTTAAATAATAGAGGACAGGCTGCAGTGTTTAAGTGCAGGTATTGGTGAGAGAGGCTTAACCCTCTCTCTTTTCCCACACTTTTTTCTCTCTTACCTAGCATTTATCAGGTAAGGATCCCTTTTCTTATCTTCCTTTTGCCCAAAAAATCTCACAAAAAGTGTTGACATCTCCAACTGCCATTTTTAAAAAAAATCTCATCTTCAGTTACACATAATCTCATAAATTCCCTTCAGTACTCCAGAGTAAATTTCTAATTTTCATGTGACCTAAGATAATTTATAATTAGTTACTAAGTTCTGATTTAACTGCTTTAAGATTACAGTGATACATTTAATTTACCGTTGGTCAGAAACATAAGAATTCTGATCTTTGTTAATATCTTCAATTAATCCTGCTCATTAAAGCTAATGTCTGTGTGTATATCATTCATTACTTCTCTCATTTCTTGTCTTTGCTTCCTGTACTAAAAACTCCTTGACCATATTCATAAACCAAGTGTCCTTGCATTCCAGATACCTTTACAAACTGTATTTCTTAGGTGAACTTGAGTTGCATTAAACATAAATGTTTAATGCTATTCAGACAACCTCAGAAATATTATATTACAAAAAACAAAAAAACAAAAACAAACCCAAACAATAGCAGACAACTGTACTTGAGAGCTTCTAAAGATGACAGAGCCTGAATCATTGGTTTATAACTTATGAAACTGAAAATGATATTACACTACAGGTATCAGTAATCACTTAACCTAGCTAATGGATTCTTCTGTTTATTTTTTCTTGGCTTTTCTGTGCATTCTACCTAAGGACTGTGATCTAACTCTTAGTTAAAAATGCAGAAGTGATTTATTTGTCTTGATATTTTAATTGCTTTAGTTGCTATTTTGTTCCAGGATATATCTTCCTTTCTAGATGTGTAGTTTATATATAATGATAGGCAAAAAAATCATATTGTTGATGTATGTCACATCTTATTAGGAGACGTCTCCTTTTTTGGGAGGACTTGCTGCTGCTACTGTATGTGCCATTAGAATTTAATATCAGATATTTTATAATCTTCCCTTTCACTGCTGCTGTGAAAGAATACTGGTGACTGTAAGAAATAAGGTTTACCTTTGGTGTTCTGCCATAAGCAGTTTGTAATTTTGAGCATACATAGTGCAACATTGGATTTTACACCAAAAAATGGAAGTGTATGTCTTTGAATTATATAAATCAGATGTCCATATTTTGCAGCTAAGGGCAAAGGTGAAATGTGATGTTAAAATAAAACCTGCTGCAAAGATTTTTTAATTCTAAAAACAGGAAAGGTACTAGTGTTTAGAAAAATTGACTTATCTTCATTTTCCAAAAGATGGTTCATAATGAGATGCATGAATTTTAACCTTGACTTAGTTACATGGATGTTATAGGGTGATACATAAATCTAATTTTACTCTTTCTAACAGGCGTTCAGTTCACCTTCTACACCTTTCATTTGGAGGATCATCATGACTACTTATTAATAACAGAGAATGGCAGTTTCACACAGCCATTGGCACGTCTGACTGGCTCAGAGCTTCCTTCACCAATCAATGCTGGTCTCTATGGAAATTTCAGGGCTCAGTTGCGCTTTATTTCAGATTTCTCAATATCATATGAAGGATTTAATATTTCTTTCTCTGGTAAGTAAATACCTGTAGTAAATGGCTCCTGAAAATTTGCTTTTTGTTTTGTTTTTTTTTTTTTTTTCTATACATTGTATAAAGGAAAATGACCCAGAGTTATTTTGATGAATGTATACTGAAATTGTATTATATAAATTGTTTCCTAAGCACAATAATTTCAGAGTAAGCAAATCTCTGTGCCTCCATAGAGGCAGAGGACACATTTGTGATACATGGTAATAAGATGGCAGTAAACTGTAAGACACATTATCAGGTGAGGGGAGAAAACAGAACTAGTCTAATTTCAGTTAGTGAGATTCCAAATGAGCTGAAGTGTCAATGACAATCACTTAGATATTTATGACTCTTAAAAGACAGATCAATTGTGTTATATTATGCATCTTTAAAACATTATGAATGGATTAATTTGTCTTTTTGAAATAGTATAATTATGACTTTAACATTCACACATTTTGTTTTAAAATCTGATGCCTGTGTTGATAGTCAAGAGGAAATATACAGAAATTACTAGACTGCAAGATTACATATATGACTGGTAGAGAACATGTTGTTCTCATGAAAGCTGACTTGCTCTTGTTTTCAGAATATAATCTTGAACCTTGTGAAGATCCTGGGATCCCACAATTTGGTAACAGAATAGGATTTAATTTTGGAGTTGGAGATATTCTGACATTCTCCTGTTCATCTGGATATCGTTTAGAAGGAGCTTCAGAGGTTATTTGTCTTGGTGGTGGACGACGAGTATGGAGTGCACCTCTGCCAAGGTGTGTGGGTACGTGGTCAGCTGCTTTCATTTGCTTGTATGTGTAGTCATTGTCCATGGACTTGCAGATTTACAGCATGGAAAAGCATGGTAATACACCTCTTTTTAATGTACTTTCATATTCTCCATATCTCCTTAGTCAACCTTTTTAACCTATTTTAATATATTTAGTATTATAGCTATCAGTGGACTTCATAGTCTGTAGCTGAAAGCAATTCAAATTGAGAGCACAATGCTTACTCTTCTTATTTTGCTTAATAGGTTAGGAAATCTAGGTATAACTTTAAATAAGCATTTACCAGTTCAGATGGCTACTAATTGATTTTTTTTTTTTTTTTGTCAATTCAAGCTTCCAAGTGATACCTGCATTATAAAATTGTAGTTAGAACATTTAGACCAGATTTATTTCATAAAACTAGGTCCATACATAGTACAGTCAGCTTGGGCATCCTATGTGAGAACCATATCCTCAAAATATCCTTAGAACAGTTATTCTGTTTTTAAAATGATAGCTAAGATAACAGAAGAAGCACTTTCCGATGATTCCTACCTAGCTCTATTCACCCGCTGTAGAGGTAGTTTATGTGTGTAGCTTTGACAAGAAATTTAGTTTTAACTGGCAAAAGAATTTTGGTTGAGCTGAATTCTTCCTAAATTTGGTTTTCAGTCCTGTTGAGAACAGTTAAAACAGTAAGATTTCTAAAATGTAGGATAGCTACTTAAGGGTCTGCATTATTTTTGTTTAGGAGTATATATTGCTGAAAGTTATTAGAGTGTATGTACTATATGCAAAGGTTTATACATGAAAACATCTGTATCAATGTGCATTAAAAATACTTTCCTTTCATATTAAATTGTATATTAATAAAACACAAATGTCTTTCAGCTGTTGACTGCATAGTAACTGTGGACTGATTGTGTGTTTCCTCTTACTTGTTAGTTACGGCATCAAATTTTTTAAGTCCTAACTATGACTACCTTGTTATAAAAACAATTATTAATTTAGCTTGTGCATAAGCAACATTTATATATGTACCTACAGAAGAGATGATTTAGAAGCTGAGCCAGAGTAATGGATGAAGACAAGTTATTTTAGTGTTGGGGTTGATACATTTTTAACCATAAAAATAATAATGAATGTGTGCACAGTTGAGAAGACAGGTTAAATTTCAGTAATAAATTTCTGGAAGTGTTAATATACTGAAAATGAATTGGTAAATTATGAGCAAAACCAAACACCAACAGCAATATAATATAATTAAAAAAAAAAAAAAAGCTATATAACTTTTATGACACAGAAAAATAATGTTTAAGTTTGTTTGTTGAGGAGAAAAAGAAAATCTGAAACATGAGGAATATTTTTTTCTCAAGTCAAAATGTCTTCTCCTTGCTTTTGAAGATAAAAGATAGCCTTCACTAGAATGACTTAATTAGTAATTTTCCTCCCCTAAGTATCTAGCCTTTTGTGCTTTATTTGTATGTGATAATAATGAAATTCAAACAACATAAGAGTAGAAATTCCTGTTGACCACTTACATTGGACTCAAAATTTATTATTGTTACTGGTGTTCATGTTTGGCAGTTTTTGTCAAAATGATTTAATGTTTTTGATGTCATATGCACCTTCACATGCACACAACATCAGTTGGGAATTAGCCGCTGCTCATAGTATTTGTGTTCAACTTGTCAACACAAGACTAAAATGCAAGACAAATAAAGTAGATGAGGTTTGATGGAAGGATAAGCATCCCTTTCTGGATACAGCAAAGGCCAATTTGTTGAGTCTTGAAACAGAATAGTCAATCATTATCAGTTCTAAATCAACTCATTTGCCAGAGAATTCAAAGCTGTCTTTTCCTTTTCTTATTTAGAAACTGGATAAATAATTGTTACTTATGAATTAATATTATTAATCTACGAAGATGGGTTTTTTTTCAAACAATTTAAATAAAGAATATATATATACTTTTTTTTTTTTAATTAAGGATTATTAAATAGAAAAGTAATGTTGAATACCAAACAAATTTCTTTACTGAATTTTCAAAACTGAATTTCTCAAATGATGCTATTATCTACATTTAGTAGGGCTTGATGTGCTGGAACAGTTATTATAACAAGATTTTTCTAAAAAAGCATTAAGATTTTCCTTATTTCTGTGTACCATATGATGCAGCACTTTTTGGAGTAAATGTCTGTAGTCACTGGGCAACACGGTTCAATGGTATCAGAAACTTTGGTATGTTGTCTAGTCTGTTTTGGTTAACAAATCTAAAACACACTCTACAAATGAGCTACAACAGAGCCAAGAGTATAAACTGTTCATAAATGGATGTATCTGAGGATGACAGAAAAGCATCCATAAACTTTAAATTGCTTGCTTTAAATTTTTCCATGGACAGTGAAAAGACAGTCGCTTCTTGACTCTAAGTAATAGATACTTAAAAAAAAAAAAAAAGAAAAAGAAACAAAACAAAACAATACAAAACAAAAACTTGGAGTAAGTATGAATGCTTGTTCATTTTTGGCTTTTCATGAAAGTAAACACTAAGCTCTGGGTGGTCCTAAGGAATCAACATTTTCATCCGTGTGCTAGGGGTTTGTCTCCAGCTTACAATACAGAGCAGAGGAATCGTCTTAAGTTTGTGAATATGGAGTTGTTTCTGTAGGGTTGTAATGCCTTGGAAATGTTCTGATGCATTTGGATATCTTTGCCTAGCTCACTTCATAATTTTAAATGCCATAGATAGTTTACAAGAATTTTCCTGTAACTATGCTACAGATAGGAACAAAGAAGAGTGATTATTGTTTTAAAGGGAAAAATAATAGATAAAATTAAACTTTTATAATCAATAATGGAATGAAGATG
Organism: Malurus cyaneus samueli; assembly: GCA_009741485.1. NCBI lineage: Eukaryota > Metazoa > Chordata > Aves > Passeriformes > Maluridae > Malurus > Malurus cyaneus. Next base: position 5,898,539 of record CM019215.1, on the reverse strand, counting down.
ATTAAAGACCTGTCATTCCTTAGTTTCATGATTTGTTTTTCATGCTATATTCAAATAATAACCAAAAGCAGTGTTCATATTCAGCACACACATTGCTTTTTTGGAATTGTTTTTATTTTCGGTGAAATGGACAAAGGATTATTTCTTTTTTTTTCTCTTTTCTCTCCCCTGCCCTCTTCCAGTTTGCTTTTCCATTCCTTGTAAGGCTGTCATGTCCAAATTTAAAGACGCTAATTGTTTCTATGTGTAGGTTAAATAATCTGTGTCTTCCCAGCTTCCCAACCATGTCAGGTCTTTTCCTCTGGTTTTCCTAGGGTCATACAGTTTATTTCCAGACTGCTAAACCTTCACTGGAAGACATTGACATTTAAACTTTTTTTCTTATGTGTTACTTTCGCTTATCTTTCTGTTTATGTCATTTCCTGTTCATTCTCAGTAGGTCCTAAACAGTCTTTAATTCTGGACATACAGATATCTGAGAAATGATGCCCCTTGCAATTACAAAAATCAGACAAAAAACCCATAAAAAATCTACAGGCAATCTTGTTAATTTCTTTCATTTTGCATACTTTTCATATAATATTGTACATGAATTTTTGCTGGTAGAGATTTTTTCCAAAGCATTCACTGATATGGCTTCTTTGCTAAGTTTAAGTTAAGGTTCTTTTCAAAGAACACCAAGAACAGACATTTCAGAAATGTGTGAAAATTTATATTGTGTGAGACAAAAAATAAATTCAGTGTTGACTGAATTTGGTATGAATTTGATATGCATAAATATGGAGCCAAAGAAATGTAGGTTCTACCACAGATATATCTGTAGTAAGTTCCTTAATAAGCAGGAGAGCCATTAGCTACCTCTGCACATCTTATTGTATATGCCATTAGTCTTGCTGCATCTGCATTGTTCTATCCATTTCTGTACATACAAAGCATTTAAGATGAAGGTTGTTTTTAATATACTTTGCTTGAAAAAAAGTCATTTTCCTAGTTTTAAGATATTTTTTTAGTATGTGGAATGTTTGGGCAGCATGAATTCTGATTTTAAGCATTGTGATATCCACTTGTAAATGTCAATGATTCATCTCAGAGTAAATGAATCCTAAACTTTCTTCTGTTTGTCAGAAGTAAATCTATTTCCTTAAATATATTTTCTGTCGTGTGAATATGTTATATGTGTGTTATTTTCTTCAGGGATAGGATTCCTGAAAAAAATTGAGGTCTCACCATGTTAGTATAATAGTATTATAATGTGACAAGAAGTTTCTTAGTATTTCTTATGTATTTCAATATTTTGCATCAAGTTTTAACTGTTCCTGTTCTCCATGTGAAAATTTTTAATAAGTTCCAACAGTTTCAGCAGTTCTTGATTTATTTTGCATAGGGTTTTTTTATTTTTTTTTTTTTTTTTTTTTTTTTTGTTGGTCATGTTTGGGTATTTTTGTTGTTTTGCAGGGAATTTAATATTAATATATTAAACTACTTAAAAGGGAAATCATGCACATTGGTACTTTAAATTCTGTTAATGTAGAATGTGGGGTTTTTAATACAGTTTGCCTTGTTAACATTAATTTGGAGGCTCATTTGTCATGCTATTTCTTCATCCTCCTTTGATCGATTGCAATCCAGGAGCATATTATTTAAAATATATGAGACTCCTCCCTATTCTTGTCAGCTGGAGCAATCAGTTATGAAAAATAATATTGATAATGTCATTAATTCTTTCTGAGAAAGATTTCTTTTGTATTTGGCCATTGGCCATTTGGCCATTGATATAGAATGCAAAATTATTTTTTGCTGCAAAATTATTTGTAGGTCATAAATACAGGATCTTCCCAGATCTGGAAATACTGTCTTTCATTATACCATAAATAATGTGGTCATAAAGCAGCCAAAAAGGTATTTGCAAAGTATATTGAAAGTAAGTTTAATACACAAACAACCACATTAATCTTTTGATATTCAGATCAACTTGGAAGTAGATACATGTATTGCAGATACATAGTAAGAAATTTATTCTATTAATTTTTGTCTATTTGAATGTCTTGTATTTTGGAACAATGTATAAAAAAATCACAGACATCTCATTACTGATTTAAGAAGAGTTTTCTTTTTTTCATCAGCATAGGGTTCCCTATATTTAACCTGTCAGAATATAAAAACTACCTGGAAAACTTGTGATGACCTTATGCAGTACTCCTGTTATTCACAGAAAGAATGCTTTAGTAACAACTAAATCCTTTCAGAATTTTTGTGTTATCCTTTGTTTTGCTGCCTTGTTTTGACAAGAGTCTATTTTCCATTTTGTGCCAGCCTTCACTTGAGGTGGTAGAATGTCTGAAGACACGGCTTTGTAAGAAGTGTTTGTTGAGTGCTGATTTTAGATACAGTTTCTGAAGTAACCGTTGATTTACCATCTAATATAAAGTTGTTAAAGATAAAATCCTTTTTAGAATGCTTCTGCTTAATTGCCCAGTCAAGCTGTTGTAATACACAGTCTCTAACCAAGAGATACCATCTTTTCAAAACACAGAACTCCTAGATGTAGCCCTTATCTTTTGGTTCTAAGGGATTGTATGAAAAAACAATTTCATTGTCTAAATTTTGGTCTGTAGGAGCACATAGAATTTTTTGATTGATATTTTTTTACAGCGAGCATTTAATCAGCTAAATTGTGAGAAATATTGCATTATTTTTTTAAGCCATTCAGTTCATTGATAATTGTGTTGAAATGGTTCAATTACCCAAATAGGTGCATTTCATTCCTTGTTTCCAATCACAATGACATTTCACTTGATTCCAAAATTTCAATACACTAATAAACAGCAGTTAAAATTCATCTGTTTTTATTTAATGAAAGGTGCAATGTACACATATTCGTAGCAAAAAGCATAGCAGTCTTTTATTATAATTATAGTGTTATTGAAATTTTTACTTTTCATTATTTTTCATTTGAGGCTTTTGTTTGTTTTCCTTTCAAATACTAAAATGAATCTGTATTTGTGCCAAAGTTCAGAAACAGTAATTCACTTCAGTTATTCACTTATTGTTACATCCTTCTACTTTATATTAGGCTGAATTAATGTTTTTTTCTGAAAATATATTGAGATTTGTAATACTTTTCCTATTTTTTTTTCCTACAGCTGTGTAGGGCAGGTTCTAGGTTTCAAATGAAACAAGAAGAATTTTTTTAAAAAAGCCAAAACTTTATAATTAAAGCAGCCTGATTTTTTTATCTATTGAACAGGGAATATTACTAAAATGAAACATTAATACAGTAATGACATATCTGAAAGTTCTAATAACAGCTCTAAGATACTTTAAAGAATGTTTACAGACTCTCTTATCCACTGTAATTTTTCCTTTACTACTGAAATACAGTAGTAAAGGAAAGAAGTAGTCACTTCTTTTCTCTCTTCTATATTCCCCTAGTTACACATGTGCTCCTAATTTTATCCTGGTTTGCCTCTCAAGTCTCTGTATCTTTCATTCACTGTAACACCTGCTAAAATTATTTTTCCAAATACTTTCCAAAAATGGCATCTGTTAATATTTGGACTTATTTTAAATTTAAGAACTCAATTTACATAATTTTTTCCTGACACTTTTTTGCTCAGCATTTAAATGCATATAGCATTATTGTGGTCTCTTTTTATTTTTGCTCTAGTGTTAACATCAGAGAATAGAAGGAAACTGTAAGTTCCATGAAGTTCCATGTGATTTTAAACAATATAGCTGCTTGTTCATGTTTCTAGATAGGAGTTGAGATTGTGAGATACAACTACCTATGAGGTAGTTTGAAACATCTTAAAATATTAATTGTGGACGTTCCCAGTTCAATTAAGCACTTGTTCAGAAATATACTCCTAACTTCCAAACTCCCGTTATTGTGTTACTGTGTGTTTGATGATTTGTGATTAGTTGTTCTGTTGTGGTTTTTTAAATCATGATTTACACTGGTAGGAGGCAAGGAGAGAAGCCAGGAACTAACTGTTGATTCTGTCCGAATTCCTCTGAGAAGTGTACAAGAGTCAGCTGTTGTAGGCTGGGCTGCGTGCCTCCATGGAACTGGGGTGATGCTATGGGAGAAATTCTGTTATTCTGTGGTTTTTGAGACTGCTGTTTCTAAAGTAGCTTTCTTTTCTGATAACACAAGATACAAAGAATGACAGAATGGTTTGGGTTGGAAGGAACCTTTGAATATCATGTGGTACATCCTTTTGCCGTAGACTGGAACATTTTTCACTTGATCAGGTTGCTCAAATCCTGATCTCAAGCTGACCTTAAACACATCCAAGGATGGGACATTCACAACTTAGAACAAAATATTCTTTCTCTAAATTCAGAAAATCATATTGATAAATATAATGACATAAATTCCTTCTTTTGAACAGAAAACTTAGCATGGTTCTAAAACACTAGTTAAAAATGTCCTAACAGATAGTTTACTGCTGTGTTCAGATTTTTAAAAATTGCTTTGAATTATAGTTCTGACATAACCTAGAGCTGTTGGATCAACTTAATACCATAATTACCTTGTGCCTTTTGGCTTTTATATCTCCCCTGAATGGGAAAGTATATCTCACAATCTTGAAATTACCGTCGTTTTGCTCCTTTGTGTTGTAATTCAAAGTGACCTATGCATCTTTGAAATAGGAAATACCCATTTATTTGAGGTTGCAATAAAAGCATAGATGTGATCATGTGGACTAGGTGTTTTTCCACTTCTGCCTAGATTATGTGTATCCAGCTGTTCCAGGACAAAATAATTTCACCTGAGTTATTTGGGTACTTATTCTGTATTGCTGAATTAGATGTAGTCATCAAGCATTTGTTCTTCTTTAATCTGGGCCTGATTTGGCTTTCTATGTAATGTTTGCTTTAGCTACATACAGAAAGGGTTGATAATCAAGTTGGTTTTTTTTTTTTGTTTTTTTTTTTTTTTTGTTTGTTGTTTGGTTTTTTTTGTCTTTGCTGTCTGAATTTCATGTACAATATAATATTTTAATATCCTGAATGTTGCCCAAACAAGTCTGGGGCAAAAATGCTAATAGTAAAAAACATTAAAGGTTTCAGAATAAACACCACAGTTTGCTTAAACCTCTTTTCAAACCGTTAAGATAACCACACAGTTTCGCAGAACAACATTACTTATTCTGTGAAATTATAAATTAATTAACTTCCCAGGCTAAAATAAATGAGATGCATTCTCATGAGACTGGATAAAACAAGTGGCAAGAATATTGAAATAATCCTGAAAACAAACATAAACCTAGCAAACTTAGAGTTACAGTTATATTTTAAATTAATTTAAATGTGTTAAAAAGCAAGGAAATACTCTTGTACTTGCACTATGATGTCCACATATAAAGGCTAAATAAAACCGGAAGCAAAAAATTGTAGCAGTATCTCATTGTCTGTTTAAAATATCTGATAACTAAATGCTAAAAATTACTCAATTAAAATTATGTATATATGAAATTATGTACATGTATATAAAATTTTGTCTATATCATTATATGATAAGAAGTGGAAGTTAGTTTATAATGCCTAATGAAGAACTGCCACAAGTGTTTATGTTTCCAGGGTTTTTTTGGTTATTAAATGAATTGCCAAAATATTGAATTATAAATTTTACTTCTTGAAATAATAACAGTATTGCTTAAAAATACTTTCTTATTTTTATTTCTAACTCTTAATTTTGAACTGATTTAAATTCACTTTTCTTTTTTCCCTGGGAGCTATATGTTTCTTTTTATTTATTACTGAAATTGCTTTTTCTATATTTACCTGGTAGCTATAATGTAATTATTTTTCTACTGTAATTTACACCATTGGCTATGTTGGTTATCTTGGTTAAGTAATGCCAGAGAAAAAAATATTTTTTTTTTCATAAATTTATGTGAAAATGTATGTGTCTATATCTATATATATACATATATTTATGCATGTGCATGTGTATAAATAAATATGCATATAAATTTATAGAATTCTTTTACTTTCATTTAATTTCCAAGCCTTTATGAATTGCCGTGTTGGAGAAGTTAAATGTAACAAAATTCAAAGAAGTTCCTTTAAAACAAAATGATTATGAAATGTGTCATTAATATGATTTCAAGTCTCCATGTTTTTGACATAATTTTATTAAAGTACTGCAATTTAGAAATATTCTTGCAGCCTCCAATCAGTGTCATGATCATGTACATAAAACTAGATTTTAGATATTAATAAACATTATTAATTTTGAACTAGGTTCCGTTAACATTACCATTACCACCATTAGTGAAAATATTTATGTGTTCTATTAAAATATGCCTTAACCTTTTTTTTTAATTACAGCTGAATGTGGAGCCTCCACGACAAATAATGAAGGAATCTTATTGTCCCCCAATTATCCTCTTAACTATGAAAACAACCATGAATGTATTTATAGCATTCAGGTACAAGCAGGGAAAGGAATCAATATTTCTGCCAGAACATTTCACTTAGCCCAAGGAGATGTTCTTAAGGTATGTAATCACGTAAATTATTTGTTCTTTCTGAACTTGTAGTTTATCTGTCTGCAATAATACAGTACCTGGTAAATGGATATTGAGCATCTCTTAGAAAATGTTTCTAAACTAGTTCAATTTAAAAAAGTTAAAAATTAGGCACCCTGAGATGTCTCCATAATCTGTTTCTTAAAACATGCTTTTCTGACCTGAGCTAATTAAAAAAGAGGTTGAAATAATTAAAAAAAAATGTGTTGCCTTAATGTTTATTTGTATTATATTTTTCATGCTATGTATTAATCTATTACATCTTTTGATTTGTTTACTTTCTCAATATCTTCTTAATTTGAGCTGTGATCTAAGTACAATAAGATAGAAGACCCATAACTTTAATTTAACACAGTCTACCTACTGCATTTTGCATGTAGGGTTTACACTTTAAGTGTCTCTAATCCGTGTGGTATTTAACATCTGCAAAATGGTAATTACAGCACTTGCATGTGAATAGAATTTTGGCATTTAAAAAAAGAAACAACAAAGGGGAGAGCAGGATTCTGGAACCCACCAGAGTATTCTAGAAAGATTTCACCCTATCTTTGGTTTATTCATAGATTTTATTACTGTACTCCAAAATATAGAGTTCCAGAAGCATGCATTACTTAGCCGACTACACACTGAAAGCTTATGTTGATCAGGGTGTCTTTTCACACATACCATCTGCAATAGCACACCAATGTAATAAGATATCCACAATTAAATAATCATCCAATTGTTCAGAATATGGAGTTTAATTAAATTTGCCTCTTTGAAAGCAAAGGATTGAGAAGTACAATGCCAATTACGTTTGTTTTAAACAAGTTTTTCTGCCATATTCTTCCTGTACTTATTAAATGAGAAGGATTATGAAAATGTGTTTCTTATTGTATAAGAAACAAATATGATTTGTACTGGGGCTTATTCCCTCTAACTGTAATCGTCTATGCATTAGGGTAAAATTTCTGTCATTGGTTGTCAGATGCATGCATTTCCAAAAGAGGCTAAGTATACCTAAAGTACAAGCAGACCTAGACAACTAATGTAAAATGAAATCAGGCAGCAAGAAAAAAAAAAATCAAACTTTTTAAATAAATAAAAAATATGCTCTTCTTAAAGGAAAATACAAACAAATAAAAATAAACCAAAGGCTACTAGATACCCCAAATGCACAGGTGTGTTTATTTGATATTTAACTTGTTGCTTACTTCAGAACCAAATCGGTGACTTTTAATTGTTACATTAATTAATTTTTGAAAGTTTTAATTTGAAAGTTGTTTAGTATTTATCAACATAAGTAGTATGGAAAAGAGCCCCTCAAACCATTTTAGGTTGAAACCATTCAACTCTATTATCTTAATTTAAAGGTCATACCACTGTAGGAAGGGATCTACAGTTTTCATAGTTAGATAAATATAAATTAATATAAATATAAAGCAATTAAATTTTCTTCTTTCTATCTTTATAATTTAATGTACATATTTTAAAATATCTGTACACTTACTACTTTTCAAGTGCCATTTGAACCATATTCACTTCAGATGTTTAATTTACCTAGACAGTATTAGTTCAGAGAATTATAAAAGAAAATTCCACTTTAATACTGCTATTCAATTAATGTGAAATTAAGAATAATGTAAAATTAATTATAAATAGAGGAAAGCCACCACTCAGCTGTAAATATCAGTGACAGAAATATTTGTTGTATTTTGGAGGTGTGTTTTCTAAATGAAACAAATATTGCGTAATTAGAATGCTTGTTTTGCAAGTCAGCAGCCTTGAATTATAATTAGGAGCTGAAGTTCCTCCCAATCTATTGAAAAAAAGCCCCAAAACAAACTGTAAGAGTATTCTGGATTATGATTGTAATTTTTTTCAGTCCATCTGACATCATAGCAAGACAGAGGCACTCAGCCTTTACAATTGTGAGAAGAAATATCTGGGGAGCCCATTGTGTCTTCTGACCTCCTTTCTTAGATTAAATTCTCAACTTTCTTCATGCGTTCATTTGATAAAGGAAAATTATTCAAGAAAGACATTAGCAGTCACACATTCCAAAACTTTTCTCCCAGAATCAGTTCTGAAGTTTTATGTTAATCCCTATTATTATTCTATTCTAAAAAAAGGAAAATACTGCCTAATTTGCCTGTTTTGCTGATTGTGGAGAACAAGCTTCTGGCTACAGGAATGGGACATTAGGGTTATGCTGTAGTTTTAAATGAATCAATAATAGTCAGCAAATGCTTTTAACCTAGCATGTATCATTACCAATTAACTGCAAGGAGTTTAGGTTAAAAAAACCAAATGTCATCCCATCTTACCCAAAACAGCCAAGTGACATATAGTGAATATAACATTCCCTATCAGCTGTGAGCTAGGGAGGTTATAGGAATCACCATTTTAAAATCAAGGTACTTAAAACACCACCTTCCAGAGAGGTCTTCCTTCCTCCAAACACAACTGAAGCAACTCCATGTTTCACGGTTAAAGCTCAGGTTTTTAGCAACAACCTTTGGTTTGACAATCCATCCCTTTTCATCAGAAGCGAGAGATGAAGATGATGGCAAAGAAGTTATTCCTGTATTTAGTTATTCCTGTAACTTTTCTTGCAGCTAGAATTTTTAGATTACTAGAACTCTGCAGATAAAATCCCATTCAAAGTCTGAATAGACTGAGCATTCTAATAAAATTGTGACAAGTTCTTTAATGGATTCATGAGGTCTACTGCTTGCCATGTGAATTAACTGACCATGGATGACATTCGTATCTGACAAGCACTGTGATTGGAACAATGAAACAGCTGTACTAGGAATACAGCATTAGAGGGAAACATCAAATTTAACACAAGTAAATCACCGTCCTTGCTATTACTCCAGAGGCAGAGAAGGAGGAGCTCCCTTTTATCAGTTCTGAGCTGGTATAGAACAGAGATTTCAGAACATATAATTTATTTTTCATTTGCTTCATTTAGTGTGCAATTCTCTTGTTCTCTTTTCAGTTTAACTGCTCTGGCTACTTATATTAGTGGCATAGTTCTCTTTGGATTTTATTATAAACTCTAAGAAATGGATAAACATCTCTACTCTTTTTTTTTTTTTTTTTTTTTTTTTCTGTGTGTGTGTAAGGCTATTACCTACTCTTGATAGTGCCACATCTTTTTTCAATATTTGTGAAAGTTATATGAAGACATATGAAGAATTTAGGATCTTTACAATCACTATTTGCCAATCCATTTAATTTTAATCTCAGAAATTCCGTAACAGTTGCTTCCTTCTTTGCGATTGTACTGATAACTGAGTTTGTGAACTATATTTCCAGAATTCAATATTTTTAGAGTAAACTACCTATGTGGGAGGCAAAGATAAATAATACACTTTTTTCCAAAGTATGAGAATATTTCTACTTGGTTTATTCCCTGCTTTTATCTCCATCCACCAATTTTGCTTGTAAACTCTCTGGCCTCTGCTAGCTGTAAGCAAATCCTTGAGATATACACAGGAAGAACAGAGCTGCCATTGTTCTGCTTGTCTGAATAGTTCATTGATAGTGGTGAACATTTTGTTTGTGCTCAATATAGAAAATACTCTTTTAGATCAACGATATTTTAATCTACTTTTTAATTTACAGGGAAAAAGGCACTTTTGTTAAAATTGAAGCTTGTACAAGGCTAATATGATTGTTTTCATTATTATCAGTAGATTTCAGCATAAATAAAAATGTACCTATGCATCACAGTACATTTGGGTAGTTTTCTGGTTTAAATAAAAAAAAAAAACAAGCTACCTCAAAAAAATGCAGACAGGTTCCATTAAGTAAGCCTAATACAAAAGAAGAGGAACACCAAGTATGAAAATGACTGAGATGGAAAAAGAACATCGGTCATTTCTGGGGATCTTTTTTCTCTTTTGCAGCAATTTATGTGCCTGGCTTTATATAGAGTGAGCGCTGATGTGGTAGGTGATATTGTGCCTGTGTGGAAAAAATGGATTTGGGAATTATTTTTGATATTTTGATGAACCAATATTTCTTTGTCCTTTTACTGAAGCATTCGGTGCAGCAACAGGCAGGTAACAGCGTGTCAGCAAACAGAACTGGAGCTCAGAGTTCCGTTTGCCTGTGCTTGGCTCAGCACTGTTTGTGCTCCTGCCAAATATAGAGGATTCAGTTTTACTGCATTTGTTCATTGTCTCATCTATGGGCCAGGTTTTAAATGCGTGCACACGATTCAGTTTTCAAGAATTTTGGGCAAAGATTTTGAAGGGATGTGATGTTTGGACTTCTTTGCTAATTTTTTTCTTAATATTCTCCATGTTTATAATAATAATACTTTTAACAATATCATCCTGAATATATGAGTGAGAAAAAGGTAATGAATGTAGGGGACATAAAAAAAAAAATAAAAATCCAAAACATATGGACCCCTTTCAGTCTTTATATTAGTGCTTCTATTCACATGTGATATACATTTGACAGGGTGTTGACAGCCTCAGTTCTGAGCTGCTGATTTTATGTTATTTCTTCTCTTTATAAAGGAACAGATCTTCGTATCCATATGCCTTTTATGTTTCAATGGAAAATCTCAAAAATAGCTCGATTAAAATGCAAAAATTTAATACATTCACTTATGATACTCCCTTGCTAAAACTTTATATAGTTAAGTAAGTTAGCAGAAAAAAAGGGCATTAATTTCCATTTAAAATTCATTGATAATGGAGACACTTAAAAGATTAACAGGTTTTATTTGCTCTCTAACTGTAAATGCAAACAACGGTCTGTGACTTTGTTTTCTTTATGAATTAATCATGTAAAAGATCAGGCTGTAAAACACCTAACAAAGATGCACATCTGTTTTCTGAATAGTTTGTTGCTGGCACATGCAGGCATTATTCAGTCATTAATCAATTATCTTTGAATTAATGTTACCGGATGACTTTGAGAAAACTATATGCAACCAAATAATATTTTTATAATGATTATTCTTGGACTTAGTTTTGGAAACCAAATGACTTAGATCTAGATGTGCTGGGAAGGCCTGTAAGAAAGTTTATTTGTATATTAAGAATATGGTAATTGTGCTACCTTAATTCACATATCATATTGCCTTCCAGAAAAATTATGAAGCTGAGTTACTAATTTATTCAAAATCTTTAGCTCCCACCTAATTTAACAAGGTTAGAAAGAAAATACTGCTTCTGTAAATCTCAGAATGGTCTGCTACCACTTTATTGGCAAGATAAACTGTATCGTTTACATTGTTCTATAAATTTACATTTTTTTTCTTATTAACTCAAATATGGCACGAAAATGAAAATGTGACTTAAATTGAGAGTTACCCTGCAAAACATGCATTCATTTATAATCCTAAGGAGACCCCAATATCTCAAGAAAAGGGGTACTTTGGATGTCTGAATGACAGCAACCAGAAGAATAAAATTCAATTTAGTTTTCAATTGAATTACAGTCCTGCCTCAGCCAAATGCAGTTCTCCTACTCAAATGAATCAGTTTCAGAAGTGTTGGATACTTTAAATTCTGTTCCTTCACAGAAACTATATAGGCTTAAAAATAATATACAGTGCAACAGCTAGTTAGCCCATGAAATAGAATGAGTATTAACTAATGAGAGATGTCAGTGGGCTAATGTAAAAGATTTAATGTGATAGGACACCTAAAAAAATTGGCAATAAAGTGTGTGTGGAGAAATTCTAACACGAAAAAAGTTTGTATTATGGCATGGCTTATTGGAAGTTCTGGTGAGACATTGAGAATAGTTGTTATAACTTATTAACAACTTCCTTGGTTAAGTATTAGTGATATCCACATAGCAGGAAATCGATTAGTCTAATATAGTTTTAAAAAATAAATCCTGAATTCTTGGGTATTATTAATTATAAGTGGATTCAAGCTGGGTTTTGTTTAAATCTGTCATAATGTAAGTATCTCTGCTGGATAGTAGTAATTCTCCTGAATTGGGAATTTACCTTTCAGTTACTAAAACAAAACTAAGTGCATTTGTGAATTAATTTTCTGGGTTGTGTTTGGTTTTTTTGTTTGGTTTTGGTTTTGGTTTTCTTGTTTTGGGGTTAGTTCTGCTTGTTTGCTTGTTTGTTTTTTGTTTGTTTTTTTTTTTGTTGTTTGGTTTTTTTTTTGTTTTTTTTTTTTCTTTTATGACTTTACTGATCTGAGTATAATTTTAAGGGAGTTTTTTTAAAAAAAAGACATGTATTTTAATACTGCTACACATATATATTTTGAAATTATTTTTAATTGATGATGCATAATTGCACTTTTTTTTTTCTTTAATCTACATTTTTTACGCCATATGAGGACATTGGCTTTTAAATTTAAATTTGCTTAGAATTTATTTTCTTTTGTCAATGAAAAACAAGGAATTATGCTAAGTCATCTTGCTGTGCATCTTAAACTGCTGTACAAGTATTTACTCATTCCAGATATCTAGTAGTCACTTGTTTTATTTCAGTGTATTGTTAATTGTGGGGTCCTTGTTATTACTGGAGACATGAGGATTTCTGAAAAATAGGATTTAGTTGTGTAGGTCAAATGGGGAGCAAGTGTTTTAATAGTTCACATTTACTTTGTTGCCTTACTACTATTGCTGGTGTATTTTTTTTTTTTTGTTTGTTTCATTCTGGTGAAGATTCCTGTCTAAAAATGCAAACTTTAATTACATTTGTAATTAATAGAATTAGAATAGAATTTAGAACTGCAGACAATTCCATATATTTTAATCAGGCGTTATAATTTCCCTTTATTGCAACTTAAAAATTATTCACAGGTCAATTTATTGATTTGCAAGTGAAATTTTTCATAAACCAAATTAATCAAAGTTTCAGTTATTGTAGAAGTCACTAAATAAATCCTACAAATAATTTTTGAGTGAGCAATTATCATTAGATTATAGGGGGTTTTTAGGAATTACAGGAATACAACAACTTGTGGTGTATTAAAGCCAGATTTGTAGGGACATTTCCTGTGAATTATTAGAAGATTGTTCCACATATTTAGTATTTTGATAGAAGGAAAAAAAAACCAGCACTTGAAGAAAAATAAATAATAAAAATGCTGTACTAGAATTTACATACAGATTGCATTACTCTTTCAACTTAGAGAAGCAGTTGTTAAATTTATTTCCTAGTCTTCTTTTACTTCATAGTTATATTTTAACCTGTATTCACATGACAATCACATCTTCATAACTGTAAAACTCACACTTTTTTACAGATCTATGATGGGAAAGACAACACTGCTCACCTGCTGGGTGCATATACTGGAGCGTCATTAAGAGGCCTGACACTAAGTAGTACTTCAAATCATTTATGGTTGGAATTTAACTCAGACATGGAGGGCACTGATGAAGGTTTTCAGCTTGTGTATACCAGTAAGTATTTCAGAAAGCAGTAGGAATAGATTTATGCTTTTAAAGGAATGAAAATCATTCCTCATAAGATGGGGAATGCAATAGATGAAAATGCAATTGAATGACATAAGATGAAAATGCAATTGAATGACAAATATGGAAGAAATTAACAGCAAATCACTTATCAAAATAATATACTTTCATGGTTGTACTTCAAAAAATGCAAAGCACATAACATACTGAAACGTGTCTTTGACAATCATTTATTTAATCGGGTACTTAAATCACTGTCCTTCTTCTAGGAGGTTATTTTTCAATGTTGGAAAGTATAAGAAAAAACAGGGTGTTTCAATTGTTTCAGCACATAAAAATATTGAAGCATGTGAGCAGTTTAAAATGTGCAACCAAAAAGCATTGCTTCATGAGTTAATGCATAAATAAAGGAAATTCTCCCTCTTAAGGCTCATCTTCAATACTTTACTTTTGTTTCTGAGTTTGGATTATTGTTTAGAATAACCCAGTTTGGATCCCAAATTATAAAAAATGGCTCCTTCCAAAACTTACATGTAGACTTCAACTATAAAGATGAGGAGAGGAAAAACTGTTTCTGGTCTCTGGCTTAGGGAGCATGTGGAAGCAGCTATATGCATCTACTTACCAAGCATCAGGTTTTGAAAATGACTATTGACATGCAGTATATATGACTTTTTTAGTGTATAATTATTTCATCATCACTAAATTATCATGTAAAATTAATTTTTATCAAGCAGGACAGTGTTATAAGGTTATAATTCTGCAATGCAGCTATCAACATTTTTTTTTGTCCTTGTGATTAAATCAATAATTTTTCACTTATTCAAAAACTTGAATAATAATAATAATAATGTTTTTAAAACTAATTCTAATTAAAAAAATAACATAATTCTTGCAGACTGAAAGGAAAATATTTCAGAATAATAAAAGAGTGTGTAATTATTTTTCAGGTTAAAGTTACATAATTATCGTCTGTAATAGCATGTGATAGAATAGGATTGTACCCTGTGATTAAAGATAGGATTTCCACTGCTGCCTTACTTTGTAGATATTGATAGAACTGGAAGAAAAAAGAGTAAGTCCAGATGAAGGCCATAAAGATGGTTAGAGGACTGGAGCACCTCTCCTTTGTAGAAAGGTGGAGAGAGTTGGGCCTGTTCAGCCTGGAAAAAGGAAGGCTCTAGGGAGACCTTATAGGACCTTCCAGTGCCTCAAGGGAGCCTACAAAAAAGGGGGAGGGGCCATGTGGTAATAGGGCAAGGGGTATTGGCCTTAAACTGGAAGAAGGTTTGTTGAGATGGGGTATGAAGAAGAGCTCAGTCTGAACTCTGTCTGGGATCCATCAGCCACGAGAGATGGTGCAGACCTCCCTGTGGGAGCTGCAGCCTTTGCTCAGAGGAGTGCCCACCATTCTGCCTTGAGGCTCAGGTAGGATGAGCTGTGCAGATGGTCAAAAACCAGTGCCCCTTTGCTGAGTCATGAAGACTTCAAGTCTCACTACTGGGCCAGTGAAAGCTTCACCCTTCAGTGCTGTTCTCCTGCACAAACTGTCCCACCACACCCTGGCTGAGGCACAACTTCCTCTGCCTGCTCTGGTCAGCAGCACAAATGCTGCTAGTTCCCACGGTTAGGCAATGGAGTTTCATGTTCACCCTCAAGAGGGAGGTGATCAATTGAAAAGTTGCCTTTGGTTTTGTGTCTGTAAGGAGGCTGTCTGGAAAGGAGAACATCATCATAATGATCAGGGCAGATTTGGACTTCTTTTCACAGTGTGGTCAGACATTTTCTCAGAAGACAAGAAATTCTAACTTGTGTCTAGACCAGCATTATCCAAAATGGTTCTTCATCAGGGACTCACTTGAATGAATTCCAGAGCTTCTGAAGCATGCTGTACTAAGACGGTAGCTTAGGAATTAGAAAATTCAGCTCACATGTTGGTGAGGCTTCTCAATAGGTGAGATGTGTTCAATCACGCATGAAATGACCTGAAGGAAGAACTGGAAAGACGCAATATTTGAAATACTTTTTTCCCCTTTATGTGAGCAGCCTTATCCAACATGAAACATTTTGCCTGTAAAATAAAATAAAGAACATTTTTTTTTGTATCAAGAATAGTGATACAGCATCTGAGGAGAGATTGCGAAAGGCTACCAAGTGTTGGCCAGATGGACAAATACTGTGGGAATGACTTTGCTGAGCAAAGCAAATATGAAAGCCCCTTCATTTCCTCCCTTGTTACCTATGCATAGGAGCACCAGTCCTGATGCTGTCTCTTTTTTGCCTACAAACATTTTAAGCTGCATGATATTGGTAAAATTATTTGGTTTTGAACAAACGGAAGTTTTGAGTTGCTTTGCAGTTTAATAACACAAAACTTGATTTGCAATAGAAAATTTTTCTCCCAAATGGTACTTTATGTTTCCCTGTATGTTAATATGCTGCCATTTCCATGTAATGCATATGTTATTTTGTTTTCTTTTTGCTTCACATCTCTTAAGTCTCAAAAATGTCCAAGTTGTTTGGCTTGAATTCTCTATTATCATCATTGTCATTGATTCCTGCATGTAGTTCGTACATTGATGAACTACTGAACACAAAAATGGGTAGGGATTGATGAAAATAACAGTTCTTTGGTGCCACAGGTGCTATTGTGCTGCTGTTACTATGCAAAACAATGGGAAATCTTCTATTCAGTTTTTTTTTTTTTTTTTTTTTTTTTTTTTTTTTTTGTTTTTTTTTTTTAATGAGCCTTTATGAACCTTTATGAGTTTATTCACAAGTAAATGGACAGTCCCTTTAGCTTTCAGTTTATAATTTATCATAGCATTTAAAAACTGATTGATAATGAATTTCTTTCTGTCTTTAATTTAACTCTTAGGAAAATTGAAGTTGTGACCCAGCTTGGTCATGCTCTAAGAAAGATATATAGGCAGTTATCCTTAGATTGCTTACAAACAGAGAAGAAATCATAAAGATGTTGTTACATGTAGTTTGAAAATTATTGACTTCCATTGAAAAACAGAAAATATGAATTTCATTAATGTATTCATCCATTTGATTTTGTAACTACAGCATTTTATTCTGCCCACAGGTTTTGAGCTTTCACATTGTGAGGACCCTGGTGTGCCACAGTTTGGATATAAGATCAGTGACCAAGGTCATTTTGCTGGAAGTACTATAATTTATGGATGCAATCCAGGTTACACACTCCATGGAAGTAGCCTTCTTAAGTGTATGACTGGGGAAAGAAGGGCATGGGACTATCCTCTACCATCATGCATTGGTATTAAACTCTCCTATTTTTGCAATTTCTTTACATATTCTGAAAGCAAGAAAGGAAAAAAATATAATATATGTATATATATGATTGTAAGATCTATGTAAAATCTGATTCGTATGTGTACAGATCTGTTTACAAAGGCATTTATAGTTCTCTCTGCATAGATCTCATCTAAGTCTGTGTGACTGGTGTGGCCTTTTTAGGTTAAAAATACAGTAATTACCAACATTTTTGCATGCTGAAAGTCCTAATACATGAAAATCTAGTTAATGTCAGCAAATAATCAACATAAAAAGACAGCTTAATCAGGAAGGCATCGTAAAACTAGTATTTTTTATATTTACATGTGAATATCAATAAGGTAGAAAAAATTCATGTATTTATATGAAATAAATTAAAGAAAAAGTTTAACATGTGAAGAGATATAAGGTTATTTTGTATTTTTGTCACTTCTGTTTCTTTACAATATTACTACAACTTCATAAGTTTTGCTGCTACCCACAGGCTCTGTTCTTGCCATAGGGGAGTGGAAAGAAGACAAGACTTAAGTATTATAGTAACTTTCTTTCTTTTTCATGTTAATTTAGAGGAAATTGGGGTTTAGTCAGTAGGTGAAGCAAGAGGTGAAATGCAGTCCTTATATACTTTTATAGCATTACAGCATGTGGTCAGTTTAGTTGTGCTACCTGTTCAACAAGAGCAAATGTATAAATTGATTGCTCAGATGATTAGCTGGAAGATCATTACATAATGTTGTTTTTTATTAGCTGAATGTGGAGGATGGTTTAAAGGAGAGTCATCAGGAAGAATCTTATCTCCTGGTTATCCTTTTCCCTATGACAACAATCTGCGTTGCATGTGGGTGATTGAAGTAGACCCAGGAAATATTGTCAGGTACTGATTAATCTTACAATTTTAACTAATGTTCTTGACTATAATAAACAAACCTTATCTCTAGAGTGGAGAAAAAAAGGGATTTTGTACTTAAAAACTAAGATGCAGGTCAGTGGTTTTTGCATTTTAGCTTTGTGTTGAAATTGTTGGTTTTTCAATTAGCATTATCTAAAGAAGATTGAGCTTTAAAATTGATTATAATTCTGTGAAGTGCTGCAGGCAGCAGAAATCTTTAGTGAAAGACTGCATTACAAAAAAAACCTAAACAACTCAACTTGCACTTTAGCTTTTTAGTTAACTTGTTTTGATGGGAATATGACTTATAATGCTGTCTCAGGAAAACTGAAACTCGTTTCTGAAACATTGTGTAGAAACAGATTATTTGAATGGCGAAAGTAATACCTTCATAGTGGCCAAATTCAAATATTTTAAGTTTTTTTTCCTTTCAAATTAATTTTAGTATTGGGCTTTCATGCATTCAAACATAAATGTGTGAAACATTATAGATAATTACCCTTTGAAGTTAAATTTATTTGCTCGTTTATGTTTGTTTAATTTTGTTGTTAAAGTTATGTTGTTGAATAATATGAAAGCTGACAATGAAATCATGGTGTTCTTTCAGCCTCCAATTTCTGGCTTTTGATACTGAGGCATCCCATGACATTCTTCGAGTTTGGGATGGTCCACCTGAGAATGAGATGTTGCTCAAAGAAATTAGTGGCTCCCTTATTCCTGAAGGCATTCACAGTACACTCAACATAGTAACTATCCAGTTTGACACAGATTTTTATATCAGTAAATCTGGATTCGCCATACAGTTTTCAAGTAAGTTGAATAATTTAATTTTTAATTTATTTTATAACATAGTTTACTCACAGATAATTGTAGTGCTGGAAACACTTGAAATCAGTGACATCATTTCTCATGTTTTTAGGGAAAGAATTGGCACAGACTTAAAGATTTGTTGTTAAGCTATATTTTTTTATCTTAAACAAACAAACAAAACCAATAAAATATCATGTTCTTTACTAGTTTTGGCTTTGTTTCAAGGACAGCTGGGGCAGTGCCACAATGCTTATCATTATGATTGATGTTTTTCACAAAGGAGGTGATGTAGGCATTTTAAAAGCTCCATCCTTTCCTAATCAGTAGAAGTTTCTGCTTTCAGAGACATCTGTGGGTAGTTTCATTCCTGTTGTAGATGTGTAGGATGAAACAGGAAAGAGCTCTACAGGAACAGCAATGTCCTTCTCCCTTTTGCCTTCCAGTGCTATATCATCTCATTACAGGCAGCAGAATGACACAAATAAAAACAGTTGCCTAACTGTTATTAAATCTCTTTAGACATTTTATTGCTGAAACAGAAGAAATCATTGAGCCAGGTCCATTTTGACCTTCTTTTTAATCTGGTCAGTGAAATTTATGTATATTTTTTTTTTGATTAGCAAGATCTAGTCTAATATCATTCTGTGTAGCAGTAGCAACGTCTCTAACATGGGTTGACACAGAGATTCTTAGTGTTAACACTGTTTACCTCCTCGTGCTTCCTGTGCTTGGTAGTTGATTTAGCCCTTGTTCTCCCCTACCCTCATTCTTTCTGTGTGTATGACAAATACATGTGTGTTCATACAGTTATTTGAAGGAAGAATGAATCATGTAAATGAGAGTGTAAATTAGTGAAATATATTTTATTTGTAGTGAAAGAGCGCTACTGATCCATCAACTGATTTTTGAAGCCATGAAAAGAGGTTTTAATCCCTTGGCTCCAAGGTATTTTCGCCATTTTACCACCTTACCCTCTTCCAGAGCTTGTTTGAGAGATCCTTACACATCTCAGACATGCTCCTATATTTAAAGTTGAAGCCAGAGAGGGAGACCATTATGCACTGAACTTATTCAGGCAATCATTTAGGTTGAGTGGCAAAATAAATTGATGCAGAACAAAAATGGAGTTACAAGGAAAAATGGATGCTACATGACAGTAAAGTTATAAAACAGCTACTGATGCACTTGCAGTGATTTACATGAAAAGAGGTTTTAGAGCTTTATCTGAGAGGCTTTTTATTTGTTTCCCCATGCTGTTGCAGTCTGTTGAGTTCTAATGAAGTTTAAAGGATCCATGAAGCTTTACTGCCTCAGCAGCTCCCTTACTCTTCAGTCCAGATACTCAAAATGACAATGATCCTTCTCAAATAGTTGATGTGGCACAGTTTGGGTATATATTGTTAGTAAAAGAACAGAGGGTTTTTTGTTTTTTTGTTGGTTTTTTTTTTTTTTTTTTTTTGTTCCTGTTAGTATTTTAAAAGTTATGTGCAATTGATGCACAGACAATCTATAAAACGGTTTTCTATGTCCATATTATTTCACCAACCAATAAACAAAAATATTTGGTGAGATGAAGAAAAGCGGAAAATCCTTTGCAACTTTGTTTCAAGTATTCATATGCTTTCTTTGAGTGTGTAATGTCTGAGTGAAACAGATGGTGTCTTCATACTCTAGCTACACTGTAATTAACAAACTGAAACCTCACAAGGGAGGTATCTGCTTTTACTTTCCTCTTGCCATTTTGTGAAATTGGGTAAGAGTATTTAACTGGATTATTGGCTCTTTTATCTCAAGAGGAATGTTAGTCAATGACAATGGATACTTTATGTTCAAACCCTTTTAAGTCTTTGGATGTTTTTTCTTCTCTGTTATATTCTTGTTCTTTTAATATTCTAATGTTTCAAAAATTGGATTAAACTTCTTACTACTTACTTTTTTTTTTATTTAATTTTGTCAACTGTTCTCATACAATTTTGCATCTGTGATTTCATGAGTGAAAATTGTCACCATTGCTAGCATAGTATAATTTATATTGGGTTTCTAGAGGAATCCAATATAATCAGAAAAAAAAAAATTGTCTGGTAATACAAAAGGCAGGTGAGAGAGCATCCTTGACCAAATTCAAGGGTGAATGGTGAAGAGTGAAGGGAAAGCCTAAAGAAGCTGAAATGTTACATAAAAAGTAGAAAGAAAACTATTATTTAATTAGTATTACAACAGGTAATGTTAGAATTGTTTCTATCTAGGGCCAAAACAATCCTTTGAAAGGCATGGAATTTGTTACTAACTTAGTAAAATTTAGATGATCTGAAGGAAAAGGCTTTTACCATAATGTTTTGCTTTCCCACTGTGTGAATTAGTCTGTTTTGTTTGTTTTTTTTCTTTCTTTAGTTTGCCTTTTTTTGGTTGAAAACGAAACACCAAAGGTTATTTGCATCTGAAACAGTAGCACTATTTTGATGGTTTAAGCATTCATAATCCCTTTCTATAAAAAAATAATCACAGAATCATAGAATGGTTTGGGTTGGAAGGGACATTAAAAGATGATCTAGTTCCAACCCTCCAACCCGCTTGCCATGGGCTATGACACCTTTCCCTATACCACCTTTCTCAGAGCCCCATCCAACCTGGCCTTGAGCATTGCCAATTATGGGTCACCTGCAATTTCTCTGGGCAGCCTGTTCCAGTGCCTCTCCACCCTCACAGTAAAGAATTTTTTCCTAATATCTAATGTAAACCTACTCAGTTTGCCCCTTGTCCTGTCACTACATGCCCTTGTCAAAAGTCTCTTTCCATGTTTCATGTCGGGTCCCTTCAGACACTGGAAGTCCACAACAAGGAGTACCTGTAGACTTCTCTTTTTTTGTTTTTTTTTGTTTGTTTGTTTTGTTTGTTTTTTGTTGGTGTTGTTTTTTTGTTGTTTTTTTTTTTTTTGTTGTTTGTTTGTTTTTGTTTGTTTTTTTATTTTAAGTTTCACACAAGTTTGTTTACCATTCATTTCTTGAGAGGAAGTGAAAGTGATTAATTTCAGGTGAAATAAGGGAACTTAGCCTGATTGTGCCTCTCTACTTTCTACCACTATGAATTATCCAGGGCTAGTAGAAGTAGAGTTTATCTTATAGATCTACTGTAAACAAAGAAATAAATGACTTCATGTGTCATCACTAGGCAGAGCAGAATTTTGGTCTAATATTTCTTTCATGTGTCTTTATGTTTTTCATTTTTGTATTGGACTTCTGCAAATGACCACAACAGTATCTCTAATTTAAACATTACAACTTTTCAGTTTCTACAGTGTTCTTTGAAACCACAATAAAGTAACATGATGGAAAACAAGCCCACAAATCCTGAAAATCAAGGTAGCCAGAGATGTATAATAAAGCAGAATATTTCAAAAACTTTGTGTGTTTGTGTAAAAGGAAAATAAGAACCTCTGGTGATTCAACTATAAGATTATAATCTGAGGATTTCAGAATATTTCTAAGTGGCATGTGAGTAATGTAGCTATAGAACAGGTGCCAGAGGTCTGTCCTTGAATTGGGAGAAGATTGAAAAGTTGACAACAGGCCAGAAGCAATATGCAAAGAGGAAATACCTGTTACCCCATATTTTCTCTGAACTTTCAGAGACAGAGCACGAAGAGCCCGGAAAAAAAAACCTTGAAAAACAGCAATGAAATCAGCAGTATATTTGGGTTTTTTTGAATGTTAAATTCTGCAAAATATAAAATTAGACCTTCAAGAAAAGTGAAGGAGAAAGAGAAGGGAACAATCTTGTATTTGCCAGAGACATGAGTTGTATGTCTCAGGGTCAGAACAAAATATTAGGCATAGTGAAACATTTTCATCAGCTGATATTCCTTCATGTCACCAAATGAAAGTAGTAGCTGTGAAAAAAAGACAGAGAGCTTAAAGCAGCTGAGTAAGAACACTAAAATGTAAAATATTTGATGATAATGATTGTGTGTATTTAAAATAATATTTTTAATCAGCGTAAAAAGTGTGAAGTGTGCAATATCAGATTAGATTCTGCTGAATCTAATCACATAGTCACATTCACATTCTTTCCATAGATTTTGATGGCCTTTGAATCTGGTATTACCGGGAAGTTTTCTTTCTGATGACCTTAATATTTGAGGTTCCATTTATCTTTTATGCAGGAAGGAAGGATCTGTGTTCATCTTTCATAGGCCATTATTTCACCGCTAAAAGCTACACTGAGTCACTCAACATTACAGACTACATTCTTCTCGAGTCTAACAGTGCACATTTCTGACTAATTAAACATCACACAGTATAGAGCAATTTAATGATATTGTAAAGCAGCCAGTATAGAAATAACCTGTAAATATTTTGTTTGAATTTCAGAGGTTTTTATAAATAGATGCTCTGGCAGTATTTAATATCATATGACAGCAATTTCTTAAATAACCAGGATATGCCTTAAAATGTTTGGATTTACTGTCAAACTGCACCTGTTCCTTGTTATTTTAAGACTGGGTGAATAGCCCTTTGGAGTTGCTTGCCTCTATGTGCCAGAGAAAAAGCCTAAAACACTTGAGGCTGATATCTGCTTACAAGGATTAAATCTGAGAATATTAATTTCCAGTCTGGAATTATAATGCATCATATTGCTTACTTTGATTATTGTGATGTTTAAATGCTTACGAGTCAGATTTCTATATTTATGATTTATATCCAAAATGTCTTCTAAAATTTATGGTTTCTTTTTTTGTTCTTTTTTTTTTTTTTTTTTTTTTTTTTTTGTCTGTTGGTTCTGTTGTCTTCTTGTTTTCTGGTGAGATTTCTTTTCTTCAAAGACAGACGTATTAACCACAGTCACATTTAGGAAGATTATTTGGATACTGAATCCCCTCCTCTATTTTTGGTCTTTTCTTCATCTTTCCACTAACAATGATCTCTACTTCTGACATGTTTACCCTGAAGGTGATTTGCAAATGCTATGGGGAATTTTGCTGATTTATTTCTCAGACTGCAGTTTCCTACCACTGCTGGTGTAGAGATCACTTCCTAGCATAACATTTTCACTTTTCTGAAGTCACTAAGATAGGGTTTATTCTTCCTTATGTCTGTTCTGTTGCAGAAAGGTCTTTTAATCTAAAATATTTTCACACTCTGGTTTGCTGATTTTTTTTTCAACTTTGAGAGGAGTCCTTTGGATTTAGAGACTTCAGGAAGACTACTTTTCCATCAGAAATATCTGTGAATTTACACTGTAAATTCAGTCCAGTGGTTTTGTTTTAGGTTTGCAGGGCATGGTGTTGGTGTGCGTTTTCTTAGGATTTTTTTTTTTTTGTTTGTTTGTTTTTGGGAATGGGGGTCGGTTTGCTTTGTTTTTAGCATCACGAGGCTTTAAAGAAAGAAATCATTTAATAGATTTGCTTCCTTCTATCAGCTATTTCCTTCCTTTTAAGAAGCAGACACTAGTAAAAGGAATGCACATTTATGCTTTTCAATGACAAAAAATGTCTTTCCTGTCACAAGTTTGTAAATGACAATTACCTGTTAGTATCTGTCATCTCTTAGTTCAGTACTATTGTATGATTTTATTCAAAGTATCAAATCTTAGAATAAGGATATAAGGAAGCCTGATGAACAAATAAGCTATGTCTAATGATATAGTTTGCCTCTTTATGCTCCTTTGAGACCAAAGTTATGTGACTCCATTGACTGGGTAAGGAGCATAATCTCAATTAAGCTTTCCTTCCTTTATATTTCCTTTGCTGCCAATAAGTTAACAAAACTACATGAGACCTAGACTTACAACATTTTGCCATCTATGTACAAAGAAACATCACCCAAACAACTTGACCTGTGAAGATTTTATCCCGAAAGTTATTCTCTGCAGTCAGCAGTCCATATTTGCAATCTTATATAGAACTGTATGCAATTATTGTGTGACTGATGAATTCATCATTTGAGGTTTATATGATTTATTTTGATGAAACTATGTAAAGGTGACATGTTGCACATCTATAAATGTATGTGACATTCATCTTCTTACAGTAAGTTCTGTACATAAGAGAATAGTACCTTGAGCCCAGTTGGCAGAATTCTCCAAGACAGCATCTTGACAAGTGTTTGACGTAAAAGGCATGAGAAAAGTGTGGAATTCCAATGAGTGTAACAGAAGTGCTTTTTCTATTGTATGCAATCTCTACCAAAGGAATGAGATGCTTTGGATGTTTTGTTGTGAACTTGTAATTAAATTAACATCTAGAAATGTATCTAGAGAGAAGTAATATTTTGAGAGAGTGACATATATAGACATATAAATGGTTAATGTTGGAAAACCCTTTTAAGCTCATCAAGTCCAGCTGTTGAGGTAGCACGAACGCCATGTCACAATGCACTAGACTTCAACTTTGTCAGCTCATTGTTTCTTCTTTCCTCCTAACCCCATTTATTGCCGGGGATAGTGGTTTTGTAACATAGTTATATAAAAGGGCTGCTATTTTATTGCCAAATAAATTTAATTTTTTTTTTTTTTTTATTAACAGCATTCCAATAATCTGCCTGATCTCACCTTTGACAGATATAGAAAAGAGTCTTGATGGATGAATGCTCATCTTTCAGTCCTGTGTGTATGAATGTGGAAAAAATTGTTTGTGGACTGGTGTCTTCAATTACTGACTGGACATATTCAGATGTGAAGTCTGAGACATAATTCATTTACATAGATGAATTTTAAAACCTTTCAAAAATATAAATTTAAATATAAAATCTTTATTCTTATTTATATTCCATTTTTGCTTTGGTAAATGTAATCTGTATAATTCCTAAGAAAACAAAAGCTAGTTTTTGACAGTGTTCTGTAGTTTTTTCAAGTGACTGTAGTATGCCTTAGCAAAGATCAGAGTAATGACAGTCAAGGGTATGGACTGAATGTCACCAAATAATGAGACCAATTCTGTGTCAATGCCAAACATATCAATTATAATACACCCCCACCCCCCAAACCAAACGAATCAATAAACAAACAAAAAAAGAATTAATATAAAATTTTTACAGAAATTAAAAATTCAGACAGATTAAAGATTTAGTCCTAAGAACTATCAAAATATTCTTGGTGTTTTGAAACTATAAAACTATAATGCATATATACAAGTTATGAAAATAAAAGACAAAATAAAATAAAATAAAATAAACTTTTAATATAGAAACGATCTTCCCCTCTCTTCAGAAGATTTCAGTTAAAGGACAAGGCAAACGAGAAGTGTTGTTTTCTGTTGTACAGCCATGTCCTTAACAGTTGCCACAAAGCAGGTTGCTGACTATTCTGGAAACAAGCAAATGAAACAGACATATTTTACTTCAAATCATCTTAACAATCTTTTTAGTAAAAATGGCATTAAGAACTGAATGACTGTTGGTAAGATTTTGCACTGCAGAAGCATCTTGTGTGTGGTCCAAGATCCCCATAATTTCTCCTTTTTGAAAAGCTTTTTCTATCTCACTGGATTTCTATGCTTGCATAAATAAATATGCCAACTGACATAGGGATGGATCTGCTATAAAAGGCTTTAAAGAACCAAAAGGTTTCAATAAAACCCTAGCCCTAAACATGCAATCTAAATGAAATTAAGATTTTCAAAACACTGCTTCCCAGCTGGAATGCACTGCCAGCAAGATTACATATTGTCACACTATCCATTTTCTGCTGAGTTTCAGGAATCATCTGAAACCATATGTCAATTTATTTATTTGGGACTGGGTTTTATACTCAGTGCCGAAACTATGAGCAAATGCTAAAGAAACAATACCTGTTCCAAACCAAAGAGCTCATATTTATGGGAAAAGATTATTACTTATGAACTGGGAATAAAATAGCTCATAAGGTTTTTGAACAGGACATGGTAAGAGAAGTGTAGTACCTTAGATGGTTTTAACAACTAGGATAAACTGACAACAAAAAAAACCAAAAACAATAAGATATAAAATTTTGTTTTCTAATTTAACTGGTTATCTCCGTAAGAACTCCGGTGTATCTAGTAGTAAACCCTATAATAAGACCATAACCTATTCTTTCTGATAACCTATCTATAATCCTAACCTCTCTGATGGTATAATCAGATAAAGTCCCTTAAAAAAGAGCTTAATATCCACTGTTCCCTTCCCCCCCACTCTAAAAAAGAAAATATATATATATATATATATATATACATATATATCTATACATAATAGTAGGTTACAATGTAAACAACAATTTCAAAACAAGTTCAGTGAATGTCTGAGATGGGGTCAAACAGGTGAGGAAATCTTTTTTGACTGTGAGAGTGTGGGGTGTGTAGCTGTGAAGAAGCCTTGGCCCCAGCTCTGGTTGTTCAACTGTGACTGCCAGAGTTGGTCCTGGAAACACGGAAGTTTCCTTAACACAGACACCTGCCTAAACAACCTAGAAAATGCTGGTTGTGCAAGATGTTAAACTTCTTCTGTTGAAGGGATGCGTTTTTCCAAATGAAAATCTGATTCTGTGCTTTATTTTTAATATTTTCCCATTTTAATCTTCAAACAGTAACTGACAAACTTTGATAGAGTCCATGAAGTCATGCAAAATCAACAAATGGGTTCTGTGGTTAGAATTTATTTAAGAATTATAATGACTATGCTTCTCAATTTCTGTTAGATCTATAGCAGTAGGAAAAGTTAAAAATAGCTTTAAAAATTGTTATCAGCAGTGCTTCTGTTGGTAGAAGACCATGAAAACACTGTAGATAATTTATTCTTTCTTTTTCAGGAAAAAATGTGTAGAAGGTTGGATGGGAGATGATAGCAAATACCAGGCTAACCTGGTTCTCAAACAACATTAGAGATGCATGGAGACTGCATTGTCCATGTGGCTAAAGGCGTTATATGGGTTTTAAGACAGCTTGGATTTTGAAGGTGTGGCGTGTCAGGATTGGTTCAGACTGCTGCAAGTTTGAAATATCAGCAATACTAGAAAGCTTTTATTTAAAGTGATAGGAGTTTGGAAGAATAGGATTTTGGAAGGAGGGAATAATAACATTTTTGATATGCTGTGTGTTATGAAGAGTTTGAAATTGGAAAGCGTGAAGCTTCTGGCCTGATTGTGTGCTCTGGGGGAAAAAAAAACTCAAAAAGGAAGAAGAAAGGAAAAAAAGAAAATGGAAACAAGGTTTCAAATTTTCTTTAATTCTTCAGGATTGAGATTCAGACTATTTAATGATACTGAATTTGGACACATTAGAACATTAAATTTAGAAGTCACTGTCAACACCAAGAAATCCCAGGACATTTATTATATTGTTTCCATCATCAGTGGAGTCTGTTGCAACCTTGTCAGACTTTTAATGCCATGTTTCAAGGTATCTTTTCTGCATGAAGAGCAAACTGTCCTTTTAGGACATTTCAGTCACCTATTAAATTGCCTGGGCTTATGAACTATCAGAAACTTTTTTGACCCCGGCAGTAGCTTACTATTGTTGAAGCAGCAATGATCAATTTAGGATATTTAATTATCTAATTTATGGATTAAATATACTTTTGTACCTTACTGTTAGAAAGAATGCTGGTTTAATGGCTTCTCTGGCTCTGTAGGAGCATTTGCACAGTATTGTGCAGCTCGTAAAGAGATGGTTTCGGATCCTCTCTTGTCTCCACTGCTCAGAATGTGTGAATTTGTTTATATGAATGCTCTTAGGACAAATCCAAAAAGTCATTGAGGGAAGGGAACTTAATATTTTTGCATGGCTTGGC
This sequence comes from Malurus cyaneus samueli, assembly GCA_009741485.1. Lineage (NCBI taxonomy): Eukaryota > Metazoa > Chordata > Aves > Passeriformes > Maluridae > Malurus > Malurus cyaneus. The sequence continues at coordinate 5,869,869 of CM019215.1, read as the reverse complement.
TGCCAAAACTCTAAATGAGATTCTTCCTTACTTCCTTCAAGTCATCTAGCAGGGGTAAGGTAGGCAACACTCCAGAGTAAGTATTTCAGCCTGTGCAATGGCACTTGTTTCTTGGAGGATTAGTGGTCTCATATTCAAAGAAAGAGAATTAAAATTAGAGATATTAAGTCTCACTTATGGGTCCTTTGGTTATTTCTGTGTTAGCACAGCACGTAGAACTGAGAGGAGCTGATAGATTGAAGCAGCTGGTACCGAACTACTGCTGGCAACGTTGTTCAATATATTCTTAGTTCAGAGTTGTTCTACCATAGTTCAGTAGTGTATCTTCCAATTTAGCTTAAACGAAATGAAAATTAGTCATCTGCTCCAGAACCATGTCTCTTTGCAAACCAAGACACAATCTGGGTTTTATTTTACAAATACACTTGGCTCAGAAGTGTGTAATAACTACGTTGAAACACTTTCTGTCACACTGAAAATGCAGAAAGACATACAAACTCTGTGTGTCTAATATGTTCATTAATCTTTCACCTACTTAATAGTTTGAACATGTGGAATGTTCATCTCCATCCTAGAACTCTTGATCAAGAATTGTCTCTTTATTTCTCTAGCCTGAATAGTTTGACTGATTGCACTGAGATTACTCGTAAGTTAGCAGTGCTGAGAGAAAAAATAAAATAGTTTTGCATTTCTCTAACTTCATTAGAGAAAAAAGCTCTCAGAATATAACACACAGGTTTATGCTACAGAGTCATTCTTGCACCTGTTACACTGCTTCCATTAGGTAAGAGACACATTTGAGGTTTGTTTATTTCCCATTAAAATGTAGCTTAAAAGGAATTTAATGGATTACATTTACAAATCACAGTCCTCTAGTTATTCAAGACAATATTTCCTAAACTCTGAGTTTCCAATTACTGTAATAGAATAAAACATGATGTATTCTTTTCTTACATTTTGATTCTAATATGTCTCAAAAACTTTAGCGCTTATACATGAACTTCATGGGAATTGTGATAGTCTGCTCCACTTATTTTGCAGAAAGCTTTTAAATTGCATTGCAGTTAAGATAGCAAAGATATCAGGGACTTTATCATTCCAAAATTTTTTGCTTATTTCACAAATTTTCATGGGAATAATGAAGGCAACAATTGAGATGCCTGACTATAATAGGGAAGAAAAACTCCACTTCTTGTACTGGAATATGCAGTTCATAAACAGTATTGACACTTCAAAAGGAGAAAAAAAAAATAGGCTGAAGGTAGATAATGAAGAGAAATATTGAAAAATAAGCAGATTAAAGAGGCAAAGAGAGCTGAGAATGCAGAACATACAGATATCCTCTCTGAAATAAAAAACAACAAACATACACAGCTTTTAACAGTAGTAATGGTGGGCTAGAGTCAGGCACATGAAAAAAACCCCTTATAACTATAGCAGACATGACAGAAAGCTGTGATTAAGCAATTCAGTTTTAATATATGGGTAATATATGTTAACTCTCCAGTGATGCATTAATTCTGTAATTACACACAGTACTCAGATATGCCTTCTTCGGTCTCTTTCATATATAACTTTTTAATTTTTTTTTTCCCTCAAAAAAAGATATTTATGTATTCGATACAATTTTTTTATTAAAAAAACCCACTTCCTTCTTCAGGTAAACATATGACAACAAGCAAGTCAAAATAGAATTTAACAGCAGATTTATTGTTAAAATAGAGATTACATATTTCATATAAATTACTAATAGAGCATTTCCATCTCAATTGAAAAAAATATCATGTGCTTCTTTCTGTTGCATTGCATGAGAATGTGAAGTGCCTAGCTTAAGTAAAAATTTCTCCCTTGTGATATTGATTGTAGAGGGAATCTGGGAAACAAGCTTATTAATAAGACACCTGACTTTTGCATGGCCAGGATTAAGCTAAATTAATTCCACTCCTAATTAAGCAAGTTGAGTTTAGACATGTGCTTACAAAGAAAGATATGTGGGCTTCAGAAATATCATTAAAGAATAATTTATTTATGCTTTAATCTCCCTATAGTTGTGGAACTCTGGATATCTTTTCCTAGTTTATTCTCTTTGAAATGTATAAGACTGGAAAAAAAAAGATCAAGGTAATTTTTAGGAATTCTATAATGCTCACTTATTTCCACCACAAACTATGGTAACATGTAAGAAAAACAAGTAAGCAAACAAACATGCATATATTTATATAACCTTTTTCCACCATTTGTATGTGTAAGCCTCTATCACCATTTAAAATTGCAATCAAAGTAAAATAACAGCTGAAATTTGGTATCTAAATCAACAGTTCCAGTTGTTGAGATGCTCTGTAGAGATATGTGTGTAATACTGAAATTGGGTGAGGTGAAAGAGACAAAACATTGGAATTCTTGCTTTCAACAACAGCAACAAAAAAACAACAAAAAAAAAACTTAGAGCAAAAGATGTTTCAAAACCTTGCACATATATTTGACTTGTCCGTTATGCATTTATTGAAGGCTATTTCCTGTTTTTACCCTCCCACTTCTCCAGAGGCTGTGGGACAAATGATACTAAATTCTCTTAGTAATTTCATAGCTCTACAGTGTGCTTTCTCTTAGAACTCATCCCTGCTTTATTATCCTGATGATGATACTAAAGATAATGTCATGCAACCACATGAATAAATAAATCACACATCATGTAGTAGCAATATTATGCAGGTTTTTTTCTCTCTTCCTCAAATACCACTTTCCAGAGAATATAGAAGCAAAATTTCCCACAGGTTTTAGGGAAATATGACCAAAAATATTATTTATTTATGATAAAGTAAAACAAAGTACATTCGGTGCTTTTAATGGCATGCTGCGTTCTTTCCCTTTCTTACATCCTGTTCATTCAAAATAAATTAATGTATTTTTTATCAGCCTGTTGAGAGACTCACCTGGTCTGGTAGACCAGTTCATAAATCCTTCAGTTAGAATTCATGTGTTTAATAGAGCCTTTTAAAATGGTGAGGGGAAAAAAAAAAAAAAAAAAAAAAAAAAAAAAAAAAAATTAGACTTTGAGATTCATCTACTTTAAAGCGTAAAACCCACATGATGAAATTGTGAGAACAAAGAATCTCTCTTTTGCACTCAAGTGTTATATGCAAAAATCCGTTTTAAAGCAGTGGTTTTATTTTTAAAATTAGTTCTGTGTGTATTTAATGTGAATTTACAAAGTTTAAAAATATTCAGTAAGTATTTTAAGCTGGAAAGGACCTCTGGAGACCTCTAGTCCAATTACCTGGTCACAAAATCGTCAGATAACAACCCCTCTGTAAAAATTAAGGAAAAAGAAAAAAAAAATAAAAAAATTGTTTGAGCACACTTGTAGTAAATCAGTGTTTTCTTTTATGGAGCTGGAGTTTTGTTTGTTGCAACTTCTGAAAGCTGCACACATGTCCCTAGAAGAGTTTTTGTCTTTATTAAAGCTGCCTCTTGGTGAATGGTTTCTTGGGATTCATTTGTCCCGGATGCAGGATTCTGCATTTCCTTTTTTAACCTCATGAAGTTTCTCTCAGGCTTTTTCTCCAGTGTACTGAGAGCTCCCTAAATAGCATCCTTGCTCTAGAGCACATCAATTGATCATCCAGTGTCTGTAAACTTGCCAAAGTGAACTCTGTCTTGTTGTCCCCATCTTTATGAATACTGAAGTCAACATCCACCCCCGAGGGATGCTGGCTGCTAATCAGCTCCTGCCTAGGTTTTGGATAATGGACGCTCTTTGAAACTGGCACACCAGCCTATTTTCCATCCATTTCATACTCCACTTACCAATTCATGTTCCACCCAATTTGGCTGCAGAGCCAAAAGACCAGGAGGTGGTTGAGCAAGCATGCAGACACACAAGATGACGACTATATAGGGCAAATAAGGGTGAGGTTATAAGTTTGGCACACAGATCTCATATTATAAAGTTAATTTGCATAAATATTACTAAGTGATTAAAAAACCCAAACAGATTGTATCAGAAATTCCTTTCTGATGGAAATTCCTTTCTGATGTGGCCTTTAATGTCTTTTTCAGCCATAGACAATTTTTTTGCAGAATGATGCAATCTAGTAAGAGCAATATGATGCTCAGACAATAACAAGTTCTATACCAACTTTCTCTGTTTGACCCTTAAAGGCTGATTACAAATTCTGAGTAAGAATCAGCCCCTATTCTTCTGGAATAGCATTTTTACATAAAGCAGAGAAGTGTTTTTTTCTTGTTTAGGGCAAAATTCAAGGTGGGTAATATTTAAGTGTGCAGAACACAGTTTCTCTCCAATATGAACTGCTCTGACTGGCGGTCAAATCAAAACATGCAGTGCATCCTGTGTTCTCAGCAGGGAGAAATGCACATTAATAGATAACTGGGTTTACTATTAGCTTCAGTATAAATTTACCTTAAGGATTTTTTCTTTTGCTCCTGATCTGCATTAACCTTATGAACTTTTTCACATCTGATGAAATATTCCAGTGTAATCTAGCTCCAGTGTCTTATTCTCTTGCATGCAACATTTTCAAGAACTGCTAGTACAGTGCAATGAATTTATTAATTTCATATTTTAGTAATATTTTTTTCCAAATTTAAGCCCAGCAGCATATTTAAAGTTGTAAACAAAAAAATCATGGTAGTGTCTAAGCAGAATCTTTTTTCAAATTGCATGACATACATATATATAATATATATAATAAATATATATATATAAATATTGTATATATAAACCATTATAATTCACTTATTATACAACAGTTAACATTTTAAAGAAATATTTATTTGATCTTTGACGTCTAAGGAGAAAAATTTTCCATTACTTCTGTTCATACTTGATTTTTTTATGGACTTTTTAGGGGATTTTTCCCCTATAATTAGTAATTTTTATGTGCAAAAAAAACCCCATAAAAATCCCAATAACTTTTTAGAGCCAATTCTTATTTTTTTTTTATTAATATGTCTTGGGAAAAAGAGGTACTTGAAGGTTTTTGTTTTTAGAGAAATAACCTGTTTAGACAAAGATTTGTTCTTCAAAAACATTGTAAATATAAGACCCACACACATTTTGGATTAATAGATTGCTGTCTGCTGGTATTACCTCCCCAGAAAGAGGGCATCTGAATTAAATCCCAGTACTACCACTTTGTGTCTATGTTACACAGATTGCTGAGCTCAGTGGGACCAGTTCCACAGGCAAGTCTGACATTTGGTATTCATTTGTAATACATATAATATGTTTCAGTTCTGTAATGTCAGTAGGAAATAATGTTTATTTAAATAAACATTGATGTATTTGCTTTTTGCTTTAACTTACAGATTTTTGTGTATAATATAGTTAATATGTTGGTCAATATGGGGAAACTACCTAATTTTTTTACTCTTCTCTTGTAGTCATTGTGATTATGTGCTGTCATCCATACTTATGCATTATATATAGCTGTATATTCAGACTAAACCCATGTGTAATTTTTGTAGTGATTTCTTTATTACTATAAAAGTCTGATGTTGTCAATTGGTCATGTGCAAGGGTTTAGATATGAGTGATCAATGAAATTCACTTCCAAGGTCACTGTAGTATGCTATACCGTACATATATTTATGAACTATAGAATTGTGGAAAATTGAAGATGTGTGCAAGCTTACCTTATTGAAAAACCTGAATCTATTTTATCCTTTATTCATGTTAAAAATTGCTCTAAGTTAAAAGTGCTAAATGTCCAGCCTTATAGGACATCTACTTTCTTTTTTATATGTTGCAGGATTCTCCACAGGATTAAAAAATATATAATTAAAAGAAAAACTAGGAACTTTTCATAACTAAAGGATATAACAAAATTTAATAGTATAAAAGCAGGAGATTGTCCATGATTTCTCAATGTTCTTTAAGGGTTTAAGAAAACTTTGAATTTGCAGAGCTTCCTGATAGCAAAATGTAACAAAATGGAAAAAAAAAAGAATGGATTGACAAGCTGGTTTTTTTCCAAAATTTTTTATTCTTTTTTTTCACTTCACTGCTAGGTTCTGTCGCCACTGCCTGTCGTGATCCCGGTGTCCCCATGAATGGAACTAGAAATGGTGATGGAAGAGAACCTGGAGACACGGTCATTTTTCAGTGTGACCCTGGCTATGAACTACAAGGAGATGAGAGAATAACCTGCATTCAGGTAGAAAATCGGTACTTCTGGCAGCCAAACCCACCAGTCTGTATAGGTATGCAGAAAAAAAAAAAAAATGCATTTCTAAGAATATAAATCCTTATGTAATGAATAACACCATTCTAGAAACATGTTTTTTTTATACATACATGTACTGTACATTTTAGAAATTATTTTGCATAAATCTCTGATAGTCATAATGAAAATATTTCCTCTGTAGTTGTTGGTATAATAGTTCTCATCCTTCCCCTGTCAGGGCCATGCCATTTATAATTTTATGATGTGGGACAGAGAAAGCAAAAAAGTCAATGTCAGTGGCTACTATCCTCGGTACTCTATTCTTGGACAAATGCTGTAGGGAGGAACTTGCCAGAGATCACAACTGCAAGGACACTGTACAGCTTTCAAACATTCTCTTTTTTTTTTTTTAAAAGAAGATCACTCGATAGTCTAACCTTGAAATATAGAAACTGTTAAACAAAATAATACTGTGCCAGTATTTTGTTTTTTTTTTTTTTAATAAACTTAACTTGACCTTAACTGTTACAAATAAAATCTGCAATCTATTTCATATTCATGCATGCACACCATCTACCCTGTTCACGCATATCTGCAGACAGGTGTTTGCAAATATACTACAGTACTGACTTGGTGTCTTGGCTATGCTACTGAAAGTGTTAAAGTGTTATTTTCTCTGTCCTTACTCTCCTTACTATGCCTTCCTGTGTGGTGTGAGTGCATGGACATGTAGATAAGGACTGTCTAGACTATTTTTTGGAAGACTGCAGTCAAGAAATACTTTATTGCTCATCTCTTACAATTCTTATATGTGAAAATATGCATTTTATGGTAATGATAACTGAACATCTGTAGATGTCTAAGTGAAGAAGTAAAAGGAATTGTAGGGCTCTGGGCCCTATAGTTAAAATATTCTTCAATCATGATGTCCTTATTGAGAGTGCTGTTTTTAAACTTTATTTTTCAACTGAAAAATAATTACCCTATAATAAAGGTCTACTAGCAGTTTTAATCATTATTAACATTGAATTGATGACATTATAAAATAGATTAAATGCAGGAGCTCAACTGACATTCTGTCCCTAGTCATATTAGAAATACATACACTTGTTTTTTAGCTACATGCATCCGTTTATCTAATACTGGTAAGTTCCACACTTTATGCACAACAGCTACTGTACATAGAGTAGCAAGAGTGTTTATTGTAATGATTCATTTGTCCAAATATCAACATGAAGTTATCTTCTATTGATTTCCTATAATGATACATTCTTGGGGAATATGAACTGCTAATAGACTGAAGTATAGTGTGCAAACTTTGCCTTGAAGCTAAGATATTTTAAAATTGTGGGTTGTAGCTCTGTACACCCTGAAGTTCATTGTTTTGTTTTTCCTAACTTGTAATATATTCATTAATGTTGCTTCCATGCCTGTAAATCCAAACTTTACAATACTTACCCATCAACACCATCATGGTTTATCAAAGTTTTAGAAAAAAACAAACATAACTTTGATGAAAAAAATAAGAAGCAGGGATAATTCCTAAGGTGTATAATTGTACCATATTCTAGATATATTTTATTAGCTCTTCACATGCCAAAGTGTCTTTTCAAACCTCCTAATTATTAATGCTCAAAACTAGGTAAATGTTACCTGTGGGAGTGCCTTGGCTGTTTTGAATGCCTTAGTCTTGCCTCTAGCAAAATTTTAAGAACGTCTTCATTTCAAAGGTAGTTGCAATGGGGAAATAGCAAAGAATTAAATAATGATTCATGTATTTGAATGAAAGATAGTAATTAGAAATTCTTCTATACTGAAAATATTCTGCCAAACTAAAAATTTGGCAGCTTGACTCTGCCAAAACTCCTTTGGTTTATGCCTGTGGTTCACAAAATATCTACATGTTTTCCATTCCAAAGATTTTCTGGATCCAATCTTGCTTAGAAACAGAATCTTAAGTGATTATGTTTGCTTAGTTTTCTCAGCAATGACATTAGAAATTCTGGCATGGCAAAAGTCATTTTAGGATTCCGGTTAGCTACACATTTAGGGGAAATATAGACTGCTTCCCAAAACTTTCAGACTTCCTTCAGAAATTCATAATTTGATTTTTTTTTTTTCATTAGTGGATTGCTTTTGGGTTTGTTTTTTTTTACTATTTTATTTCAAGCAAGGTATTTGTTTTCATATTTACATCTATAAAAAAGATTTTATTGTAAACAGTTAATTCAGTGGTGCTTTCCTCAAAATTATCTGTATTAAACCAATATAAAGGAAAATTTCAGCAGTTTTTCCATATTTCTTTATGATTATTTAAATTTATCTTCAGATTAGATATATGGAAGAAATTTTTTTCACTTAGGGTGGTGAAGCACTGAAGCAGGTTGCCCAGAGAGTTGTGTACATCTCATCCCTGGAAACATTCTAGATCAGACGGGACAGGGTTCTGAGAAACTTGATCTAGTTTCTATGATTCATTATTTAATATGTTTTACTAAAAACAAACAAAAAAAAAATGGAAAAGTAAATTAAACCATACATTATCTTTCTTTTGTTAGGAAGTAATTTAATGAACAAATAAATAAATAAAAGCCCAAAAGCTGTGGAATAAGGCTTTTGTTTTGCCTTGCAGAGAAATTAAATAGATTTTAAATAGAAAAAAACCCAACCTATACTTTCCTACACAGAAAAAATAATGCCAAGATCAGCACAGAGACAGAGGCCCAGTGCTTGCTTACCACTGTGTTCACAGAGGTTTATAAAGACAGGTTGACATAACCTGCATCTAGTTTTTACTGTGTAATACATGAAAAATATATTTTTATAGTGCTTTGGCATTTGTCTTTCATTCTAGATGGGTTCCTATGTGTGTTGAGTCATATATCTTATGTCTAATACCATAAAAGGTGTTCTTTAAACTTTGTTTTCAGATCTTCAGTTAAAAATAAGGTTATGACACCTAATGGTAACTTTCTACGCTAACTTTCTAATTTCCTAACGGTAAATTCAGAAAATTTTGGGTTCTGAAACACATAAGAATTGAATTAAAGCACATAGAGGAATAAAATCTATTAATAACTTGAGTGGAGATAGTGAACTGGAAAAGGAAAACATCATCTTACAACATTTTTCATCAGATGATGTTAACAGTCTCAATGTACTATCTTATGAACTAAAAATTTAAATAATCAGAATCTGTTCAATCCGAAGAAAATTATATCTGGGAGTTATTTTACAAAGTTGAAGATTATGTTTTTTTATTATTTTTTTACTGCTGTTAATGGCATACCTTGAAATAAAATATTTTGTGGTTTTCTAGCTTAGTGTATTTTCCATTTATTCCATTTTTTTATTATCAACTATACCTTGGGAAAGATTAAATGGAAGAACCAATCTCACTGTAAACAGAAAAGGTTACTTCTAAGGTGTGTGAAGAAAGAGTACATAAGAAAGAAGTTACTAATATGAAAATATTCTATGCATGAACTAACAAAGAACTGAACTAAATCAAGGCCTCAGGAAAGTATCATGAATGCAGTCACTGGCAGAATTTAGTCTGGAATAAGGACATAGCGTTTAACTTGTATAATCAAATGCAAGTTCAGAGTACTTCTGAAATGTCCTCAGATTTGTACAATTTAGTGGGCATTTCAGTGAAGATTGATCCCAGTGAGTAATCTGAAAATCCTCTTTGGTATTTGATATCAATATTTGATATTTGATAAAAATCCTCTTTACAGTTTTCATTCCTGAGTTATGCAACCTGAACCATTAAAGTACCTGAAAAAGAGGAATGTACAGGGTTATACTGAAGAACAATGCCAGCTGATGAGCAGCCTTTACATTCCATGCAGCTTCACAGTTCCTCTTTACATAATTTTTTATTCAACAACTTCAATTGTAACCTCAAGAGACAAGGTTGCAGTGAACTCTTTTACAATTAATGGATGTGTATTGTTTTGTAAAATTTCATTTTACTTATTTTGGAATTGTGACAAAGGGTCATTCAATGACTGATGTTTCTAATTAGAAACAATACCAATTTTAGTTTCTTGAAGATAGAAAAATTGCAGTTATTATCCTTATTGTAAAACTAAGTAAATGAAATTTGTCCTTTCTGTTCCTGTGTATCTAATGGAACTTTCTTTAGTAACTGAAAACATCTGAGAAAATGTTATTGTGATTAAAATTGTGTTTGGTGATTGTCAAAAAAAAGCAAAACAAATTTTGCTGGGTCTGGAAAAGATATTTTATTCATTTTCTAGTATTATTGAGGTATGATATTTTTGTGTTCCTAAAGTGAAATGTTGTTTCAGCTTCTGTTTTTACACAAATTGATGACTTTAAAATGCATTACCAATTTTAATACCAAAATGTAAATGAAGATTCTAATTGTGTGGGGTTTTTTGTTTGTTTTAATTCATTACTCCCTTTTAATATAAAAAGGTATTTCAAATGCAGAAAGACTATACTCATGTGCTGTGACTGTGGATGTTTATCTACTTAAGTATTCTACTTTACTCAAAATTTACTTTACTTTACTCAAATTTCATAAATGACCTGTAAATTATTTAATAGAATCATAGATTCACAGAATGGTTTGGGTTGGACCATCTAGTTCCCACCTTCCTGCTATGTCAGGGACACTTTCCATTAGACCAAGTCACTCAAAGCCCCTTCCAGCCTGACCATGAACACTTCCAGGGATTGACATCCACAACTTCCCGGGGCAACCTGCTTCAATGTCTCACCACCCTCCCAGTAAAGAATTTCTTCCTAAAACCTGATCTAAACCTACCTTTCAGTTTAAAATCCTTTCCCCTTCTCCTATTACTGAATGACCTTGTGGAAAATCCCTCCAGCTGTCTTGTAGGCCCCCTTTAGGCACTAAAAGGTGCCCTAAGGTCTCCTGGAGCCTGCTCTTCTCCAGGCAGAACAATCCTAACTCTTTCAGATTGTTTTCATAGGAGAGGTGTTCCACCTCTCTGAGCACCCTCCTCTGGACTCTGTCCAGCATCTTGATGTCCTTCTTGTGTTGGATGCCCAGGAACTGGATGCAATATTTCTCATGATATTAGGAAATACTGTACATTTCCCAGTAGGTTGAATTATACCCATACAGACCCATACTTTAGTGCAATCACGCAGCACATACAGAACAATCAGGAGATCAAGTCCAGACAATATTGGTTTATGAAAGGCAGGTCCTGCAGGAGCAACCTGATTTCCTTGTATGACAAGGATACCCACCCAGGGCATGTTGACTATCCAGAGTTTAGTAAAGTTTAGTAAAGTGTCAAATCACTATTTCCCACATCATTCTTATGGAAAAACTGACTGTTCACAGGTTGGACGGATGAACTCTTCACTGGGTAGCTACCGACTGGTTGGCTGGGCCCAGAGGGTCAGGGTGAATGGAGTTACATCCACTTGGTGGCCAGTTCCTAGTGGCCCAGGGCTCAGTATTGGGGCCAGTCCTGTTTAATATCTTTATTGATGATCTGGATGAGCACACCCTCAGTCAGTTTGCAGATGGCACTGAGTTGTGCTGGACTGTTGGTCTGTTAGAGGGTAGGAAGGCTCTTCGGAGAGATCTGGACAGGTTGAATTAGTGGGCCAAGACCACTGATATGAGGTTCAATAAGGTGAAGTGACAAGTCCGGCACTTCGGTCACAACCTCACCATGCAGCCCTATAGGCTTGGGGTCAAATGGCTGGAAAGTTGCCTAATGGAAAAGGACCTGGGGCATTGGTGGACACTAGCCAAACATGAGCAGTGTGTGCCTAGTGACCAATGACACCTGTATGAGCAAGGTGTGGCCAGCAGGATCAGGGCAGTGATTATCCGCCTGTACTCGGCACTGATGAGGCCACACCTCAAATCCTGTGTTTGGTCCTGGGCCCCTCGCTATATGAAAGATATTGAGGTGTTGGAGAGAGTCCAGAGCAGATCAATAAAGCTGGGGAAGGTTCCAGATAACAAGCATTACAAGATCCACTGAGGAAGGTGCCATTGTGTAGTCTAGAGGAAAGGAGGCTCAGGGAAGACATTCTTGCTCTATACAACTACCTAAAAGGAGGTTGTGGTGAGGTGGGTTTTCATTTCTTCACCCAAGTAAGAAATGACAGGATGAGAGGAAATGGCCTCAAATTGCACGGGTGGGGGGGGGGGGGGGGGCGGGAGTGTTAGATTGGATATAAGGACAGATTTCTTCACCATTTGGGTTACCAAGAATTGGAACAGGCTGACATGGAATGTGGTTGAGTCCCCGTTCCTGAAGATATTTAAAACACATGTAGATGTGGCACTTAGGGACATGGTTTGGCGGTGGCCTTGGCAGTCTTAGGTTTATGGTTGGATTCAATGATCTATATGATTCTATAGGAATTCAAATTACCTTGAAGCTCACAGAATCTCTGTCACAGAAGACCTGAGTGATCAATTACTTTCCCAGGATCACTTAGTAGAATTAAAATTTTAAAAAATATAAGTCTTTAAAAATTTTATCTAGAATCTCTTGAATAACATTATAAGAAGTTCTTTAAACAAAGATTTTCAGAAAGCTCGATTATTCTCTTGTTGCTGCATGAAATCTCAAATAAGGTTGAACAAAAGAAGAAGAACAAAATTTCATTATACTTTCCTTCTTTTTGCTATTTATTTTTCTGGACTAAATCCCGACAACATTTAGGAACCTCAAAATCACATAGATAAATGTGGTTCTTTTATTCTGATTGAGCTTGAAAGCTATATATTTATCTTTGAGTTTGAAAACTGCAATTGAATATTTTTTAAATTTAATTTATACCCATCTTGATCTGAATTGCTCATCAATATTGTCTGGTGAAAGGCAGCTAATTGCATTATCAATGTAAGTAGATCATATTTCATAACCTAAGGAGCTTCTTTAGGATGCCTTTAACAAGAAGTAGAAAGTAAAAAAGCTTATTCAATCACCTTTTTTATGTCTGTAGTCAGAGCATTTTTCATGTTCACGTATTCAGAAAAACCTTGACATATTACACAAGCAAAAGGACACAGTTTCAAGACCGAGTGTTTCACATAGTAATATTGGTATTTGTCTAAGGCAAAATGTGAATACATTTTTTTTTGTTGTTTCTATTAAAGCTTTGTAAATACCTCACTTGATTCTTGTTTAAATTTTGGAGGACATTAAATGTCAGTGAACAGATTGCTGTTACTTGCTTCTTTGTCTCTTACCTTCTTTCCTCAAATTCAATCTATTTTTATTCACAGCTCCCTGTGGAGGAAACCTGACTGGCTCATCAGGTTTTATACTTTCACCAAACTTCCCTCATCCTTATCCCCACAGCAGAGACTGTGATTGGACTATCACTGTTAATAGTGATTATGTTATATCATTAGCATTTATCAGGTAAGTCTGCTACTTATTTTTAAAGTCATGTTTATAACTTTATTAGTGGCAGTTGTTCAGAGCTCTGTATGGTAATAAATGTATGCTTAATATACCTATCAAAATTTTAATCACTTATCAAAGTGATTAGTAATTTTTGGTTTTGTTAAAAGTCACAATAAATATGTCAGAGTAATCAAGAAACCCACAGGTGGAGCTTGAAAACTCATTGGTCCTGTTTCCTTAAAAGCACTCTATTTACACTGGCTAATGTTGAGGTGGATGGTGCTCAGTTTAATTAAGATTCAGTTCCTGTGAAGGCAGCATGGAGTAACTCACTAAACTCTCTGCAACCTGGCAAGATCTTTAATGATGAAACCTATTGATTTTGTTCTTTTTTTTTTTTTTTTTTTTTTTTTATGTGACACCTGCTATTTAGGCAAAATTTCAGAAGCAGTCTTTAGATTTAGTTTGATTAGTCTGTCATTTCAGGATACTTCAACAAGATACTTCCTGGTATTCTGGTTATTAAATGGAATTGTTCTAGAATTTTCTTTTATTGCAATCCAAGATTAAATTGAGTTTAATAGAATCCACCTGTAATGTGTGTAACATGTGTGTAAATTAATAATTAATATATCTATTACATGTGGAAAATCTGCATCCTGACTGGGAAATATGTCACGGAAAAGATAAAAATGGTACTTGTAATGTCACATCAAATTAAGTTTTTCTCATACTGGATGTTCTATGATAGTGTTCTGATCAGGGCTAATGTGGTGACTTCTTTGAAAGGTAGGTTATATACTTGTCTGTTCTTGGTGCTCAGTGGCATAGTACATGTTTTGGTGAAATCATTCTAAAGAAATTAAGCATTTAATTATATTTGCATAATTAACAATTTAACTATTTTGTTGGCAATTTCAGAATGTTGTAAGTTGCTGAGGAAACTTTCTATTATGTAATAACACTTCTTTCGTTGATTTCTTCAAATAGCATGAGCTCAAGATTTTTAATAATATTCTGTTCTTTATATTATACATTTAGATATGAGATCCACTCATCCACTGCAAAAAGGTGTTTTTGTGTGTGACTCTGAGGTGAAACCCCAGATACCACAAACAGTTGATAGATCCCAAATATTGCCAAGTTAAAAAAATCTTAAAATCTGGTCAGTTGCTATGATTTTTTGACAGAAACTCAGAAGCTTAGTCTTGGATGAAGTAGATTGCATCCTTATTGAGAATTGCCTCAGTTATGATACACAAACTACTCTGGAGTGAGAAACTCGAAATATTCCAAGTGCTTGTAAATAGTCTTTTTAGTGGAACTTACTCCAGCTTACCCAACTCAAGACAAACTATGGCACTTTAATAACCAAGGCTGTAGACTTTTTTTTTTGCGTTGCTTTTGTAAGGAGTTATTTTTTTAAATAATCCAAAAGTTTTAAATGGAGCTCTATCAGGTCTTCAGCACCTACATTTATTTCAGCCAGGACTACTGTCAAGTAGAGACAACATAGTTTAAATTTTCATTCTTTTAGTGACTATTCTTTTTAAAAACCTGTTGGTTTTTTTTTTTTTTTTTTTTTTTTTTTTTTTTTTTGTGCAAGGTCAATCTTACAAGTGAAGTTGGTTAACTCTCTGCCCTTAGCTAAAATTAATTTTGAACTTATTGAGATTAGTTAACAAACTATAATTTATTTCAGAAGAAAATATGAGGTTTCAATACCTTATCTTTTTATTTTACCTGATAGGCTAAATGCTTCTTGTTCTCAGAGATATGGGAAGATCATCCTCTGGTTGTGTGAAAGTGTTTAGTCTGGCTGCAAGCTGAGTGCATTATATCATAAACATTTCTGCCTAGGGTTCCAGTAGATCTAGGTTGTTTACTTTTCTGTCTTTAGAAATATGTTATTAATTTCTTTTCTCTATTTCAAAAGTTTGTTTTTTTTTTTCTGGGTAGCAGGAAATTGTTGTTTGTAAGGAGTGAACCAAAAGATGTAGTATATCTGTGTTTGCTAATAAAACACTTCTACAAACCATTTTTATCTGACAGTGGAGGGGGTTTATTTTTCTTTTATTAAAACAGTGATTTTAAACTTTAATTTGAAGCTAATAAGAGTGAAAATGTTACGCAAAGCATATTCTGACATTTCTCTTTTGTGTTTTGTTCTTTAGCTTCAGTATAGAACCAAATTATGATTTTCTTTATATTTATGATGGGCCAGACAGTAATAGCCCACTGATCGGGAGCTTTCAAGATAGCAAACTGCCGGAGAGGATAGAGAGCAGTTCAAATACCATGCATCTGGCTTTTCGGAGTGATGGATCTGTTAGTTTTACTGGATTTCATCTGGAGTACAAAGGTAATATTTTTTCTAATATATATTTATGAAGTTCAAAGGATGAGTGCAACTTTTAATTTGTTTAAATTTCTCATAGTTTTCTGCCTGGTAATGTTTTTGTTTTGCCTGAGAATATGATATAGTGAATAATCTAATCATACAAGTATAAGGTTATAAGCTTTCCAACTTAAGATGAAGTTCCTCATTTAATTTCATTTTCCTGGCACACAGTACTGTTGAATGTGTAATTCCTTCCAGTGTGTGAAGGTGGGTTACAAGAAGGCTGGACTGACACTTCATGAGAGCATGTAGTGATAGGACAAGGGAGAATGCTCAAGGAGGGCTGGTTTAGATTAGATATTCGTTTAGATATTACGAAGAAATTCTTTGTTGTGAGGAGGGTTGAGGCACTGGAACAAGTTGCCCACAGAGGGGTTGTGGACTCCCCAACCCTGGAGGTGTTCGATGGGTCCATCCCAGGATGGATGAAGCTCTGAGCAACCTGACCTAGTGCAAGGCTCACTGCTCATGGCAGGACCATTTGGACTTTGATGATTTTTAAGGCCACTTCCAACCTTAATTGTTTTATGGCTCTATGATTCTATGAAAAAAATAGGAGAAAGGAGCTTACACATTTCAAAAATAATGATGCAGTGCTAAACTTTACAGCATATATAATATATATATTATTATATATATATATATATATATCTATATATATTATCCAGAATTTAATTTATTTTTATTTTACATGATAGATCATACTGCATTTAAGGTGCAGTAAAATGAAATGATGTGCTAGAACTTAGGAGACCAATATTGGAATCCATATGGTAAATGGAAAAATATTTTGTCTAGACTTTTGTATGATAGATCACAATAGAGCTATCTGCCTGTCTCATATCTCTCTGAGGTCAGGACAGTAAACAAGAAAATAGAGACTTACAAAATCTATAATCAATAGAACTTTCATTACTGCCTCCACGTGGCTCAAGAAACAGAAGTATTTGCTATTAACTGAATATGAAAATATTCTGCAAAGACAACCAGAAAGACGCTATGGGTGATACAGATTTCCTTGGTCTTAATTTCATCTCCATTTTTCTGAAAGCAACTAGTAAACGAAAGGTATAGAAGGGAAAGAACTATATACTTACTGCTTTGGCAAACCCATGCAGTCTCCTTTTACTTTCCTAAAGTCATTGGATTCTACAGATGTCAAGGAAGTTTTCTCCTCAGCAGGAGCTAGTGCTGAGAAGTTAAAAGTAGGTCTCAACATGTTGATGGTGAGCCCAGAGGTATGTAGTGTTCTAGTTCACTTAAATATATTTCTTCTTCTCAATTAAATTGAAGAATGATAAATGCAGATAGAAGTGCTATAGAAAGCAATTTAGGGCCACAAAAGCTCTGAAGAAGGGGAAAAGAAATTATTTTTAGACAGACAAATCTTTTTCTTTTGTGCTGTTAAATGAAGTCTTATGGAACCAAAGGGTTTCTCCCCTCCATCAATCTGAGTGTGAAGGATATTTATTAGGGAGGCAGTCTCTTTACATTCTTGATCTAGTTTTTTAACAAAGAAGTGAACTGCTGTACTTCATAATCAGGGCAGAATACTAATTTCTAACGTAACTAATTTCTATCATAACATTAAGCCTGTGTGTGCCACTAAGATGTCTTTCTGTACTTCAAGGAGTCCCAATGCCAGAAAAATGCTGTAGATATCAGCACATTTTTAAAGGGACTGAAAATCTAAATAATGGGAGGATGCAGATAAATGTTTAAGTGTATATATGTAAGTAAGGGAAATTGGAAAATGGCATCAATCTAATCCTATTTTTTCCCTGTTCCCCTGAGAGGTTTATATCTCCTGGTTTTCTCAGAACAACTAGAGTATGCATTTCAACATCTTTTAAAAAAATGAGACATTAAACAGAAGAAACTAGTTGAATTCACATAAAAAAATTCAAGGATTATGAAATTTGGACAGCTCAATATCCCTTAATCATATGACCAGCTTGCTTAGGGAATTATTCCATGTGTAGATGTGGCACTTAGGGACATGGTTTGGTGCTGGATTTGGCAGTGCTGGGATTACAGATGGGCTCAAAGATCTTAGAGGTCTTTTCCTCTGGTGTAAGAGCAGATGTAGTGTTGCGTTTTGGATTTAGGATGAGAATAGTGTGGATAACACACTACTTTGGTTGCCTCTGGCCAGTACTTAGACTAAGCCAAGGACTTGGCTTCTCACACTGCTTTGCCGCTGAGGAGTCTGGGGCAGCACAAGAAGCTGGGAGGGAACACGGCCAAAACAGCTGACCCCAGCTTTCCAACATGATATTCTGGCCTGGGGTGCTCTGCTTGAGTACTGGCTGGGCATCAGACAGTTGGTGGTTAGCAGTTGTTTTTCACTTGCGTACCTTTTTTTCTGGGATTTTATGTCTGTCTATTATTTTTCTTTCTGCGACAGTTTATTCTTATTTCTATTATTGTTATTATTCTTATCATTATGATTAATGTTTCATTTTTCATGTTTTATGGTTTTATGGTTTATTTCGACTATTAAATCATTCTAATTTCAATCCACAAATTATCTCAGTTTAACTTTTCAAGTTTCTCTCTCCATACCACTGTTGATCCCACTGAGTGAGCACTTGTGTGGTCTTTAGTTGCTAGTTGGGGTTAAAACACAGCAGTCCTTTTTGGACAGTTGACTGCAGGTCTGACCAGAGTGTGTTAAATTTGTTTTAAGCATCCATTATATTCATTTAATAGTCACTGGTCACAGTAGTGGTTTATTTGGACTCAGAGTTGTTGTGCTTGTTCTGATAACTGTGTTATATAACAACTTACTTTCTCTATATATTCTTTTTCCATTACCTCTGGGGACTGGATGAAGGGTATAATTTTGATGGACTATGTTACACTGGCTTAAGATATGATAAAATAATTACTGCTTGTGAGACCAATATGGTACTTCTCAGCATTGCTGTTATATGTGTACTTTTAAGGAACCATATCTTGAAAAGTATTAGTAATCACAACCTTTAACTTTTCTTCTCAGAGAGCCAATCTATGAGGTAGATAAGGGGGAGCACTTCACCTACTCCTTTGTCTTTGCTTTCTCCTTCACCTTTCAATTCTCCTCCTGACTAGTTTCAACAGCTCTTGAGAATTTTGAATATCCTTGAGATGTTCAAACTGGCCTACTCATGTTGCTGGTTTTTGAATGTTTCAGGCTTTATTTGAGGTTAAACAACTATTTGGGAATACTGCCCAGAGATCTGCCCTGAAGCTGGATAGTTATGGGATAGAATGGGCAAGTACCAAGGATGGCAGGCGCCTCTAGTGTTTTGGTAGTTCAGTCCTGAACAAGTGCAAAGTTCTGAAAAACTAGTAAAATATCTGGGAAAAGGAACTTGCACACTAGCAATTCCATAGAGACACAAATCATTGCAGTGTGCCGGGACTTGGCCCAAGCCTACCAAGACCTATCCAACATCTAGGACCCCTTTCTAGGGAAGGGGGCATTGACAAACTGATTGGAAGCCTCTGAAGGTGACTCCCTTCAGGCTTGAGGAAAGGGTATGCCTTCTAAATAGATATGATAACCCATTCAGGCAAATGGATCACCATGAAGAGAGGTATCCAATACCTGAAGAAATTTGCTATGCTTCAGGTGATTTATGATGACCTGGATGCTGAGCAGTTATCCAAATTTATAGAAATCCAGTGCAAATGATCCACAGGCCTTAAGTTTTTACAGAGCATCATATGTCAGCTCATTGGCAGTAAAGACCTGGAAAGACAGGGAGGGATAAGCAGCGGATAAACTGGACATGGAGAGAACATGAGAAAGTGAGATATTCTATCTACCTCAATCCTAGACACACAGGTACAAGAAAAAGATCACAAAATGGCTCCTCCAGTGTCCAGCAGGATGAGGGAAGGAATAAGAATAGAAGTGAGAAAGCCCATGGGTTGAGATAAAGGCAGTTTAATACAGAAAGCAAGAGCCATACAAACATGCAGAGCAAAATAAGAATTCATTTACCACTGCCCATGGACAGGAAGGCATTCAGCCATCTCCAGTGAAGCAGGGCTCCATCACACATAATAGTGATTAGGGAAGACAAATGCATAGCTCCAAATGTCCCTCTCTTTCTTCTTCTTCTTCCCCCAAATTTATGTACTGGGCATGACATCATATGATACGGACCCCATAAGGTATGACCCAACTTTAGTCATTTGAGGTCAGCTGTCCCAACTGGTTTGCTTTAACTGCCTAAAGAAGGAGTATTGAAAAGACAGAGCCAAAGTCTTCTCAGGTGCACATAGTGATAAGATAAGAGCTAATGACCACAACTTAAAACAAGAGAAATCTAATTTAAGGATCTTAATTTAAGAATAAATTATGAAAAATTTAATCACTCTGAAGTTAGTCAAACATTGGGACTTTCCCTGAGATGATGTCATCTGAACACTTTAAAATCATAATTGGGCTGTGCAAAGGCTTTAGTAACCTAATCAATTTGGCCCTAATGTGCATGGGGGTTGTACTACATCTCTTCCAACCTAATTTTTTCTGATTTGATCAACTCTACTTTTTCATACAAATTGTAACTGAGGCAGTCATGTGCTATATGTGCACTAAAACTATTTTAAGTGCCAATGTACTCAAGTTATACTTCAGTGGTTGGGCATATTTTTCAGATCTGTAACCATCTTTCTGGTGGGGTTCCCATTCTCTCTCCCTCCATTTCTATGTTATAAAGGTGGAAAAGACTTTCTCTCCTGTTCTCCTGGGAGCACTTACAAATTTGCTGAAACACTCTTCTTACTTGCTCTTTTTTTCACTGATTCTCAGCCAGCTCTGATGAATCCTTTTACCATGTTTGATTTCATTCTTCATGAAATTCTGCATTGTTGCATATTCTACTAACCTTTTTTACAAAGTTCACTTAGTAACTCCCTCACATTTGCAAAAGTAGTTTTAAGGTGTTGAGTGTTTCAGACTTTATTTTTCAGAATTTTTATTAAAAAACTGTATTTCTATAGTGACATTGTTACTGTTTAGTCAGCAATTTCAGAAGCCTGTCACAACTATAATTTTGGCGAAAAGAAAATTACAGGGCTGTGTTTTTTTTTTTTCCCTAGGGATAATTTGTGCTGTGACAGATCATTCTTTTCTTAGTTTTTGATTTATGCACCAGACATAATAGATTACATTATTTTTTTCTCTCATTATTTTTTATGTAGTACTAATATCTGCTTTGTGTACCTTGTAGAAATATGAAACATTTTAAATTACTTTTGTCATAAACTCAAGAATTACGATCTCACAATATCAGTTATGAATCAGTACAGATATATCCATGTTGGTTCAAAAAGAAGGAAAAATTATGTGGTATAGGTATTTAAAAATGTTCTAAACCTAAATTAAATTATCTTTTTACCCTTTTTCCCCCTAAATTTGATAATTTGGATTTGAAAGAATTTTAAATTTGCCCTGAGACCTTCCAGACTTCTCAAATGAAAGTGCGATTGACTTACATAATAATTATTAATGTCTATTTGGCATCTTACAGACTTTCCTGTAAATTGCTTCTTTTGACTTTTCATGGTCCATCCATATTTTTGTATGAGTGCTAAAAATGTTTTAGACACCACACTTCAACTACCTATATGAATCACTATATGAATATCTAATGCCTGTTTTTAATGATTAAAGATGTATTGTAACTTTTATTTGTTATTTATTGTTTTTCATATCAGAACCATGCTCTGTAGATTATATATGCAAATCATTTTAACCACATGACATTTTCACATTCTTTTGGCAGATGTGGAATTGAAATTTCAAAAGAATTATTTTGTATTTCAATCTTCAAATGTAAACATAATGTAATTATTTATCTCCTCTTGGAAATCCTACAATGGAAAATTTGCTTTAAGGGGTGCACTTCATTCATGAGCTTGGCTCTAGTAGTGAGCAACAGCTTTTATGTGGCCAAACTGTGTAATAAAAGTCAAAATAAATAGTAATTGTTCCTGATTATCTGTAATTTTTCAGAAACTTCAGTTTAGGTACTGACAGAATCAGATAAAATGTCTTTTTATTTAAAACTCTTAAAAAGCCTTCCAGGAAATTCAAAGCTCCTCTACTCTTTTGGCAACCGTACCTACCTGTAGCAGAAAGTTCCACAGTGCAAATATGCCTTGTAAATAAACACTTTTGATGTGTTTGAAAGTTGGCACTGATCTTATAGAAAATGAAAAGGTGTTTCCTATTGATTTTCTGTTAAATGTTAAAGAAGAATATCTGAAATTTCCATCTCCTGCTTGATAAAATATATTACTGCAGACTCCATCCTGCACAGCACAAAGCTATCTGCTTTACTACAGCTTCTGCATAATATATTTATTGTTTTTTCCTTAAAGGAAATTACATTTTTCTCAAAAATGTTTTACTTTTCTCACCTTCTGCATAATAACACTGTTAATTAGAAGTGTTCTGTATTTATTTTTGTGCAATTTGTTACTGGGCATTGGTATTCACATTGTAGAAGTAAGAGGGAAGGAGATGTAAAAGCACATGCTTGATTTCAATATTTTGAAAAAAATATCTGTAAATGGTAACAAATGAGATACATTTAGGAAATATTTTTTTTTTATTTTTCCCACAAGGGAGGGATACATAGGTATATTAAAATATGCCATTATATCATACAAACTCATTTGAGGTTTGTTAATTTTGAAGAAATTCTTGTTTGCATACTTCTTGTTTTGCAACAACTGCTCATATTGATTTCCTTCATTTGCCGTTTTTCAAACCACAGATTTTAAAACTAGGATGTTGCTTCTCTCCTGGAAAATATCCATAGATCACACTTCATCTGATACATTAATACATAATTGATCACAATGAATTCTGAAAGAAAATGGAGCTCTATAAGAATGATCTTAAAAAAAGTACAGATGACGTAGTTCTGGTCATTGTATAGTAATTTGTAAAGTCTTTAAAATGAAGGAGAGAGAACATTTGATGAAGAAGGAAAGACTTCTTAAAAAAAAAAACCCAGGTTCTACAGGGTGCTCAGAGAAGACCTCAAGAGAAGTCCAGGAAATATTTTGATTATATTTATTTTGTTTTATTTAGATTTTTTTTTTTAGTCAATTTTGATTATATTTAGAATTACATTCACATTTGTTTCCTCTGCAGCAAAACTTCGTGAGTCTTGTTTTGATCCTGGGAATATAATGAATGGAACAAGGCTTGGAATGGATTATAAACTGGGTTCCACTGTCACGTATTACTGCGATGCGGGTTATGTTCTTCAAGGATACTCTACACTAACGTGTATCATGGGAGATGATGGAAGACCTGGATGGAACAGAGCCCTGCCTAGCTGTCATGGTAAGAACAGCTTTTCATATTTTTCATTGCTGTTGTCAGTACTCTTGCTTTGTAATAGGGAAGAAACAGGTGACAAATTAAAGTTATTTTAATAATATTATCTTTCAGTAAAAAGCCGTTTTCAGTGATATATATGATAAAGTATATATGTAAGCCAGGAAACTATTGATTCAGGTTTTTATTAACATTGGATAAATACTGTTACTGTTGTGAATAGAGCTTAGTAATAATATCATTCTCTATGACAACATGTATTCTTGAATTAACTTACAGCACAGTATAGAGATAATACTATATATATGTATTTAAATACAACATTATACTTTGGATGTTACAAAATATGTTTCTTTCTTTTTTTATTACTGGTTTTGAAAACATGTAGATGAAATATTTTGTTTATATCACGTTACATCATTTAAGTTGTTGGACAAGTGGTCTATAGAAAAGTTGAGCCTTGAAATGCATGAAAGAACCAGCTACTCAGAATTTTACAGATAGGAAGTCCCTCATTTTAAGATTCTTGTGACATTAGGTGTATGACCATTGACTGTCTCAAGCATCAGCATTTTCAGAGTTAAGTTCTAAGAAAAGATTAGTTTTATTTTACTGACATCTTTATAGAAATTGACAGCCGCTTGCAATTTTCACTGTGAAAAGTTGCATATTCTGTAAGACTAAGCACAAAATCTCTCCCATCTCTGCAGATATTAATAATAGAAAACTAATATTTGCTTTATAAGTTAAAAGTAAATCAAATTATCATGTTGCTTTCCATTCCTTTTCACAATTTGGAAACAAAACACTTGTTAAATCCTTTTCCAATTTGCATAAATGTATGGTTTAAATAGAATATGGATTTTCGTTGCTGTGTATTTAAATTTCTGTTGCAAAGTGGATGGTGGAGTACTAGCAAAGCCAAAAAAAAACATCTCAAATATAAAGAATATTCAATATTATAAGCATTTGAAGAAGTCCAGTATTTTCATTATCTACCAAAACTGTCATGGTGCTGAATTCCAAAACTCAGTGGTATCAGATTGGAACATGGGCCCTAGCAAAAGTTTGGAAGTGTGTTCAAACCTCTAAACTCTGTGCAATGGAAGTAAAAAGTTTCTCCGTCATTTTAAAATTAGACATGAATATTGTTTTTTTGTAAGGTTCCCTTTTTGATAGGTAACAAAAGATTAAAAATTACTTTATTGATGCAATAATAATTGTGTTTATTAGTGTCACTTATAATCTACTTAGCAATATTCTAGTGCAATCTGTTGTAACATTCATTAAAAGGATATTATTTTGCTTGGATGTACTGCCATTGTAATAAAAGGGGAAAACAAACTATCATAAAAGAACTCGTGGATGTCTGTCACTGATTCTACCTGGACTGTTTTCTTTCCTCGACAAACAAGGTCTTCTTTTGAAGATGACAAACCCCATATTTCTTTAGGAAGTATATGATGGCACAGAATAATTTTTACTTGTTTTTCTTATATTGCTTTTTTCCTCCAGTTAGGAGACGATGGGACTTTTTAGTTACATTGCTGTGATATATTGCAGTATATTTTGACCACACTGTCAATGCCTTCCACTTCTGTGTGATTTACCTCAAGAAAAACAGAACTTTTATATAGATGTGAGAAAGATGATATCAGTTAATTAGCTTTCAGTAACACAGAGCTGGCAGAAAGGATTTGAGAGCTGAATTTTGCTCCTGAAAACCAGTCTCCTCTATGCAATAAAATTAGCATAGCAGAAATCAGATTCCTCAATTCTGCAGTTGTATTTCTGCAACTCTATTGAAGCTGATAAAGTTTTAATGAAATATGATATAAAATACCACCTCAGTATATGTGGGGATTTATTTTTTTAGTGATTATTACAAAAAAAAAAAAAAAAAAAAAGCCCTTTACACTTGAATATTTTGAATTAATATTTAAGGCATGGAGTAAAAATAGTCTTTTATAATGTTACCCATTATGCTCCCTAAACCTTTGCATTTTCAGTATCAATTTAGAATCCAGGTCCATCTTTTAAATTTAAAGGGAGAGTCGAGCATGTGAAAGAGAAAGATTACAAAGGAGTATTTTCATTTTGCACGTATTTTGAGCTACGTTTGTCAAGAGAGAGGAAGGGAGAACCTTCAACATTCCAGGTGACACACTCAGCTCAAGGGGCATGCTTTACAATAGATAAAATTGGTCTTTTAAAATTGGTAAAGAATCACAGAATCACAGAATATGCTGAGATGGAAGGGATCCACAAGGATCGTCGAGTCTGACTCCTGGCCCTGCACAGCCCCATCCCCAACAGTCACACTCTGTGCCTGAGAGCGTTGTCCAAACACTCTGAGCTCTGTCAGGCCCATGCTGTACCACTGCCCCAAGGAGCCTGTTCAATGCCCAGTCACCCTCTGAGTGAAGAACCTTTTTCTATTACCTAACTTAATTGTCCCCTGACACAACTTCAGGCCATTCCCTCAAGTCCTGTCACTGCTCACCAGAGAAAATAAATCAATGTCTGCCCCTCCTCTCGCCTTGTGAGGACGTTGTGGACTGCAATGAGGTCTCCCCTCAGACTCCCCCAGGCTGAACAGACCAAGAAACCTCAGCTGCTCCTCATGTGGCTTCCCTTCAAGGCCCTTTGCCATCTTCTTTGCTAAAAGCTGGAATTCTACCTTTATTCCCTAATATCTATTTTGACCTGGTATTATGTGCATTAGGCAGGACTTGCTCTTTGTTGAAATATTTTTTTTATAAATTACCCTAAACCTCTTTAATAAGTGTGGGAAGTGAACCAAATCATTGGCTTCATTCTTTCATGAACAGATGCAAAGATTATCCAGGCTAATATGCTAAGCTATTTGGTATTTCACTGTGGATGTTAAGAACAGAATGTAATTAACATATGCAGATGCATTATTAATATGACCAAGACAATGATTAATGATTTCTCTTAGCTTCACCAACTATAGGTAATTTTAAATTTTTGGTAGCAAGCAACAATTGTTTGCAGAATAGCAAAAAGCCCTGTAGTGGAAAATCATATTTATGACTCAATGTAAAAATCTTGTTTCTACAAGAAGAAATCATTTATTGATCACTTAAACATTTTCTACATTTCATTCCAGTATGTGTTTGAATCCTTGGAAATATTTTAATCCAGATTTCAAAACAGCTCCGTCTGTAAGAATTTTTTAACCATATCTGATATTGTCATAACTGCCTATGACAATATGCCTATGATTTATTCACTTTTTTTTTATTTGGTAGCAAAACCAATTCAGAATATTCTTTCAGTTTCTTTCAATCTGTATTAACTTATTATGGCTATTTGATGTAGCTCAGATTAGGTTTATATCTGAAAACTTTTAAGACAGAAGACTGTACAGAAAAGTGTAATCTTACTGCTCAAGTTACTATTGCTTTGTAATACAGTAAATGCTGACAACTTTTTTATCAATCATTCAATACTGATTACATAATCAGAGGCTTTATATGTCACATTTTATGCACTTTTTATATATTGACCATATGAAGGGCTGCTATTTAAATCTATTTTAAAGTTTTAATGAGGAATGAGTTGGGCAATTGCAGAAGCCAAGGAATTCCTATGGCTTATGAAGCTGAATGTTACTGTTAATGAGATTCTCTGTGGTTTATAGTTCCAAAGTAATGCTCAATTTAATCACTTAAGCAACATGCTTTACTTTAAATTGTCATATGTTGACCACTTACAAAGCCCAGAGCAACGTTTGTTATGTAGAAGCACATTGATAAGAACCTGTATACTTAGAAGTAGAGTTGAAATCAATTAGGATTTTGTTTGGAATATTAAAAAGCTATTTAAATTCTAAATACCCTTAAAAGGTAATTCTTAATAGCTAGACTTGAAAAGTTGATTGAAGGTCTTTTGAGAAAATTATACAGTTTTATTTTATTGTGAATGAAACATCTTCTGTATACTTAATTCTGTTCTCAAGCTTACACTGCCCATTTTTCACAAATTTATGTCCATTGCTTCACCATTCCAAGCTTTCCTTCCATATATTCAGTGTGTGGAGAGACAAGCTTCTTAAAAGGTCACCACAGGGGATTCAAAGAGCTTGTTAAGAAGGTATATTTTTCCATTTGCCTCTGGACTGCATTAACAGGATTTAATCTGCTTGCATGCTCAGCAGGATATGATTTAGAGCAGCAACACAAGAAATACTAGATCTGGTGACGTATCTGAATATACTGTGTGGTTTGTTTGGGCCGAAAGCATACAACAAACTCTGTTTTGGAGGTATTTAAAATCTCTATTTTGGAGGGATTTAATGTGCTAAAATTTAGCACTTACATTTCTGAATAAAGTAAAAAAGTCGTCCTCTGTACCTTAACTAATAGACCTCACACTACAAACCCTTTTCTGTATGAGCACACTCATTATTTCTCCTCCATGAGAAGCAGACCATTATACACCAAGAACTATTAAGTCAAAAGGCCCAAATGAGTAAATTTAGCTTCCACATAGTGGATTTTGCAGTAATTCACTGCAACAGATTTAGTATATACTTCTGGGAGATAGTAGTCTCATTCTTCTGAAGACATGTGACTGATTTTTTTTTTTTTTTTTTTTTAACTGTAAAATGCACGCATTGTTTTGTGAATAGGAAACGAAATTAAGGTATTTCTTTATGGCTATGCAGACAACTGGCATTTTACTGAAAATCTCACTTTTTTTTTTAATGTGAGTTAATAACTCAGCTTTTCTTAAGATGTTCATTTTAGAAAAAAAAAAATTGAAATTTTTACTGGAATGAAATATAAATATGAATAACTCTAGAAAGATCAGAAAACAAAAATAAATTCAGACACATGATTATATCCACAGCAAGCATTACTCTGAATGTCTGGCCTTTTGCATGTATATTTGAAATTCATAATATGGCTTTACAAAGCCCATTGAATATTAAATGTTGTGTGTAATTAGCCCAAGCTTTCATTTAAGGAGTAATATTGTCATATAATTGTAAATAAAGTATTAGAAATTAAGAAAGTTGTTAATTGCAATGATCTCATTAAAATCAGCTGCCAGAGAATCCTAATTCCCAATGAACTGAAGGGATTAGTTGTGTAGAGTGCATCGTAAAACCAGGCACTTCATCTTCTGTTGAACTAAATCTGCAGTCAAATTTTAGGAGCATAGCTTAATGAAGGAAAAGAGGG
This sequence comes from Malurus cyaneus samueli, assembly GCA_009741485.1. Classification (NCBI taxonomy): domain Eukaryota; kingdom Metazoa; phylum Chordata; class Aves; order Passeriformes; family Maluridae; genus Malurus; species Malurus cyaneus. The sequence continues at coordinate 5,841,337 of CM019215.1, read as the reverse complement.
AGAAATAGTTTAAGCGATATACAAGTGGTGGTTTTTTCAGCTTTATTTATTTTACTTTCTTTATTATTAAAAAAAAAAAAAAAGATTTTAAATCAAGCATATCTATTCAAGCTAATTTTACATAGATTTGCTTATACACAACTGTTTGCAAAAACATCATTAATTAGGGAAAATGTAACGAGCAACTTTAATATTTTTGAAAATAACATGTAAATTATAAAATATGTAAACCAACTGACAGAGTTTCTGATTTATTTGGCAATAAAAGTATACAGAAACTACCAATGAAAATCCAGAATAAAATATGTAATCTGTTTTCTACTTTAGAATATTAAAAACTGACACATCTTTGCTTTAAATATGTAAATTTTCTACTAGAAGATGGAAAAAACATTACCTTAAAAAGTAAGTTCTTTCATCATGTATTTTGTGATGGGGAGAAAAACAAGTTTTAGCAGTAGTTTACATAGAGAGTTGTTTGTTTCTGTATTTGGTGTTAGCACCGTAGGTGCCTGTTTTTCTTTGAAGATTTTTTCGTACAGACAAAGTGACTCCAGGCTGTTCAGTTCTTAGAAGGAAAAAAAATATCCCTCCCATTTATTCACACGGAGAAGCAAATATTTACTTTCCAAAGTCTGCAAGACCCTGAATTAGGAGAGGATTATGTAGTATCAGTTAATAATCATGGTAAATCAATTAATTAATTAATATCTGGAAGTAAACTGATTCAGTCATCTGCACTGGTTATAGCTGACAAATATGCATATTTCTGACTACCTCAGACACCAGTCGTAATGTCCTCACTCTTGTCTAATAAGACTCCAGTAATTAATTGGAAGATTTATTAAGTGGGATAAGCTGGTGGTTTGATCCATAAGATTCATATTTCATTCTTTGCACAAATTTTGTCATCTACAAATTGTCTATTACAGTAGAAACTAGGGATGGATTGTTCTGGGCAATAGAAAAATAACAATTAAGAGACTGTATTGTTTTAAAATTGAATTTTTTTTCCTTCTTGCCTTGGCTTTATAGAGCATTTAGGCAACATATTATAGAAATGGTAAGCAAGTGCATTGTCTAGCTTAAAGAGGATAGCTGCCTCTTTTATATCCCATGTTTCTTGACATTTAACTCAGAAGCTGCTCCTGTTGCAGCTCTTTGTCTGATGTTATGCTCTTTCGAGGGAACAAAACAAATCCTTAGTTTTGAGGTATCAATTGGAACTTTTCATGCTTCCTCTTTTATACTGTAATGAGTGGTTGTGTATTAAGAAGTTAATACAAAGCATCACAAGACCATACAGTATACATTTGTGTATTCCATCTGTTGCAGAAATTTTGTTGCTATGGATTTATGAGGTTATTGTATCTTCACTGTTGTACTGTACATTTTTTTACGTTTCTATTGTTTTGTTAATCAGTTACTGACTTAGTTGGTAGTTTAAAACTTTACTTAAATAGCATTCCAGGAAATACACCGCTTTGATTTGTGGGTGAATTTTTAATAAAAGGTATTTTCAGACATGAATATATATTTATATTTACAGTTGAGAGAAAATGTAAGTAATAGAAGGCCAGAGAACATTAATTACATGACATTTTAATTATCTTCAGTTCAAATATTGGTGATTCAATTAACATCTTTTATTTTCCAGCCAATAATAAGTATAAAATGATGAATAGACAAGATCCAGCCAAACACAGAGCAGTTTTATCAAATGGCTGTCCTTTTTATCGCATTGACTATATAATATGCTCAAAATGTAACTGAAGTGTCTGTAATGCGTTCAAATTTGAACCCTGGAGGAAGAGAGGGAAATTTTTTTTTTTTTTTTTTTTTTTTTTTTTTTACTTTTTTTGTATCATGTGATATGGCAATAATAATACAATAAGGAGCTGTTGAAAGAGATTTGAGGACAACAGCAAAAAGGTAAGTGTTTACTGGTGACCTGAAATCACATAAAAAACACCATCTTAGAGTATTTCCAATCAGAATCAAAATTAACGATCACCAAAAGAGGTGATGAAAGAACACAGTCAAGGAATCAAATAGAAATTGTGTATTTCAGGAAATTAAAATCATGTTCAAAAAAAGGCAATAGAAAGTGTGGCCAACACGATTTTGAGAAACAGCTTTACAATCTAATTTAACCAGTAATACAGTTTTGCAAAGATAGGATTGGGAAACTTGCTAATGTGTCAACAGCAGGTCAAGGTGAAAAATACATTCAAGGAAAATGTTATTGAATGGGGGGGCTGAAAGTAACTTATATGTTCTATTTCTTATATTACCTTTCTGAGGTAACCAGAGAGGTTGTACATTAGAACAATACCTTTGACTTGAAGTAACAGAATCAAAATTCTAAAAAAAATCAATAAACGGAACCATAGCAAGTTGCTAGGATAAGGCAAGCTTTTCTGTGTAGCATTGAAAGAGATAGATTGAAGTGTTTGGAATTCAAATGTTGACCTTGCGGTTAAGCCTTTCTGTTGAAGCAGTGGGAGGTGATGAACCTGTCAAAAGTCTTCCATGATGAGCATTTGGTCAATTTCCATTATTTTAAAACAAAAAAAAAAACCAAAAAAAAAAGGAGAAAACTAGAGCTAGGAGACATATTTTTCAACATGCTGAAGAAAAATCAATATAACTTTTGAGGAAGAATGTGGCTCTTTAGAGCTCAACAAGCATGTGAATGAAATTAAAACAGTTGATGCCTTATCATTGAATTTTTAAAGATGTTTGGCAGAGTTCCACCAACAAAGATGTCTTTTAAGGGAAAAGCAATTCAATGCATTAGCATAATATTTGATTACAAGGTAAGAATTGAAAGTTGTTGATGTGATGTCTAGTTTTATGTTATCTAAGAAAAAAAAAAAAAAAAAAATGGAAAGCTACCACAGAGATACTATACATATTTGTCTTTTGAATTGTGCTGTCCAATGCAACTTCACATAAAATTGAGATGATGAAGTTCACATATTATATGGTATAATCATTCCTAGAGTTAAATGCACAGAATAAAATATACATCAATTTCACTTCTAAGTGCAATGAAATGCTCATAGAAGAAATAACTCTAAGTATAGGCATGTGATGATAATTAGATTTTGGTTGTGAAGTATCACAGAATCATAGAATAGGTAGTGTGGGAGGTGAGCACAGTGGGTCATCTGGTCCAACCGCCCTGCTCAAGCAGGGTCCTCTTAGGCACGTTGCACAAGATTGCATCCAGATGGTTCTTGAATATCTCCAATGATACAGACTCCACAGCTTCTCTGGGCAAACTATTCCAGTGCATGGTCACTGCACAGTAAACAAGTTCATCCTCATATTCAGGTGGAAATTCCTGTGTATCAGTTCCTGCTCATTGCCTCTTGTCCTATTGCTTGATGCCACTGAGAAGAGCCTGGATCCATCCTCTGACACCCTCCCTTCAGATACTGACAGACATTGATGAGGTTTCCTCTGAGTTTTCTCTTCTCAAGGCTGAACAAACCCAATTCCCTCTGTCTGTCCTTGTAAAGGAGATGCTCCAGTCCAAGATCAATTACCTTGAAATCATTATGACTAGTCTTTTGCAGATTAGCAAAATTCTGTCAGAATTATATTTCAGGATTTTTTTTTCTCCTGACAGAGCATCCTAGCTCATGAGGTACACTCTGATGAGGCAGTGTTAACAAAAGAACAAATAAACATAACATGGAAGTCATATTTGCTTCTTTCCTTCAGACATGGGAGACTCTATTTTTCAGTGCTCATAGTTCAAGGAAAAATAAAACTGCAATTTTTTTTTAAATACAGTTCTTACTAAAAGGAAATAAAACAGTCTTAAATTTCTGAAAAATGCAACTATAAATCTATATTTCTAATACTGAGAAATAGATTTGTACATTAGACCATTTTCAGCTTGGTGATTTGAAATGTAGTAAATAAGATTCTCTGGGTTGCTCATAACTGGAGAATCCCAGCGACACATATGAAAGTTTTCCAGATATGAAAGTTACATGGTTATTTCTCTTTCTTTGTCTTTTGCGTGTTTTAAATGTGCATTCTGTATTATTTTATTTTATATTTTCAATTGTTCTCATAACTGTTCCATGACCATTTATTTTGAATATTGCTCTATTTTACAGTTCTTTCTGACCCTGTTTTTCTTTGGTGTTTCAGGAGTCCCTGTTCCTAACTATCTTAATTAGTTATTTTTATTTATTTCTAATCTGACTGTGTTTTTAGTTATGGATAGTGTATTGTTTTAGACTTCTTTTTTTTTTTCTTTTTTTTTTCCTTGTTTTTAACTTCCTTTAATCTGAGTTGAAAAAGGAGGGATTTTTGTCTTTTCTTCATTAATTTAAAAGTTGCTGCAAACCTAAACAGCAATGATGGAAAAGAAAGCTGAGATTGAGTGGATTACAATGACCTCAGTGAATTTATCATTAACTGTCAGATCTCAGATTTGAAATTACAGTCATTAACTGTTCCTGCAGTTTCCTTTCAAAATGCTGATGCACATACACCCGAAATATTGAAAATCACTTGGAAACAAAGTGATCATCACTTGGAAACCTAAGGCTTCTTTCTAGTATTGTAACAATATTTGCAGATGATTCAAGAAAAAGCTTTTTGTTTGTACTAGCTGTGATTCACTGCTAGTGTTTAAAATCTTGTTTGGGTAAAAGAACATTCTAGAGACATACAAATGGCAGCACATAACAATATCAAGGGTATTGGAATGGGCAATACACTCATTACAGCCTCTCCAGCCCTAAAATAGTGGAAGTCCTATTACCAAAACAGGATTCAGGAGCTGATGCCACTTTAACTCTACAGTAATTTGTAGATTCTTTGTTCTGTGAAGTTTGAAATGAACTCATAAAGTTACTAAGAAAGACCATAATTTAAACTTCCATCCTCATTTTTTGGGATGGAAGTTTTTTTAAAACTTTCATCCTCATTTCTTCTTCTGCTTAGAAGCCATCTGCATGCTCTTCATCACATAAGAGGAACGATTCTTAAAACAAATAAGTAATGAAATATAATTTAGGTATGAAGAGTGCACAGATGAATAAATAAATAAGTAGGCTACTGGCCTCAAAAACAAAAAAAAATATTTCTTATTGGCAGGAATGATTATTTCATGTGAAGAGATCTGTAAAATCTTACATGTTTTTGATTCATGTTTTCTCATGCATCAATGTCTGAATTCTGCAATTGTAGCTAAAATGTGCTAAGCTTTGTTAATCTCTGAAATGTGTTAAACTGTGTTAATCTCTGATTTATTTTTACTTCTACACATCTGTCATATAATGCTCTTTTCCTCTTGCTATTTAAATATACTTGAAAATCTCTGAAATGGTCTTCCCCAGAAGACTGCCAATTTTCTTTTCTCTTCTTTTTTATTCATTTAGTATGTTGGCAGTTAAATTGTTTTAAAATGGCTGTTCGTTTTTCCTCAGAACTTCTTTAAATATCGTGTCAAGTCTTTGCTGCAGACAGTTGACTTGAAAAGCCTGCTTAAACTTTTATTTAGTTTCTTTCTTTTTCAGCTGTGGAAACTATAATACTGATATGCTCTTTAAAAGGAATGAAGCTGTGCTGAGGCACAGGCTGACTGCAGAGACCTATTCCACCTCCATTTTTTATGAGCAGAGACTACAAAGACCTTTATTCTAGCATAAAAAATGTTAGAAAACATGTTCTCTTTTCGATGGCTTCATTCTTGGAGCCTGCTATTTTAAATCCATTTTATTGGCAAAAGAAAACAAAACATTACTTAAATGAAAGAACACAACCTTTTTAAGTGGGTGTTTCTGCAGTGAAAGACTCCTGGAAATGTATCACACAGAGTTCTAATGGTTTTATCAGCTGGAGTCAGAGATCTCTGGTGCAGTGAGAAACGTGAGGAGACACCAAAGCATCCTCCAGCTTGCCTGGGAACACCAAGACAGGGAGAGCTCAATCCCACCCTGTGTTCTAGAGGCAAGCATGAGAAGAAGTCTTCATCAGCTGCAGATAATTCCTTCAAAAGTTAACAAGAAAAATATTAAGAGTCTAGGAGACTGTAACAGACTGCTGAATCAATCCACTGCTATCTGTTGAAAGAAAGCTATCTTTTAGAAAGCTATTTCTTGCACTATTAGCAGAAAAATGAGGAATTAAGAATAATAATTGTCTGCAATTTAGGTATTTTAGATTCAAAATTTGCTAATGCGTCTGTTAAACAGGGATTTAAAAATTCACATAGTTTAAGACAATTTCAGTCTGATTATTTTTTTTAGTTTTATTTATTAGTTATTAATATAGTGAACATATTTATTTGGTATCTGATTAAGCTATGAAATATTTTGACATCTACATGCCACAGGCTTTGAAAATAAATAATTCACAATGTGTAGCTCTACCCTGACATTTAAAAATTGAGTCATTATATAGAATTAGATTTTGTGTTATAACATTGGAAACCTGACTCTTCAAATTTTCTTTAATATTTTCTCTAGAGCTTTGATAATTTCAATTGGAGGACAGCATTTTGCTTTCATGTTTGTTCACTTTACTGCCCATCTAAAATGGACATGAATTAACTCAGTACAGAAACAGAAATATGTCTAATTGTCAGCTAATTACATTTGTTCAGAAAAAGATAGGAAAAATAAATAAGGAAGAAATAATTTTGCAAGTTGATAATACTTCAGGTATTTGAATAACAGCCAATATTCAGATGTGAACCCATTCTACAGCAGAAAAAAAGGTAGCATTTAGCTCAGTTTCTATTAAAAAAAAATCATTTCACATTTTTCTTATACTTGGCTAAAATAACTAAGTTTAATAAACTAATCAAAAGTAACAGATGACTTCAGCGCTTGAGAAAACTAGAAGGAACTTTTGAAAACTATGCACCACAGGTCCTTAAGGAAAAAATGAATGTAACTGAGGCTTAATAATCATTAATCATTAAATTGGGAGCAATCATTGTTTCTAAACTTAGGTATTTTCCCCGAATGTAAGAGTGTATGTCATACTAAACTGTATAAAATTTGTTTTTTCATACTTTCAGAAAAACATCTAGGTTTTTTTAAAGATATCAAAATCAGTGACTGCACAGATTTATTTGGATTTGGCTTTGGTGTTTTTAAAGGGAAAAGTTGATGAACTGCTAAATAAATTTGCATAGAAATAATTTGATAGTGTGTTTAATTTCATTTTATGTATTTTTATAAACTTTATTCATTAAATAACAAAAAACACTGATAAATTTTCTGCCACTACTCCTTATTTAAATTAAAGTGTTACTTTCCTCTTAAAATGTACTTCTTAAAACATATCTAATTATATTTCTCTGCTAATCATCTGCTGTACAGATTCTGGTGTCCTTGACTTTCTCCTTACAAGACATATTTTATTGATTATATATCTTTAGAAAACTTCCAAAATATTCACAATATATTTATAATTCAAGTTTGGGTTTAGGTCTGGTTTTGTGCTTTTTAAGAATTGCCTTTTAGGTGTTCTCCCATTTTGTAGTAATTTATTCACAATCTTTTTTTTTTTTAAATCTTTTTTTTATATTCCTCTTCTAGAAAAGATATAAATAACTCATCACATTATAGCAGTTTCAGTTGTGGTGTAGCACTGCAGCAACCTGAAAATTTATTAACTTTTGTCACTTACAGTCCAATTTAATATGGATGGATACATAACCATTCATAATAAATGCTGTCTCTTGTCTACTTGGATATCATTAACCCCTTATGAGAAATATTCATATCTCTTGTTCTTCCAGGAATCACCTAAAAATTCAATAAATTCCCAAAAGTAGTTCTCAGAATATCTAAAATTGTTATACTAGAATTACTGCCTTTTTTTTTTTTTTTTTTTTTGTACTGTCAAAAACGATATGATATTCTTGCTGAGAATTTACTGCCTCTGTCATAATAGGAACGAAGTGGCTTCTTCATAATAGCATTAGTGAATTTTGCTCGTTACAGTGGTTGGTTATAGTACATACATCTATAAGGCCCAGCTTAGGGATATTTTTGTCTACAGCTGGATTGGACTTAAATCTATGTTTGATCTCATAAGTTTTTCTGTGACAGTTACTCTCTGCTCTTGATTTTGCATTTCTATATTTGCTATTTTTTTCAAGTTGCTATTTTGAATTTTGCTCTTTTTGGGGGGTTTTGTTTTGTGGGTTTTAGTGTTTTGTTTTTTTTTTTGGTTTTTTTTGTAATTGTTTTGTTCAGGGGCTTGTTTGTTTATTTGCTTTTAGATAATGCCAGATTTTCTCCAATTCCTGTTAAAGATTCAGGGCTGCTTTGGTAAATTTCTAAATGGCTGAGGGGATTTTGCCAGCTTCTGCTAGCCTCTGTTTTAACTAATCACACTCAAATACTTTTACATTTATTAGCTTGAGTTTCTCTCTCATTTTTACATGAATTTGCATTGAACAGTTAAACTCTGTTGCGAAGACAGAAGAGATTACTGTATGGAAATGTTCTGTATTTTTTTTCTTTTCTTTCATGCTGCTTTCCAGCCTGATGATGTTGCACTGTATCTCTCTCTGTATTTTTTAGTGTCTTTTTATTTCTAACGTATTTCTGCTTTTCCAAGTAGCAGCTAAAACACACCTTTGTATATCAGATTGTCTTTTACATATTCATTGTTACTATCAAAGCAGCTTTTGGTGCCTCTTCACCTTCACATTTGTAGACTAATATCCACAATAAATGTAATATATCTTAATTTGGGGCTTTATAATAAACGTGTACCATTTTTACATGTTACAATGCCCTTTGCATGACTTTTTAAATTATTATATATCTAGGAGGTCATACATCAGTCATTATATTTGTTTTCTTTTTACGTGCAAACATTACAAGAAATCATTGCAGCTGAAAGCCTCATCATTGGGCTACAAAGGATAAAAGGTTGATATTTTATTACGAGAGTAGGAAAAAGAGCATGTTAATATTTAGTATATGTGGAGTTTGGGTTGGTAGAGTTAATTTTCTTCACGTAAGGTGGTAGGGCCTGTTTTGGATATTTGTTGTTTTTTGATAAAACCAGGGGGTTTTCATTACTGCTGAGCAGTTTCCACAGAGTCTGTGGAAAGGCTTTTCCTACTCCTCACCATCCAACCAGTGAACCGACTGGGGTGGCACGAGAAGCTGGGAGGTGACAGCTGGGACAGCTATCCCGAGTGACCGAAGGGACATTCCATACCTTATGGCATTATGTTAAGCAATAATTCAGGGGGAAAGTTGACCTGGGGCCTCTGACCAGTAACTGGCACGGTATGGTTGCTTGAGGATGAGCAAGTGTTTCCATTTGCATTATTTGTCTTTCTTGGGTTATATTTCTTTCTTTGTTATTTTCCTTTTTTTTTTTTTTTTTTTTTTTTTTCTTTTCCTTATGATTTCCACTTTCACTCTTTCAGTTGTCTCCCTCATCCACAGGGGAAGATGAGCAAACAGTACTGTGTGGTGTTTAATTGCCAGCTGGGATTAAACCACAGTAATATAATTATATCAACATACATCATGTCACTGAGTAATCATTTTTTTAACCTATTCTTTAGACAAATTGAATACTTTATATCCTATCTGGATTTTGAAATGGTGACCCATTAGATAAAATGTTAGTATCCCATTACCAGTTCTTCAAGGCATGTTTTTCCTCCTTTTTCAGACTGTATGCACAGTCGCTCTTATTTTTATTGCATTTGTAACTGTGTAATCAAATTTATCTGCATGACATAAACATATTGTGCCATTCATTTTTAAGCAGTATTCCCCATTGTTTCCATTGAGGATTTCTTGTTAAAAATGGATGTGCAATATGATACTTAAATCTGCAAATACAATTAAATTATATTAGATCTTAGCTGTAGAGCTAGAAAGGATTCTGAAAGCAGCAGCAGGAATTAAAACTTCAAGCTGCATTTAAAAGATTGTTAGCAAAAAATTTTTTTTTAAAAGATTAGGAGATTTGAGATTGATTCTCATATCATATATATTGATCAATCTCATATATTCTCTTTTTTTTCTTTTTTTTTTTTACTTAACCTTCCTGTGCATTCTTTCTTTGGTAAAATTGCAAAAGGCTTGATGAAACATGAGCAATAAGCACTGATGGGGGCTTAAAGCCTGTATTGTTTTGCTGTGAACACAGAAAACTTTCTTTAGCATCTTTCTGCTGGGTGATTTTCCTCTGTGGTTTTCAGCTACATTTCTTTAAACTACTAAGTGCTGAAATTTGAGAAAAGGTGTCCCTCTGATAGTAAAGCATTTTATATTGTATTTTCTGTTTACTAGAGCATTGCCTAATGAGAGTAGAATGTAGTTTTTGACAAAGATACTTATGTACTAATAATCAGGTGGGTAATCTCCAGATAAATACTTGCCAGTTTACATACAGGATGGTTGATCACTCATTGTTTTGTTCAGGCTTTTTCAAAGGCTACAGGGGATGCTGTTTACAAGGCAAGATAGCAATGAAGTTCAGCACACTCAGAATTTTTTTGCCATTAATGCTAAAAATGTTTCAAGGAAATAGTGAGCAATGCATCAACACACTGATCGTTATATGTTCTTACCATAGTCGAGTCACTTACTTAGCTGCTGGTGCTCTATCTAGCTGACCCTGGAAAGCAGGACAGGACAGCATGCTGCACCACATTTTTTGTGTAATAACTAGAAATAGCTAGAGCATAAATCATAAGTGATATTTCAGAGTCTAAGCAAACATTTCAGAAAAGAATGAATACTATTGGAAAGTTACATTAGAAAATATAATTTGCCTCCTGAAGTTTTATTAGGGGTTATTTTTTTTTTCTGGTTGGTTGGTTTGTTGGTTTATTTTACTCTGTAGGATGTTCCCAGGGGAATGGTTCTCAGCATTTATTGCATTTTTTTGTTTGTTTTAACAATTTATTTCTGTTGGTATGATGGGTTTGCTAAATTTTTTATTCTAGGTAGACTTTCCAATGCAGAGCATAAAAATTAGGCAAGTTGATTTGTACAACTTATAAGTCTTTGACTTTGTATTTTTAAGGAAACTAAATAAATTCTTGCACTAGAAAAGTGAAACAAAAGGGATGAGATCTACTTAGCTGAATTAAGCATAAGTGAAACATCAATGGCCAGCATAGTAGTAGTAGAATTTGTGCATCCATCCATCCATCCATCCATCCATCCATCCATCCATCCATCCATCCATCCATCTATCCATCCATCCATCCAAACTTGATGCTGGATGTTTTTCTGGAGGCAAAAATATATGTTTGCATCAAGTTAATGTTTTCAATTCACTGTAGCTATGGTTTCATACCTGTCTTTGATTTCTGAACATTAATGTTTAGTGATGGTCAGGTTCTTGTAAGGTTTGGCATTTTAAATTAAACATTTCCCAAAATGCAAAGTAGGAAAAATAGTCAGTGAACTCTATGAGTTTACTAAAGTGTCAAGCAAATCTCTTCCTCCTCTGTGATATATTCAGAAATGTTTTGGAGGACTGTCTGGTTGTTATAAGAGCTAGATGGTTTGTTACCTAATGATTTATGAAATTAAATGTTTTCTCAGCCTGCAAAAGTCAACTGGGTGCTTACATCTTGAACCAACTTCCCTTTTTATTCGTTGTTTGTGAGACCTGGGAATGTGAATTCTTGTGAAGATAGAGTCGGTACAGAAGCAATTGAAAAACAAGGGACACAGTAAGGGAAAAGATAAACTCAGAAGGGGTAAAGTGAAAAAGTGCAGAAGGAAAAGACCAAGGAAAGAAATTCAAGGAAAGAAAAAGGGATTTTTTTCTTGCTGCAAATTAAGTGTTGCATAGGTCAGGGTGACAAATAGCTCATTTTTAACTCCAATCTATACTGAGCACATTGTAGCAAAGGCTGCAGATGACTCTTGTTGAAAGGCTTTCCTGAAAGATCCCAGATGCAAATCCTGCTTCAGAGTTGTACTGTGTTTCTTCTCCTCTGAGGTGAACACATATATGCTCACTATAAATCCAGTGCTGGTGTATGTTGCTTTCATGGAATTCAGTGTGTGGGAAAAATGTTTAGATGTTTCAGAGAATGTGTCATATAAACATTTTAATCGTCAGCTGTAGAAGAAAATGGCGTTATATTCACCTTTTCGAGATTTGGAAGTTATTTTAACCACACTTCAGTATTAATGAGTTCGCTCAGATTTTTGAAGGTACTAGGTATTTTTTTTTTTATTTATTTTTTTTTTTTCAATTTGCAGAAAATGTTGGGTTTATTCACTTTTAGGGATCCATATGCATTTGTCAATTAAATATTTTGTGATTTTTTTTTTTTGTACCAGTTGTCATAGTACTACCTTTCAAGTATCATGATATATTTGTCCTAGTTATATATAGGTAAATATATTTTGCTCTCGTTTAAGTATACTAGTGTAAGCACCTTCTTTTTTTTTTTTTTTTTTACAATTAGGATAATGCCTTTACTAGTTGCATAACTATAAGAAAAAAAAGAATCAGGGTATTAAAATTTTATCTTTATTTTTTCTATATAAGTAAAGGTCCACTATATGCTGAGAACTATGTTTAGCTCCTAATTTTAAGTGTTGCTTTTATGTGCTAAGACTTCAGGTTTCATTAAGGGTGAAATTCTCTTTCTTTTTGTGTCAATGGCATTGCCGTTAACTGAATTGTAGTTTTACCTTAAATTTGTACAGTTTTTATATATGTTGATTAGGAAGGTTTAATAATGATAGAAATGCTAGAGTGGGACAGTGGTATTGGTCTTCGTTGCTCACAAACAGTAAAGAGGGAAATGGAGTTAGGGATAAGTTTTTTTTGGTGCTTATTTCTCTTATTTTAATGCTTTTGTTGCTTACATTCTTCCATATTCTCTTCTTTCATCCAAAATCTGGAATAGAAAATCTTGAGTACTTGCAAGCTGGTAAGCAGATCTGTTTTTATCACAAATATTTGCTGCATTCAAATAGTGAAGATTTTTTACTTTGTGTTTTTTCCAATAACTCAAGGCAAATAAGTCTTGGAAAGGAAGCTCAGCCAAGACACTTACTACTTCTTGGAAAAAGTCCCAATAGTTCTATTACCTAAATATATTTTTACAAGAAATCATGAATTTTTAGCATTTCACGTGGTGGTGGATTGAGGGAAGACACAGAGATGGTTCTTTCAGGCACAGACAGCCATATTCCATGTCCATGGGGTGGTCAGTGCTAACTCCATTTCTCAGGGCCCATCCACTGTGCTGAGCATCACCAGGACCCCATCCTGCTCTGGGTCCCGATGGATTTCTTAGCCCTGATGTATGTGCCACATCTGCCATGTGCTTAAACATGTGCAAAAGCAGAAGTTGAGACCCTTCTGCTGACATGTTACAAATACCATGGCTTTCCCACCAGCCCATTAAATAATTTCCAAACTGTGTCAGCAAAATGGAGCAGTAGGTGCCATCTGCTCCTGTTTCAGGTGCACCGTCTGTTGAACTCTGAAGTTGCACTTTACTGAAAGGACTCCATGTTAATGCAAACTGCAGGAATCTTCTCAGAGTGATGGGGCCTTAACTTGCTATATTTTAAAGATGTGTTCTTTTCATTGTATACTCTACCAAACATTTTGTGTGAATTAACTAAAAGTAGTCTTAAAATATGTGGGTTTTAGCTACACTAATAAATATATTGTATTTAGCATGACAAGTAGTGAGATAAAGTATTCCGGAATAATAGTAAGAAAACCATCTTTTTCTTGTTTAATGTAATTCATGACATATTGATGTTTTGAGAGAATGCCACAAAAATTCCCAGAAGTGTCTTGCAAATAAAACATTGAGTACTACTTAATTTATAAATTCCTGTCTCAAAAGGAAATAAATTTGTTAACTAGATAAGTTAACATTTAACTCATTAAAAATGTTTTATAGTCCAAAACAAGAAAAATATTCTAAAGAGATGCCATGGTCTTGACAATAAATGAGGGTTAAATATAAATTAAACCCTTAAATTAATAGCAGTGTGTGAGGCATGTAACAGACATGGGAAAACACTAACATTGAATAATGTTTCATATATATACACCTGTACATCTGATGAACAAAGAAGAGAAGAAATAACACTATTTCTTGCTTGACAGTTTTGAATAATTCCAAATACTGTTTTGTTGTAAACCTTAGAAACCTTATTATTGTGGTGAAAGCATTTGTGTCAATCTGCCATTTTATCAAGTATTACAGCTGTGGTAGCATAAACATGTTTCTGTGATAAAGAAAAGTGTGTGCTCATAATTTTATATATATAAAGTTATAAACAATTTAGATATAAGTGGTCCATCATGCTCAGTCCAGAAATCATGACTTTCTTATTTCAGTAGATGCAGACATTATTTTGCATTATGAGTGTATTGGCATGAGTAAGAATTTACAAGTGTGCAGAAGGGTTGTTTAATGTATGCTCTTATCATAGTATAAAGCATCATATGAATGAATAATAGTTTTTTTATGCTGTAAATAATAGCATGCTGCATATAAACCACATCATTATTTTTATTAGGATGGTTTATAAATTGTAAGGAAAGAAATAATTGATCTGGAAAACTGCATAGTGCCATCAATTCTCTTTTGATATATGAGAAAATTGCACATACTCAGTATGTCACAGGTGCACAAATTTAATCCAGTGTAGAATGTAATAAAAGTTCCTGTAATAGCATATATCAACATACAACAAATCAATTTAAACTGATTTTTTTTTATGTTATTACATTTTTTAAAACTGATTATCTTCATTTTCCAGCACCCTGTGGAAGCCGATCAACAGGTTCTGAAGGGACTGTATTATCACCAAACTACCCCAAGAATTACAGCGTTGGTCACAACTGTGTTTACTCTATCACTGTTCCCAAGGAATTTGGTAAGTAGATCTGGTCTCATTGATATCTTTTTGTTGCTTTCATACTTTCCACAATTCTGTATGATTTGTGTGGCTGCTTTTACATAAAAAATATTAGTGTGGAAAAGTGTTTTAAGCTGATACTTCTATTAACACTTTTACCATTATATAGCGCATTATTTTCTCAAAACACTTATAGTTGCCAATATTTTTTTAAAATTAGTGTTTGGTATTTTTGTCTCACCATGAGAACCAACTGTAACAGAACTTGATCAGCTTGATGCTGGCCAAATATATTAGTGGTACTGCTTCAGCTTTCTTTTCACCCAAGGTCGTGTGCCTACGCTCTAAAAAGTGAAGCATAACTCCAGTAAGTCCATGTAAGGCGGGGAAGCAATGCTTATCCTCAATATTTGGTATTGATGCTCTTGTAAGACTCGGCTTCTCTCCATCCTGAGGCAATGGCATAGTCTTTATTAACAAATTAAATTCGACCAGCATGTGTCTGCTTGATTTTTGTAGATTCCCTGAATTTCCTTTAAAACTTACTCCCATGCTAACATTTTTTCTGTTGACTAGACAAATATTTTAATGACATCTTCTGTCCCATACAAAGACAGGGCTTTTACAGCGCTGTTTTATCTCCCTGGATTTGGGAATTATTTCATCTCACTTTAGTATTAAAAAAATGTCTATGACAACAGCTGATAGTTTGTTCTTCACTTTGACTTCCTGGTAAACAGTCTGCCACATACTGAGTACTGTTTATGCTTTAAATATCCGCGCTCGGGATTTATGCTTGTGTGAGCAGGACTTCATTCTGACCCATAGCTCACATTTCAGTTTGTCAAATAACAGGTGCCTGGGGATGGGGTTAGGTATTTATTAACCTTCCTTCATCTTGATTCTGCAAACATTTTAGCCAAATTAAAGGCAGTGCTTCAGCTGCTGTGTGTCCATCTAACATACTCATGATATCTGAACTGCCTTAATATACAATTAGTTTGTTCTTTTGTGTAGCGTAGGGATGCACAGACTACTACTTGTCTCCTAAGTTATGCCAAACTCTCCTTATTCTTCAAATATTAAGAAAATAATTAAACACATTTATACCATTCTTGATTTATTTCTGGCTGTTAGAAGCATGTGCTTTTGATATAGCTAATTGTGTTTAGATAAACTGTGAGGTTTATATCCTCCCATTTTCATCACATCTGGTACTTTTAGTTTATGAAACAGATAACATATAAAGATTTAAAATTTCTACAATAAAAAATTTGACAGAGATTATTCACAACAACAAAGAATCAAAATTACCTTTTGAGAATGAAGAGGTACTCAGCAAAGCTGCTGACATACGATAATTTTAAGTAATTTTCCTAAAGAAAAGAGCAACAAATTTGTAATCTTCTCTATGGCTCCAACTTTCGATGTGAAACACAGTAATCAAATATTTTCTGAATGGGTACTCTTCAAGAACTGTTTTGGCGTCCAGTACAGTATATGAAATCTCATAACAAAGAACAGTTACAAAAAAAGTGAAAACCTGGTCAACACAGAAAAAACCCACAAACAATGTAATAGCATATTCAGTGTGTAGAAGGGAACTCATTGGCCTAGATTAGTTTTTGATGGACTGAAAAGGAAACCTATTTCATCTGCAGCTTCTCAGATTCTCAAGACAAAAATTCTGTGGAAAAGTCATTTCAATGTGGACTTTTTCCCAGTGTTTCATTATTCTGTCATGCAGAATCACAGTTGCAATATTTCATACCATGACAGGTTTAAGCTACAAGATAAATGATTCAGAAAAGCACACAGTGTGCCACAGGCAAAATCTTTTGTAAACATGGGAGACTCAGCTTCTTTGACACTCTTCCACTGATACTTTACAGTGGTGTAATGATTGTTAATTGTTTAACCCTGAAATACAGCTTTGGTTACATTTGAAATGCAATGATTGAAATAGTATTTTTTACCCCTGACAGTCATGATCTAATTTGTGTACTGTGTAATATACAATGGTGTCATCTACACTTCTTTTTAAATCAGTATTTTTAACAGTAAAATAAATTTTATATCAGCTGGCCGCAGCAAATGACTTTCCTTTTTGTCTGAGCAAAAAGATACATTGAAGAGACACAGTAAGGTATGTAAGTGTGGCTTTGAGCTGTGCTATCAGAAAATAAGTATATATTCTCAGCTGCTATCAAAAATTACAAAATTTAAATCAGAGCTATCTTTTCCTGTCAAGAAGCTAAAAAATTAATTGGGAAAATGTCCAGTTTCCATGGAGACATTTGCTTTGTGTCTGCAGGAAAATATAATATTAAAAAAACTGTAAGAATTTTATTGGTAAGAATAACCTTTTGGGACAAGCTTTCTTAGAATTTTGGCAATGAAAGTAGAATCAGTTTGCTTACTGTAAACAGGAAAATTAAATTATACTATTCTCTCACTTATCCTGAATAAATGGCTTATATTCACAGACACATTTCTGTCATACACACTTATGCCATTTTCAGCTTTTGTTCAGGTCTTTTCTAGAATTTCTAGGAGGTAGACCTGAGTAAGATAAGCAATATTGAGAAGAAAGAAATAGAACCAAACAGCTGAACTTTGGTATTATTATTGTTGTTATTGTTGTCATTATTATTGTTACTACTAATAATACTGATAATAATAATAATAACAATAGTAACAAAAATATCCTTGTAAGACTAATTTTTTGCCAATACTACACATTTTATTGTGCCAGTGAAGATACATATTGAGCAAACAGTGGTGTCAACATGTGTTTTCTGTTAGAGAGCTCACTGGATCTAGAATTGTTAGACAGCCTAACAGTCATGTCACAGTAAAGTTATTTCAGTACTGTTTGCTTTGATTTCAAATTCAGTTTACATTTGGAAAGAAAAAGATAGGTAAGGACAGATCGCAAGTAGCAGAATGTGCCAAATGACAACCAGACCTAAAGCAAATGAGAACCAAATGATATTTTTGATAATACTTAACTGTATTACAGTAAAACTTTTGCTTTAATAAGTTGAATCCATTATCACTAGTATGTATATCTTAATATAATTTAAGAAATGTGGCAGACACATATGGACTGACCTTTTTAAAATGTGGAGGATTTAACTCTCCATTTTAAGTTAAAATGGATGAAAATGTCTGGCTGAATAGCTAGAGTCAATATTTTTAAACATAAACTAAACAATTATTGAATTAAGCAATACTTTGCTCAAGGGGAGATAGAAATGAAAGAGTATGATCTAAAATCTCAAAATGCCCCTGTAGGCAGGAATCTGGTTTTGCTCCTACCCTCTTTTTATACGAGCAACCACTTCAAAATCAGTGAGACTGCACTGTTCAAACAATGATTACTTGTCAACAAGATGGAGCAAAACCACTAAGACTGCTCCAAATACTTGAGTGTCCAACTGTATGAAGGTTCAAGACACAAATTACAGAAGAGACAGTGATCAAGCTTGCACCCTGTATTTTATAAAAAGTAAGTCAGCGCACCGTGCCTTCCCAAAAAGAGAATGACTTCAAATCAAAATGACTTTCAAGAGAAATGGCCATTTACTTTTTCCATTTTTTGATTTGTTTTTTTGTTTTTTTGGTTTTTTTTTTCTTTTTTTTGGTAACCATAGAACTATTTTTAAGAAAAGATCTTCTATATTTTCTGCATTTGTTCACAAAACTTTAGCATAAGAACATAAAACCTGACTCTATCACAGGTCACTTAATATAAAAATTAAAAGTATTTTTAAAAAATGTATCACCTAATCCAGAAATTTAATGAAAACCAAATTAGTTGAGCATGAAAACTAGTTAGATTAGGAGTACGCTAATTCAGTTTTCTGGTTTATTTTCTCAATTTTTGTAAAGTATACTGTGAAAATCATGAAATACTGAGGATGTACATACAGATATTTATTGTTAACAATAGGAATAAGTACCTGCTATAAGTAATACCAATAGATGATAGAAAATTCCCACCTCATCCTTTGTTTTTGACATTCTTTTAACTCTGTTGCCATGTTGTTATTTCTCTTAACACCACTCTGTTACTGCAATATTTTCAAAGGATTTTGTGCCAGTATCTGAAAACATTAGAATGATTCTTAGTAAATTTTTCAAATTGAAATTCAAGAGCTCAGCATTAAAATGTTTATGGCAGTCCTTTTTTCAGTTTTCTCCAGTCAGCTAACTAAGCTTCATTTAAAAGTGCATAAGCAGGGGATTAATCTCTGATAGACTTTAGAAATCCTGGCTAGAACTGAGACATCATTGTGCAAAGGATATCAGTAGGAAGGAAGTAGTTTTCGTCCCAGAGATAATAATCTTAATAATGGTAATATTTATATGCAATATTTAATTACAAGTGCGGAAGTATTTTTTGTAATGAATATTTTCAGTATGGAAGCATTTGTAACATTGCTGTAAGTGCTGCTTTTTGTTAATTTAGTTCACTGCCAGAATATTGTTTTGATTTGAAAATTCTGAGTGGACTTAACATGGTACATATATGTCTTTTCATTTTACTCTTTTTTAAATTTAATTTTGAGAGTTAATGAAGAGCACTGAAGAGGGTTAAGAATGGCATCAGGTTGCTTTCAGTCAGAGCCAGAAAAACGTAGGTTGTGTGCATTGTGCTTGAAATAAATTAATGCACCCTCCTACTACAATAGAAATTGAATGGTCTCAGTGTTCGTTCAATGTGCATTGAATGACTGAGTATGAATTTATTTTCCACTATTATTTTGATTATATATGAGAAATGAACAATTTTTCTGAAACTCACAATGCATAAAATTAGCCAGACAAAGGCATGGTTCATTTCATCCTTAAAGTAAGAAGATTGTATAGCTTTATAGTGAATTCAATAAAAATGGGTAGAATCTGACTCATTGTATTCTGTGCAATTTAGCAACAAAAAAATGTACAGGTGTTGAACCAGAAACAAAAAGCTTAGAAGTCTATGTTCCACATATTAAATGGACGTGAAAATCTTAATAAACAAAATGTTCATCCACAAATGTAAGTTGTGGACTTTTGGAGTCAGATACAGTGACAGGATTTGTGTATAATCCAAGTGGGGATGATCTACATCTGTGAATGTACCTTGTCTTGAAGTGCTGCTCTTAAACACTGAGGATTTATGTGCATGTAAATTTTAGGCTTGGGTGCAAGGCAAATAGGTGCATGAACATGTAATCAAAACCTATGCTGGAATACATTTCATCTTGTTTTAGTTATTCACCTAATTAAATAGGTGTCTAATCTAAGCCATTCAGATCCTTGCTCTAATCAACAAAGAGAGATACATATTTCCATGGTATGATTCATCCCATCTGAAATATCTATCTGCAATTTTTGGAAGAAGATAATTTCTTTGTAATGTGCAAGAAACAACACAGCCTTATTCTATCATGTTTGTTCCTGCAGTTACCATGAGTTAAGTGAATTAGAGAACATTACTGCATATGTGATCTACATCCATCCTGCAGTCACATTGCACACACATAACTTCATGATTTTATCTTATTTGTATGTGGTAAATCTGGCAATTTCAGGTAGGTTTCAGTGAGCAACCATTTAGAGGCTTGAGATCGGATGATTCAAGTTTCTTCTTAGGGATTCCTCACCCTCAAATATTTTAAACCTAACATTTGAGGCAAACAGAATTGTCTTATTACTAAGCATATATTTGACAATATTATCACTACTTCTTCAAGTGCTGTTGCACAGATACTTAAGAAGGATTTCAGGTGATGGACTGCATGATGTTAGTTATGCTGCAGGAACAGGAAGCCATGGCCTATGGACTGCCTTCAGAATGAACACCTAATGGATTTATGTTCCCATCTGAAAAAGGGAAATCAAAGGCAGGATTGCTTATATGCAGGAAATAATTTTTGTTGTGGTTTTGGGAGGGATTTTAGTGATTATTAAGTATTCTCTTCTTCAGAGTATACAGTATACCTACCTAGAAGTGTTATTTAAAATATAAATATTTTCAGAATTTTGTATAAGAATAGTTACAGTGCAAGAATACAATATTTGAAGTTGTTTATTCATTAATGTAAGAATTTATTCCTTTGAAGAATATTTTTCTACTTTTTGCAAGGTGGTGCTAATTTTTTTTCATTGTATTTCAAACACAGAGCAATAATACTAACTACTTTTATAAATATGAATAGGCCAGTAGCAACATATTGTATATCAAACATACCTGGTAGATGGTGAATATGTTTTTTATCATAACTTCAAATAGACATGGATTACTGTATTGCAGGCTTCCCACAGAATAGCTGGAGCTTGCAGTCTAAGATTTTTTTTTAAGAATAAAGATGAGCATTAGTTGTATGTCTATTAACTTCTGGTTTGCTTTTCTAATTCAATGACAAGTTTGTGTCATTCAAAAACTAACAATATAAATTACAGAAGTACCAGAAGGTCATTTCCCGTCACTTTCCACTTAACTATGAATCTCCTAGATTCTGAGAGGAAGGACTAGCAGGTTTTATGTACCCAAACTCACAGCTGGGGAGTATTTCATTCATTGGTTCAGTGCTTAACATGCTTGCCAAGTGAGTAGATGCCAATAAAAATGTCACCATAGGGTGACATTTAAAGAACCTCAAACTCTTCAATGTATTTTTGAAATGGAATTTATAGAATTTAGTTGCTTCATATAGTTTCAAGTCACTTGAAACAGCAATTCAGTGCTGTTTTTAGCGTTTTTCAATAAAAATGATTAGTTTTGGCTCCAGTATTAATGATGTGTTTGAATATAATAATGAACAATTTAATACAGACTACTAAATAAGTTAAGCTATTGAGTTAGACTATAAACATATGGCACCAGTATAGCAATCTTTTGAATTGCCTAAACTCGAAGTTGAATGATAAGACCACATCTGTGGTCTTCAAAGAAATTCCTAGTTCTCCAATAAGTAAAATGACTTACTGTAATGTGATTGATGAAAGATTTCTAAATATTTTTTCTCTTTTTTTTTTTTGTTTTAATCTTCTGAGCGGTGTGACTCCAGGTGCTCCAAATATTTAATTATCAAACCTTGTTCACAGAAAATGCTGTTATTAAAATAGCTAAAATTAGTCTGGATTTTATTTAATTTTATTAAATTTTATTTAATTTAAAATTAGTGGATTTCTGATTATTCCAAATATCTGAGGAAAAACTACTTTACAATTGTCACTCACAAGTTTTCCAATACATGTTACTCTCCCAAGGAGAAGGCTGAATGGTGCCATACTTTCTGAACAAGTCTGTTTTCGGTTAGGTTTACTTCTTAGGACAAGATTGCAGTACATTGGCACAAAAATAGCAAAATAGCTTCTCCATTTACTAGGTCCTTTTGTCATAAAGTTGTATTAATAATGAAGTTGTCATTTTTACTCTCCATCCCTGCTTTCTGTCTTCAGGCCTGGCCAGTTGTGGGAACCAGGCCTTTCTTTCTCTTGGAGTTTGTGGGTTTTTTAGTTTTAGTGGTTTGGATTTTTTTGCTATGTTTCTCCCCCTCCACTGCATTTTCCTATTTTGTAGCTTCAAAAATCAAATAGAAATCATCCTAACAGACCAACTGCAGAAATGCCTACTCTTGGATATATATGTTTTGCTTTTTGGAAGTAAGAGAAAGAGACAGTGAGACCTGGACATGGAAACAGTGAGAAGTCATGGTGATCATTGCCAAATTTCCATCCTGAAATATTCTGATATATTTCAGAGAAGAAGCTCATTAGGATCAGACTAGGATCAAGGGACTGCAAAAAATTCTTTTGCAAAACATCTTCTGTTTGTAAAATGGTTCACTATTAGGCCCTGTTCACATAGTTGTAATCTTTCTTACAATATTTCTTACATTTCCTCTTTGTTATATTCCTTTGGACATAAGCCAGTTCTCTCTCAAGTCAGGTTGTCGGTATTGATTCAAATATTTATGTTCACCCCTGTGGACACAGATAAAAACTTCAAAGATTCTGGATTTCTCTCCGTGATTTCTGTTTAATTACATTTGTTTAGAAAACAAATACAAAGGTCTTTGCAATCCTCACTATATTTTGCTTTGTGTTTCTTCCATTTGTATTCCTGACTGCAGAACTGGGTGATTATTCCCCATGCTTAAAAACAGAATCCCTGAACAATCTGTTTTACTGAAGAAAAGGGGACGGGGTGGCTCTTAGCCATTTGCTGTTTGTATCCAATTGCTTATTTATAGTAGTTTTAAAAGAAATTTTCTAGTTGCATTTTAGATAGAGCTGAATTGCATCTACTCTGATAACATGAGCAAATTCCAGGAAAATGTGAATAAATACTCTTAGAAGGAAAAAAAAATTGAAGACAGGTACTCACACATATTTTTGGCAAAAAAAAAAAAAAAAAAAAAGAATCCCACTGCTTTATAAGGATTTAGAATTTGATATGTATTTTGGAAAGTCATTACAAAGACTGTCAAAACATGGTTATTTGGTGAGAGGAAATTGCTATGAATTGTTACTTAGTGAAGATATCGAATTTCTGGTTTTGGAGGCCAGCGTGGAAACAATTGAAGGATAACAGACCTATTGTTTCTGAGAGGTGGCATCTGAAGTGTGTCAGTAAGGCAGGAAATATATATGTATGTGCATATATTTTGTGAAAGGCAAAGCCTCCCTGAAACCAATACTGAGCTAATGAGACTTTCCCAGCTCTAACTGATTATATGAGTGTTGCAGGAGAAGAAAAAGGCAAACATAAACTTCGTTATTGACATGGGGTAAGACCTACCCAAGAGTACTGTTCTGATAAAGCACCTGTACCACATCTCTGCAGGTTTTGTAAATATGTTGGGGATGATGTCAGAGCGATGTAGTTCTCTTGTTGTGACTATCACACCCCAAATTCCACTCTAACAGTGTATATATTAAATGCAACATTGGATGGAATACTCTGCTTTTTGCTTTAAAACTTGAGGCCTGCACAGACCTGTCATTTTAAAATACATGTGATGGTAAACACTTGCACTGTTTAGAAGTTATAATAGACATTCAGAAATAGGTTTCTAACAAACCTGTTTTGTGAGGTTTCTCATTATTGAATCACCAAGTCCAACTTTTATTTCTCCAAGCCATCTGTTCCTCCTGCTCTCATCCCCCTTTCTCCCATTCCCATTTTCTATCAAGGACTGTGGATCCTAGACTGACAAGCTGATTGTTATGCAAGGTTTACTTTCTCCAAAAACATAAAAGGATGTCATTTAGGTTTTGAAGCACTTCCTAGGTTTTGACTTCACATTTCAGTTAGAGAGTGAGGCAGACTGGCAACATATCTGTTGCCAGACTGGAAACTGATAAGTGGTTATATTTACTATAGGGATCATACTGATGAAGTCCTATTTCTCCTATTTACTGCTATCAAATGGCTGGAATATTTTCACTTTTTTCTTTCACAAGTTTCTTTTCTATACTTTTTGATGATTTTGACTATGAAGGATTATTTCAATTTTTTTTTTTTTTCTTTTTGTTTAGTATTCCACTGGGATTTTTCTGGGAACTGGGAGTTCTCCTTTGGGTTTGAATACTAATGAAAAGAAAAATAATTACTCAAATATTAATTTCATCCACATGATTCAGTAAACTGAAGTGATAACTTGTTTCAGATGAATGAACTGATTAATGATCTGATTGAAACAATAACATTTTCTAGTAAGATGATGAAAGATAATTATATGTAGAAAGCAGTTGTACTTCTAATTTGTATCTCTTAATTAGCTGAGAGGTGATTCAAGAAACAGTTTTTTGAAAGTGTGTTTGCCATTAAATCTAGAACCCTTATTCAGTGATTAATAGTATGGCTTGATTTAAACATTATACTAAAAGTGGGGTTGGTTTTATTTGACTTAATCTTGTTTCATTATTGTATTCTTCTTATTATTACTGTTATTTCTCCAGGTTAAATTGTTTATTCCTTCTGTTTTGTGTCTTACTTAAGAGGTTAGTCTTCCTGTGTTCCCTCCATGAACATCAGAGAGATACTTAAATACAAATTTATCGAGGGAAGACCAACCTTCAAATCTGGGTACCTTATTTAAATACTTCATTTCCTAATTTCATGTTCCCTTGCTATTTTTTTTAAATAATTTTCTTACATTAAGAGGTCAGTTCTTCCCTGAACTGTAATTAAGGGGTTTGTAGAATACAATTAATTTGAACTTCATAAAATTTGTGTCTTTAGAGATAATAGTTTTATGAATGATTTTGTTATTACCACCACAAGAGACATAAATAAAAACAATTTTTCTTGATCTGTTATATCTTTGGGTATTCCTTCTGTTGTATACAGGCTACTCTTTAGATCTACAAGAATTCAACTAAAAGTTGCAGGTGTTTCTTTTCTCCTTCAGTTCAGAGGCTGTAATAGAAAAATTAGCAATATGCAAAATTCAGACGTTTTACCAGTATACTGCTTTTTATTTTCAGAAAATCTTGCTTAGTCAGATACTATGAAAATGTGATTTGGATTTGTTTTCTAAAACCATGTAAGCAACTGTATAATCAAGCAATGAAGTAGGCTTGGAAAATGCTGCCCATGCTCAAGATTAACAGGATCTTCAAATTTCTGTGGTTCAGAACACTTTTGTAATAGCAGGACAATGGCCTCCTACTTAGTCTCTGCCTCATCTAACTTTTTCCACTCACTTTTCTCAATAAAATGAACGAATGAAGTGACCACAGATCATGCAATGTGCACAACTGGTCTCAAAATGTTATTATCTGAATAGCAGCTTCTTCAGCTTAAAGTGTCAGTAATTGTTAGCTGTACAGTCTTGGATTCTTTTCCTGTTCACACACTATTTTGCAAGAGAATAAAGTAAAAATCAGTATTTTACAATTACTGGGCCTTAGTGAGAATTGTGCCAAGTGACTCTCTTGTCCCTTTCAGAGAATCCTGTACATCATAACTGTAAAGAATTGTCTTTTATTGAGAAGAAGAAAAATAATGCAATTAATTATACTTCTTCTTTTTTTTTTTTTTTTCCCCTTCCTACTGTGTTGCTCATTGATAGACTTTCAGAGAAGTGAACACATAATTTTGTCTCCCTTGCTATTCTCCTCAGAGTACATGTGAACCAAAAGGTTTAAACTGTACTGAACAGCTGATTTCAAATTAGCAGCTAGGTCTACAGCTTTGACTACTGGCTTGGTAAAATAATCTCAGTAAACACAGCCTGTGCAGATTAGATGTGAAGCATAATTCTCTCATTCTTCTGCTTTTATTTACGTTTGTAGCATTAATCACTGATGGATTTGGGAGGAATTATCATAGATTTAAAATGTGTTGTGTCATATACCACAAAAATACCTAATTAAAAAACATTACTAGTGATCAAAGACCTTCTTTAGTTTTTAAGAAACACGTAGGACTGAATTAATACAGGAAAATATCTGCACACCTTCATTTAAGTGTTTCAGTAGGATATTTTGAAACTGGTGTACTTTTATATCAAACAATAAAATGCCTAACTTATCAGTAGATTTCTCCATGCAGATTTTATTCAGATTAAATTTCTAATTCTCTCTCTAGTCAGTGCCCCAGGTCTGTTAACTCACTCTCAGTCTATTAAATAAAATATAATTACTGCCTATGGCCATCTATTTTGGTTTTTTTGTCAAACTGTTCTACTTCAGCTATGTTATCGCTTCAATCCTCTTTCCTAGTTTAGAACTAATGTGGGTAACATATGAAAGGTATATTTTTCATACAAGACATTGAGACTTTCATAGTTACTAAAAAAAAAAAATCAAAAATTTTAAGTCAGCCAAATTTAACAGTGTCGTGGTTTGGGAGATTTAGTCCATTTTGGTGCTCCCAGTAAAACAATACTGCCATTTGCTCCCCCACCCCCTCCTTCCCTCTTGTGGTTGACGAGAGAAGAACTGGAGGCACAAAAGATCGTGGTTTGGGGTAAGAACAATTTACTGTAAACGGCGATGAGATGGGAATATGATCAGTAACAGAAACAGTATTAATGACAGAGGGCATCAGAAAATAAACAATTCACATGGAAAAAACCCAGATGATAACAGACAGTACCAGATGGCTCCCTCTGCCAGGCTTACTGGACCTGAAGGAATCCCTTCTCACAGAGCCTTCCTTCCCCAACCCCCAGCAATGACAATGAGCTGATAAAGAATAACCTCCTGTCCTGGCCATGCCCCTGCCCAGCTACTGCAAAATGTAACCCTGTCCTGGCTGGAACCAGGACACACAGGAACAGAGGCCTTTTTTATTGTTGAATGTGGGGTATTTCCCTCCAACTCAGCAAGAATGTCAAGTAATAAGGCACAAAAACCTAGCTTTTAGGTAGGTTGCACAAAATGAGATAAATTCAGCATCTCAGATATAAAATAAGGACTCTGAAGAGCATTAAAGGAGTTAGAAGGAGTTCTTTTGTCCATAGGGATAAAGAAATCAATGTCACCTGTTTAAATGATAATAACAGATGTTTGAATTTTAGTTGAGTAAAAGCATAACTAATCAATATAGAGAAATCTGTGTGGTTTTATTCTTCCTTCAGGATTCTGTGTTAGGTAGCAGATTCACATGCTAGTAATTTTTTAAATTATTTCAGTTGTATTACCTTTAATTAATAATATAATAGAAAATATCATATTATAACTAGCAATAAATAAAAAATACTATTTTAACTGACAGGAAATGTAGGACTCCATTTGACATCTCCAGTTGGGACTGCCAAAGCAACAGCACTAACTCTTAATGAAAAGCAGATAATTCAGAAAAGACTTTTTCCACGGACTAAGAGATTAAGGACTAGACAGCAGTGTATGTCACATATATTGAGGAGAACTAGTGTAAATTCAACTTCTTTCACCCTATTAAAGGACTGTTAACTGGATCATCTATGTGTGGTTTGGAAAGCCTCCATGGATTTTATGTTGATTACTCATATTAATTTGCTAATAACAGTAAATTTGTGCTATGCATATGATAATATTGAAATGGAATTCTGTTATATTTGAGGACTTTTGCAGGTTTGTCTTGTCAGAATAGTCATACTTTTGTACACTGGGGAACTTGTGTAAAGCTAATCTATAGTTCAGTAGCTAAAGAAAATATATATAGATACATATATTTATGTGTATTACGTCTATGTGTGTGTGGGTTCCTTTAGCCTACAGACAACTTTAACAACTTTTCAGTTATATAATTATTCTCTTTATTTTTATATCTAATGGACTTTTTGTAACATTAATATACCAACGCCATGTAGTTTCATAGCTCAGTCACTCAGCAGTTCTGTCTTTAATTCATGTCAGTAGGAATACCCCTTCCAATGGTTTACACATAAACCCCTCAGCCTTGTTTTGACATCTAGTCTGCAGTGCACCCAAGAGGCTCGTGCAGGTGGAATTAATTTTTACTTCATCCAGGGTCAGGAATACTAGACAACTGTTTTATTCTGTTATTTGCTTTGAAACGAATCACAACAGGATAGTATTAGCAGGGACTCTACTTTGTATTCACAATAAATTAATAATTTTCCTGCTACAGCATATGCTAAGAAGTGTCAACCATTGCAGAGAAATCTAACTGATATCACTGAAGATTACTGTTACAGACACAGGGTAGACTGAATGTATTAACAGGAACTGGCAGACAACCAAATGTTTGGAAATGTAAGAGGAGAAACATTTTTTTTTTAAAATGACACCTCTGCTACTATTTTCATTTAGAAGTGATAGTAGCACTGCTAACTCAGACATACTCAGTGTTATGTCAAACTGAAGTATTACTGAACAGTAAAAGATCAGATCCTCTAATTCTGTTATGTGAGCTGGTCAAAATTAATTTAGGCTTCCTTACTGAGACCAGTATTCCTATCCATGAATTCTGTGAGATCATCTCTCTAGGGTGTCCTCTTTCAATCTTTTCCTTCAAAAACATTCTCACAGATTATTAACAACTCTTCAAAAAGCCCAACATATACCCAAATAACCTTGCACTTTTACAGGACATTTTTCTCGGCATGAGAGGGCAAATATCTGTTTATTTGGTGTCTACATGACTATTAAGTTATTTTTAACTTATTAATAAAATAAGTATTTTTATATTTAAAATCAGTATTTTTAAATAGTGGGTCAGATCATTTTTATTTCTGGTTCAATGCATCACATTGTGTTGCTGGTTCATCATAAATACAAAGCAAGACTTCATAAACTTTTTCCTGCTATTTGTTATGAAGGTAAATACTTAAATGAAAGGAGTAATTTAAAGAGAAAGGCTGTGTTCCAGTAGGAGGGGGATATATAACTTGCAATAGTAATTAGACTCTGACTTTTTAAACTTTATAGTAAAAGCAGTTTTTTTCTGCTTGTCATAGATTGAGACAGCAAAGGGTCATAATAAACCTTTGTACCTTCATCATCTCTAAGTTTATTAAATATAATTTCACTGATTATGTTGCACAAAACTCTTGACATGCAGTCAATGAATACTGAGCTACTTCAGATAAATAATTGATGGACCTTAACTTTAAAATATTTCTAGATGCAGACATTCTGCTATTCATTTATGGTCTTTTTAGTGTTTTTTTGTTTTTGTTTTTGTGGGGTTTTTTTTTTTTTTTTTTTCCAAGTGTACTCTGGTGGTTTAGGTGTCTTGGAAGAGATATCCAAGGAAATTGTAGAAGTGTAAAATTTAAACCGTGTCCCATTTCTCACCAAAAAAAAAACCAAAAAAAGACTCCACAAAATCAACTTTCTTTACTCCCCTCCTCTTCCAAAAAAACCCAAAAAGACCCAACAAAAAAAAAAAAAAAAAAAAAAAAAAACCAAAAAAAACCCAAAAAAATTGTAACTCCTGAAAAGAAAATTGGTTGATAGTGATTGTCATCATACTAGTGCAGTCAAATCTTAATGCCCTATTTTGTGGGGAATTCCTCTCTTTCTTATGAGAATGGGGATAAGAGTTTTTTTTCTATCTGATGATCATTTGATTGATGACACTGGCATGATCAGCCATAAAGACTTGCTGAGTCCTTCTCATCGAGAGAAAACCTCACACAGTAGTTCCCTGCTTCCTGTAGTTGTGTTTGAATCCATTCTGTTTAAAGCATAGATTTTCTCCATTGTTGTTTATCATTTGACTGACCATGAGCCACCAGTCAGGACAGTGAATGGGGTCACCAGACTTGAAAGTTAAGATGCATGAGAAATTTGCATTTCTTCTTTCTTAGTGCATACTTCTTGCCTTAATTGTCATAGAGGCTAATGTTCTAGTGAGAGAATTCTTTCTTTGTTTTTTAAAGAAGCTTCCCAAAAATGTCTTTTTTTTCTTTCTCAAAAAGGAATTAAAAATGGTATTGTCATTCCTTTTTAGGTGTTCATAGAAAAAAAAAAAACAAAGCTAAATCATAAGCAAAGAGAGCATATAATCAGTGGAGCAGAGGTAGAAACAGATTTTTATGGATTTTTTCACTGTGAACTAAAATATTCATATTTTATTTGTTTATGTTGTGAACAAAACTCTTTTGTAAAGATTTTTTAGACTGATGACAGAAATTATATTTGAAACTATGAAAATTAAAGTTCCACAGAGTAACCTCAAATTCTGGGAAAGACCTCTAGCTCTACAATTAGACCTGTTTTATACCACAGCTGTTAGACACCTGAACACCTTAATTTTTCATTCACAGTTAGAAGAAACTTGTTTTGAATATATTAGTGAAAATTATCTAAACCACCATTTTCAAGCACAATTTTAAATTATCATTCTTAACAAATCAATTGATTTATCTGTGTCTTTTGTTTGTTGGGTTTTTTCTCAGTTCTTCAAACTGATGTGGTACAAGAGAAACAGTGATGTTACTGTAAAAAATAATGACCATATAGCTGATGTATGTCTTTTCCAGACTGAAATAAATTCTGATTGGAGGCATATATATGCATTAAGAACTGCAAAGGTAATTTTGGTCCTATTATATTCAATAGGGCTGATTTTCGTTTTCCTTTGTCAGGGACAGTTATTAAGACCAATCATTATAAATGCTGACTCAGCCTTTAAGCAAATACTTGGAGCTTCACCAGGAGGGTTTGTATGAATAGCACATTTTGTTTTATGTAATAACAATACTTAAATCATGTTAGTACTTCTGCTACTTCCTTAAAGGCAAGTGAATTTCAGCAGTAGTGGACTTGATTTTACACTGAAGTTTTCCGAGTTCAATAAATCATTAAGCACACAAAATATCCCTAAGAAGGGAAAACCCAGGGTGACACATTATATTCATATTCCATTGATATCCATGTAAATGATTAAGGGCATATTTTTTTTAGATCCAATAGCTGCCATAATATATAAAATAAATATATTTTATCCAGGTGGATACCACTGGATTAGTACCGTCATGAATGACAATTATATGCTATCTGTAAAGGTTTGAATTTTGAGTTGGGTTTCATTCTTTGCTGGGTCAGTGCACTGGGTTGAGCTTGGCTGGATGTCTGGTGTCCACCAAGCCACTCTCTCACTCCCCTTCCCAGCAGAACAAGGAATAGACAAGAAGATGGAAAGCGGCTAGTCAGTTGAGATGAGGCAGTTTGCTAAAGCAAAAAAGACAAATGAAAGTTTGTCTCTGCATGAGCAAAGGGAATCTAGTTCCCATCAGTGAGTGATGTTCAGACACTTGCTGGGAAGCAGGCCCTCTGCACATGTAGCAGTTGCTCTGAAAGGCAAACATTGTAGGATAACAAATGCACCCCCATTCCTCCCCTCTCCCTTAGCTTTTCTCTTTACAGGTGTTCCAGTTCCTAAAAATATCTGACTGTCTCACATTTATGCATGTATAGTCCCTAAGTAATTTTCCCCTCCACTGCTACTAATGTTGGATATAAATGTTTTCTAGGTACTGTCAGAACCAATCAAAAAATCTTTTTTCTTGTCACTGTTTATATGTATTGAAAGTGAAAACCTGTAATTCAAATGGACTATGCAAACCTTTGAACTTAAGTGCAAAAATAAGTCTTTCATTGAGTTGTTCTACTAGAATGACTTTAAAAATAAATCTTTTTATGATTCAATAGATGTATTCTGACAAGTGTTTGTTGCCTTCAATCAGTTGTTCATTTATTTCACAAAAGCAAAGATATATTGAATGTTACTATTCTTAAGAAAAATGAAATATTCCAAGGTAAGTAAAAGTTACAGAGGGTTACCAACAAAATTAATTAAGCACAATATAGTAATATGTCTGAAATGATAAAGGAGAAAATTACACTGAGACTTTAGCTATGTGTTGCATGGGGGAGGGCACAGAATTTGAAAGAATATTCAACAGCAGAAAAATTGTTTTGTTTCCTCATTACTGAATCTTTTAATGATTAAATGTATTTATGGCTTCTGTACCTTCATTGTCTATTTTAGATGTATTTTTATCTTTTTACTGCTGTAATGATATGAAAAATAGCTAAAATTCAGCAGCAGGACAACTGACTTAATTATCTTTAAAACCATACATTAATGTAGATTGTGTTCTCTTTTTTTCTTTTTTTTCTTTTTTTTTTCTTTTTTTCCCCCCTTGGTTTTGTTTTTTGCCATGGCCACTGGTGCCTCTTCCTTCTTTTCCTTTATTTTTGGTCAGTTGTTTTTGGCCAGTTTGTGTTTTTCCAGACATCACTCCATGATGTGGTTGAAGTATACGATGGCCCAACTCTCCAGTCATCTTTGTTATCCTCTCTCTCAGGATCTCATTCAGGTATCATTTGATAGAACCATCAGTTTATTGTTATTTACTATTTTAATGAACCTAGAAATATAAGGTAGTCCAAAAAAAAAAGAAAAAATGATTGTCATGTTTGCTTAAATTCATCTTAGTAAAATAAATGAAATCCAGACTTTGGACTAAACACCTCAAAATCTTTTTATTGATGAATAAAATGGATTAAAATGGTATCTTTTTTTCTTTTTAGATTTCTTTCTGTTGCTATTTAGCTACTGTTGCAGGTATTTAGGATATCTTACTCTGTGCCTTAATGGCTTTTTTCCAGTGAGTGATTTGAAATAGATAGTAGCTATTTTAAAGAGAAAGCAGTGCATATTTGTAGCAAAGTAAAATTAATAGATTAGTTGCATGTTGATGCAATTTAAAGAGGTAGGGAGAGATTGGGATTTTTTGTTTGTTTTTTTTTTTTTTTAAATTTTGGTTTTGATTTTCTGTGGCTTGAGGGGGCATGTTGTAGTTAGTTTCGTTGTTTTTATTTGTTTGCTTTGGTGTTTTTTTTTGTTTTTTTTTTTTTTTTTGTTTTTTTTTTGCGGGGTTTGACTGTTCATTTTTGATAAATAAAAAGCCCAACAAATATTCCTAGTAACTGAGAAGAGTTTTAACCCCCCTTTTCTAGAATGACATAATACTGTCAACATAAAATAATAACAATGCCTATATCTTGCATAGTTTACTGCAGCAGAAGATGGTCTGGAGAGTATTATTTCTAGCTGCAAAGGTGTTCACAGGTATTTTCTTTAGTAAAAAGTGGCGATCATAGCTTTGTGTTTTCATTGTTTGAGTAGGTGAATCCCTTCCACTGAGCTCGGGGAACCAGATCACAGTCAGATTCACCTCAGTTGGACCAATAACAGCTAAAGGATTTCATTTTGTTTATCAAGGTGAGACAACTTAGAAAAATTTGTACATTTATTCTGTTCACCATAGTTTGTACATCATCAGAAACAGATTGAGAATGAAGAGGAAAGTAATAGCCTTTTAAAAATAGAAAAAGTGCCACTATTTCTACATGTTTTGAAAAAATGTTTCAAAGTGTTCATTTAATATGTATTTTAAAGCTGAGATCAAATACTTAAGAAGCATAAGAGGGGTTCCAGATTTAAGAAGACAGTTACACAAAGCTGCTGTTTCTGTTTGCTAATCTGATTGACAACTGTTAGATCCATCTGGGTACTCTAACTGGTTTATCTTTCAATTTAAATGTGAATAGCTGTAAATGTTATTACCTGTGGGTTAAAAATGATCTTACTGTTATTAAGATATTTTTCTCGATTTACATTATATTCTTCTTTATGGGTCAAATGCAGAAATTTTTATGTATCAACCCCTGCAAATGCAATTCATTCTTTTATTACATTAAAATCCTCATCTGACAGTCAGAATACACTTTTAGAAATACACGTGAATAAATGTAAATATCTGATGCAAAGTGTTATTTTGAAACCCTGTATTAGCTGAATATCTCATGGTAATATTTCTCATAAGTGTCATTTCAGAAAGGTTTCCACGTGGATTTTATGCATTACTTCCAATCATGGCAACGATGTCAGTGCTGTGCTCTCCTAAATAGTAACTCAGACATCAAAAGTTAACAGCCTTTATTGAGAACATTCATTTTGAGATTATGAAAATGTTCTTAACTGGGAAATAGCTGAAAGTTTCTTCTAGACATTTTAAAGATTTATGGTTCAAAATCTGTATTCCCCCGCCAAAACTAAAATTAAGAATCCACAATTGTTTGTATGTTCACAGCTGTTCCAAGAACAAGTGCAACACAGTGTAGCTCTGTGCCTGAACCAAGATTTGGAAAAAGGATTGGAAATGAATTTGCAGTTGGTTCACTGGTTCTTTTTGAGTGCAATCCAGGCTATATTCTCCATGGGTCAACAGCAATTAGATGTGATACCGTACCGAATGCATTGGCACAATGGAATGATTCACTCCCTACATGTGTTGGTGAGTTCCTAAGGCTTTTTAATAGAACTAATTACTGCCTAAAGTGTAGCTGAATGTGTCTGTTTTTTGTCATCAGTATAGTATTCTATTCTTGCTTTCGTTTACTTTCTTTTTAATTCAAGGTTAAGTTTTATTCTCTTTCTATGTTAACCTTTCTATTCTATTTCTATTCTAACCTTGCTGTGACATTTCACAAGATTCATGAACATGCTCTGCTGCCATAAATTCTGAGATAGCTTCTCTTGCATTAACATCTCTGGAAGTTCCTGGCTGTACCTCCTTAATCAAGAATCCAAAATATTAGTTTGTGCCCTGACTTCTTGCAACACTAAAATGCTCTTACACTGCATATCTCTAACAAGATGTTGTAAGCTATTAGGAAGAGCACTACTATATTAAAGAATTAGAATTAGTTACACTAATATTTAGTTACTTGCCAGGAAAAAGGTAGTAACTTTTGAGATCAGAAAACATACTTAGTCTGGTTCTAGTCATATGAGATTAAATTGTCAAAATTAGATTCTTAAGTTAATGTACATCCATTCGACTTTATAAACTGACTTACACCAACTGGAAATCTAGTAGTTGTGACGAAATTGTTGATTTTTCATCTGCTAATCAGCTGATGGTGCATGATAGCATCTGAGTGGTTTTTAGCAAAACAAAATTTTATCTCCAAAATGCCAAAATCCTGATAGAGATCAAGATTAAATATCAGTGGGGTAATATTAATAAAATATGATTAACAAAGTTTTAAACTAAAAATGTTGATTGAGACTGTTTCATGCGTAGCAATAAAACCTGGATTTCTTTCTATATCAACAAGAAGATGAAGTATGCAACTGTATCTCATTTAATCTCATACACTACAGTTTAATCAGTAGAATTGTACTACTTTTCGCCTTGATGTGAATTACCTTTGTTTTTTCAGATAGAGCAATTTGACAAAGCGTTGAAGTTATTATTTTGGATGATCACAATATATTATTGATATTATAATACATGATTTAGTCTGTGGAAGAAAAAGCTATCTGTTTCTAGATGAGTTGAACTGAGGAAGGGTTACAGGCCACCTTCTGTGTGAAAATCCCTGTGTCAATAAAGGTGATAAAATACATATGAGGTGAAAATTGCATTAAACTAAATCAGTTTAATAATTGAAGTGGTAGACATGATCATGTTAAATTCCCTTAATTCTAGTGAATGTTTGAATATTTCAGTACAGATAATATAGAATCACTGATTCATAGAATGATTAAGGTCAGACAAGATATCCAAGATCATTGAGTTCAACCTTTAACCAAACTCCACATCAACGACACCACAGCACTAAGTGTCATGTCCAGTGTTCTCTTGGACACTTCCAGGGCTGGTGACTCCACCACTTCTGTGGGCAGCCCATTGGAATGCTTAAGCACCCTTCCTGTGAAAAATTTTACCTGATGTCCAATCTGAACTTCTGGCACAGCCTGAGGCAATGTTTTCTTGTCCTATTCCTTGTTCCATGGGGAAGAGGCTGATCCTCATCTGGCTACAGTCTCCTTTCAGATTGTAGGTGTCCTCAAGCCTTCTTGTCTCCACACCAAACAGCCCCTGCTCCCTCACTGCTCCTCACATGATGTACTCTCTAGAGCCTTTGCCAGCTTTGTTGCCACTCTCTGGACTTGATCCAGCACCTCAATGCCTTTCTTGTAGTGCAGGGCCCAAAAATTAACACAACACTCAGGCTGCAGCCTGGCATCCAGCATTCTGTCTGTTCATCCTTTTATGAGTAATTGTTTAAACACTTTAGGTGACACTGGCTTTTAATTTATCCATGTAGTCCCAAACAGATTCTATCAATTATATGCCATGCAATACATAGTTACTATATTTGTTATTAAGATAAGTTGCATTCTATCTATTTTCTAAATCCTTTTATTTGCAGCTCCCTTTAGAACTTAGTGATGTTGCAAGAAGTGAAATATTAGCTCCTAATGGACTTGATAAACCATCTCATCCATCTTTTCCTTCAACTTCTAAAATATCAACAGAATATCTGTATGCAGATTAAGCTGTAATATTGTTTGTCTCTGTTAAAGCTTCCAATGATATAGACAAGATGCATTCGAGTTGAACATTCAAAAGAGGAACTTGATGGTACTTAATCTGTCTGTCCTGTTTCATGCATAACACTTTTATTAATCCATGGATGCAGATGTGATGAATGTAGTCTTACAAGGATCTTGAAAATTCTTTACTGATGCAATAGATCCACTGACTGTAGGGGAATAACTCATACAAGCAGAGAACAGTCAAGGGGTTGAGACTGGTGTTATTAATTATTTAGACAACAAAAAAGCGATATTAAAAAAGAATGTAACCTTTTTTTGGGTGACAGTTTTTAACTTTTACACTAATACAAGACAAAACTTTTCAAACTTCAATCTAACCCTTAAAAATGTTTTATTTTTGTAAGATTGCACTAGGAGACAATGGAATGGGTTTCACTTCGTAAAAGTCAAATAAATAAGGGGGATATAAGCATTATTCTGTCAGGTAGGAAACTGACATAATTCTAATTTTCTACTATTCTTTTTTTGGTCAGTTAAAAGAGTTTTGAGATAGAAAATGTTATTTTCCTGAGGCATACATAATTTTTTTACTGTAGCATCAATTTATGAAGTTTTCAGCCACAGTATAAGCTTGTTTAATAACTCTGCTCACTTCTGAAGCTTCATACTTCTTTTCTTGCCATATGCATTTCCTTTCAGTGCCCTGTGGTGGTATTTTAACAAAGCGCAAAGGGACCGTTTTATCTCCTGGATACCCTGAGCCTTATGACAACAATCTGAATTGTGTGTGGAAGATCACAGTACCAGAGGGAGCTGGGATTCAAGTAAGTGTAGTTGCTATTTGCTTGTTATCATCATATTTAGAACTGCTTTTTCCTGATGTAAATGGTGAAAATATAATTTATCTGTACAGTTTGTCTATCTCATTAATGATTCTGAAAACGGACTTTATTGCACATCTTTTTTATTTATACAGTGATTAAAAGTTATAAGGTTTTTAAAAATCTTTTTAAAATATGCACTTGTAGCCTTTTACATAGAAGAAAATCACCATAATTTCCAAATGCATTTTGATAGTTCA
This sequence comes from Malurus cyaneus samueli, assembly GCA_009741485.1. NCBI lineage: Eukaryota > Metazoa > Chordata > Aves > Passeriformes > Maluridae > Malurus > Malurus cyaneus. Next base: position 5,803,554 of record CM019215.1, on the reverse strand, counting down.
GTGATTCCTTATAAGCCAAAGGAAATAGAGAGCATTCCTATGAATTCTTTTTTGCTCTCCCAAAATTTATATGTCTTCTTTAACAGAGTAACATTAAGCAAGTTACTTTCAAGGACAAGTTATATATGTTTTCTAAGAAACTCTGCTATTGACTCCATATTTATGGAAGTTCACTGTGATGTAAAGATGCTCCAGTACATTGCAACATGAGATGGGAATTTATTCTTTAAAGTAGTTTGAGATTTTTTGTTTATTATGTAGATTAAGAACTTCAAAGAATACACTGTAGGAAAGTATCCATTATGTTTAGTCTTTCTTTTCTCTGGGGTTAACTAAAGAAACTGACAGAAATCTGGTTATTGAAAAGGCAGTTAAATTTAATAAATTAAGGCTTGTAAGCATCATCTGAACAAATTCTTAGCAAAATGCACACCAAGAAATCAAGTTTTCTAAGTCTATCCTCAGTTTCAAAAATAATATGATTTTATACTCTTCTACTTTATAAGCATTTAGAAAAGTATTTTTTTTAATAATTACTAATACTTTAAAAATTAAAAAAAAAAAGAAGGAAACAGAAATCATCATAAATGCAACATAGATGTACACATGATAACATTTAAGTATTCCATTTCCAAAGCTACCAGTGTCTGTTACCATTAATACTTAACAGCCTAAATCAGTTTTGAGTCTGGTTTTGAGGACCAATACTTGATTTAAGCAGTTGACTATAGAAGCTGACATTTAGGAGACTTTGTTCTGTGCATTTCTTGTACTAGGAGGATTGTTCAGAGGATTTAAATCAGGCAGTAGCTGTCATCCTGACTTAGGCCATCACTGTTGGTTTTTTGCAAGTGCTTATCTCTTATCACAGGCTGCATTTTTCAGAATCATTAATGAGGTAACTAAATTGCTAACTTTGATTTTAGTGTAGGTGTTTAAGCTTCATTAGATTCTTTTGCTCCAGAGTTGTAACAAAAAAAAAAGATTTATTTACTGTCTCCAAGTACCTGAAGCATGCTAACAATCAGAGCCTCTTCACTGCTTCACTTAAGAAAAAGAAATCCTTTGGCTGTAGTGTCTGACCAATTCCCAAGAAAATAGCTACAGCAGTTAAGGCCCCATTCAAGAAAGAGGTAACCACACTCTACATTTGTTTTAAGTAGAAGGGCCAAGGGCCGTGTATTTCACACAGGAAAATAACTTCATTGCTTGGTTTTACTGGAACTGGTATTTATTTCTTCAGTTGAAGCTATTCCATTTTGAAAAAAAAAAAAAAAAAAAAAAAAAAAGAGAATAATTTAGGCAAAGCATAATTCTCTAACTTAATGGCTAAGGCACCCCTTTCTGAGGGTGATTGGGGTTTCATCATGCCTCTGTCATCTGTTTTAAACTTTTCAGTAAAAAAAAAAGTTATTTCACTAAAACAAACAAAAAACAAACACCAGACCTTCTCCCCTACAAAACAAGAGCAAGACTCTGGTATTTCTGTACTTTGTAAGGTGTGATTTGACTAAATGAGAATAGATATCTTCCCTCTCGCAGATTATCTCCTTATGAGTGGAAGGATGTTGTCACCTCTGGTAGAAATGAAGTGACTTTTCCGCTTTTTTGTCTGTAGCATGCTAGTGACTGCTCCTCCTCAGTAGATGAGTTAGTGATGAAGGTAACAAAACACAGAAGTTTTCACTTACCTGGAGGCAGAATTTAAAATGGCAAAATAGATGAAACATCATGTACCCCCATGGAGAAGATAGAGAGAAAGAAACTTCAGTTGATTGAAAATGCCACGTTTTATCTTCTCCTCAATGTCCCCCTAACAAGAGAATCATATTCTATACCCATGTGATTTTCATGGTTGTGTGACTCTTGACATAGGTAATATGTGGTTGTCACTAAGTGTTACAGGATTTATAGTTTGAATGGGCAATCAAACAAAAAATAGTTGCCATTTTATTCACTTTTCCATTCTCTTTGGCAATGAGAGCAAGACAACTTTTTATGACTGCAAGCAGCAGAGGTTACAATTTAGAGTAATCTTTGAGCTTGAATACAAAGGGGAAGAAGTTTATGTTCTTTGCCTCACATTTTTCTTCATAGGTGCAAGTGGTGAGTTTTGCCACAGAACACAACTGGGATTCCTTAGACTTTTACGATGGTGCTGACAACAATGCTCCAAGGCTTGGAAGTTATTCAGGTGACTGAGAATATTTTACAATAAATGGTTCACTGATTCAACTCTTTACTGTAAACACAAAGAATTTTCTAAGTGTGTAAGCATGCGTGAGCATGGTGTGTTTGTTTGTTTCTTCTGTAATTGCCAACAGGTAATATTGTTACTGTTTTAATCAGCCAACACTTTGCAGACTTTCATGAAGCTGTGTGTTTTAAAATGTTAGGAATGAAATAACACACAGAGGCTTCCAAACTAGACCTATTAATCCCATTTTATTCTCACACTTGTAGCAGGGCCTAGAAATACAGACCTCATAAGATATAAGTATCTCTTGAATTGTGCATGACAAAAGGATGTATTCTTATCCTTATTTTAGACAGACAGTTCTGTTTGCCTTACTTTTTCTCATTTTCTTCTTTTTCTTTCATTATTCTAAACACATGTGTATGCTAAGAGATCAGAGGCAATCAGATTATCTTGTCTTGTGCTGAAACACAAATAAATACTCAATCCCATTTCGAAGAACAGTCCTGCAATATATTTTCAGCGCCGCTTGATATATGTCATTGTAATGCTTATAATCATTCTGGTGACAGGATTTACTCTTGCTTTTAAGAAAACTCTAGTGAATATTTCTCCTTTTGTGGGTAAAAGCAAGTAATGTAAATTTGTATTGTTTGTCGATCATTCATGTCTCTGATACTGTGGTGCATTGAAAATGTAATAAAACTTTTATAGGGACAGGTATTTGATAACATCCATGATGACAAAATATTGTTGGAATATTCCAATTGGAATTGGTGTGACCTATCTCCTGCTCTCACTTTCTCCCTGCTCTCCCTCTCTTTCTCTTTTTCTCTCCTTAACTTGGCTAATACACACACACACAGACACATGGATACTCTTAAGTGTGCATTTATTTCACTTTATGTGCATTTCAATAATGTTTTGAATTCTCTTTTCAGGAACAACCATACCTCCACTTCTAAACAGCACATCGAATAATCTGTACCTCAATTTTCAGTCCGATATCAGTGTTTCAGCTGCTGGATTTCACCTTGAGTATACAGGTAATTCAGAAATGTTCTATTAATAAAGAAAACTTGCTCGTTCCAGACATCAGTTCTACCTGAGGTATAAAATAGTGGAATATTAGTCTTATTTTACTTAATGAGCAATGAATTACATACTATAACTTCAAAGTGATTAGTAAAATACTCATTTAAATCTAAGTGAGCAAATTTAGGCCTGAAAATTGTACTCTAAAGACTGCAAAATTTAGTTTCTCTTGCTTTCATTCTCAAGATACTTTTGCTCTCTGGAAAGATTTTCTTAATCTACGGCAGCCAGCAGTAAATGCAGATATGCTCACATGACAACCCTAATCCATTGTGTCCAGTGCAGCACTTGTCCCTTCCACCCCTGAAGCTCCACACCCCACCACTCCTTGCCAAAATCTACAAATTATGCTCAGTACAGTAGCAAGTGTACTATGCAGTATGTATGCGTAGGACACAAATATTAGCCACCCTTGGCAAAGATGAGAGAAAGAATAATCGGATAATAGCAGCTGTGATTCTTAACTTACTGGGAAATGCCTCCTGCATGGTGAGAATACTGAATTATTACAAATGGTTTTTATTATTGCTGAGTACCTCACCAGTGGAAAAGGCTGTAATTATAAATGTGCTTTCTGTCTGAAAGACTTTGTCTCAGCTGACTGACAGGAATTCTGGCAATCACCAGCTGTGCATTTCCCTCTGCTTATATTGGTTCTGGTGTCTGATCTGCATAATTATGTCGTGGTTATTTCTTGTCAGTTTTACCATATGCAAATCCCATGCTCTGGTTGTCTGATTAGCCAGTTGGAGAACACAGCCTTGCAAAATCGCTGCCTGACCGCTTGTCTATAACTAAACATTAATTATATGTAGAATCATCCTGCCGTTTCCTTGAAATGCAGATACTCTCTCAGCTGCTTACAACTTCAGAAAGGAAAAAACTGCAGGAAGTTATGAAAATGAAACAAAATGAGACCAAATCCAGTGAAAGTGAAAATGCACCTTTGTATTCCCACATGATCAGATAATATGTGTAATATACTACCCATATGCTACTCACACCTTTTAAAAAACATTCACAGTATACTATTTAAAGTATTTGTCCATGCCACAAATAGCCAAATATGTGTATATGAATTTATACAGGGATGTATGTGTGAATTTGTACAAAAGTAACATTTTCTGTGAGAGTCTACAAAACCAAAGTGTATGTGGAAAATTTGTGATTCGGGAAATAATACTGATGTTCCTCAGCAGATACCCAATTAACCAGTAGAGCAGTGAAATATGCTATTATACAAGATAAATGATTAATTAACTTTTCATGTGCAAGTGATAATGTGATTAAAACATCATACAGACTGTTGTTATATAACCTCACATAGCAACTAGGCACTAAAAAGCTCCTTGTTCACTTCCCTCACTCCACTCACAAGTAGGATGGGGAACAGATTTGGAAAAAAGTCAGATTTGTGGGTTGAGATGAAGACAATGTAATAGGACGGAAAAGGAATGTGGGAATAATAATGTCAATTAAAAAAACCAAATAATAATAATAATAGAATTAATATATACAAAACAAATTATGCATAATACAGTTGTTCATCACCCACTGACTGATGCCAGACCCCATCCCTGAACCCTGATCAGCTCTCCTTTCCGCTAATTCCCCAGTTTATATCCTGGGCATGATGTTATGTGGTGTGAGATATCCCTTTGGTCAGTTGGGGTCAGCTGTCCTGAAACCCTCTAATTAATTTGCTTAGTGTGAATTTCAAGTCCTAGGCACCAGCTGTTTCAGTCCTTGAATCCATGACTTTTACTCCCCCTTTATTCTCCAAGAAATACATAAGTCTCTATTACCTGTGAAAGTTTTATGATTTTTTTTTTTCCATCTGTCATTCAAATTGTTTTTCAAGAAAAGACTATGGAAAATTCTGCATTGGGCTGAATCATGAATTTGATGTGGGAAATTAAGGGACAACACTTTGTTGTCATTGCTAGGAAGGAAGACAACAGAAACCGTACCTTGTGTATCTTTTGGATTTTTGTCTCTTCCATTTTTCTACAACAGAGACAAGAGGTGTTCTTACAATTCCAGAACTCATAAACCTGCTGTATTTGTGAAGAAATTTCTCCAGAAAGAAAGAGATGCAAACAGTTTGCTGTCTTCCATTGTCCTGGTCATATCTGATTCTCAGACAACAGTTCCTGCTCTAAAAGCTGTGATTATGTTTATAAAGATAGTAAACAGAAAGGAATGGCTAGATTTTAATGTCAGTGTTTCATAAATTGAATGCATTTCACTGGAGCGTTTGCTGGCTGAGGACATCATGAGGAGTCAGCTTAATTAAAGTCTTGGTCTTTGAAGTACCAATGCATGGTTCTCACGCAAAATCACATCAGAGTTAAATATTTATATTAAGCAATTCTCAAGTGAGTTTTCCATAAACATTGTTTTTGTTAAATTTGTAAAGTATCTTCCAAGTCTATTTCACCTTTTCTAAGAGACACAAGTCTGAGGGTAGTGCACTCCTTTTCCCGAAATTATTACTTTTTCATCTCAGCAACAGTTTTCTGTAACAGTTTTCTGTTTCATTTCTAATATATCATTTCATCCCTCATGAATAGTTTTTTTTGTCATGTCTGTTGTGGATTATCTTTTGTGCTTCTAAAAAATCCAAATGCTTATATAAAAATAAACAAAAGGAACTTCATTTGATGAAGAAATATTTTAACACCAAGTAAATGAACTTTGACATAAGAAATTAAGTGTTCGTGTTCAAAAGTGATTAGCGTTCTTATCAATAATGTTTTTTCTAGTATATTTTTGCTTCTCTGTTGTATCCCTAAATTGTTATTATATCCATAACCTTCATTTTGTATGTTCCAATGGATACCAAAAATACAAAAATATATTACATCGAAAATATATTACATCACCTGAAGTTAGTCAACAAAGAACGCTACAGAATGGTTTGTTAAACACTCCATAATATTTATATATTTTCTACCACTATAAAAATTTTAATTTATTCCTAATTTTCTCTAACTAAAGTTTTCTATCATCCAAAATTTCATTGGTAGGTTTTTCTATTGAGCATCCCAGGAACTCCTGGAGAATGGCAAGACAGCATCAAGTAGCTTCTTTTTATTTATATACTATTCTTCTTATCTGAAAATTAGAAGATACTGAAAGTATGTTGTCAGTGAATGCCTATGTTAAAAACTCTTTCTATTGCCATTGATTAAGAAAATTGAAGAATCTAACACATTTTACTGTGAGAGTAGTATAATGCAGTTCAACAAAATAGTCATGCACCACAAATAAATCTATAATGTACAGACTGCGGTTTATAAATACATTTATGAATACCTTTATGATCTGAGTAAATATCATGACACTCCAGAGACACAAGTTCTGAACCTGTGTTCAGCTGGGAAGGTGTCAAGGTTTGTTTTAGTTTTTTGAAAGGTATCGTAGACATTCAGACTGTATTTTTTTCACAAATATTTTATTAATTGAAGTGAGAGCATAAATAGGATGAATGTGTGTGAATGTGGTTTAGGCTGCTAAGGCACCCTGAGAAAGGCATTAAAATTAACTCATTTCACTTTGCATGGCCTGAGTATTTATATAGTTAAGTTATGTATTTGGCTGAAGGTTCAATAATTGAAAACTGAAACCTGCTAATTCTTTGTTTAACTTCAAAACAGATTATAAGCAATCATCTGTGTAAGTCAAGGACACTTGTTATTTTTCATTTGTTCTTTATACATGGACTGGATCACACTCGATGTCTGAAATGTAAAAAGTGGATCTAAGTCCATCACCCATTTTCAAAACAGTTATTTTGCTGTTCTCTAGTTTGAGAACAGAAAATAGAACTTGAAAGATTTTTTTTTTTTTTTGCTTTCGTCATTCAAATTGTGTAAAAATGCACTGTTAAGAGTCTTCAAATAGTAGTTTTTACTTAGTGAGAATCTTACATGATCAGTTACATTAGTAAATTTTAAAACACCTTGATAATGTTATGAGGTAGAAAGTGGCCATAATCAAATCCCACGTTTCCTTCTTATCCTGTGTACTGATGCCCAGAATGCAACTTGTCCACAGACAACTGCTGATTCTCAAGATTCCCCTAAAACTTATCAATACAGTGTGCCTGTGTACAGTGTACACAGAAGTTCTGTGTGAATCTGAAACCCAATTTTATGTTCATTAGAATGACTAAACTTCTCTATTTTTCTCAGCTATAGGTTTGGACTCTTGTCCTGAACCTCAGATCCCAAGCAATGGGATAAAAATTGGAGACCGATACATGGTTGGAGATGTGGTGTCATTTCAGTGTGACCAAGGTTATTCTCTTCAGGTGAGCCAAGTTTCCAGTTTCAAATGGCAGCTTTCAGTTCTTTAACATGGTTTTGATTGGGTCTGTCAGTGCAAAATGGACACAGAACTCTTCACGCGTTGTGAACACGTGGTAAGTTTGCAGGACTGAGTTTGTTTTTTTACCAGATGTTGAATTGGGAAGTATCCAAATATTCCATCAGAAGTGTATGGCTTGATGATCAGTAATACAGCTCTGCATTAGTGATTATAGGTTGTTACTTATTATTGATGGCATCTTTGGTATTAATAGCTGAACCATGAAGTGTTGGCAAATTAAGTTAAAACCACTTGATCAACAATTAACAATAGTTCCCTAAGTACAAGAGAAAAAATAAAGTCAGTAAATAGGGGGACTAAGAACAAACAAATAGAAAGAAAGAATTGCTTTTCATAGTAAAATCAGATAGTTACAGTAGTTTTCTTTCAGCAATTTCTTGAGATTTTTTTATATAAAATGTATTTTTGTCAAGTAAATTTTTGATGTCCTTGCATTAGCAAAAGGTATATTCAGGGGCCATGCAATGATTATAAATCACCAGTAGGAAATATCAGTAGGAAACTGCCTACAGGAAAGACCTGGAAAATATTTTCAAAAATTTGTTCAATTGTACTACAGAACCAGATCCAAAATTGTTTTAATTTGAGACTCCTTAAAGAGAAGACTGCAGATTCTGGAGTCTTCCATTTGTTTAGCTGTTTGACAGCCAAAATGAAGAAAAGAATCACAATACCCAACCGCTGCAAAATGAAAATTCTTCAAGGGAGAAAATGATTTGTATATGACAGCACATGATTAACCACTAATGGAGTTATGGATACCAGTGGAACAAAATAGCAAAATATGCCAGAATGAACAAAACAACTTTCGTATCAGCCTTACCTGTAACACGTTGATTAGTGTCAGACTAACTAAGTGAAGTTTTAACAATGCTAAAACCTAGATACTGGATTTATATGCATTGCGTCAAAAATAGAAACTGAATTGCATTTTTTAGTAAAATAGAAAACAGCTAGTTTATATATAGTGATAGAAACAAAATATTCTTGTCCACTTCTAGATTTCAAATGATGTTTGGACCTGTATCCCAATTTCTCCCTCAAGGCAGAATTCCTAGTTATGCCTGTAGGTTTCTAGCATTTCAAGAACAGCTGAAGTACAAGTTCTTTGATTGCATCTCTGAGAATGACTATTGAAGTTTTCTTCTTGTATTGCCTGATTTTATCTGGTCACTCTTGGAAACAACCTGACAAAAATTTTTTGCTTCTTTGCTTTAATTCCCAACTTAAATACAAGTGTGTGAACAGATAAACCACAGTAAATGGCTGAAATAAGGAAGATACAGAATACAGAAGAAAAAAGAACTTAGGAGCATAGGCTGTGCAAACATGTAAAGTTTCTTCCCTCCATACAGTTCTGGCTTATGCAGTCTGACTAGATGGTTTTGAAGGATATCCCAAGTACAGTTTTCTCTTAAGATTTTTTTTTTTTTCTGTTATACTGTAAGATATAATTTTAATGGCATAGACACCAACATCTAGTGGGCAAACAGTCACAGTCTGCTGTATTGAAGGCATGATACAATTCACAGTGTACAATGTAATTACTTCTTGGTTTTGTATATTTTGATGATGTTTTAAATTGTACATTCTTTCTGTTGAAATACTAATGTTGTGCTGTACATTGTATATTTTTTATATGAATTAGCAAATATTGTATCATTTTAGGGACATTCACATATCACTTGTATGCCTGGACCAGTAAGAAGATGGAATTATCCGATTCCAATATGTTTAGGTATGTTTAGCATACATAAGTTTTCTTAAATATGACAGAATGAGAAATTCAGAGAACTCAAAAGTAATAGACACATGTAGAGAAAAGAATCGGGAGAACTGGAAGAATTTAATTAAATGTTAAAATGGTCAAATTAAATTAATTTTTTTTAAAGGTTCCTGCACACTTACCTTAGCAAATCTTTTCTGAAATGCTCAAGCAGTAAAAGAAATACGTATGTCATCCCTTTCAACCCAAACTGTTCTATGATATGATTCTATATGTTCTGTTCAGAATACATCATCAATTCATTATCACAGATGACACTTCCAGAGACCCTTGAAACACAGGTAATTTATTTAGGATTCATTTCCCCAGAATAGTAATGACAGTTGTAGAAGATATTAAAATAGAAATAATTTTACATTTTCATCTCGAATGAGTTCAACATAAGCACATCTACCCAATTTCAGAAGACACGTTTAGCATTTTTCAAGTTAAATTATATACATGTCCCTAATAGTATTGGGAAAAGCACTGAAAACCTGTCAGAAATCAAACTGAAACATGTGCACTTAAATATAATCTTTTTATATGATGTGTAAAGAGGAATGTAAAACTCCTTCAAGTTGTAATCTCTTTCACTGCATAGAAATGCCTTTTTGTTTGAGTTCTCAGGCACTAGAAGTTATCAGGATTTGTAATCTTGAATGTACAGAAAGCAGGATGCTGCAGATCTCATTAAAGATTTTTTTGCTTTGCTTTTCTTCAAGACAGTTAATATCCTCTTGAGCTGTCTCGCATAATCCTGTTCTTAATCCTGTGGGGTGTTCAAAACCTCCTATGAAGTACTGAGCGCCCTCAACCTAGAATTTATAAATATTCAACAAGATTGAGATATTTGTAGAAATTTTTTCAGCAGTTAGTCTTCAGGCTTTGTCATTATGCATTAACATATGATTAGGGAGTCTGATGTTATAATTGCACTGCTCTTGGTAAATTCTGAAGATAAAGATGCTATGCTGAAATTGTAGGGGTTTTTTTTTCCCTTTTTTTTTCCTTCTTTTTTTGCAAGTAATGACTTTTACTTGTGTTTCAAATGATGTAGCAAATTTTACTTGGACAAAACTGCTAAATAAAATTCTGTTTATCGTAATTACCTTCTTTAAATGTAATATAGACGTCTAAGTCATTTTGTTTACTGATGTCATGCCTGAAAACGAAAATAAAATTAAGATACAAATGTAGCTCAATTTCTGGAAGTATATATTCATGTACTTTTCTAAATTTGTGTATTTTATCTCATTTTAAGACCAACAGTATAGAAACGCAGTTTTAAGAGGGCCTCTTGAAACCCTTTGAGTACAGAGCCTTTTTCTAATACATTCTATTATACAGATGCTCTTTTCCAAACTGATGCATAATTTTCTCAGTGCTGCTATAAGTTGATGTGTGCTGCTTGCCAAGGACAGTTGTAGGGAGATTGCAGAGTAAACATCAGGGCAACAAAGCTGGTGAAAGGTCTGGAGCACAAGTTTTGTGAGGAGCAGCTAGGGGAGCTGTGGGTGTTTAGCCTGGAGGAAAGGACACTCAGGGAGACCTTGTCACTCTGTACAACTCCCTCAAAGGAAGCTGTAGCAAAGTGGAAGTTGCCCTCTTCCCCCAGGCAACAGAGGATAGAGTCTGAAGCTGCACCTGGGGAGGTTCAGGTTGGACATCAAGAAGAATTTCTATACAGAAAGGGTGGTCAGGAATTCCAGGTCATTTCTTCAGTGATTGGGCTGCCCAAGGATGTGGTGCCCATTCACCATCCCTGTGGGTGTTCAAGAAGTGGCTGGATGTGGAATTTAGTGCCATGGTCTAGTTGACAAGGTGACGATCAGTTAGATGTTGAACTCTATGATCTTGGACGTCTTTTCCAACCTAAATGATTCTGTAATTCTGGGATCTGTTTTATTTTAAGTGCATGTATCACCCAAGCTAAAATCTTCTCAATTCAGAATTGATACCAGTTTTTTAAGTGCCTACTTGTAAATAAATTTTTTGTCTTTAGTAGTAAAGGTGTGTTTATCTGTTTTTTAAATGTAATCCTAGTTATGATTGTATTATTAATGCTTTAGGGATCTTCAATGTTTTGGATTGATTTTTAGCTCATTTCACTCTTCTGAAAAATGCTTTTGCGTTTTTTTCTAGCACAATGTGGTGGTAGCATGTCAGACTTCAGTGGAGTGATTCTCAGTCCGGGGTTTCCTGGCAACTATCCTAGCAGTTTGGATTGCACATGGACAATAAAGCTGCCTATTGGGTTTGGTATGTGTTTTTTTTATGGAGTTAAAATTGTTTTTTTATGGGTGCAAAACACTGAACATAGATTTTAAAATATTGTTAATGTTTATCCTAACAAAAAACCAGAAGTAATTATAATTCATTTTAAGAAATTAACAAAACCTTAAAAGAGAAAGAGTGGAAAAACTATGAAGTTTTTTCATTTTCATTTAATATATGCCACCATTTTCTGATAGACAAAATTGCTTAATTGGAATTGATCACAATTTTCTAACTTAAGAGGATTTATTTCTCTTTTTGTGAAGTCATATACCCTACAAAAGTAAATAGTTATTGTGACTATTTTACACCAAGTCAATATCAATTTAGAAGTTAAAGCTACATTTTAATGAATTATTTTATCATTAAGCTTCTTTGCATATCATAGCTGAAAATCACAGCAGCAGAGAAATGTTCTTTGAAAGGAAACATAGAAGCCTCCCCCTTAAAGTTGTCAAACTTCCCACTCCAAGTAAAATTGTCGGTAACACTAGATCAAGCCCACTACACCTGGTGGAACCTTCTCCTGGGTGCTGTTAAACACTTCATCAATTCCCAGCCTGGAACAGATGAGGATGTTGTACTCCTGATGTAGAACTTTGCACCTCTCCTTGTGAAACATTAAAGAAGCGTTTATTTACTCCGTCCTTAAGTTTTTTCGTGTTCTTCAGGAAAAAATTTTGCCATTTAGTACATCATCCATGAGCCCTAGTTTAGTATCCTCCACACATTTGTTGAGGATGCATTCTCATTTTTCAAGTCTCTTCTGGAGACATAAAACAGTGAAAGCTCCCATAGCAACTCACAGAATATTGTGCTTGTTTCTGGCTGCCAACCACTGAATAGCTGATTATCACCCTTGGAGCCTCAAAGTTATGTTAATTTTTAACCGGCTTCCTTTCCATTCATCAAGCTTATGTATGTTCAGCTTCCAGATGAGAATGTTATCGAGTCAAAAGCCATAGCAGAGTGAAAGTGTATTATATACACTTTCGTCTCTTTGTCAGTATGAAAAAGGAAGGATATAATGGTTGATTAACTGTTATTTTCTGTTAGCAAATCCATGTTGACTGCTCCTAAGTGTCTTTTTGTCTTTTATATGCTTGGAAATTGCCTCCAATTAAACAAGTTCCATAATTTTTCCAAGGACTAAAGTGAACCTGTAGCTGCCATTTCTTTGTTGTCTTAGAGGTGAATATCTATTCAGACTTTTTCAAGTCACTAGAGCTTCTCTTATTTCACCATGATTTTGTATAGGTATTATCAGCATTTTAATTGTATTGGCTAACCCTTTGAGCAACTTTGGGTGGATCCTATACATATTTTATTGTGAAATCTTTGTTCAAAGTAAGCCAGTTGGTTTGTCCTATCTAATTTTTTAACACTAGTGGCATTTTTTTAGGAACATGTGCAGTTGGATTTTTTTCTTTACATGAAAGCGGTGCTGTTTTTTTCAGACAGGCCTCATTGTTTTCTATTTTATACTTTCTATCTTCTATCATATTCTTTAATTGATGATACAGAATTTCCAGGTCTTCCAGAGTGCGTGTGGCAACTCAGTGTTCTTGTCTGTATGTGTTCAGATTCTTTCCCTCCTCTTTTTAAATTCAGTTCTGTGGTATTTTGATTAGAAATCTCATGAGCCTAGTTCACTTGTGATATAAATGAAAGTGAGTTGTTCTGCATGGATTGTTTATATTGAAAAATATTAAACATTCTGTAACATTAACCTAACCGAATCTATCTGGGGGAAATACATTATATTAGAATGAGATTTCTATTTAGAGGCAAATTTGTTTGTTTTCATTTTGTTCAAAGCGCAGACGATTACATTCAATAATTAATTTTTTTTTGTCTTAGAATGAAGACAAAATGTATAGAAATAACATTGACATATTAACTCTACCACTACTTGAATTTTTAGACAGACTGATGGGACAATTTGTAGTGCTTCATTATGAGTCATAGTGCTGTCTAGAATCTTCAGATCCCAAGTAGATTTCTGCTCATTGAGTTACCAACAAAAAACATTATAACAGTAGTAGGTGTATTATTCCTACATCAAATTTACAGAAAAAGGATATTCAGAGCTATAAGGGAGCAGGATACTTTCATGGATGGTTCCAAAGACATTTGCTAATAAAGAAGAAATAATAAAAATCTGGAATATTGGTTAAATTTCAAATTTAATAAAATGCTGTGTTCAACTACATGCAGAAGCTGCTGTCTTTTTATGCCAACCACATTGCCATCTGCTTCTTCCCTCACTTTACTGCTATCCTGTCTCTCTTCCAATACTGATTCCTTACTCCATTTTCTTTGATTGCATTCTGCCAGGCTTATGTGTCCAATAATTCCAACTTAACTCTTCAGACTGCTATTTACACTTTACATAATTAATATCTTATTTAGTTTGACCTCCATTAGGTAGGAAATTCAACTACTGAAGTTTTGGAACAGTTTCTTGGATAAATAAGTAACTCCACCAAAATCAGTAGTTCTGAACTGCTTTGTACTAAGTGAAGTTTATTCACTGGATTTATGAACTGTTCATGTTCATGTTTTCCAGTTCGTGTGTAGGAAAATGCTTCATTTTCTAAAAGAAAACTAAAACTGCACAGGTTGTAACATGCCTGACATTTTTTTACCTTTTCTGAGATATGTTTGAAACTAAATAGAATATTAAAATGAAAGTTCACTGTAAATAATGAAAATTGTGACATTTGAAGAAGTGATGGCTAAAACTGGTTTGACTATGCTGTGACTGATCTAGTGCAGGCACTTACGTCCCACTTTTCCTTGTTGTAAACAGAAAAACACACAAACATCATCATGGGTACCTTCTATAGATTTTCACGTATTTAATTCCTTTTGGAACATCTTTTTCCTAATTATAAGTTACAGATCATAAGCTTTTACACTGTATATTAGCCAATGGTGTAATCTAAACCAATGGCACTGTGTTAATTTGCATATATAAATATATTTAATACTCTTTCAAGCTGGGTGTCCAAACTGCAAAAAGTCATAGAGGAAAAAGCAGTCTAACAAGCTGAAGTCTCTGACAAATAGAGGCCGGTGTTACTGATGGAGCAAGGGAAGAATACTTTGGAAAATTGATAAGGTTCAGAAACTTGCAGAGAAAGGCAGTACAATACAGAGAACAGGATAATCTGCAAAAATATTTTTCTATTTTGTATCAAAGAAAGTTGGTGAAAGAGGAAAAACTTGCAGCAAGGTTGCGTGAGTTGGCAGTTATTAATGACAGCTTAAACTTTGGACAAGTGTATGGTTCACAGGATCAAATGAAAGGTCAAAGTATCATGATAGAGAAAAAGCAAAATTTGGATATAACTGGATTCTCTATGCAGGAAATGTTTGGAAGGTTGACAGTGTCAAAGAATGACACAAGAAAAAGCTTTCTTATCACTTACAGACTGTTTTCAGATAAAGCAAGACAGAAATTATCAGGGTAACAGTAATTTAATTACACACCTAACTTGCATATAAAATGTTTCATGCTTCAGAGATTCATTCATAAACTTTGCATGATATCTGGGGTAAAGCTCTAAAAGACAGTGAAAAATACCATTTAGGTATTTCAGTTTAAGAGTTACAAAATTATTCATGACTCAATAATTTATCTGACATATCTTTTATTTTCAGTTTTATGCAAAACTGTGTTGATTGTCTTTGCCAGAAACACCAGTAGGACCCAATCATCTTTCTAATTAAACTACTTCATTATCATGCCATAGTTGCAATAGTTCCAGAAAAAATAAAAAAAATTATTTTTTTTTGTAACTTATATAGAAGTATTTATAAACAGGAAAATGTTTAAGCACCCTATAACTATTCAGTGCTGAGGATTTTCTTCTCATATTTTTTATAATACATCTCCTGGTTAAGAGAGATAACTTGCTAATGGATACTAAGCTGCCTTGCTGTTCTTTACTGAAGCAAATAATAGGAAATTTCTGTCACCAAAGCCATTATATGCCATAGTGTGTGAATGCAGTACTCACACATATTCCCCGTGTACTCTGCTTTCACGAGTCCTGGGTGGACAGCACAGGCTCTGCCTGCCTGATACCTGAGCTGGATCCAAGACCTTTCTGCTCACTGTCCAGTCCAATTTGCAGTTTGCTAGCAGATGTGCTTCCCCACACACACCAGGGTCAGTAGTTACACAGACACTTGCCATGTAGCACATGGATTTCCACCTGCTTATTTTCTGTGGTTATCAATGCAAGATGTACACACTTTATTTTCCCTCCTGGTTTTGGTACTAGTGGTGTTTATTTAATGACAATGTTTTTCAGGTGTCCATTTGCAGTTTTTGAATTTCTCAACGGAGACCATACATGATTACTTAGAAGTTAGGAGTGGATCTACAGAAACTAGCACTGTTATTGGGAGACTAAGTGGTCCTCAGCTACCAGCCTCTCTGTTCAGCACAACCCATGAAACCAGCTTATACTTTCACAGTGATTACTCACAGAACAAACAAGGATTTCATATTGTATATCAAGGTGAGATTTGGACATTCTTATGAGAGAACAAGGTGACTGTCTGTTAACGATTTTATGGGGTTTTGGAGATTTCTAAAAACAAATATAAAAGATTTTGTGTTTCAATCCCAAGTTGTGTACATTGAGATAAAACAGAATGAAGAAAGTTAAGATGAAAAAAGCAAATTAATGGCATATTCTCATTAAAATCAAGTCAGCAAACAGATAATTGCCAATATCTGAAGTTGACTGGCACATTAATTTGCATTGCATGCCTTTACAAAGGAAGTATCTCTATTTAATGTTTGGAAACATACTGGAATTTTAAATTTGTGTAATGGGTTCTGGAAGGGATAGATCTAAATACTGTTTTATAGTACTGGATTGATATAGGATTGTGCAAATAAACGACAACCCAAACATCTCCAAATCCATTTTATTTCCTAGTTCACCATTTCTCTGAAAGTTCTTGTTCTGTTGCACCCAAGTAGGTCATGCTGAGCTGGTGAAGATCACAGGATCATAGTGCTATTTATAGAATTGCATATTCATTTAAAACAGATTAGATCACCACTGTTCATGAAAAAAGGTCAAATGTGTATTTTAAACTGGACCTGTTTTCATTATATGAATAACACCTAAGACTGATTTAAAGAGCTTCTGCTTTAGACCAGTCTCCTGTTACTCTTTTCAGAGTAACAAGTCCAAATTGATTTGAACTCTGTGTGATATTCTGGAAGAGAGCCACTGTAAAAATAATTAGCTTTTAAAGAAAAAGTCAATTTGTGACTTAAACTGCTAAGGACAGTAAAACCATAAAACCATATACTATTAATAGTAACAGTAATAATTTTGGAGGTGCTGTCATTTGTCAAAATGGTGGAAAGCTCTTGTCTGTGTTTTAACCACATAAGAGAGAACTGATTATTTCAAACATGTACAACATTATATTCTTATACTTCAGACTGCGCAGCTTATTTATTCTCACGGGTAATCAGAAGACAATGCTTCAAACCTTCTTGGAAAAAAAATCACCAAGATGTGTGAGAGAGGCTTGTTTTGAAGCCTTACTTGTTCACTATAAATTCTTTGATATTCCAATTCGTTATATAGGCTTTTAATTCTTTGGGGAAAAACAAATAAAACTACAGACATGTTTATTTCTCCTTTTCCTTAAATGTAAGATTGTGAAACCTGACAACTCTTATTGGATCAGAAATGCACTTCATCTAGCTCAGTACAGTATCTTCAAACAGCAAAAAGAAGTGGTATTTAGCAGCACAGAAGCATTGCTTGTTTCACATTACTTGATCAATGATTTGTCATCACCATCATGGAACTTTAGTTCCCAGTATATGAGTTGTCCATGACTTTAAATTTTATTCTAATTAAAAGCTCTTATTTTTGAGATCATCAGAATTTGTGTTTTATTGATTTTTTCCACCATTATTATTTTTTATTTCAGCATATCAACTACAAAGCTGCCCTGATCCTCGACCATTTCGTAATGGTTTTGTTATTGGAAATGACTTTACTGTGGGGCAAACGATTTCATTTGAGTGTTTTCCTGGCTACTCGTTAATTGGAAATTCAGCTCTGACTTGTCTCCATGGCATCAGCCGCAATTGGAATCACCCTCTCCCCAGATGTGAAGGTATGTTCCAGGTCATATAAAAACCCTTCATTGTTTGAAAGTCTTTCTGTGACCATTAACTGAAGTAATTTCAGCTTTTCGATTAATAGAGGCCTGTGTTTTTACACTATAGTCATTGCAAAGAAAGTATTAAATTTTGTACATGAAAATTTTAGCAGAGAAGCTGAAATGTTTTGTAATTTTAAATATCTGAAAATTTATCTGAGATAATAAGTTTGCTTTAGGGAGATTAGGCTTAAAGTCTGGGATGGCATGGACCCATGCTGCTTTTAATCTAGGCGATGCAATGCTGTGAAAGCTCTGGAGTGAATTAAGAAAAAAAGCTTCAAAACTTAAATTTACCAATTCTTCTCAGTTAGAAAGAAAATGTTAAAGGTGGTCCAGAATAAAATTGTACTCCAGCCAGTGGTCTCAGTGAAATCATTGTTTTTCTGAATGGGATTTCTTTTCAAATTACTTTTTTTTAACCTGTTGCATTTTTTTTTTTCACTCATGCTTGAAACAAATAAGAAGATTCAAGGAACTGTGACTTGCACACAGCTTAACTTTTAAGGAGACAGAGTAACTGTGTGTGATTCTGTAGAAGTGTTTATCTCAGGTTTGAAAGGAACTGGTATCCATGCACCGGGCTGAAGAATGTCAGTCCTCCAGAAAGTCAAATAAAAATCCAACTTCTCTCTATTCTGAGTGGTAAAACTCAGCATTGAGAATGGGAACCTCAGTATTGAGTATGTAGGAGAGAAATGCCTAAATAAAAACTCCCAACAGCACTCCACCCCCCAAAAAAAACGTCCAAAACTAAAAGCAACCACCCAAACAGAAAATAAAAACCGCCCCTCTTTTCTGGATTTTTGCATTGTATTTTACACCATATATCCAAATTTAGAGACCTAAATGAGAAGCCTCATTATTCAAAATTCTTGCTGGAGTCTGCAAGCCTTAGGAATTTCTGGGGGTTATGGTGGCTAAATTAAGACCTAACTGATACTGAATTCAGAAGGGGAAGCCTTATCGCATAAAAAAGAGATGACACCTACACTGGTTTGTTTTTGTGGGTTTTTTTGTTTTTTCTTTTTGTTTGTTTGTTTTTGGGTTCGGGTTTTTTTTTTTTTTTTTGTTTGTTTTGTTTTTTTTTTAAAAGGAATGTTAATTCATTATAATTAAGTTTCAACACCCATTTTCCTGGAATCCTGTGGAATTACAATGATTCACTTAACTGCTAAACACTTAACTTTTCCCACAGGATTAGTTCTAGCTGTGTTTTCTGTGCCTCACAATCAAAACAAATAATTTTTTGAATGGAGTAGTTCTGTTTCTTTGAAGTAGCTTACTGGAACCAAAAATTTACTAATTAACTTGTAAGAAGTCCAAAGCATGTTGTTGTTCTGAGTATCAATTTTGATGAAGTTCCTGAACAGTGGCTAGATTTTTTTTGTTTCAGCTTAATTTGATATGAAAAATGAAGATTAAAAATAAATTCACCAACCTGATAACAGAGATCTATGGTGTGTGTTTGCTGCATGATTACAGACTGCCAACACTACTCAGCTCCTAGACAAATATTTTAAATTATGTGGGGTTTTGTGCAGATACTTACGGTATTTTTAGTAAAGGGTTTGTGACATTTTTATATGCTACAGATGTTGTCGAGTTTTTTTTTCTTTATTGTTGCAGGAAAAGGATAATGAGTTATCTTCTAGTTCTACTTGGTTTGATTTGAGATAAAGGCTTTGTGTTCAAAAGCATTAAAATGCAGTTGGCTTTTTTGTATATATCTAGTGCCAGAAGCACATGGCATATCTTAAATTTATATTTGCTTTAATGTCTTTATTGTAAGACAACATATACCATGGTTGTTTAATTCCTCAGGCTTCTTGAAGCAGACAGTCTGAATTAAATATGACTCAACTTGCTTTCTGTCTAAAACGGTTTTGTTCTTTTGCATCCCTATGCACCTAATATTCCTTTAACCTGTGCTCAGCATCATCTAGCACTCTCTGACCCTTCTTAATTCATCTCCCTTGCTTTGATCTGTTTGGATCCTGTTCCCTCTCCTTTTCCAAGAAATCCTCTTGCCTGACAGTCATCAGACCATGTCTTCACTCCCTTAAGATCTAGCTGAAAAACCATTTGTCTGCACTGCTCAAACCCCTTGAGACTTTAAGGCTAAAAGCTGAAGAAAAGCAGTGCCCAAGCTGTTGAGTCTGCATGGTTGATGTATGACTATGGAGGTCTTACCCTACAGTTCAGCACGAAAATATACATATAAACCATAGCACCTGCTTTAGCTAAATACAAACAGTGCATAATTCCTATTTGTTAAACCTGTATTTCCAATAACCTGCTCTGATCAGAGAATTTAAACATATTTTTAGAAAATCTGTATTGCTGTACCATGCACATTTTGGGGTGGAGTGAACAAAATAAAAGTATGCAAAATAAAGCAAATTATACAGTTTTGAGCTTCACTTACTTTTTCTGAACTAGGCTTCTGTAGCGTTTTTCTTCTGTAACAGCCAGGTGATTTCATATTCAACATATATCTGAAATATCTATGGAGAAAATAATCTAATTTGGACTTACAGTTCTCCAGAAATACATAGTTATGAAAGCCCAGAACCTGTATGGAAACTCTTGCACTGTATGATGTCTAAAATTAGTACTCTTCAAAATGAATTACAGAGACTTTTTTTTTTACTTATTCTACTGGAATTTATGTCTATAAATGAAAAAATACTATTCATACTGTTGGACACAATGTTTTGATTTGAAGTTCCCCTCTAAAATTTACTCACCCCTCAACCTTGCATGTGCCTTCTCTCATGTATTAATTTTGATTGGCTAGCTTCTTGTGACAATACATGAAAACAATTAGTTTGATTTGTTGCTAATTTGTAGCTGGAATTTACACAAAGCATTAACAAAGTAATTTTAATTGTGCAGAGAATTTCACTCAATGTATATATATAACTTTAATTCCAGTTCTGATAATATTTACAACATCAGAATTATTATTTTTTTTACTTTTATATTTGACCAATATTTTCAAAATAGATTTCTGACTCTGAATAAAGCTGAATAAAATCAGTGTTCTTTACACAGCAATGGTCATATGCAATGAAGTTACATTGTTTAAAAGTAGGGCTTTTATATGGTACAAGTAGCGTGCAAAAAGATTCTACTGTCTTTTTTAAAGAAGTATTTTTTTTTTATAGCTCTGTGTGGAGGAAACATAACTGCAATGAATGGCACCATATACTCTCCAGGATACCCTGATGAGTACCCAAACTTTCAAGACTGCTTCTGGCTTGTTAGAGTACCGCCTGGGAATGGAATCTACATCAATTTCACAGTTCTCCAAACAGAGCCAATATATGATTTCATAACTGTCTGG
This sequence comes from Malurus cyaneus samueli, assembly GCA_009741485.1. Taxonomy (NCBI): domain Eukaryota; kingdom Metazoa; phylum Chordata; class Aves; order Passeriformes; family Maluridae; genus Malurus; species Malurus cyaneus. Next base: position 5,782,269 of record CM019215.1, on the reverse strand, counting down.
TAAGAAAACACTTTTGGCATTTGTTTAATCTTCATGTGACACTATGCAACCAAATATGAATTGAAAATAATATATTTGTTATTTTTCCCTTGAAACTGGTGTTCTCTCTAGGGGAAATGACTGAGTTTTCCAATGAACTATTCTCTCTAGATAGCACTGGACAAGAATTCAAAAACAATTACAGTGTTCCTCAGTTTGTTAACAAAGAAAAGCATACAGAAGTATGTTATAAAAGATCATCAATAATGAAGAGAAATAACAAGAAGAAAGGAGTGATAATAAGGAGTTTCAGATGTGTATATTAGTGTTTTAGAGTATGAGTAATAGAAGCTAAAGTAAAGCAACACTTCATTCATTTATTCCAAGTTGTCTTCTTTTAGTCTGAAGAGTACATAAAATGAGAGAATCTATTTGTATTTGGCTATGACAAAAAGAATTGAGTTAACAATAACTGTAAACAAATTGTGTTCTCTGAGCACCTGAATTTATGTCTGGCAGCTCTGCATGATGATCTTCAGCAGCAGCCAAATGTGTAAAAATTGTGATATATACATGATGGCCGTTTGATTATGCTGCTTATACCACTTCTGGGATACTATTTATTTACAGAAAAGATAAAACATTTTATAGCGGTTTCCAATGAAAAAAAACCCCATTATGTTCACAATTCAAATACTTCTTCAAAGTATACAATTTCCCTGCTAAAACGGGGAAAGAGTCAATGTGCCATCATTTGGACAAACCTATTACTACTATTACTACAAAATTTTTGAAATTAAAAAGTCCGTATTTTTTATTTTGAAATTAGTTTCTGTTAAAATATATTATGCTAACAATTATTGAAAAAATAGCTTTAAATTTAAATTGAAACTTCTGCAACTTAATGTTTGACAATTCTAATCTGGAAGGAAGCATAGATGCACATTTAATACTCTTGTATTATGGCACTGTCCTCTCTACAATTCCACTGTTTTCAGAATAATCTAGAGAAACCAAAAATCTAGAAAAAAGATTAGACTGCATTAACTTAAAATTTGGAGCAATTATATTAATTTTTGGACCAAAAAAAAAAAAAAGAAAAGAAAAATATTATGTTTGTTTTTCTTAGGGATGGACCAGACCAAACTTCCCCTCAAATTGGACAATTTAGTGGCAACACTGCATTAGAATCAGTCTATAGCACTTCCAATCAGATTCTGATCAAGTTTCACAGTGACTTTACTACCAGCGGCTTCTTTGTACTTAGTTATCATGGTAAGTGTGAGAAATTAAACTTTTTCACTGTTTATATTGGTCACTGCAGGAAGAGAAGGCATTAAAAAAATCAATTGGTTTTTCTAAGAAGAGGTGCTATTATTAATGTGACTGACCACTACTAGGGTAATGCAAACATATGAAAGATTAACATGAATGATGAAAATAAGTTGTTTTCTTGACCAGATATTAAATTTACTAGTAGTCAAGCAAAAATGAAAGACTGCACTCTGATGCGACGTGAACTAAGAAGGCAGCATCAAGACACTGAAGTTCCAGCTGCTCATATTCTTACTTCTTACAATGTTTCTGAAATTCTTTTGAAGCTTAAATGTTCCTGCATGGCATTCAATTCCTTTTAGGGCTTTGGATATTTTGAAGAAAGTTTTGTTTTTGTAGAGATGCCATTGATAGTCAGCTATATCTATGACACAATGTTTCCTATGCTATGTAGTTCACTGACTGACTTAGTGTAGTTACATTAATCTGCCCTTGAATCAAATACTGACTGAATGAAAATGTGTAAGAATTAATGCACCAAATTCTACCAGTTTTTGTACTCACCCAAACCCTCTGTGGCCAAGTGTCTTTTGCCTTGTTATAATTACAAGGAAACAGATTGAGAAGTAGAGGTGGGTTTAGATGCTTTGTGAATGCCTGTTGGATTGAATTTTCTAGGAAACATGGACAGACTAGAGCCTGTTTTTCTGGATCCTGGTCAAATTTTGTGACTGGAATACTTTCTTTTTGGCTTACTAGAGACTGTGGTGAACACAGATAGAGTTGATGAGATTAAATGAACTTCAATCTAAGCAAAACAAAGCAAAACAAAGCAAAACAAAAAAATGCGTAGAGCCTACAATGAAAAAAGCTCACCAGCAGCAGCCCTTGAATTGATTATGGAATAGAGACTCCAGCAGGCCTAGGCAGAGATGAATCAGAATTTCCATTCCAAATCTTGGCATCAAAATTACATGTATCAACTTTCAAAGACAAACTGATATTGTGTATGCAATAATGAGTTGACATGTATTGATATCAATTAATATATCAGTATATGGCTAAAAACACTTTAAAATGCTTATGTAGTAGAATTGTTCAGTTCGGAAAAGACCTTTAAGATCATCAAGTGCAACTGTAAACTCAACACTGCCAAGTCTACCTCTGAACCAGGTTGCTGAATAACACATTACATGCTTTGCAAATATCTCCAGGTACGGTGACTCCACATCTTCCCTGGACAGCCTGTTCCAACACTTGACAACCCTTTTGGTCCACTCATTTTTACGAATATCCAATCTAAATCTCATGTGGAGCAACTTAAGGCTATTACTTCTGGTTTAATAATCTGCTAGTATTAAAGAGTCTCTAAAGATCCTTTTACTTGTTTCTTTTGTTGTGAAAATTGTCATACCACAGGTGTGGGCCCTCATGTGCAATAAGGATGCAAACTGAGCTGCACCAAGATTGCTTATAAAGAAACTTAAAGCAATTTTTGGGTTCATGTGTAAATAAATAAACCTCTCAGTATCTTGGAGTCAATGATCCTTCATATCATCTGCACAAAATTTATAGTAATTAAAATTTATAATAAGGCAAGACAGTGCAAGGAGTCAAATTTACTTAAAATAAATAATTTTGCAATTGAATTTAATGATATTACTGTTACCCTAAAATGAGAGACATTTGAGATAAGGTTTATGACTTGTTTATTGAAACAATTTTAATTATATTTGTGATTTTTATTGTTATTTTGCTTTATTCTAAGGCATAAAGTTAGATTTCTGATTCACTGATTTAAGTAGATCTTCATTATATGATTGACAAAAAAGAAGTGTAATAAGATATCAAATGAGGGTGACTCAGTAGCAAGAAAAGGTCTTGCTTGCTTGTAGTAAAAATGTTGTGATTGACAAAAGTTGGACCAGTTAAGATAGTAAAGGATCTAATTTGCAGGAAGCAATCACAAATATGTATTACTGAAGCTGAACTGTCATCTGCCATAAGTAGGTGATGTTTCTATAATGCTATAAACCAATGCTATATGAAAATGTAATGTTTTTGAAAACCAAGCAAACTTCTTCCTGAATGTACAATTTAAAACAGAGAAGACTCCACTGTTGATATGAACATGTCAATATGATTTCTTTTGCCACATTTTTGTCCCAATTTTATTAAGATTAAATGGAATTTTGTCTCCAAATATGGGCCCTTCACAGGATCTCTGGGAGAAAAAAAAAAGTCAATCTATAGTCAAGCTTCTGAATACTCTTCCTACTTGTCTTTTTATTTGTTTCACATACTTTGCCTGGCTGTTGCATCATGTGCTAAATCTCAGAAAATAATTTGATTGAAACTTCAAGTGTGAATTTTGAAAGCAGAATTATTCTCTGGCCCTATCTGCAGGTGATGTGGACTCCACAACTGTTCATTTACAGGGAAATTTCTCATTCAAAATGCTTCTGTGCATTAGTTATGCTGCCTCTGGGTAGAATCTGGGATTCCAAAACTTGTAGTTATTACAAGGTTTCAGAAGTGGAAGAGTTCAACAGTAAAATAATATTGTTAAAAAAAAACAACAAAAAAAAAGAAAACAGACAAAACAATGACTGAACAATAGAAAAAATATTTGCTCTTTGTCTGAGATCACTTAAGTGAGAAAATTGGCAACCACTTCTAAGCTTTTTATGTTGTTTATGAAGAGGATTTCACCACTAAAATGAAGCAACTAACTGAGAATGCAGTCACAACTTCCAATGTTTTAATTTTGTTAATTTTGATTCTTTTGAAAGTTTCAAAATAAATTAACGGAGTTTTCATTTTTATCCTGCTAATGTGGATGTTGAATCAGTTATTACATGGTTATATTAACAATGTTTGAGAATATCAACTGTCCTTTTTCCTGTTTATAGCCTATCAGCTCCGTGTCTGCCAGCCTCCAGCAAATATACCAAATGCTGAAATTCTGGCTGAGGATGATGAATTTGAAATAGGTAATATAAAACTAAATGGAACCAGAATTTGTTTATAAAATAAACTTGCTGTGTACAGGCTGCTTTTTAGGATGGGAATCATATGTGTAATATTTTAGATTTTTATCTGAAAACACATTTTTTAAGAAATTATTCCTCTTCCCTATGCATTCTGAATCTCACATATGTTTCAGAGATTACAAACAACACAGTAACTCTTTGTAATTGACTTAATTAAAAATACATTTTTCATACTGTTAATATAAAATATTGTAGTACACTGAAACAAAGAAAGAAGACCCATATGAAGACATGTAGCCAGTGGTATATCCTGTACTAGAATTAAGGTTGCATGACCTAGAGGGTAAAATCAAATTTGTAAAAGTTATGAGGATCAGAGAAGAGAATGACATTCTGACTTTCTGAGACATGTCAATAATATTATTTAGCCACCTATATTTCAAAGAAATACGATTTATATAATTCAGTGTCAGATGTCTGGTCAGCTAGTTTGCTCAAAGAGAAATTTTTTTTTTTTTTTTTTTTTTTTTTTTTTGATATACCATATATGATTAGTTATATAGTCACAAAGAGAAATTCCTTTTTTTCCCTTTTTTCCTTTGTAATCTGGACCAAAGAGAACTACTGAGATGTGCAATTTTTTTACTTTTATTGGTACAGAAATCTGTAAGAATTATTGGTTACTTAATTAAAAACTACAATTTCTTATTCTGACAGTGCTAAATTTAGATATCATTAACTAAACCCAGTTTACATTTGTTTTCCCTCAGGATTGTATGAATTTCTGACTTAATCTTATACCTTTATTTAGTTCCATAATTGTTAACCTGTAAATTATGTTGCTTAAAACTTTGTGGACATTTGGTTCACATAGCATCAGTCAAACCCAGACAAATTAGCAAACTATCTAACAAATAATGTGGTGGGAAAAAGTGATAGATGCAGCACAGTGTGCAACACAAAGCTCATTACCACATTTCTTAGACTAATCAAAGTTGTTTATGCCAGAGGTCATTTAGCCCATTGTATAATATGGTGGTAAGAAACTTCATCAGTCAATAATGTTTTCAAAGCTAAAAGTCGTCCTTAATAGCTGTTTAATGTTTCTTTGTTGTTTTGTTGTGTTTGTTTTTCTGAACAGGAGACATAATAAGGTACCAGTGTCAGCCAGGCTTTACTCTGGTTGGGAATGAGATTCTGACTTGCCGGCTGGGGGAAAGACTTCAGATGGATGGAGCACCACCTACTTGTCAAGGTTCTCTCTCCTTTCTATTTTCCTGCTACCAGACCAGTTCATTGGTGATTTCTTAAATAATTTCTACATCTCATTACCTAAAACAGCATACTGAAACTATATCGGACTTTTGACAACTTATCCAAATATATCACTGTTTGTTTTGTTTCATATATGTCAAATATTAATGCAGAATAATTAGTAATTTTAAATGGATAATGAAAGATTAAAGGGCTGCTGCTCTACTTTGTGAAATTAATTTTACAGTTCTTTTTTTTTTTTTTTTGCAGGGGGTCTATTTGGAAAATATATATTTAATTTTATCTACAACTATATAGTAGGAAAATTTATATGGAATTTTTTTTTAAATGCTAAATTAACATAGCACAGATTTGGGTGAACAAATTCACAAAATCATTTTTCAGAGGAGTTTAAAGTACTTCCATTTTTATTCAATGTATTCCATAAAACAGGTTTTCCCTGTGTGTGTCTGTGTGCATGTGTGTGTGTGTTCGTTCATTTTTCCTCTTATTGAAAACTGTGAAGAGAGAGATAATGCCATCTCATTGTTGAGGTCAAAGCAAGATTACAGTCCCTCCAGCCACTAACATCACACTTTAAACCAGTCTTTATTAAGCTGAAATTCGATGTGTTATGCTAGAATATATTAAAAAATATATTTTTTCCCAAAATTAAAAAAAAAAATGTGCGAGTTTTTTTTTTTTTTTTTTTGGTGTTTTTTTTTTTTTTTTTGGTTTTTTTTATACCAAAGTGTTTAGGGATCTAACAAAGATATGCCTTGCACACGCTTCATTAAAAAAATGGAATCTCTTTGAGGTTCCTGAGTGCTAGGTATGTTTTCCTGCTAATTCTTCTATTTAAATCTGGAAGGATAAATAAGGACCTGCATTTATAAATATGTATGATAAAGTATTTTCAGGAAAAAAAGACAAAAACAAAACCCCACAGCCTCATAAAAGTACAAGCTATGTAAACAAAAGCCATTTTGGATTATGCTAGTTCCTGTGATATTCCTTTGTGATCCATCTGTTCCTGAGCTTAATATTCTAACATCTACTGCAGGATTAAAATATTTTCCCAAACCAGTCGTAGTAAGTGCATTTGATTTACATTTGTATTATATGAAAGATACTGCCATCTGTTTTTTCTACCAATATGATGTTTTGGTGTGTCTTTCCCCAGTAATTTTAATTCATTAACATTCCCACGAAACACCCATGATGAAAGATTTACTTGGCAATAGTAAATTAATTGTGAATAAATCTACTACTTTTACAAGTAAAACTTTAATGTTTTACTATTTCATAGCATTTTCTAAAGCTATAAAATGGTGCACAATATAGATGTTTGGAAATTAAATATCAATATATTAATTTTTAGAACTTCAATATTACTATGATATTCACCTAGCCTTTCAGCTAAGAATTAGAAAAACTTTTTGTATCTATATACCCTTTTCCTTTATTCCTTGAAATCTGGAAGGGTCTACTATTACAGCTGAATAAATTGTTTTCCCCTGATTTTATGCACAAAACTATGCAAAAGTCAAACATTTACATCAGTAAGTCTAGTTCTTGAAAACTCAAAATGAAATTGAAATATGATCTTCATAAGAAGTTTAACACTGATAATTTCTGAAAATCTATGCATTTAGTTAGGTACAAATGTGTCTAGAAATAGCTTCCAACACCCCAATTTAAATTTAAATCCTAACTTGGCAGACTTAGAGCATTTAATAGGTGGCAAGCCATAGTAACCTCCAGGCATTGCTTTAAATGTTAAAATGATGTAATATTTGATCGGGCAAATAGAGACATATGTGCTGATCCTGAGGCGTTCTCAGCCTGTTCTGCTGAAGGCATATTTGTATTCAGTGCAAGACCCAAGACAAAAACTCAGGAATGATGCCTTCAGTTACCATAGTTAATCTTTTATCTGTCAGATATGGATGCTAAATATTGGTTCCAATGCTAAATACTGGAACATTTCTAAATTGCATTCCAATGCTAAATACTAAACATTGGAATCAATGCTCTTATAATTTCTGTTTAAAGCAGAATGAAATGAATGTGATCTTCTGAGTTAGATTAAGAAAATTCAAAGGAAAATTGCAAAGAAATTTGTCAAATTGTATTAAAAATGACCGTCTAGGTTAATTGGCAGCCTAGCATAAACAGCACCATATTTTATTTTGTATTTATTTATATAATGTCTAAGTTTGGAGATCACATCCTTTGGTAATGAAGGATTAATAGACAGCTTTGAAGATTCTAAAAGCTGCAAAATAACATTCCAAAAATTTCTGTCTCCCATGATTTTAGTATTCCACATTGGTCTATGGATAAGCTGTCATACTTCATTGATCAGACTTTAACACACTACATAAGAGTCATTCTCAAGGAAAAAACTCAGTTCTTCTATTTGTTCATATTAGTTTTAGTTTATTATTTTTTTTGCTGTGGGTAGAGCATATATTTGTTGTTAGACTTCATAGTGTTAATTCCTGATGCTTTAAACTTGTGTGTAAGTTATATGTCACTATCAAAGTGACACTTGATCTTTTCTTTAATTTTTTACTTGAAATAAATTGACACCTACATTCAAGATTAATCCATAAGTAAATCTGAAGAATGCTGCTGAGTAGAATTTAATTAACAGTATTTTAGTCTTGAATCTAATGTGTTGCAGTAAAGGTATATTAGACAAATTAGGTATTTCTAAGAGAAAATATTGAAGGAAAATATAGTAAAAAATTATTTGGCAATTTTAATTACTACTGGTTAGTTTACATGACATTTCATACTATCTAAAACTATCACTTTTTTTCTCTATATTTCTCTATTTTGTGTCAGATGAATGAGCATTTTTAAAAATTCTTGCAGACGTCCTTTAGATGTGAAAATAATCTCTAAATTCTACAAGTTGAGCCCATGCCTATCCTATTATTTTGTTAAAATAGTATATTATTCATAGAAAACATGTAATTTTGCCCTCAATTCTCCTTTAAATTAGCTTCTAATTTCAGGCTAAAATGGAAATTTTATAGTAAGAAGATTCAGACTGTGTTTGCATCATAATTAGTGGATCCTGAGAAAATTCTTTGATGATGACTCTTAACTATATCTGAGATATATTTTCTGTGATTCATATAAAACTTAGCTGCCCAATTCCCAAGGGAATATGTTTAACAGAAACAAGTCTTTAAATTCTCTGAGGCAGTGTTTATTCCTGAGGGATATTAGCTTAAAATCCTGAAATTAAGGCCAGTTTGAAAGGCAAAAGCAGCTGCAAATAAACAAGTGCAGCCAGATTAATATTATGCTCTTCCTGCCACACATTTTTAGAGAAATGTATGTACATATAAAGCTGAGGGGATTACTTTGTTCATTTGCTTGAGATATGTGTCACAACTGGCACAGCACTGCAGTTTGACAGCCGGATTCCAGACATATGAGTTTTATTGAGTGGAGTGGAGGTGTTGTATACAATCTCTTCTTGAGCAATTGAAACAAACACAGGACATGAGAAATAATCTTTTAAGTTTAGCAACCAAATGCTAATTTGCAAGTGAGGGACAAATATTTTTAAAATACATAGGCAGGTGCAGACTTTCAAGTTCAGTCTGGATGGGTTTGCAGAGGGTAGGACTTAAAACAACTTCAAAGGTTGCTTCCAAACCAAATATTCAATGATTCTCACAAAGTTTTCTTTTATGAAGATGAATATTCTTCTTCTCTCCATTTCTTTGCTTTTCTGTGTTCTTTATCTCCCTTCATAGTCCAATTGCTTTTGCAACATAAAACCTAATTTTTGTACTTAATGAGCCAATATTATTTCCAGTGTTCTTGAGAAACCTAAGATCCTATTATTTTTCTTGTGCAATTTAGGACTAACTCATTTTAATGTAGGAGTTAGTTGTCAATATAAAAAATATTCAAAGCTCCTGATCAGCAGTGTTAAGTTCTGAATATACTGAAGCACCTGTTGATATATCATGAAGCAAACACATTTTTTTTAAAACCTATTCCAATAACATGTTAATATAAACTATTTTCTATTTAATGAAGTAAATGAAATCTATAAATTAAATAGCTGAAATAAATGAAAGTTAATGAAATAAGTGAATCCAGATAAATTCAAAGTTAAATCCCTTCACCATATTTTAAATCACCATGTTGCTTAATTTATGGAAATAGAATAATGCAGTTCTTAAACTCAGGAAAATCTTGTCAATCATATGAAGCAGAAATAATGGGGTTTCGATTTTTTTTGCCAATTTTTCTGTTTCACAGTGCTCTGTCCAGCCAATGAAATGCGGCTGGATTCAACAGGAGTAATATTGAGCCCTGGATATCCTGACAGCTACCCAAATCTCCAGATGTGTGCATGGACCATTACTGTGGAAAAGGGTTATAATATCAGCATGTTCTTTGAATTCTTCCAGACAGAAAAGGAATTTGATATACTTGAGGTGTTCGATGGTAACTATAGGATGCATAACTTTGGATAATACCTTTTCTGTATTTTTATACATTTTTTTCTGTATTTTTATGTTGCATCTGTCTAAATACTATTGCTTATGCATATCATAATTTTTTTCAATACAAAAAATCTTAAGCAATTATTTTGGGTTTTTATGCTAAAAAGAATGGTTGGATTACTGTATTTTAAGGTTGTACTGCATGTTATAGTTAGAATTGCTTTTTGTTTCAAGCAAATATATAGTTTCCAGTTATAACATATAATTTCAACTGCGTATAATTCAAATTAATTTGCTGTTTCCTTGAAGAACTTTTTACATAAATACTAATTGTGTGCATATAGTTTATTGTATGTTATTTTTAACTTTGTAACTCCTTTTTTCTTTCTTTTCTTCCTTCCTTTGTACCAAGGACCAAATAGTCATAGCCCATTGCTCATATCTCTCAGTGGGGACTATTCATCTTCTCTAAATATAACCAGCAATAGCCATGAAGTATTTCTCCGGTGGTCAGCAGATCATGGCACCAATAAAAAGGGTTTCAGGATAAGATATATAGGTATGCAGATGTGGCTTTCCATAATGTATATAAATTTCAATATGTAATATTTGTTTATGTTAAAAAGGTAATTTAAGCTATGTTTGGTGTCCTGAATTAAACTGAAAGGAAACAAAATCTATTTCTATATATATGAACTTGATGATCCTCATCCTGTGAGGAAAAAGCCCCATATATGTGTGCTCTTAAGAATTAATAGAACACTGGGTTTTTAATAGCATAAGACAGTACTAAAGATTTAAAAAAAAAACAACTTCCCCCTTCTCTCTCTGACTTACTTGCACTTCTGTGCCTCATCAAACTGGGCTGTTTTTCTAACTGGATCTTTATTCAATTCACCGTTAAGAATTTTGTTGGGAAAGGGGAAGACATTGTAACAAGGCAGAGTGAACAGTCATAAAGTGGAAAAATCTGAGACCCTGAAGGACTTAATTGTTTAAGGTTCGACAGAAGCAGCAAAGAGTATTAAATGAAATAAATTAATATGCAAAAAATCCAGTATTTTATGTGTTATTAATTCAAATCAACATATTTATGATGTTGAAATGGTACCTGACAAAGTTAGATTTTAGTAAAATTGCTTTTACAGAATTATTATATAATATTAATTTTACTGGAAAATTATATTCTTAATCAAGCAAAAGTAGATCTGTTGCCATTTACAGCAATTACACAAATCTATATTTGATTTTTATAATGATCAAAGATAGGAAATACACAGGATGAAGAGTACTGGGAATAGCATCTATAGATATTACAGAAGGTATTGGCCTAAAGCAGTTTCATTTTACAAAGTGGAGAAAGAAACAGAGAATAAATATAAAATTCTTTCTGCTGTATTTTTTTTTTTCACTTGTTTGTCTCACTTAATTTTTAGCTACTTCACAACTGAAGAAAAATTATTAGATCATAATTATCTGTGAAACCATACAAGTGTCATCTTTCCCTTTAGGAGAGGGCCTTTTCTTCAACATAAAATGTTTGTTGTTAATTAGATAAAATTCACTATTTACTAGACACAAAATAGTACAAGTTACTGATTTTCATTTCCCACAGTACCTGTTGGATCTATTCAAAAACGAGAAAGAAGAGAAAATTCTTCAATTCTTCGAATTCCTTACAGACAGTGAGAGAATTGTTGAGAGGTAGAGAGGAAATATTTTCTAGTGATCTGTTCCATACAAAAGCTACTGGTATATTTTGTTACACTAAAGAAATACAGGTGTCTGTATCTTCGATTCTTTCAAGAAATATAAGTCATGAGATATTTAGTCTAAGGAAGAAAATGTTTGCGTAGTATGTGATCTGAAAGATACAGCAGTACTTCTCATTCTGCTCTTTGCTTTAATATATATTTGTTGTAAACACCATATGACTCCCTTCTGGTCACAGGAGCCTTTCACATGAGTAAAAAAATTGACCTGAAGTAAGTCATGAGACATGAAAAGGTTTAAAGAGCAAGTGAAGCAGCAATTCTGTATTTGCTTTTGAAAATAAATATTAATAGTTTTGAGTGTTTCTTCAAAACATAAAGGAAGCGCCTGGAAACAAACTTCCAGCACAGTTTTCTTCCTTACAAAAAGGGAACATGGTCATTTTGGCAAGCAGCCTTTAATCAAACTAATCACAGACCAAGTTTAACACAAACAACATTTATCTTAAACTGGTTACCAAGTTATAAGAGCCTTCTGGTCCACTCCTATGACAAGACAGCCAAACTTAAATGACTTAGTGCACATGGACTTAATGAACAAGGGAGATAAAGGAAATACGATAATGTCAGATTCTTATAGTACATGAATAATTTCAGATTACAAAAGCTTTAATTCTTAGAGATATTTTTTTCTCTCATAAAGATTTATGATTTTTTTTCATAGTCTCTGGATAAGACTTCTGTAAGACTTAATGTATTCTAAATAAATCAACAAATAAAAGCAGATTCAGAATTTTTTGCCACAGATTTACGGTGGCAGACATTTAAAATCTATTTTAAATGTTTTACTTCAGTTCAGTGTATCACAGGACTTGAATGAAGGAACTTATTAAGGACCAGAAAGAAGGGACTATTTTAAAAGAGTTATGCTCAGGATATACAAGATGTTTGCTTTCAAAAATTTGTATACTGCTGAAATTTATACAACTGCACTAAATTTCATCACAAGCTAAACTTCAGTAGCTTGTTTGATGTAAGAAGAAGACGGTAAAAAACTCCTGAAGCCCCAAAGCTATAGCCAGTTATAAAAGTGAGCTATCACTCTATTTCTTTTGAGGCTACTGAAACCCGAAGCTTGTAAAGAGCTTAAAAAGTTCTCTATTTTCCGACTTTCTATTTTGTGAAATTGCTCACAAAATAGGCACAAAACACACCTTCTAGTAATGTCTTCTCAGCCTCTTACCGGAAGTCTGCTGAGTTCAACAAGAATTTGTCACGACGTGTTATCTGAATTCTAAATGAATCTTTTTTTTATAATCCAATATTTATGTTTTAAGCTCTCTACTGCAGCACCCCAGAGTCGCCTCCGCACGGTTTCATTGTCAGTCAGACGGGTGGACAGCTCAACAGCATGGTTCGCTGGGCTTGCGATCGGGGCTTTCGGCTCATCGGGAAAAGCACCGCTGTGTGCAGAAAGTCTCCGTATGGTTATTACTCGTGGGATGTTCCAGTCCCAGCTTGTCAAGGTAAAGCCTTTTATTCAAAAAATATACTCAAAGAAACTTTCATTTTCTAACGTAAGACATCAGTTCTCTGACTTAAAATAAATAGCAGGTAAATATTTCATGGTTATCCCTCCGTACCAATTTTTTTCAACCTTGTAAGACTTACAAAAACAAATGTACTTTAAAGAAACAGAATTTTAAAAGGATCTGATAAGACTGATAGATACAAAACATAATCTACATCACTGTGAGGGAACTTTCCTCCCAACACACATTTAAAATACGGAATTTTTCAAAAAGTTCATTTAAAATGGAATATATTTAAAGTTCATTTATCGTGATTGAAAAACATTGAAAACAACATTGAAAACAAAAAACAAACCTAACAAACAAAAAAAAAGGAAAAAATAAAAAATTGTAAAACTTGCAATATTTCCAAGAACCAGAAAATGGACCAAGAAAGAATTGTCTATCATGTCATTCTAGTATTTTCTGGTTTAAATTTAAATTTAAAAGAGATTTCATCAGGTTAACCAAGTATTTAGTTTATTCTGTCTTGTAAAACCAAATATACTTTACTTAACAAGGAAAAAAAAATATATGATATACATAATGGTTGTATTTGAATTCTTCCTTCCCTGAAAAGAATGCTGTTGTTGTGACAGCTTGCCTATGTATCTATTCAGTGAACTATTAGAAAGATCTTTTTCATGAAAATTTGCAGATGTGTTGTTCAAAATGTATGCATTTTGTTCATGTTGATAAGTAGAGATTCATGCTATAGGAATGTTCCATGTTAATTTCCCCACAAGCTATGTTTTTCTGAAAAAAAGTCTTTGAATTCTATGTTTCTAAAGCAAAAGGAAAAAAAAATTATAAACTTCTTTTACCATAAATGTACTTTTAAAAAGCTTAAAGTCCTCAAAAGAAAAAAACAGGTATTTGCTCCAAATGATTCTGTAACTTTTTCACCTAAGGATCGTCATGAGACTTACTTGCAGAAGCTGGCCAAACTCTTAAATTAGATGTACTACACAGTGTGAAATAAAGAGAAAAAAAGCAGAACACCAAACCAATAAACAAGCCCACCTCACCAAATTAAAATACCAAATTATTATTCTCAACATGTTGAGTAGAGTTCAGTAATGGAAATGGTTGCAATACTCAGACAACACTTCAGGAGCAAGTAAAATGCTTAGTAATTCATGGTGTCTGATAAAGGACAAAGACTGTTCGTACCAACAGTTGGCCTATTGAAAATACTTTATTTATTAATTGAAAAAAAAAAGTTTGTTAATTCTAATATGTGACTATATTTGATACATGATATGAAATTTATTTGATTCTTCCATTAGGTCTTTGTGCTGGAAAGTGGTTTCTGGCCATAATATGTAGCTGCCTCTCACAACAGGAAAGTCTTTGGATTCACCCCAAGGACACATAACTGCAAAACACACAGGAGGACTAAGCTGTTCCCATGCATCAGTCATACATCTGAGCTTCCTATTGTTTTTCTGAGGTGAAAATTATCCCACTTACCCAGTTGATAGAGAAAATTCAGTCTCTTTAGTCAAAGAGGTCAGGAACACCATCAATAGATATCCTTCATGTTCTTGCAGAGAGGATATTTACAAGACACAAGAGCTTTGTCATTGCCCCTACTGCTGAGCAGTACGCCTTCACCACAGAGTAATTCTCACTCTTTTAAGAATGGATAGTGGGTTTTAGAACTTCATGGTATTTAGTGTGAGCAACTTTTCTTTAACAAGTGTTATAATTGTCAATCATAATTTGCCAACTATTTTTCCAGGTGATCCAACATTTTCACAGTTCTGCCTTTTGCTTCACACTCTATCATGTATAGCATATAGTGTAAAGCTGTCTTAATCAGTCCTTTCACACGTTGAAATGAAGAAATGCTGCAGACAACCCTTTAACGTGGAACAAGAAAAGTATTAGTCTTTTTTCTTATATAGCACTGAAAGTTTAGAAAAAAAAGAATCTATTTGCAGTTTTGTGTCTTCTTTCAAACCCATCTCATTTTGATGTACTTTTTTCTGCCTTCAAAATGAAAATTGCCAGTCAAAACAGAGTAGCATTTTTAGTAATTTAGACTTTTTCCTATATGAAAAGAGATACCTCAGTAATCAAATTTTACGTATCTGTTAATACCTCTACAGTCTGCACAGCTACTGAAGTTTGGTGATTTGATGGCTTTTTATACAATATTAATTGCATTTCCCGACAATAATTTCTCCTCCTTTCAGAGTATTTCATTATTATTTTGACTAATTATTTTTCTTCACATCTTTCATTCTGTATCAGTACCATTAATATAACTTCTGAATTGTCTTCTGTAAATAATGAATGGCAATAGCCTTTTCAACTAGAACCCTTTTTTTTTTGAAGTCAGAGCAGTTTTTAATGTTCTCATTCTTATACCTGAATTGTCTTGGAAACTCTAAATAGATAATATTAGCCATTCTTAACATCGCTTCCACTACAGGACTGAGAGAGCCGAAAACACCAGGACACGTATTTCAAACTTGGATAAAACTTTTTTTTCCATAATTTATAAAACTAAACTTATATCAGTAGATGTGACAAATGCAGTAAGGAATAAAAAAGAAATACCTCAAGCCAGACTTCAGCAATTACCTGAAACCTGTTTCAAAGTTAATACAAAAGCAGCCTTCCTCTGTCATGAAAAGAAGTAAAAGGAAGTATTTAAAAATCTAATATTGTAGTGTGTAATGGTAAAACTAATAAAAATTATTTGCAAACTTTTACTGTTCTAACTTTTAGATATTAACTTTTCTGTTTATATAGACAAGTATTAAATTAACCATAATATGTTGTTACCTATGTATCTATCTCAATTTTAATGACATAAGTCAAAATTTCCCATGGTTAACTCAATGATAAGGTCAGATAATGATAAATTATGAAAGAATAAACAGATTTGCAATGATCTATCTGAATACAGGAATTAAATGAATTCATATTAACAGTTGAATATTTACAATTGATCATAGATCTCAGAAGATTCAAAGTGTTTCAAGATATTTGGTTTTGTTTTAGTTATTATTTACATTCTCTTCATTTTTAATCTCAGAATTACATGATTCTTAGTTCCTAATTATGACTATATTGGAAATAAATACTGTCTCACATAGGCCTCATCCGAAATCATTATTAGTGGTTTATAACATCACATATGGATATTGGGCAAAGGCTTCTACAGGAATTTTAGGTAGAGATCTTATGAAAGTGCAGTTAAAAGTGTAACATATCTAGGAAAGTTCTCTACCTTAGTAATCTAAATTGTTCTAACAGGAGACATAAGCATTGCATAACTGGTGAGTTATACTGAAGCATTAAAAAAAAAACATTCAAGATAAGTAAATGAATAAATAAATAGAATACCAAGAATATATTGTTAGATAGGATACCTGATGAGCTATGATTATATAATAAATTAATGGTGAGGAACAAATATCAGATGTGTAAAGAATAATCTTTCTACTTTAAGGTTTTTTAGACATGGTAGGTTTGAGGTAGTCATATTCATATGCATTAAAAAATTATTACAGCTATGTATAAGACACATAAGTCTTATATTGATTTAAAATTTACTTCAGTTTACTGCCAAATGCATATCTCTGTGGAGACAGGCATGAAAACTCAATTAGAAGATTATTAAATTTCAAATAAATAGTTAGCATTAAGTGTGTAAGTATGTAAGCCAATTTACAGAAAACAGCTTTCATAAAATTTCTTAATCCTTTGCAAATTGACAGTTCAAATATTTAAGTTCAGAGGAGAACAGCGTCAATAATCTCACCTATGCTTGAAACCTTCCTGCTGAAAGTTATCAGCTCTAGACTTATGTCTATATTGATTCCCAAACTGTTCTCATATTCCTGAGAAGTGAAATTTAACCGTATCTGCCAAGTGTTGTTCTTAAATGAGATAAAGCAAATGCAGGATTGGAGGTCCTTTAGAGGGTGAATAGTCTGATTTCTATGTGGGAAACTCATCACAGAAACTTTTAATAGTGCTTTAACATTTACTGAATATTTAAGAACTTCATTCTGGTGCAATAATTTCTGAAATTTCAGATAAGTCTTCAAAATGCTGGTGTTCTTTGAGAACTGATATAGTTAAGTTTTTTCAAGGTCTTTGTGTGTTTTTGTATGTATATCTTTGGAACTGGAACTGTGTTCTGAAGTTTGTGGAAATGAAAACATTGTGAATTTAATGTTTCAGTTTGCTTCATGGTATTGTCCAAGCTGACATGTAGTGGCCAAGAATTTCTGTGATGGCTGTATTTTTAGGGAATTTTGGATATTTCCCATTTGTCATTTTTTCCTGTCAAGTTGTCAGATGTGGGAGTAACTTGTTCTGATATTTTCATGTTTTCCCTTAACTAAAAGGTAATTTTCATAGAAACATATGAGGGTTTACTTGGAAGGGGCCTTAAAGATGAAGTTCCAGTCCCTCTGGGATGGGCAGGAGCACTGTTCACTAGACCAGGTTGCTTAAAGCTGGTCTAATCTGGCCTTGAACACTTCCAGGGTTGGAGCATCCAGAAATCCTCTGGGCAACTTTCCTGTGCAATGTTCCACATATGTGAAATTCAGCTCAAAACTGCTGTAAACTAAAATGTCATAGGGTAACCCTTGGGAGCTCTATTGTTTATATAAAAGTGTGTTAGCGAGCATTTGGGTGTGGGGTTGCATCTTGTTTCTTAAAAATTTAAGGTTAAGGGCAGGATATGATTTTCTTGTGCCACAAGATTGACTCTGTTAACATGGATAATATGGCTCAAAATTTACCAAGTCACTAATGGAAATTTTTGAATACTGAAGGAGTAATTAATCTCACTGACAGATCTAGAACACCTCAGGCTGTATCTAGAATGTCTCTGATAAATGTTTTGCTGATTGGTAAAAGAGACAATGAGAATTATGTGTATTATGTGAATAAAAAATTATTGTAGAATTTTTTGGTCCTTAGACTATAATCAATGCTGTAATCAAAGTTACAAGTATTTTGCAAGTGGATTTTAATTTTATGTGCTGATGAATTCTGGCCCTGATATAACACACAGTGGACATTGTTCTGGCAACTCTTGTTACTGTCTCAAAGTTCTTATTATCATTAACCTGTGCTTTTGAAGGAAGAGGTTAAGCTAGGCCAGTTATGCAGTAAACAGTGTGACTTGGTTATACCTTGGTCACACAGGCTTGTGGTTATCCTCTTGGAATGGACAGATTTGCCTAATCTGCAATCCAAGCTATTGAGGAATTTAGGAAGTAAATAAACATGGTCACATGTTTTTATTTTATCTCATAGAACTTTTTCTGTCTTTGGTGATGGCAAGTGAAATATTACAGTTTTTTTTAGATGTTCAGGAAGAGGTTGAAGAAGGACATTCTAATTTAATTAACTTGTCACTTTTTATTTGTCTTCAGTCATGTCCTCATGCCCTCAAGAAGTTTGAATTCAATTAGTTTCTTGGGGTCTTTCATTTCCTAATCACGGTTTTCTTTTCTTCTAAATGTGTGTTTGTCTCTAGTTGCCAGAAGATGCTGTGACAACTGTAACATTTATGTTCTTATGGCTGCCAAGACAGGGTGAATAGCAAATTAGAAATAGTTTTCTGTGATCTTTTCAGCACGGTGTGTCTGTATTATGGTTTTTGAATTTTTTTTTTTTTTCTTAAATTACAATGTCATGTGCAGGTTTTTTTTTTTTTTTTTTTTTTTTAATTTTTTTATGGCAATGCAGGAATATTGTAACATTGATTCTTACACCTCTGTTCTGCAAGTTGTTACAGCATTGGTGCTTTGCCTCTGTCTTAGCTGTGATTGTTAGCTTTGGTACTGTGCCACACGGTTGTTTTATTGCTTATGAAGCAGATCAGTTTTATGTCAGATCAGCTCCCAGCAGGGGCAAAAATAGATTGCGGTCTTTTTTTTTTTTTTTTTTTTCAAGTATTATACATAGTCTGAGAGGATTAACCTTCCTGTGTGGGCATGATAGGTACTTTCTTAGGGCTCAAGATTTGACTTCAAAGTAAGTTACTTCAGACTTAAATGCCTAAGCCCTTTTTTTCCACCTTTTTTTTTTTTTTTTTTTTTTTTTCTTAATTGAGCTACATTAGTTATATGGTTTTAGAATGTGGAAAAGGGTTAGTTTTGATTCCTCAAACAGACAGAGTATTATTTAGAACCAGATATTCTCTTGGTACATTATTTTTATTAAAAAAAATAATAAAATAGTAGCTTACATTTTTATTTGTAGTTTTCAACTTTCCTCTCTCTGAGACAAAGAAGCCAGGAACGGAGAGGTGCTATGCTGGACATTTTTCTCAGTGACAAGGAGGAGCTGATGAGGAATGTGAGGCTGAAGGGTGCAGTGACTGTGAAATTATGGAGTGCAAAATCCTGTGAGTGGTGAAAAAGGTGGAAGCTAGCTACCCTTGACTTCAGAAGAGCAGATTTTGGCCACTTCAGGGATTTGCTTGGTAGAGTACCATGGAGTAAAGCCTTAGATTTAAGAAGGGACAGAGATAGCTGGTTAATAGTCAAGGATCATTTCTTCCAAGCTCAGAAATGTTGCATCCTGTCAAAGAGAAAGTCAGGTGTGAGCCTGGATGAGCAAGGAGCTCTTGGACAAACTGAATGAAACACAAGTGAAGCCTAGACAGGGTGGAAGTGAGAACAGGCAGCCTGGTTGGAATACAGACAAATTGTCCAAGCAACCATGGATCAGGTTAGGAAAGCAATAGCCCTGATAAAATTAAATCTGTCCAGGCTTGTCAAGGGCAACACGAACAGCTTCTAAAGATATACTGATGACAAAAAGAGGACTAGGCAAATTGTGGGCCGTCTCCAGAAGGAAACGAGAGACCTGCTTACCTGGGACATGGAGGCAGCTGAGGTACCCAGCTGTGGTTTTAACTCAGTCTCCACTGACAAGTGCTTCAGCTGCACCTCCCAAGTCACGGATGACAAAGATGAGGGGTGAAATAAGCCTACAGGAAAGCTGGAGAGGATGGCATGCAGCCATAGGAAAGGTGGGAATCCCTTTAAAATGGAAGAGGATCAGTTCAAAGTACACATCAAGAAAGACTCTTGCTGTCAAGGTAGTGAGGCACTGGAACAGGTTGCCCAGAGGAGTTGTAACATCACAGTTGAACACCCCTGGAAGTGTCAAGTCCAGGCTGGACTGTGCTTTAAGCAACCTGATGGAGTGAATGATATTCCTGCCCACTGCAGAGGAATTGGAACTAGTTCTTTAAGGTCCTTTCACCCTAGGCCATTCTATGATTCTATGATTTGATATTTTCAAAAGGATATTTTCTTTCTGCTCTGCAGGTAGAAAAAATAGAATGTTGAAAGTTAATTTTAGTCCTTTGCCAGAGGTTACAAAGTACAACTGGTGGAAGAAATCTGATCATGAACCATATTCATGTTTCTCAGACTGGTGCCTTACTCATTCAACCGTGCTGTCATATTTTTTCCCAGATATTCTCTATTACCTTTTCTTTATTATCATCTGCATTTTGAATGTTTAGCTGCAGAGTTATGAACCACTGTTCTTATTTTTAACCTCCTCCATCAAAAGGCAAAAGCTTCATTGGATTCAATTCCCTAAAATTTTAAGAGAATTTATTTTCATGCTTAAAACACACATTAATGAATTTAAATTATTTTTATGAATTTAAGACTAGTGATATTGTAATGTATAACCTCTTTGAGGTCAATGGAAAATTATTGCAGATAAAAAACTTTGTCTTTCTCTCTACTCAGCAATCTCTTGTGGAATTCCTAAAGCTCCATTAAATGGTGGGATATTAACTACAGATTACTTAGTTGGCACCCGTGTTACTTATTTTTGCAATGATGGATACAGGCTATCAGCCAAAGAGCTGACTACTGCAGTCTGCCAGCCGGATGGTACCTGGAGCAATCACAATAAAACACCTCGCTGTGTAGGTGAGTAACATGTAAAACGTCTCTCATGAGTAAAAACCTGTCTGTGCATTTGGTTTATTTATCTGGGGCACAAATCTTCACATTACTTAAACTTTTATCTTCAAGTTACTGTAATCTATGAATTATTGCTGGTATTAAATTATTATGAAATGCATATATGATGTATATGTTACTAAGACATGCTGAAACTTTCTGTAACAGCAGAATAAATATGCTAGAGTTTACAGAATACAATCAGACTTATAATTAATTAACAGTTAAATCAAAGTTAATAGTTGCAGTGGTTTTTGCAAAAGCCCTCTCAGTGAGAGTTGCACAATTCATATACTGTTAACAAACCCATTTTACTACCCACAGTTGCAAAACATTTGTGATACTTGTTTGAAACTGCTGCTCATTATTTATATTCATCCCATCATCACAATACTACACCATCTCAACATTAGAGAAAATCACTGCAGAAAAAATGTGTTCTACTCCCTAAAAGAAGTGGATATCTGCAGTTATAAATTGGATAGGAACATAGGTGATTGTAAGACTGATACAGGAATGTCCAAGTGTCTCATGCACATTAGGATTTAAATTGTCTCACCCAATGAATTTTGAAAATAAAAGAAAATTTGCACTGAAGTAATTTACAAGGCTTTCCCATTTCTCCTTTTTTTATTCTTCTTGTTCTTATAAATTTCATTCCATCATGAATTTTTATCTTTCTAAATAACCAATGAGACTAGAGAAGAATAAAGTCAGAAAAACTATTATGTTTCTTATATTATTTTTAGTGTATTAGTGTTGCAGGACATTGTTGCTCTGTTTCTGGAGGAAGAACACTTAGACTTAAGAAATGACACAAAAATATATTGCTGTTGAAAAACAAACTTAGATATGGATATTTTTTCATCTGTTACCAGTGTGCTGCCTCTCAAATAAGTTTTTCAGATCTGATAGAGTTCACCTAGGTAGAAAAATAATTCCTCAATTTAAATGTCCTTAAAATTTTAGTAAAGATTCTGGTGCCTGATGTAAAGTGTCACAGAAGGTCCACCTACAGTGAATTCAACCATGGTATAGCTTCTGTCTACACCAACTGCATAACTGCATACACAATCCCTGCTCTGTCTGGATCATTATTAATTAAATGAGAGAATTCATACCTGCTAACCACAGGCAATTTCAAATACAGCCATTGTTTTCAAAGATTATGTCACTGTGTTTGAAATACTTGTTTTGATGAATAACCGTGCAGAGTTTCCTAATTTGCCTGTACTAAGTCACCAATAACTATGTGTTTTTGTTATTTTGGAAGTTGTTACATGTCCGAGCATCAATTCTTTTACACTGGAACATGGAAGATGGAGAATAGTGAATGGTTCACATTATGAGTATAAAACAAAAGTAGTTTTCAGCTGTGACCCTGGGTATTATGGTTTGGGACCAGCATCTATCGAGTGTCTTGCTAATGGCACCTGGAGTTGGAGAAATGAGCGGCCTTACTGCCAAAGTGAGTACCTATTGTATCTGCATCTGCTGTACAGATTTCAAGAAAAAAGTATTTTATTGGGTGAATTAGAAATGAACTAATTTAATATTGAAAACAATTAATTAGAAAAAAGTGTTTCTTGGCTGGAATTCCTGGGTATCCTAGAGGTTGTTATTTGCAAATATAATACTATAGGTAAGGACATATCTGTAAGCACATTTCTGGATTTTAAAGATCCCTAAATTTATAAATGTACAAAGAAGTAGTAAGAGAACATTTTCATATATTATATTATATATTATATATATATATATTAAGGTCAGGAATGCTGTATAGTCTTAAAAACTGCAAAGCTTCTGTGTCTTATCTGCACCCTTGATAAATAAAATAATCTCTCCTTTCAGCTAGTTACCATGTAGCATGCATTTGCACATATCCACATCATTCCTACCACCAGCTGGTATGCTGATAACCTGCAACACTTAATTTTACAAAAAAAAAGTAATGCATATTCAGATATTTAAAGCAACTAAATGTGTAGTTGTTATTGCGTTCCCCTCCCCCACCACTGTGAAAAGCACATTTATTTATGTATTTAAACATCTCTTTTTCAAAACTGTGGGGTTTTGTTTTTGCTTTGAAGCTGCAAAACTTTCTCTTTATAGAACACCATGTGATGCACCCTTTGACAGAGTGGGATGTAACTGTGCTTTTGGTACCTGTTTCAAAAATATGTGTATCTGCAGGTTTATGTATAAATCCACACATATCTAACAAGTCTGAAGATTAACCAGACAATGGTGGCTTAAAATATATTTATAATTTATTTGCAAGATAGATGAAAAAATAGAGCTGGGAAAATGCCATTTCAAAGACCAATTAACTATACTGGAAATCATCTTAATTTTGAGTTCTTTATAACTGGAAATATAATTTATAATTTAGGGAATTTTTAAAAGTTAACTGCAATATTTCACCTCTGCTAGTGTTAAAAATACTGCGTGTATGTCTGCATTTATGTCTCTCTCTTTGTATATATATTCTTTGTACTAAATTCATATTTGTATCCCTTTTTTCTTTAAAAGACAAGTTATTTTTCTGGGAAGCTCTATTTGAAATATAATGAATTACTTTCTTCTAAGCATAAAGTACAGTAGCTAATTTCAGCATCTTATTTACTAGTAGTAAAGTTATTTTTACAAATTATGAAAAGAAAATTGATAAAGAAAGCTATTACTTTGATTGAAAAGATGCTTTGAATTTTAACTAAATAGCAAGGAATTCCATTAACATAATTTACTCATTATAAAAATGTAATGTGTGAATGCTAGGGTAAGCACTTCATCAAGAACTAGAAGGCCAAAGTGTCCTCTTCCTAAAGAAATATAACTTTATAACTGATAGCAATTGTGATGTTCTAATATGTAGAAAGTACTTGATAAAACCAAGGTAATTAAACAGCATTTAATAATGTTTTAAGTCACTTTTTTATCTTTACAGAAACAATTTTTATTGTTCTTCCCCCAATCTTAAGTATAATTTCTGGGGAAGTTTTGTTGGCAGAGGTTTTAATCAGTATTTTCTACACACCAAAATATTTGAAGGTGTGAAATTTATTCATCTGGTTGACTGGTTGGTATTATTGGTTGATAGTTATTATGGTATGTGTGTTTGTGATACTCAGCTCTAGACTTCCATTTTGTTTTTGTTTTGCCATGAAGTTATTTCCTGTGGAGAACTTCCTACACCTCCAAATGGAAATAAGATTGGAACTCAAATCACATACGGATCTACAGCTATATTTACTTGTGACTCTGGATACATGCTGGTTGGCTCTGCAGTGAGGGAATGTCTGTCATCTGGGCTCTGGAGAGGAATTGAGACCAGATGTTTAGGTATGGATTCTGTTGCCATGACTTGTCTATTTTCTTTCTCTCTGACAACAGTAAACAAAGTGACGTGTTTGTCTTTTTCTGTTACCAGATACATTGAAGAAAGCTCTGCATGTGTGTGGCTGAGCTGCCTTGTTTTTCTCAAGTTATATATATATAACTTTATATCTTCAGAAACTTTAAAACCTTTATAACATGCAAAACATATGTTAGAGTATTTTTGTATATCTCTTTAGAGTAGAACTATCTATACGTAACACCAAGACAGTTTGATTCCATATGTGTCAGCTCTAATACATATCCTCAGTAAAATACCTGCATAGTAGACCTGAACTAGATGGTTGTGTTATAGAATTAAACTGTACTCTTGAAAATATATAAAGAAGGAGGAAAAACATACTTTGTGGAAACTTTGACAGGACCACGGCAACCTTATTTCTGAGGGAAAGTCACTATCCAGGCACTTTTTACAGAGTTTGACACCCTTTACTTATACAGGTTTAGGTATCTTAATTTACCTAATATATTCAGTTACCAGTCCCTGAATTATTTATGAACAAAATTAACACATGAAACAATTTCAGGGCTTCTTTCTGATTCGTTATCTTGTGCACCTTGAGCTGGATTATTGCGTTTGCTGTAGAGACATTGATTCTTAACTCTACATTCAATCAAAATTTTAATTTCAGTTGAAAGCAAAGGTATGCTAGTATTCTAATTTAGAATGAAATATGTAAGTCATATGGTATCTTGTCATTTGTGGAGGCATGAGTATATAACAGAATATCCATAAACTGATACTTGCAGAAAACTGAATTAGAATATGCATTATACATAGGGTTTTGTTGCCATATCTCTCTGTGCAGATTCCCATTTGCCTTTTTAAACTAGTCTCCATCCCAAATAATTTTTCCTCTGTAAAACAGAATTATTAGCAAATGTTCACTTAAGTGAATCACTCATGAATGAGCAAAAGTGTTGCTTATCCAGCTACAAGTCTGAAGCTGGAATGTTCCCTGACATACAGCAGAGAGGAACAGAGACTTTGTTTATGTTTCACTTTTACAATGCAAACAATTAAACAGAGGAGGGAAAAAGATATTCATGTTTCATATTCTTTTTCTTCTAAATTGTCAGCAATTACAAGGCATTGTTCTAAATCTAAGTTTTTGAAGCACCACAGTATGTGCATAATCAAAATGTTCTGCTTTTTTTTCTTGTCTGTTTGTTTTCATTTTTACTGATTTTTCTGAAGAAGTTACAGCTGTTGAAGTTTGGAGAACTGTAAACATTTTCCTCAGAGAAATGCTAGTCTAAAACCAGATCAATTGCATGCTACTTGTGAATAGCACCATGGAAGAATACTTGAATTTAAGAATTTGCCAAAATAACTTCATTCTAAGTGAAGATCAGTGCAAAATTGAAATTCTCCTACAATTGTTTATAGAAATAAAATTGTAATATATTCTAATGATAGCAGCAGTTTGATTAATCTTTACTTGAAACTTAAAAGAAAACCCCTACTTCTCTGAAGAGATTCAGTGTTATTGAGTTCATACAGCATAATGTCCAGTAACAATGAACAGTTAAGAAAACAACTATATGACTAGAGTAGCATCTATTGTATCAGACTGATAGGACCACAGTAAATCTTTAAATGCATATCTTTAAAACTTTATTATGGCAAATTTTTGAAGACAGCATGAATACAAGTTTTACTCAGAGAATTAATAAGAAATATTTTTAAGAACGTTGTTGCCAGAAGGTGCAGGAATTGGAGGACATGAAAGAAATATTAGAATGTGGGAGAAAAGGCATCAAAGGCATCACAGCAGGAAGACCTACAGAGTGGATATTTCAATAGTTCAAGAAATTAATTTTTGTGCATCATATCAGTAAATTCTGGTGTTTGTTTTTAATAGCTGAAAAATATAAGAAAAATAATTTAATTTCACTTTGTACTTCTGATGTTTTTCTGCTCACAACTGTAAACCTTTTTTATTATTTATTTGAGACTCTTTCCATTTTTACTTTCTGAAAAATGTTGTTTTTCTTGGACTGAAGTAATTACTGATGTGTTTCTGTTTTAAGTTTTGAAGGTGTCTTTAAGAGTACTCTCAGATGACGCACATGAATTCCTACATCATAACAGGATACCCTTTTCAAGTATTTTGTTTAAAAATCCAAGGTTTTTTTCTTTTTCAAAAGTGCTACTAAAATAATTGCATTTAATTCTTATGTTAGATTGCCTGATTTTGATTCTAGCTATGTGTAATTTTAAAAATTTATGCAAGGTGCAATAAACAAGAACCTAAGTATCTGCAGTGGAACTTAAAACTAGTTTCTGGTGAACCTAATCAGATAGAGATGAGAATTAGAGCTGAGGTAAGCTTTAGATCACCAAAAATATTGACTAAAATCTAAGTTGTGTTTTTTCCATGACATTGTGAACAATAGTGCATGATTCTGATAACAGCCATATTAGTGTGAGAATATGATAATAAGTTTCACAGCTCTTTTTTTTTTTTCTTTTTTTCTTTCTTTCTTTCTTTTTTTATTCTGGCTTCTTTTTCAAAAGATGGATACTTTATGGGTATTGAATCTGTGGCAAAACTAGAACACTTAACCCAACTGCCTTCCTTTCTTAATCTCACTTTGTTTTTTAATTTAAAGAACACCTAAATGACAAAGTAGTACTCCATTAGTAATCACATTACTATAAGAGTGGAAAATTGGGTTCTGGATCCTTATTCTCCATAGCTGATGAGTAGAAACAATGTTCAAGTTGAAAAAATAAATACAAAGTTGAAAAAAACCAAAAGAGAATAGATCTCGTGAAGTAATTCTGTTGTCAAAGTTTAAAAAACTAAATGTTTCAAGGCATTTTAGTGTGAAAAAATCACTTTAGTCTTTTAGAATAAAACAGGCAAAGATTAAAGTCGTGACAGTTGTGTCTCCAAGGTTACAAATTGCCTCTCACAATTTATTGTGCTTGATCTTTTTCTATACTGGTAACACTGAAACTGACTGTGTAATAAATCCTGAGAAACATTCAGAGACACTGAATAGTTTTTTACTGAATATCCTACTTATAAAAAGAGACTAACAAATCTGTGGTTTTGATATACATTTTCTTCTTGGAAAAATATTTAAATATTCAACAAGGAATTTATTTATTTGTGTCCGTTTGCATGAAAACTTTGTATATTTACATTATTTACAGATTACATATTTACAATTTTATATTTTACATTGTTTCCTTTATTTATGACTTTAATTTTATTTAGTATAAAGTCAGGAATAACAGTGATCATGAAAACATACATTTCCGTATTTATAAAAAGATTTGTTTGTTTTTTTGTTTGTTTTTAATGTATTTATTTTAATGCCTGTAATCAAATATTCAGTAAACTGGGCATTTCCTAGAGAGGAAGTAAATCAAGTCTAGTTTAATACCTCTGTAGTACTTTGAGATAAACTTTCAGATTAACTACTATATGAATGGTGAAAAAGTTTTCGTAAGATTTCTCTAGCATTCAATTTTTTCCCTTTTTCTGATTAACACTATTTTCAATTTCTCTTTATTAACTCAGAAGAGAAGCACTATCAGATCATTACTTTTACACATCATGATTTGAGGATCAGTACTACTTTTTTCTCCTTTTTCTGTAAAGGATCTTTTTGAGGTTATTTGTTGGATTTTAAAATGTTTTCTGCATTATTTTGGTTAACATTTGAGAAAGTCAGGTCAAAAACACTTTTAAAAGTGTAATTAACAAAGAAAAGTATAGAATGCTTTGAAAAGTCTTTCTGTTAGATGCAATTCTTATATATAATGGAGCAGCTCTTTCCTTAGATTATTTCAAATAATTCTGATTTCTGTCTAGGACCTTACTCATTATTAATATAATGTACCAAGTTTCATACTTCTCTTTGTGGTTTATCTAACTGAGCTGCTCTCATTTGAGCTAATTACATAGCTTTTAGTAATTTTAAAAGTTGGTTTTGACATCTCATGGATGAAAACTACATGAAAAACCAGCAAAAAAAAAGATTTTCAATCAAATGTTACATTCAGAGGAAGGATATCTTGTGCACACTTCTCTTTTTTTGTCAACTGGTGAGCTTACTCCTGGTTTTGACATTTCTTTGTCTTGTGACTATATCTTCTTCATCTCAGCTGTACTTCTAAACCTAACACTGATTTCTTAATTCCTTCTTCTTTTGCAATTCCTCATGACATCTAAACATACCGATAAAACAGATCTGTTGATATTCTCTCCCTTATTTACCAAAATCATTGCTGTTATTTTGTACAGGGAAAGAATTAGCAACTGCTGGAACAATAGTTTTGTTCATTTCTGCATATTAGTATTAAATCTCAAATAAAGTTAAATGATTAAATATGATTAAATTTTTAAAGTTTTATAAGGTCCCGCATTTTGTTGTTAATTGTTGCATGATTAAACGATATTATTTTCAATAAAGACAGATGGATAGAGGAAAAGAGCTGTTTAGGTTCTTGTGTGCATAAATGTCAGCGTTTTTACTTCCCAAACAATAAAATCAGGAATACCTTTCATCTCTTCTCCTAAGAGAAAGACTATAGTTCACATACTGAGTCTTTGTCTGAATTAACAAATAATCTAACAGAATGAAGAGATCATGACACAAATAATTGATTCTGAATTATCTACATTCACCTTACATATGGTTCAGGGAATTTTTCTTGGACTATATCTGGTCTACTAATCTGGGCTAAATGTCATTGTTACACATATGGTTCTAAATTGTCAAAAAGTTCTGTCAATAATTTTGTCCACATTGTCTCCAAAACGAGAGGTTAAACTTGTTTTGTGCTTGTAGCTGAGCTTCTCAATATGCTTCATCTGAGAGGAAGCTAATTAGTTCATAGTAAAACCACTCTGCACATTTAAGAGTTAGAAGGAAGAGCTGAATCAAAATTCTAATGTAGACACCAGCTTTGATGTGTTAGCTGGGGAATATTTATCCCAGTATTACTCCACTATTTTTCATACAAAAATAACAATTTAAAATGCTAATGAGTGAGTTGACAGCTTTTTACTTGTAAAGGAAAAACCAGTTATCCAACAGTTCTGTACAGAACAATGCTGTCACTGGAGTAAAAAGAATAGAAGACATACCATCTGGGGCAAAGCAACCATGTAAGCTAAAACAAAGGATGTTCAATGCATTGATCTATCAGTGGTAGTTTTTATATTTTTCAATCAGCTTTCAGTCACTGAAATGTTTCTGTGACCATGTAACCTCTGAAGTGTGACCTCTCTTCCACTATTCTCATACTTGAAACTTCTGGAAAAAAATATATAAGCAGCTAGCTTCATGTTCACTATTTTAAATTTTTTGTTTTTAACTCTTGGTGTTTAAATTAAAGGGGATTCTGTATCTCCAGTAGTATTGAATTAATATATCTAGAGTTAGGCATATGCTTCTCTTTGTTCTTCAGTACCACTGCATAATAATAGCAACTAGACTTTCAAATTTGGTATATGATATTTCATCTTTAAAGAATTATTCAGCTGTTTCAAGGAATTCAGCAGAGAACTTCCCTCTATGGGCCATGGATTAAAAAAGATTTAAAATAACATTTCCATTCATCCTGAACAGTTTTGGTACAGCTTGAACAGCTGTCAAGATGAGGCTCTTCTGAAAATAGCAAGAGAAATGCCCCAAGCCCTGTTTTGTTCAGGGCTGTGCCTTCTTATATCTTTTTACGAAATGTGACCCCTGTAAAGAAGGAAACCTCATTTACAGCTATGGTATCAAAGGTTCTGACACTAAGTTATTATGCTCATTCTTCATTGCTAGAGCTGGATTTCATGTCAAATTAGGTAATTTATTTGGTGCTCACAGGTTATTAATACGGTTCATTCCCAATCTTTGACTAATTTTGTTTTCTAGTAATATTCCATGTAATTATTCTTCTCAAGTTTTGTTAGACTGGAAATTGAGAGTGTTATAGTGCTTATCTCCCCTCTCAAATCTGCTACTCAGCAAAACCTTCACATTTAATTTCTTTTAATTTTTTTTTTTTTGTAGTTTTCACTTGTCTTCGCAAAAGTAAATATTTTGATTCAGTATTGCAAGCTGCAGGTTATATTAAGACCCAGGGGTCTTACCTGGATTCATAGAAATGCTACATATGTCTTTTATATCCATACCTTAGAAAAAATGGAACTACAACTGGTCTTACTGAACAGCAACAAAATAGAAATATTGACAATGGACAAAACTATCAAGAAAACAGTTAGGCTAAAGTAATCTAGAATCCTAATCTAATGTGAAGTAAGTTATTTACTACTAGGATATTATAATATACTTTTTCCCTCCCAGTAATAGTAATTGTCATAATCAATTGTTGGAAATTGTTGTATGGAGATTTTGCTCAGTATTTGTTAATTTTTTTTCCTTAATTTCATCTATCCATAATCTAGTTCTTAATGCAGTGCTAGAAATGTTCTATTTGTTATATGTTTGTATTTCTCAATGTATCATGCAAGGGTTTCTTTTTTTCTCTCACTCTTTCTTTCTGATAAATATGAATCAGAAGTGTAATATTGATTTTACTGTTTGAATGACTTATTCTGTGCCATATTTCCCACAACCCTTATATTTTTGTTTTCAATATCCTTCCAAGGTGAACACAAGTTTTGGTTTTCAATGTAATTGGTTTTAGGATCTGGATATTACTTTGTGGATGAAAAAATTATTTCATTTTATTCATTAAGTTTTCCATTCATTAAGTATTCATTAAATCAAAAAAAGTATTCATTCAATACTTTTATTCATTAAGTATTCCATTAAATAATAACCACAGTACTATTAAAGTCTTTTATCTGTGATACTCAAGGCTTATTGGCCCTTTAAGGAGGAGTGTAAATGGGTAATAGAATCAGTATTTCTCAAATGCTTTCTCATGTATTTGCAAAATATATTTACTGGCACATAATAAAATTAAATTTTAAAAAATGGAGACAGCATTGTTAGTCAGTATTTGATACTTTGATTTTTCAGCAATATTCTTAATTTTTTTCTCAACAGTTCTTTTATTTGTACTTTCTTACCTTTTTGCAGCTGTTTTCCATTTTTGTTATAGTTTCCTGGCATATTTTGATCTCATTTACAGAGAGTTCTGTCAATATGATACCCATTTTGCACTATTTGCATTCAGTCCTCATTGAAAATATTCCACCTGCAGAGTTTAGCTCCTGAGATGTGTTGTACCTGAATTGCATTTAGGAGGAATAATTTATCTGTCTCATTGAAAATGACAGTTATCCACACCTTGTAGTTATTATGGGTCAAGGCTAGTTATTACACCAATCAGTACTATCATTTTATTGTTTCATTATATCAAATTTCTAAACTAAAATATTCCTCTTCCCTATCCTGCCCCATTCAATCAGAATAAGACTGACATATTTTTCAAATGAGAACAGATTTGAAATTATGGTTTTTTTTATGGTTTTGCATGATGTTGTTGCAGTGGAGAAATTGTGTGCTATTCCTTTTTTATATTAGCATGACAAAACTGGCATCAATTAGATATTAGAGAGGTATGTAAGTGAGTGACAAAAGGTTTTAGGCATAGAGATGTGAGATAAATTGAGGGAATAAAGTTGTCCTTTAAAACAATTGCAAAATAAGCAGATCTCATTCAGAAACAATTTCTCAGAAAACTATTTATGCGCAGTATTTATTTTGCTAACTAACTAAGAATCAGCAGTAATATAAAAGCTTTGAAAACTTTTCACAAACAAAAAAACCCTTTGTAAGCCCAAACTCAGTACTTCATGTATATGTACACCTTTATATGGCTGCAAATGCACTATAATGCACGATAAAAAGCAGAAAAGGCTACTGAATGGTACTTCAAAAATTCCCTTCATAATCTTAAGAAGAAATAAATACATTTATTTGTCACAAAGCCCTTTAAAAGAAGAGTCTAAATGAAAGTCCTGAGAAACAGTTACCAGCAGAAATGATCATAAAAACTATCAGAATATACATCAATGAGTATGAGCATATCTGTAATGTATAATGAGCATCTTGGAATTCTTTTCTTAGGTAGCTTAATAGAAAAATGTTAAACTTAAGAATTCTACTAAAATTCATGAGAAAAATAAGTAAATGCCTGCTTGCAGAGAAAATGCAACAAGCCCAGAGTAGAACTGAAGAGAAATTAAGTAATAATTATTCTTCCAATACAGGTGATGATGGTGATAGTGTTTTTTGCTGGTTTGGGATTTGTTTTATATTTTCTTCCTCTATGCTTTTCTTTTTTTTTTTTTTTTTTCTTTCTGATAATGGAGAATAATGGTAGCAAATACTGTAAGTTGAAGGCCCTTATTTCCTCTGGCAGAGAACATCTTAATGAATGTGTGAAAATAGAGGGGGAAAATAAGCAAAAAATAGTTCTGAAAAATATTAACGAGTCTCTATTGCATCTTAGGGAATTTACTCAGCTTCATGAATCAGTGGAAATTCCAGTAATGTTCTCCAATGTTCTCTTAACAGTAACTATGTATACCATTAGATACATTTCACCTCGAATATAGTGCACTGCTTACCATATGCACCTACATGACAGATGGTATTTTGAAAATAAAAAAGCTGAACCCGTCATTTTGGGGTGTTGTCTTGTTTTTGGTTTTGGGGTTTTTTTCCTCCGTTTTTTGTTTGTTTGTTTTCATTTTAATGCTGTTTTTTATATCACTCAGTCACACTAAACTTCCCCTGGCAAGCCGAGCAAAAACTGGCAAAAAATTCTGCAAAGTTTGGGTGGTTAGTAATATTTTTTTTTTCAAAGGTGTACTAGCTGAAGCACTACTTGGTATTTTGCTCGTCTTTCTCTTCTTTTTGCAGTCAGTTCTCTACCATATGTCACAGTCTTCGTGAAGTCAACCATTCTTAGAAGATTTTTCCATTACCACATTTTTTGCTGAATCACGATGCCCCTTTTCTAGAATGTATTATGAAAAACAGCAACTACACATAGTTTGTTTTTTTTCCCCAGCCATTCTCTAGACTAAATGTTTCTTTGTGACTTTCATAGTGAAAATACAATATTTCTCATACTTTGAGAATGCAGCATAAAAGATTAGGCCTAGGCATGGAAAGATTTTTGGTTGCAGGACATTTGGCAGCAACTGTGCTGACTGCCTTCAACCAAAGTATGTTAACCTCTTTGGGATTCCACAGGGATTAATAGGAGAGAAAGAATGGAAAACAGTACAGAGAGTCAGATTCCAGCAATAAATTGTGCAAGTTAATTTTTTTTTTATTTTGTAAGGAGGCTATATTTATAATGTCCACATGGATTGATACCTATAATATTTATATTATTTCTATTTGTATTTATAGGAAATTGTTATAGTTAGTTAAATACATGATGCTTTCATGTTACCTTAATCAAGTTTAATAATAACCAAAATAAAACATAAATCATAACATAAATAAAACATAAAACTGATTTTTTTACATATTACAACAAAAAGAAATTATTCATTTTTTAAGGAAAATTTGATAACAATGTGACATTTAATCTCTTTGCTACATCGTCTTTTTGTAATTTTTTTATATGTGTACAATTCTATAATACAAATGCATTATTGCAGTTTTCACCAAGGTAATAAAAACAAAGCTTTGAATTAAGTGAATAAAAAACCCGGAAAGATATTGAGCATTTCATTGTTTTAGTTAAGGTTTATTTAAAATTTATCTGGCATATTTACTGATACTTTTTCTATTTTTTTCTCTTTTTTCTCCATAAATAAATCTAGCTGGTCACTGTGGTATTCCAGATCTTATAGTCAATGGACAAGTAATAGGAGAAAATTATGGATATAGAGACACAGTCGTTTACCAGTGCAGCCCTGGTTTTCGGTTGATTGGTTCTTCTGTGAGAATATGTCAGCAGGATCACAACTGGTCTGGTCAGCTCCCATCCTGTGTGCGTAAGTAAGAACAGCAACACTGATTCGTGTTACAGGAGTGTCTGGCTCAAACTCGGTGAGGGCTGAGTGATCCTCAAAGGGATATGGTCACATAAAATCTATGGTTCATCTGTAAGGTGAAGTGTTGTCACGTAAAATTTCCTCTACATCTTTTGGCTACTAAATACCTGCTCTTATGGATGTGAAATTTCTTCAAAAAGTGATAGGATTTTGTAACGCCAGTACTCAAATTGGGAAGTGGCTTTATGAACCATAGTTGAAATATTTAATGTACAGTTACTTTCACTGTATCTAGTTAGATAAGTAAATACAATTGAAATACAGTCAGCACTGAAGATTAAAATGTTTTATTCACCAAGTTATTTTTTCCTTTCTTTTACTTCTTCCTCACAGAGATGCTGTTATTTTGATTTGTGGTTTTGGAGCTTTTTTCAAGTGAATATTCTGAGTTCTTTTATGAGATTTCTTTTACATAAGTGTCTCAATACTTACAAATCAATCACATGAAAGACCTTTCAGTAATAACATAATATGATGTTTGTAATTTAGGAAAATTTGAGATTTCTGTAAGCACTCTCAAGTGAATTAGCACAACTTTTCAGCTTCAGTAATATTAGTGTATTGAAACTATATTAATCTGCCTTCAAATATTCTTATCTCTATCTTTGTAGTAAAAACTCTTGTAATGCAAATTATTACACATTGTTATTACACAATGTTAATTCATTTATCCTGTGATGTTTTAGTTTTTTGTTTTTTTAATTACTGATGAACCTTTTTTTTAATCAACCATGAAAGTTTGTTATCAAATAGGAGAAAATGCTTACAAAGTGGTTTTGGATCTTTTTTGTGATTATTAATTTGTGTCTGATTGTCTTTCTTTTTTCATGTGGCTTTTGTGGATGCAGAAAATAAACTTTAGATTCTGTAGTCAGTTTTTGTATAAACATTAGAAAAAATTCACTGTGTTCATATTTTATTTTTGTTCAAAACAGACATACATTTATAGATTCACCAAGTATTTAGTCCCAAAGATAAAAGAGTTGATGCTAAGACATATTTGTATGAAATAATACCTGAGGAATTAAGGCAGTGAAATATTTCCTTTCAATTTCAGACTCTTATAATGAAAATCTAGTGCTTGCTTTTCTCCCTCTTCTTCAGAAGAGTTTTCCTCATTTACTTTCTTTACTGCATGTCAAATTCTATTCAGTTTATTAAAAAAAAAAAAATTTAAATGAGTTTTTGAACATGAATCCATCATGGAAAGTACACAGTATCGTATAATATCAAAACCTGAGAATACTATTATATAATGAGTATCTATTACATAATAAATAATGAAAAGTGATAACAGCTTGTTCTGTTTTTTTTTGTTTGTTTGGTTGGTTGGTTGGTTTTTTTTGTTATTTGTGCTACGCTAGCCGTCAGCTGTGGTCACCCTGGTAGTCCTATTTATGGAAGAACAAGTGGAAATGGTTTCAACTTCAACGATGTTGTGACATTCTCATGCAATACTGGGTATGTTATGCAAGGACCAACCAAAGCACAGTGCCAGGCCAATAGGCAGTGGAGCCACCCACCTCCAATATGCAAAGGTAAGAATGCAGCAGTACCAGGTTTCTAACTAAATGTTGTAAAATTAAGGCTGAAAAATAAACAGAGAGTAAAGGAATACTGTCAAGACAAAGTAATTCCTCTCTCACTAACAGGGAGACTGATTAACTAATACTAATCTTGTTATTAAAGATGTTTTGTGATTTTATGATTTTTCACACTCAGGTTGCCAGGATGACTGTTGCAGAGAAACTTTCTTACATGTCAGTAGATTGTATTGCTTTTTTTAAAATTGTTTCTACAAGTTACCTAAGCAAAATTATAGAGAGATATTTAAGAGCTTAAATTGTGAAATAATGTTCTTCACATTTTTAGCCAACATAGTTCTAACAGACACATAAGAAAACCTACTTTTTACTTTTATGTTTCCATTGATATTCCATTGAGCATCTTGACTTTGAAAATGTTGATTCTAATTTGCTAACATTGTCCATTTGTATTGGTTCTCAATGCTTAAATTTCAAAGTAAAATTCTTAGAAAAATTATATTAAATTAGTTTCAAGTTTTCATAAGCAGTTTTAGAAAGGTTTTGTCACCCCTGTCTTTTTAAAATGTCTTATGTGCTTTTTAAATATTTTGTTTCATTTGGAAAAATTTACTTTTTGCTGTAACCTGCATGTACATATGCAGAAACTTTAATAATTATTCCAGTATCTTCTCTGTAGCTTCTATGAATGTTTATCTCTACATAAATGTGGTTTTATAGCAGTTTTTATTTTGTAAGGAGGCTATATTTATAATGCCCACATGGATTGATACCTATAATGTTTATATTATTTCTATTTGTATTTATAGGTATATATGTATTGACTGTATTTTCTTTCCAAGAGGTATTCTCCACTTTAATTTGAGCACTTTTCCCTAAGAGATAGTGCCAAATAGTTTGGCAAGGGACTCTTTGTTGATGAGAAGACATTATTTTATAAATTTGCAATGCTAAACTATAGTGTGTGCTTAGGGTACCTACTTAATCTCATTTTCAATCCAGATTCTATCAGTCATCTTGGTATTCTGGTATTGCAGAGTAATGAGCCAATGTGTCTGATAATTTATTGGCATGTAGGGATTGGTAAATAAGTTGATCACATTATTCTTTGAAATTTTATATAGGCATGCAATAGGCCTGTAGAGAGATACTCTAAAAACAGAAACAAACCTTGTATTGAACATCATTAATCATATCTACAATATGCAGTGAAATCCATTCAAATTAATATGATTTTCTTTTATTTGCTTTAAAATTAAATAAAAATAATAAAGGTGTTACCTTGCATATTTGTAAACTGCCTAAAGTGCAATATTCTAAAGGCCGCACATCTTTGTGAAGACTTTGCTTTTCTGACATAATTTTTACATATAAATTCAGCAATGCACTTGCTGTTGTTATATTGTTTACAGCTTTGCTAAATATCAAGTTTCCTAGCCAGCCATAATAATGGTGGAAAGCTATTGTAATGGTCAAAATTCCATGTATTTTATTTCAAGTGCGCAATTCTTCAGATTAATGAATCAATTCTTTTTATTACTTTAAGTATATGCTTAGTAACATGAACATGGACAGCATTATCAAGAACATGGTGTGATTTTTGGGGTTATCCTGTGGAGGTCAAGGAGCTGGACTTCAATGATCCTTGTGGGGAAAGACAAAAATAGTCAGAAATGGTAGCTCAGATTTTCCTCCAGGAAAAAAAAGAAATCAATGCTTTAGATCAATTTAAATAACAAATTGTTCTATCATTTACTTTTAAAGAAGTCAAATACAAACAGAAGGCTATTTCTGTCCTTAGCAAAGGTATGTTTTCTAGGCTTGTGTTACCAATATTTGAGAACTGCTGGAAGAGAACACAAGCAGACTGCAATATTTGGAATAGTGGTTAGAGAGGACATGAGCCATAAAATGACTACATTTAGCAATTTAGGTGGAATGATCATTTAGGAAAAGTGATCTTGAATTGCATCTGGCAATGCTGTTTTTCCTTTGCAGATTACAGAACTTTTCAGGATATTTTGATAATTTTATATACACATATCCATGCACATTTACCTCTGAAATTCAACAAAGGTGAATGCAGGGTCCTGCACCTAGGGAAGAGCAACCCCATACACCAATATAGGCCGGGGGTGACCTGCTGGGGAGCAGCTCTGCAGAGAAAGAACAGGGAGTTCTGGACAGCACATTGTCCATGAGCCAGCAGTGCCCATGTGGCCAAGAAGGCCAATGGTGTCCTGGGCTGCTTTAGGAAGGGCACTGACAGCAGTTGAAGGGCGATGATCCTGCTCTTCTACTCAGCCCTAATGAGGCACATCTGGAGAACCTGCATTGCGCCCAACATAGACACAAAGGTGGTTAAGGGACAGGAGCATCTCCCTTAGAGGACAGGCTGAGGGAACTGGGGCTGTTCAGTCTTGAAAAGAAGGGACTGAGAGGGATCCTCATCAATGTCTATCAGTATCTGAGGGGAAGTTGTCAAGAGGTTGGAGCCAGGTTCTTCTTGTTGTTGACGAGCAACAGGGTGAGCGGGAATGGATAGGAACTGATGCACAGGAAGTTCCACCTGAATACAAATGCAGATATATAGATTTGCACACAGGTGTATGCACATGAAGTTATATAAACATGCAATCGATTATAAGGATATAGGAATAGTAATTTTTATGGGAACTTTGGCTTTTTAGAGTAACTTTGAAACAATGATGATGTGTTTACTTGATCAGAAGAGTCTACCACAAGAAAACTGTTAAAAGAATCTTCATGACCCTCAAAATATGCCTTATACTGAACTCTATGCAGATAGCTAGCTGTAAGACATGAAAAAAAAAAAAAAAAGGGAGAAAAAAAAAAAAAACCAGCTTCAGAAATTCTCAAAATATCAATTTTGGCGTAACTACGGACTCAAAAAATTCACCTGTATTCTTAGCCATCAAAGTTACCTGCTCTTTGTGATATGTTCCTATTCTATCAGATCACCATAATCTTACCTGATTGACCATGTGCCCTTTGGCTCAAAACATCTGTCTTAAGGGTGACCCATTATTAAAAAGTTAGTATGGGCACATATGTTTGCACGGCTGTGTGAGTTAGACCAAAGACACATTGAGCCCCAACATGTGTTTCTATTTGTGGGCAATAGTGTAAGTCAAGGCAGGAATATAAATTTGGTATATTGGTATGTTCAGTCACTTTTAGTAGCCAATAATTTTACGGTATCATCACACTGTAAAGAAGCATTTCCTTTTATTTACTCTGGGTTTAACATCTTCTGACTTTAGCATCTTGTGCTTTCATGCCATCTTCCTAATTCACTGCCAATTCTATAAAATCTTAGAGTATATAAAATCAGGATATCAACACACTGGATACTTATACAAAGAATAGGTGACCATTTTAGGGGACTGTATTTATATGACTCTCACGTCTGTGCTCTTTCTCTTTTTAGTGGTCAATTGTTCTGATCCTGGAATTCCTGCAAATTCTATAAGAGAAAGTAAAATCGAACATGGAAATTTCACATATGGCACAGTGGTGTTTTATGACTGCAATCCTGGAT
This sequence comes from Malurus cyaneus samueli, assembly GCA_009741485.1. Lineage (NCBI taxonomy): Eukaryota > Metazoa > Chordata > Aves > Passeriformes > Maluridae > Malurus > Malurus cyaneus. Next base: position 5,742,528 of record CM019215.1, on the reverse strand, counting down.
ATTTTTTATTTGGCTCTTCAGTTTTAATTTGTCAACCAAATGGCCACTGGGACAAACCTCTACCTGAATGTATTAGTAAGTAGATAATGAGTTTGCTTCTACGAAGAATGTGGACTAGATTAGGTATTATTTTGCACAACATTTCCATCAGTCTCATGACAGCAATTATCATAATCATATTTATATACATTGTGTGTGTGCAATACTGATGTATGTAGCAAATAACATAGATTACTTATGAAGTGCAATAGCCAAAACAAACATCTCTGAATGCTCCAGCATAATAATCCGTGATAGCCATGGTACAAGGTCAAAACCTATCCATTGAATTCACCAGTATGTGGCTTCCACTGGCCACAATGTTCTTACCACACCAAAACTTAAAACCTACAGTATGCAATTAGTGATTTATATCGGGACAGTAATTTATGGACTTCTCTTGGAACAGCAGAAAGATCAGAGTATCTATAAAGATACCAAGCAAGGAATAATAGCACTGTAGAGCTCCTAACATGTCCTCTGGACAATGTCCTCAGTTTACCACACTAAGGTAAACTTACCTGAACATCGTACTCATATGCAACCTATCCACTAAAGCAAGTGAATCAACACAAGTAGGTTATTTTTGCTTTGGTTTTTCATTGACAAAATTCTAATTGTGATATAGTTAAAGTTTCTTAGGTTTTCAGTTGGCTGGGAGAGAGGATTTACCTGGTTCTCTATTACTCCATGAAAAAGGTTTGCTTTAGGATCAAAATTTTTCATTGAGAAAAGCTGAAAGCTTTCTTTTCTAGGGATTGATGGGCTATTATTTGCAATATCGTAGCTATTTGTTCTCAGACGACTTCACTAGTTCTGCTATTATCTCAGTAAAAATAAGAAAATATGAAATCTGTTCTTATTGCTGCTAAAACTTCCATTGATGGAACTTGTCCTTTTCTGTTATGGGATAAATAGCTTGACTACAAATCACAGTTAAAACCAAGCGTCAATTGGTTTCACATTAAATTTAAAGGCAGCTACCATTTCAGAAAGAGAAATGTTGTTTAACAGTAACACATCTCCAAGAGAAATTATTTCAAAGTTAAAGTTGCAAAGATTTCTTCTTTCTACATTTGCATTTTTATTTCTTGGTAATTATTTTTCTGAATTGTCATGAGTAATTTAATAATACAACCTTTTCTATTCTTTTAGAAGGAAATTTAGGAGTAAAAGTGCAACCTGTACTTGTGAAAGGGCATCCTCTGCTTTATTTGTGTTGTTTATATAGAGGGGTCAATGAAGTCTATCAGGTGTTATTCATGAGATTTTGTAATCATAAGCTTACCAAATTGATTCTGTTGCAGCTACTGATTATTTTTTTTTAAAGGGCTTCTGGAGTGTTTTTCAAATTATTGCTAAAGAGGGACTTTTTACAATGGCATGTATTGATTACTTAAGGGATAATGGATTTAAACTAAAAAGGGTTCATTTAGATTAGATATAAGGAACTTATTTTTTCCAGTGAGGATGGTAAAATAGACAAGGAGAAATTATTGGAAATAAAATGGAGGATGAATTAGCATGAGAAGAAAAAAAAAAAGAATACAATCAACTCTTCACATTAAATCCCAGCCTGGAAACAATAATACAATAATATCAAATTAAACTTTGTAAAATGCATAATCAAGTTAAGGGTAGTATTAAGGGTGCTATAATTTTTTTAATCAGTTATTAGGGATCCAAGGCTTTCAGACATAAGGGTAAATAGAAAAGAGAAGTGCGTATAGGAAAGCCCAAAGCTGGAAGCTGTAAGATACCAGTATGAAATTAACTGTGTCCTCTAGGGCACCTGAATAGGGCAAAAGAATAGGGCCATTATACTCTTAGTCCTGCAAGCCTGCAGAATGGTCACAGGGTTTGTGGCACTGTGTAGGAATCAAAGTCAATCAATAACTTACCACATTCCCAAATCCTTTCTAGGCCTGTCAGGCAGGTTCTGCACCATAAAGCTGGACCTCTGAAAGAATGTGTCATTAAATACAATTTAGTATATACATAAATTGAAGGTCTCAGACCAAAACTAACCATTTCAGAAAGACAGATCATCACACATGAATTTTCTCATATGCTGTATTGTACAATCACACTGTTGCATATATTTGAAATGCCACGGAGTTGATTACATCCTCAACCCTGATCAGGCTTCTGATCTGTTTTTTATTTAAATAAAAAAATCCTGATGAGTATTTAATGCATTGAAGTTTTCATAAAAACTACATTTATATGATCTAGGGCCTGTTCTGCTGCACTGATATTTGCAGCTCTAGTTTGTGGGTTTTGTAGTACATTAATACAAACATCTCTGGCCAAGATAATTTGCATGCCATGACAGGTGTAAGATGAAAAGAAATTAAACATGCAGGCTTAGATTCAGTTTGTGAACATAGTGAATTTGGTTTCTGAATTTTAACTGTGCATTTCCCAAACTTGAGTTATTTAGCATGCTTTTTAAATTAACTGCTAGCTCTGAATTATTAAAAAATAACTTAAGTTCTACATGTTCTTTACCACAGCAGTAACTTTGGCAGATACTATATTCTTGTAATTTTTCTCTGGATGGTATAGGCATAAGAGTATGTTTTTGTGTGTGCATGTGTTCATACCATAAATATCAACTTAGTGGATGAGTGGTTTTGGACATCAATATCTGTATCTAAAACATCTTTTTTTTTTGACATCCCCAAACATTTGTTTTACATTTTTTGGTCTGAAGCGTATTTTGCATTCTAATTCCACGATGTTCTCCTTTCCCCCAAACCCTAAAAATGTTGACCCCTTCACAAAGTTTATGTGTGCAGTTATGAAAAAGAAAAGTGCAAATTTTCTGAGCAGTGATAATAACCTTTTTTTATCTCCAATAATTATGCATTGTAGTGATTGACTGTGGACATCCTGGAGTTCCTCCTAACGCAGTCCTGTCTGGAGATAAATACACCTTTGGTTCTACTGTTCATTATACCTGCACAGGCAGACGGTCACTGTTAGGGCAGTCATCTCGCACCTGCCAGTTAAATGGACACTGGAGTGGATCTCTTCCTCATTGCTCAGGTAATATTTGTGAATTAATGAGTCTATCCTGAAGCTGTAAAATCATATGTATAAAACAGAATTGTCATCTCTGTAGAAGTAAGAAAAAGTCAAATCAAAATAAGCATAAAGTATTAGCAAGAAAATAATTTGGAAGAATTAGACATTCTTGGTGACACTTAATATGAATAAGAAATTTCACTTTCAGTTGACTGTTAATGAAGCCAGTTTGTTTTGAAATAAATTTTTATGCAACTTCTGTCAAGAGTATTTATTTCCCCAGTGAAATCTTGCAGCATTGTCTCTTCAAGATGATGGGTTAATTTTTTATTTTATATTTTTACTTTTAATTTGGAAAATGTCTGCTGACTTGATGACACCTCAGATATAACTTCATTGTGTAATACATCAATCTGTATAATAAGGCCAAGTGGGCTCCACATAATTTCAAGATAGGATGCTCAGTTTTTGAAGGAGCATTGTCTAATCCTTGTAATAGTTTAGCCCTCACTGAAGTCAAGGTATGTTTTCTGAAAAATTTATTGCTTAGGAATATCGTGTTTCGCAACTTCAGTTTGATTCACTTTATGAGCAGTGATCAAGTGAAAAACAGAAATCCAAGTCATACACTAATTTGGGATTTGACTAAATCCCATTTGTTATTGCAGACCATGTAAACAAATACTGTGATAAAGGTTAACCATGTTATTGGTTTTAATTCTCAGTAAATACTGGTGGAAGTTCTTTCTTGTCCTGCTTATGTTTCATTATATAATTGAAGAAATCTGAGAGATTTTCGCATCTTATTTAAATCTATTAAATTCAGAGAACTTAAACATCTTCAATGGCAGAAAATAAGAAGAAAACAAGTGACATGTTTTTTCTCGGATTAGAGCTATGACAACACTAGAGGTGAAAAATAACTGCTATGCAAATCTGACTATGCTATACTAGTTTGAAACTTAAAATCCAAGGTTCTTTACAGTATTAGTAAATACTAGAATCATAGACTGGTTTAAGTCAGAAGGACCTTTACAAATCCTCTACTCCAACCTCCAGTCATAGGTAGGGACCTCTCCCTCTAACGCCATAGAATGGTTTGTGGTAGAAGGGACCTCCAAAGATCATCTACTCCACTCCTCCTGCAATGAGAAGGGATGTATTCAACTAGATTAGGTTACTCAAAGTCCTGTTCAACCTGACCTTGAACATTTCCAGGGGTTATGCATCCACAGATTCTCTGGGCAGCTTGTTCCAGTGACGCACCACGCTCATCCTAAGAAATGTCTGTTTTATGCCCAGTCTGCTTTATCCTCTTTCAGTTTAAAACTGTCCCCTCTTGTCCTGTCACTGCAGACTTTGATAAAAAGCCACTCTACATCTTTCATCTATATTTTATATATTGAAAGGCCACAGTAAGGTCTTCCTGAAGCCTTCCTTTCCTCAGGTTGAACAACCCAAATTCTGTCTTTTTGTCCAGCAGAGGTGTTCCAGCCTTCTGATCATATTTATTAACTTCCTCTGGACCTGCACTAACAGGTCTTTTATATTGTTCGTTTTGTATTGAGAACTTCAGAAATGGATGCAATAGTCCAGATGGAGGTCTTTTTTCCTTCCCTCATCCCTTCAGTATACTCAGTTATAAACTGATTATCAGCTATAATTTCAGAATACACAATTTTACAGCCCACAGCACAGAAATAGATGAATTTTGGTTAAAATCTTGTATCAAATTCTAAAGTGTTGGAATAATTTTTCAATATCTGGGCCTTCTCCCTGCAAACTCTCAGGAACCCAGAATGTGACTAGAAAAATGAACCTAATTTAATCCTTAAACTTTCTATGAATAAAGAAGAAGGAAATTTGTTACAGTTAGAACAAAGATCAAGTTTTTATAACTTGTAATGTTGAAAGGTATGCACTAGAAATCAAAACCCTTATGTAAAATAATCTTATTTAATAGATTTGCAAATCTGGACTATTTTAATAAAAATTGTTTTTACAGCTAGTATGAATCTGTATTTCTTCTTGAGGAAACATCTTCTTTTGAGAAAATCAAAGGCTACTTAGTTTTTGTAGTATTCATAAGGAAAAAAAATTAAATCTAAATTTTAAATTCCAAGAATAATTTAAGAAATAGAAAAAGGAAATCAAGGAATACAGATTGAAAGCTGGAAAATATGTATGAAAATATCGAAGCAGCTCTACTGAAAATAGGACTATTTTACAGTAATTTTCCTATTAAATACAAAAAGTGTTGAAATATCTTGGGATAATCAATTTTAAGTGAAATACAGGTAAATCTCTTTTTCTCTAATCATTGTTTTTGTACCTACAGATAGGAAACTCTAATCAGATCTTCTTCTTCATATGTGAAGAAACATTTCCTTGACATAGGAACACTTAAATGCTCCTCATAAAGAATAAAATTGTGTTCTGAAAAACAGAACACAAGCTCTTATTTTCTTTAACTGTCTGTACCAAACCATAATTCTTAGTACAATTTTGAGATTTTGTTTTCAAAGTTTATATCCAAAATTTCTCATCTTAAAATAATTTGCAGCTAATGATAAATAATTTCTATATTTTGCTTCTAAGAATATGCAAAACAATCAGCTTTCATTATTAGCCTTTAAATTGATTTCTTCATTATTAATACATATTAAAGCCTTAAAATTTGGGCTTTTCCATCATTTATGATATATAATATATGTTATTTAACTGGGAAAAGGTACAGCATGTTTGTCCTTTTCTGAATGACAAAGGATTAAAAAAGAAAATGCTAGATCAGTGAACATAAGGTAACTAAATTTTGTCATATCAACCCTTGACAGTTTTTTGTCACATGACTTTAAGCTAGATGGGATTGTCATGTCCCATTGATATATATTGGCATTGAGAAACACTTTTCAATCATCCTATGCATATCAGAGGGAATCAGAAATTTTCCACAGTGTAGTGATTACACATTTCCTCATCAGTGCAGCAAAGGTTGTAAACAGTCTAAATACCCTCCATTTCATTGAGATTAAATGCCAGCTGAGAATTTGTTACACATGTGAGTGAAGGATGGCTCATAACTAACTGTAAAAATAAATTAGTTGAGTCTGCACGAGTTAATAAAATTATATTCTCTTAGACTTCATCACAGTCTACAACTTCCTCGTGAGAGGAAGGCGAGGGGCAGGCACTGATCACTTTTCTGTGGTGCCCAGTAACAGGACTTGAGGGAAAGGCCTGAAGTTGTGTTGGGGAGGTTTAGGTTGGATTTTAGAAAAGGGTTCTTCACCCAGAGGATGGCTGGGCACTGGAACAGGTGCCCAGGGCAGTGGTTACAGCATTGACCTGACAGAGCTCAAGGAGTGTTTGGACAATACTCTCAGACACAGAGTGTGACTGTTGGGGATGGGGCTGTGCAGGGCCAGAAATGGATGGATGGATGATCCTTGTGGGCCCTTCCAACTCAGCATATTTTATGATTTTGTGATTCCATCATATTCTGATTTGATTAGTCATATAGAAAAATTATTTATGTAACCTTCAACCAAAAGAGCTGAAGGTTAACTTTCCTAAGCTAAAAAGTCTAATAATCCACAGTAATAATTAGGTATTAGAAAAGAATATGATTTCACTTAGAAGAGGAATATGCGATTTGTACTTGGCATAGCAAATAACCTATTTTCATTTTTCCATCATAAAATTCTTCCAGGCATAATGTCAAGTAGCTTGCCAAAAACTGAGCTGTTATGGAGACTTTACAAGTATAGAATAATGAGTAGGCCCTGTTCCAATTTTGTCATAGTTTAACTAAATAATATTAGAAACTGTAGGATACAGATTCCCAAAACAAAAAAGGACTTTTTTGATGTAGGAATTTTTTAATTATTGTAAAAATATGTAGCAAACTATTTGCAAGCTAGAGGGTGGTTAGGTCACCTAAGTACCTTGGATATAAGTATTTTGAAAGCTTACAGAATTTTTTTCCTGTAATTTGGAACTATTTTCAATTTCTTATTAAACAGGTCTGGGAAACTGCTTTACTGATCTATAATGAAATGGGTAACAGAGAACAGCCTGACTTCTGAGTCTGTGATTTTGAGCCAGGGAGCTAGCCCTTATACTTCCTTGAGTATATTTATTATTTCTGAAAGCATTAAAATACACAGTACCATGTACTTCTTGAACATGTTCAACTAAACCAAGTATTTGCTCATGAACCATAGTTACCAAAGCATAGTAAGCACGTTCTACTCTTCTTCCTTCACTCTTCAGTTCTGTACATACTTTTGTCAGTGAAGAGTAACAACCTTCACTCCCAACAGCATTTTTTGCACACTTCTAGTGCCAACCAAGGCAGCAGATGCTCTGTTCTTCTTTGCATATACAACTTCAGGATCCTAACTTCTCACAGAACCCCTCCATAGTGAGTTTGGCACTTCTGGTCTTTTGCATATTTAGAGTTGGCAAATTTGTTTACTATTTCTATGTAAAAAATTCTCTTGTTAAGCTTAGATAAACCCCGGAAAAGTATGACTACTCTACATAAGATATTTAGGTAATAAGATTAATTCTTTCTAGCTGATTCTTCAAATATTTCATCTTTATTTACAAGACTGTAACTAATTACAAAGTAATGCAGATTCTCTCTCAAAAATATTATTTTATTTGATTTATTTATTTTGTCTAGATGGCATTCATTTTATTTGCAAGTTGTTAGAAAAAAAAGCGTCGACTATGGGGAAAAACCTGAATCATGGACCACCAAGAATTCTAGAATTCAACTTTTCAGTATTGAAACTCAGTAATATAGCGTACCTTCATCTCTTTTAACATAAAAAAAAACTACCTTAAAGACATGTGAAAAGATAAAGAAGAAGACCTTAAGGAAATACTAAAAGATTCAAACAAATTATCTGCTGTTCATATAGTATTATCTAGAACTTCTGAAGAGTTCTTACCATAACTGAAGATTTAGATGTATAATCTTAGATATCAGTATTCTTACTGTGTTGATTATTCCTTTATATACAACAGACAGCATTTAATATTATTGATTTATTCCTATAGAAATATAAACGTACTTAACATTTACCCTCTATCTTAGAATTTTCTTACACATATCTGAGGGAGAGTTCAGCTATCAGGCAGTTTTGAAGTGATGTTTCAACATTTCTAGAAATCAGGAAAATGCTTCATGTCTAATGCACGTAACATCATTCACTAGAAATTTCATTCAATGATAAAACTATGAAATGTTTTATAAACACTAATTATACACAAACAAGGAAATTGTCTTTGCAATCAGGATCCTGATTTTCCTCAGAGTTCCTTATTACAAATGAAAAATTACCAAGGTTTTGTGCTTGTCTCTTTTTTCCCCTATTTTGTTTGATATTTCTCTTATCAAAAGTTCAGCATGACATTAGGGTAATTTGAGAAAATGATAATTCTTTTTCTGTATTTCTATAAAATAAGTACAAAAAAATAGTAGAGCATCAAGTGATTTTGTAAATGTAGGGACTCACACCCACTGATATACATGGAGGTTTATAAAAATATTATCAACTTATTTATAAATACATGGAGACATGAAATATAAATGCAGTATCATAACAATATTTCATACTTATTCTAATCTTCGTACTCTAAAATCTAGGTGATACAGCTGGCTCTTGTGGTGATCCAGGTATCCCAGGCCATGGGTCTAGAGAAGAAAACAATTTTAAAATTAAAAGCACGATACATTTCAGTTGTGATATTGGATATATCCTCCATGGCTCAGAAGAAAGGACATGCTTGTCAAATGGAAGCTGGACAGGAAGACAACCTGAGTGCAAAGGTAAATCAAGGACAATCTCAATTTTTTAACTGTGTTTTCAATACTGTTGATCAGAAAACCAATTTTGCATTGCCAGCTTTGTGCTGTGAATGGTATGAAGTTATTTTGGACTGACAATTAATTTTTTTCAAATAAGTAGTTAACACTATAAGAGTGGCTAGGCGTCAGGTGACCGAATTGAAACCAGTTTCTGGCACCCATGGAACTGCATGTTTGCAAATTTTGAGGAAAAAAAAATAGATAACCCTCCAGAGCTCAATTTTTTGATGAATATTGTTTTACTTAAAAATGTTACCATAAACTGATCTCTAATCACAACCATTATGCACCTGAATTCCAGACAAAAGAGCTCAGTTTTAGGAAAATGTCAGTGTCAGGATTGCATTAGATTTATACATCTGTGTATAAATGCCTGACTTAAAATTTCATTTAATAATACTATTGACATTATTATTTTTGAGTAAAAAGAAGGTGCTGAAACAAGCTTATTTATATAAAAAAAAAATCTGGAAATTTCAAGGTAGAAGAATTGTCATAAAATAAAACTCTAATAGGATATTTATGAAGAATCACTTCTTGAAAAGAAGAAAAATAATTTGAGAACCTATACTTACAATTTCCATTTTCTCACTGTGGATTGTGTTATCTGTATGAAAGACTAATTTCATTTAAAAAAAACTTATTTCATAAGCTGGTTTTGTAATATGCTTTCTGCTGAATGATTGTAGACTTTGCACTGCACTAAAAAAATTGTGTGTATGTCTGTGTATACATATATATATATACGTATGTTTTTTTTTTGTTGGTAACTAAAGTGATATGCTTTGTCCAACTGAACCATCTGCTATTTTTCTTTGAGCTCATCTATTACAGAAATAAATTAGCTCTTACATTTTAAGATACTTTTGATGATATTTTTTTCTTAAAATGATATATATAGTTCACAGATATATGTAGGTGTGGGTAATACATGTAGAGGTATATAATTCTATTTTAGGTCATATAGATTAGATGTATATATATGTAATCTCATAAGAAGGACACATTCAAATTCCCGAGTTGAGCACTAAAGAACTGGGAAACATCAGGATTCCACCTGCCTGTGAAGTAATAGTTGACTTTATACAGTACTTTGAATCAGGAAGAGGATTTTGGTGATGCCAGAAATGCATGATTCAAATTAAGTCTACAATGATAATTATAGATCAGATATTCTCTTATAATTGGAGCAGCGTTTTTGCAGCTAAATTAGCTTTTTAGTAATGCAGATTAAAATCCTAAATTCTTAGGTTGTGTTTCTCTACAGACCAAAGGGGACAAAATAGTAATTCATTCACACAGCTTTTTATTATGCGATGTGCCTTATCAGAAGGTGGTGAAATCTGTATTTTTAAGGAAAACAGAATGGATTTCTACCACATAATACTGCTGGCAGTAAGATTGTTCCTGCTCCCATTTTTCCTATTTCATAAATCACCTTTACATTTTGAAAACATTTCACATTTTCCTTTATAGCTGTGCAGTGTGGTAACCCAGGAACAACTGCTAATGGAAAAGTACTTCGTATTGATGGAACTACATTCTCTAACTCCGTAATTTATTCATGCATGGAAGGATACATACTTTCTGGATCATCTGTAAGACAGTGCACTGCCAATGGAACCTGGTCTGGATCCTTGCCAAACTGCACAAGTAAGACACTTTTCTAAAGAACAGTCTTTGTTTTTCCTCTGCTCTGTAAGTAATACATTAAGTAAAATATAGAAGTTGCATGCCAATAAATTAAGTTTTCAGCTTTTTTTTTGCACTACTTCCTACACAGTTTTTATGCTAAATACTCTTTAAAATGCAATGCTATACAAATATGAAGAATATGTTTTTTCAAAGGCACATGAAATTAAAATGTATAGACTGCTGTTTCAGTTTAAGAGACTTGTATGGTTGGTTACATGACCTACCTACTTTAATTCTTTATTAGAATATATATTCAATCTTGTTTATGTTTTGTGATATGACATATCCAGGCATTTTTATTTTGATTGCTTTACTTCCTCTTGAAAACTTAGCAGTATGATATCCTGTTTTTCCTGAGGGTAGAAACTAAAACCGTTGTAATGAACACTTGAGAATTCTTTTCGTAGTGACTCCAAGGTCAAAATTGTTGTCCCATTTTCACATATCATCTTCTGTTTGGCCTCTTCATTAACCTTAAACTTACTTTGGCTACCGAGCTAACAGAAGCTATTTCAGCATCTCTCACATTCATAATAAGCATTTTGCAACACTTTCTTTTCAAGCCCATCTGTTCCTCCTTTATTACATGTCCTAGTTCATCTTTTAGTAGCAATTATGAAAAATCTTACATTTATGTGACACATGAGATTGCCTGTCATTTTGAGGAAATATATCCTCATCAGAGGTATAGCAAACTGTTGTTTAAATTTTGAACACACGTACAACAACCCATATAGAAGCCAAAAGTGAGATGATAAAACTTCTTGCATTGTTTTTAATTAATTTAATGGATTTTTGCAGTCATAAAGCCTGAGAGAGAGCCCAATGTTTTTGCTTATTTATTATTTTCAAATTATTATGAGAATGAGATAAAATATAATGGTGTTTTAGGATGTCAACTGCATTATATTTTTTACGTATTTTAGAATAACATTTTACTAAAATGTATTTCAAAACAGTCTTCTCATGACACTCTATTCAGGTAGAAAGATGAGATTTTTACTTGAAATGTGTTGACAGAGGAAGTATCCTATTCAAACAGAGAAGGAGATGCATAATATACCACTTTTGTTTAGTCAAGGTGTTACCAAAATTTACAGCCAGCACATCCTCACTACAGCTCCTTCTTGCACATCATTGCAAATGCTGGGGTTTAGAGCTGACTCTGTAAGAAGAGAATAGCATAGATAATCTTATATTCCTTCACAGGCTGGGAGCCCTGGGCGCTGCACCATCAAACAGGACTGACCTGTGGGCAATGCCATGCAGACCTTGACCATAGCAAGTTATTATAGGATTTTCTTGGAAAGAAACCAGGCTATCATTCCTGCCGTGAAACAGAAACAATGTTCTCAGGAGAGCTTCTTATTGCCTGCTAAACCAAAAACAAGGTCATGGGGTCAGCAGGGTGTAATCACTGAGTGGGGGCTGTCTGCAGCCCCTCTGCTCCATGAGCTGAACTGGGGCTGTGTCCCAGGCAGGAGATCTGCGTGTCACAGTGCAGCTCTGAGGCCACCCTGGGTGTGCAGCACAGGTTGGGGCTCCCCAGGTTAACTCTGTTGGGGTCACTGGCTCCTCAATGGGAAATGCTCAATGGGTCAGCATCGCTGCAACAATTTGAGCTATTTTTGCCTACCATGGTGACTTCAGTGATGGTCCAGCTGAAATAAAACAAAGATTAGCGGAAAAAGGCATGGATTTTTGTGACTCTGGAGGCCAGTATACAGAGAAGGTACCATTCACATCAGCCATGCTTTGGCATGGAGTGAGAAGAGGCCAAGACACATGCTCCGCCCAGGAAGCCACATCTCACAGATTTCCAGAAATAGCAATGCTGTAGGGGGATTGTCATACTTGCTGTAAAATAAACTGTAAAACTTGGGATGATGTATTTTATATGAACTAGATCCCCCCTCCCTTTTTTTTTTTCTGAAAACAACTGCTTTTTATCATTACCATAATGTTCCCTAGATGCCTTACTCTAAAAACTGTTCCAGAAATTTATAGATCTAATTTAACAGATCTGAGGGAAACTTACCTGTTTTAATACTGTTCTCAGATTACAATGAGATAAAACTTTTTATTAACTACTTAGGAGTATTTTTTTTTTCATCAGGAGATGAAATTATCTCCTGACACTAGAAGTCTTAAGAGGTTTTACAGCCACTCCCACATATTAAAGTACTGTAGACCTAGTTTTTATAAGACATAGTCCATGTTTGGTGGTCACTGGAATACTCTCGCCTGTTTATGTGCAAAGCAACTACTTGAGCATTTATAAAGTGGGAGGCTTTTGCATGCATATATTTTAAATTTTCCAGATTTTATTCCCTTTCAGAATGCACCCATAGAAAAGCAAAACAATAGGCATCTGCTTTTTTTATAATGAAACTGAATTGGTAGGAAAATTTGAGCGTATCAAAGGGTGAACGTGGCAAATAGATTATTTCTTATCTTCTTTTCTTTTTTTCCATTTTGTAATCTTGAAATTTTGTTTATCAAAATTGTACAGTCCTTTACTACCACTATTGAACAAAAGTATTTATTTTCTTCAAATATAACTGTTATATAGCTCCACATATGTTTGGCAGCTAATTAAGATGGCATATATTTATCTTCTCTGGGTGGAGATAAGATTTATAATGCATTTTCCTTCTCCTTATTTTTTCCCAGTCAATGCCTAGTTTTGTCATGATTTTTTTCCCTCAGATATAGATAAATCTCACTTAGATTTTAAAGTATGTTCCTCTACTATTTACTTGCAGTCATCAGTTGTGGAGATCCAGGAGTCCCAGCCAATGGCATGAGATATGGTGATGATTATGTTGTTGGACAAAATGTTACGTATATGTGCCAACCTGGTTACACAATGGAAGCAAACAGCTCTTTAATTCGCACTTGTACTAGCAATGGCACGTGGAGCGGAGCAATCCCAACATGCAAAGGTACAACATTTATTTTGCTTGTCAATTATTTCTGCTACGACAGTTACAGAACTTTATTGTCAATTGTTAACTTACTGTGTATTTCCACAGAACCCAAAACTTACTTTTAGTATGAATCCATTGAATTTATTTTTTTGGCTGCAGAAACATGACTTCATCCTTTGTTTCTTTTCCCTTTTATATTCTTACAAGCACGGTATATTGAATAGTTTTTGATAGTTTTGTAGAACACTATTACTTTGCTGCTGAAATGAACTACCCAATATGAAATGATTGTTTAGGTTTGTTAATTGCTCTTAGCATGTCATATAAAAAATAACCCTATATATACCTACTTTTATTAAATCAACACTCAAAGGTGTAAAAGACACTTTTGGGAAAGATCTTCAAATATACAAACTGAACTTTGTCAAAGACAAATTCATCTAATTTACTCGGTCTATAATACAAAGATTTTTTTTCTGATCCCTCCTTTATTAGATGGGCACCTTTAAGCATCACCTTGACACAAAAATACTAAATCATCTTATCACCTTTCTCAATGAAGATTTTTCTGCTTCTTGTTACTGTCTCTATTGTGAAAACTGAAAGATTAATCTCAAGATATTCATTTTTTCTCTTTTTCAGATTGCATACTTGATTTTTCTGGGTTCTTGTATTTATTAGAGGGTTTGGGGGTTGTTTGGTTTGTTTTTAATGTACCCTGTTTAAATTTTAAAGCAGAAATTCTGAACATTACTGAGAGACAAAATTATCTGTCTCATCAAAAATATTTTTCTATGTGAAACTTACTTGCTAAACCCTAAATCATCTTTCTAGAGTAATTTTTCTCACTCTTCCTGATACTACATCTGTACAAAAGCTGCTTTACCATTTTGGTGTTTTCTTTCTGGGTACCCAGATCATGTCTGACCTCTATTCTTTCAAAACTTTGTTACCCACATTTGTACTTACTTTGTTCTTGCCCGTCTTCCTTCTTTCCATTTTAAGGAAGCACAGTAGCATACCTCCTCAGCAGCACTCATTTTCCTCCCCTGAATTAATTTGTCAAACTAGATCAAATTAATTTCAAATCTCCACCACATTTGCAATTACTTTCCTTGCTGAGTGCAGTTCCCCCAATATCTTCCCAAGTACAATTTAATTCTAATTCACCTTCAGCAATGTCGTTATTTTCTTGACATTTTTAAGGATGTCAAAGTTTGAGATCCTCTTGATATTTCACTTTTTTTTTTCCTATTTACATTGTGCTCGTAGCCAGCCTCAGTTTCAATTAAAAGTAATTCTAAGAACGGAAGAATGGCCATAGTGGTCCTATTGACCAGGAGTCTGTCTCCAAGAGTGGCTGTAAGTGAACAGCTAGAAGATCATAAGACAAAACAAGTATTTATGATGTAGTCTCAGACTCAAATTCTTATGCTCTAGAGAGCACCTAACTGGGACCAGGAGATCAAACTCTGATTTGATGCAAACAGAACCATACAAATAAAGAATTATACTGTCAGTTTTAAATTTCAGCTTTTGAGTCTTTCTGGTTTTAGGTTATACATATATAAGGCCTGTATGTAAACATGAGTTAAAAGGCTGTGGGTGAAAGCATTTAACTTCCTCCATTGTTGTGACCTGTGTGTTCTCTGATTGATTTTTAATCATCACATCTTCTCATTTATCCCAACTGACTCTACCAGATTAAATTATATTAGTTTTATTTGCTTTCTTTCTCTTGCTAGCACTGTTTCTCTAGATTTTATTCTATTTTACCCTTTCATCTGTCTCATTCAATTAACTTGGTCTAAATTTCACCCTTATCCTTTTTGGTTCAGGTTTTCTTTCATGTAATTTCTTTAATACCTTTCTCCCTTAAGCTTTAAATTAGCAATTGTCTGTTGCTACATCACTATCCAGTGAATAACTCTCTTATCTTTATCACAACTGTTGTATCTCTGTATTTCTACTGTCTTCCTGTACAGTTTTTCAGTCCTCTTGCCTACAACTGAGTAGAAGATATTTCTGCTTTTTCCTAGGAAGCCTGGCAGTTAGAAAATATACTGAACTTCTTGTTGCCCTTCCTAGAGGAAGCAACATTACCAGTTTCAAGGAGTTGCAAAACCTTATATTTTCTCCCTCTTGATAGAAACTAGATATTTTTGTTGATTAATTACTCACAAAGCAAATAAAAACCAAGCTGTGGTACTTAGAAACAGGCTTTTAAGTAATATTTTGGAGTAGTTGTCGTGGAATTTCATACCTACGCATTAATATCTCTCAAATGACAAAGCTGGTCAACAGAAAGAAAGTACTTGATTATTGCCACACTAATAAAATATAATTCTACGCTATATTGTCTTACCAGACAAAAGAAATCATTTGTAGTAGACTATCAGACATATCTTAAATGCTGTGCACATCGTAGTTTCCATACTGATTTTTAGGTAGTCTTCCTATTTAGTTTGCTGCAGCATCGTGGTTTATTTAAGACACTTCATCAGTCATGCACTGCGTCCTAAGTGATGGAAACCAGAAGTACTAACTTCAGGAAATGTGGCAAGAATACAGTGAGAAAGATAGCATGTCCTGACTGTATTGTCCTCTAAAAAAGGTGAAATTAGCCCATATGGTTCTTCTAGTAATTGTGTACACGGGGGATATTTACAGCAGCTGGGCCTAATTATTTTGAATATTATTGCAGCTGTTACCTGCCCAACTCCTCCGCAGATCTCTAATGGAAGGTTGGAAGGAACAAACTTGGACTGGGGATTTAGCATTAGCTATGTCTGCTCTCCAGGATATGAACTCTCTTTTCCTGCTGTTTTGACTTGTGTTGGGAATGGGACATGGAGTGGTGAAGTACCTCAGTGCTTACGTATGTATTTACATTATAGTCTGTATTCTGCTGTTCAACTATATTGGTTTTTCCTCTTTTTTTAAGTTTTCACTTTTTTTTTTCCTCTCAGTCCCTTCTTGCTCCTCCCTCCCCCAGTGGCTCAATTAATTTCAAACCTGGGACAATTACAATCCTTCTGAAAATTTCTAAAATTTTCCAAAATTTTAATGTAAAGAGGAAATTGAGAAGGTCACAGGAATATCTCTAAACCCTGTATGGGCAGGTAGGAGTCCTTAGACACAAATACCAAAAAAAAAAAAAATTGCAGTCAATATATGCAACATATTCCAAGGCAATTCAAGAATAACAGGTGCTGTCTTGTTTTCAGATCCACCTACATTTATGATAGGGTATCTTTCATTATAAAGTCTTTTGTTTCCTTATTACTCGTTCTAAACTTCCTGTCATGCCCCAGAGATATTTTTTTGGCTGTAGTATTGGCTAGGCCCTGGGTGATTCTGTGACAATTACCTGTTTTTACCCTACACTACATTAAGATATATATTTTATGCAGTAAAATCTGTTAATCTGAAAATTATGGTATTAATTGATTTTTATATTGCTACAAATTTTATTACAGTATCAAATTCGATTTTTTTTTCTTAAGTTACTATAATTCTTCTGAGAGATATTCAGTTGATTGCACTGAAGAAGGTGGGTTTGTGGTTATTTGTAGAATAATTGTAACCCTCTGTAATGGTGTTGAGAAAGGAGTATAACTGGAAGAGCATAATATCATATTCATGGCTTTACAGTTTCTGAAATCTAATTTGAACTTGCCAAGTAGCTGTGCTTGCCAGGTAGCTTGCTAAATGTTACAAAATTTATTTCTCTGTTCTTTTACTACTTTTTCATTTTTCATCTCTCCCTGTCAAAAATGTTCTCTGTTTATATTCCACTACCATGAAAGCATATAGATGATATAGATCTTATTCCTTTTCCTTTTTTTTTTCCCAATTATATTCTCTCATCATCAACCACAGTTTTCTGACTGCTGCAGAAACTCTCTGTGCTAGAGGTGGAAACATGGTGAAAGGCATTGTCTCTGGAAGAAAAAAACCAAGACCACTATTTGTTGCTTAAGCTCTCTCTGTAGAGAGGCTCTACTTTGAATGTCAAAGACTATGAAAAATGATTTTTATAATTTGCTCTTGATTGAAATATGGTGTTCTTCAGTAATTTGTGGATACCACAACCTATTTTTGATTTTAAAGGTTGGAATACTCAATACTGCAATGTACTCTGAAAAAGTGGGCTCTACCTTTAAACTTTTTAAACAGTATATTTAGCGCAGAATGCAGCTGCCTGGGAATTAGTCTATTTGATGCAGAAATTACATTAACTGAATGTTGTTGATGGGCAATGGTTACCCATTGGCTTGCAAGAGAAAACAATTGGCAGCCAGTGTTTGTCGAAGAGCTTAAGCTAGTTGCCATCTGGCAGAAATGAGAGGGAGCTGGTGAAAGTCATTCTCAACAAGCAGCTGAGCAGTTCTTGACATCAGAAATTTAGTTCCCAGCTTGGTTCCATAGAGCCTGTAGCTGAAGATATGCAAGGTATAGAGTTATGACATAGAGTAATTATTCAGAGTGGAATATGACCATGTCCTTGGTTGAGTGTTTGCCATCTATGACCCAGTAAATTGGTTTGCTTAATTACTCATGCAGTAATTTCAGTACAGGACTGCTGGTTTTATATGCTTGGCAATGGAGGGCAAAAATGTAGACCTATGCCAGAAAATTCCTAACTGCAGATAAAACTTAGAATCATAACATTATCATAGAACATAATGAATTGGAAGACAACCATAAAGATCATCAAAGTCCAACTGGTGGACCAGCACAGATTCACACCATGTACCTGACACTACTGTACAAATCTTTCTCATGCTCTGTCAGGCTGGTGCTGTGACCACTTCCCTGGGGAGCTGTTCCAGTGCCCAGACACCCTCTGGGCAGAAAACCTTTCCTTGATATACAACCTAAACCTCCCTGACACACATTCATATCATTCCCTCGGGTCCTGTCACTGGTTACCACAGAGAAGAGATCAGTGCCCGTGACTGCTTCATATTGTGAAGAAGCTGTAGACCACGATGAGGTCTTGCCACAGTCTCTTCTCCAGCCTGAACAAGTCAGGTGACCTCAGTTGCTCCTCACTACTTCCTCTCAAGGCCCTTCACTGTCTTTGGATGCTCTCTAATAGCTTTATATCCTTCTTATTGTGCACCCAAGGACTGCACCCAGCACTCGAGGTGAGGCCACGCCAGTGCAGAACAGAGCAGGACAATCCCCTCCCTTGCCCGGCTGGTGATGCTTTGCCTGATGTCCCCCAGGACAGGGTGGCCCTCCTGGCTGCCAGGGCACTGCTGGCTCATGTTCAACTTGCCATCAGCCAGGACCTCCAGGTCCCCTTCTGCACTGCTGCTCTCCAGAAATATTCTGGATGTACACCCCAGGTCATCCCATCCTAGGTGCAGAATCAGCACTTACTCTTGTTAAACTTCATATGGCTGGTGATTGCCCAATCCTCTGATTGTTTGGATCTCTCTGCAGGGCATACATGCCTTCAAGTGTGTCAGCAGGTTTTCCCAATTTAGTGTCATCATCAAACTTAGTATACTTTTGAGTCCAAGTTTTTTTGGAACCTGTTTGTACGAGCTATGCTGAAGTTTTTTGGCTGAAGCCCCTCAAAAAGACAACAGCAGTCGATTTCGAGGTCTCCCTTAGTTCACTGAGGAATAATTTGCCAGTGCTGACATCCTGAATGTGTCCTATAATAGATTCCCATAACAGCATGTGCTTTGTGTGTCCCTTAATCCTTACAAAAGCCTCTTAACATGCCATAATGTCCTGGTTTTGGCCAGAACAGGGTTAATTTTTTTTCAGAAGCCATGAGGAGGCACATGAGGTGGGGGGCGGAGAGGGGTGTGGGAACAGTGAAAGAAAGTAGCAGGGTGCTTTTGGGGAATTCTCAGTTAGGGGCACAGAATTGGGCAGTACCAATCCTAAACCAAATGCAAGCTCTGCCAGCCTCTCCCCTGCCTCATCCCCTGCCTCACTTGCCCTGTCTATCCCTCCGGAAGAGTGTGTAACCTTGCCTTCTGGCACACAACTCATAAATCTGATCCCACCAGCTTCTGCTTATGCCAAAGATGTCATATTTCTGGGGCTGAATAAAGGCTTCCAGTTTCTCATGGAGAACACTGAAGGCTCTCACTAGTACTCAAACTTCGGCATGCCATCCCATTACTTATCACAGATAAACCTGGTTTTGTCCCTTTCCTTCTTCCAGTGTAGTTTAAAACTCTGCTGATCAGTCCTTCTAACTCCTGCAAAAAAATGCTCTTTCTCTTCTCAGAAGAGACAGTCTTCTGACTGCCATTGAATAGCAGTAGATCTGATGTTGTATAGACCATACTATGATCAAAAAACCCAAAGTTCCTGTGATGACACCATCCTCAGAGTCATCTATTGATCAGTTGGGTCTGCTTGTTCCTTTTGGTATTCTTCCGTGATACTGAAAGGATCAAAGAAAACACTAGATGTCCTCCTGATCCTTCAAAGAATTGTACTGAGGCCCTGAAATTCTTTTGATTTGGACTTCTCTTTGTTACCTCATTGCTGTGGACATAAAGAACAGCAGATAATAATCAGAGGTTGTACCAGATTAGAGCGTTTTCTAGCAATGTCGCTTACCCAGGCCCCAGGGAGGCAGCAGACTTTCCTGTGGGTAAGGCCCAGTTGGCATGCTGGGTCCTTGATTCCCCTTTGAAGGAATTCACCTATGAAAACTACCCTTCTTTTTATTTTGACAGAGGTGGGCACGTTGTGGGGGGGTAGGTTATCTTGCCATCCAGTCCCAGGAAGACCTTCATCTGCATCTTAAATTGTCTGTCCATCCAGTGCCAGGGCCGCATACCTGTTGTATAAAGGCACCTGGGAAGATGAGTCAGGCTGGGAAGGGATTTGCCTTTCCCCCAAGTAGTAACCTACATCCATTTCCCCTCATCTCTTAGACCTCTCCCTTCTTCCTCGTGGCAAGAGGGTAGGGGATCCTTTGTTTCTTGTGGCATATCCATCTCAGGGATAGTAGAACATGATGCCACTAGTCAGTCTCTCTGTCTGATGCTCCTCAGCCTGAATGCCTCCTCAAGAAGCTCAGTCACAAGGCTGAGTATCTGCTGTACCTGGGCACATCTCAGACAGATGTGTTCGCTGCTGCCGTCAGAGATGGATGGAAAATGTGCTGTTAATCAGTTAAATGTCTTCTAAGAATGAAACTAGCCCCTCAGTCTCAGTGCCAGAAATCCACGGTCCCTCTGTTAAAGGCTCTCAGAGTTCTTAGGAAAATAGTTGCATTGGGAGTGGAAACACTCACAAACCTTCCAGTTCACTGCAACTTTAGTTTGTTCTGTAGTGACCTCTTCTAATATCTGCCTGGTTTCCACTCTTAGTGATATATGAGGCAGATATTCAATAGATATTCAGTGAGTAGGTCAACGTGATTGACAACTAAGTGGTGGTGTTTACTTGGTTTTAGAAAAAAGTGAACAAATTTACCAAAACCTTTTTTTTTTGAGTGTGAGATTTGGTTTTTTCCCTTCAGAGTTATCATTTTGTTGGTGCAAAGAACTGTTAGGCAGTTTCAAGGTCCTGTGTTAAAAATATGTAGGTATTTCATGCATTCTCAAATTAAGACACAGAATTTTTTAGAAGCATAACCATCGTCTGTGGTTCACACAACAAAGTACACTCTATGTACACTATGTGGCACCATCCCCAATCCACTGGTGTTTTCAGAATTTGGCCCATAATTCTGCATAATGTTCCACGCCTAAAGTGAAGAAATTGTACACATTTCTGGTGTGTTATTGATGAAGCCCTTTTTCTTCGTCAGTGGGGATGGATTTCCCACATAGTCAGTGTCTGTAGTGGGAAGCACAGAGCAGAACCATTTTGTGTAAGATAGAAACATTACAAATGCATTTTGAGGGTTGTTGCGAGACATGTAATTTAAATTTTGTTTGTAGCTGAGAAAGATGGAGCACAAAATTCCACTGTCTGTACAGGATGTCTATTTAGAAACATGTTACTGAACTGATATGAGTTGGGGGTTTTTTTTATTATTATTATTAAAGCATTTTCTGTCTGATATGAAATTGGACTACACAATATTGGAATTCATGATATGTCAAGGAATAATATAGTGTGATGGCACAAGGTTTACTATAGCTGATTTAATTTCCTGGGTCAATTATTCAAAATCTTGCTTCTGACAGTATTCAGTATTTTATACTGCAGAAGGCCAGTACATTTGCCAGCAGTGCATTTACTCAGTCATGACATGCCATAGACATAAGGAACCTTTAGGTGATAGCAATAAAGTAAAAGTATCAATTCAAGAACAGAGTTTTGTCAGTGAAATTTGTTCTAATAGCAGTTTTCTTTAATATTCAACTTTTAAATTGTTACAGAAGTTTCTTTATTACTTTTTTTCTGTGTTTCTTTATTGTTAGCTGTTCTAACTTTCAAGTGCTGTGCTTCCATACAGAGCAAATTTTACATCTCAGTGAAGGAGGATGAAGCAAGACTTTATGATTCCTAAAATCTATCTGACAAATCCTTCAATCATATAAAAATGTTGAGTACTGGGTAGGTGGCAGAAAGCAAGAGAGGAGGGGAGGTTGACATGAAAGTTTAATGCACTCTTTGATTGCTTTCTAAAAATTTGCAGATTGATGTGATTTGGGGCACAGGTAGATTATGGATATTTGGATTAATAAAATAAGTTGTCGACTTGTTTTATTAAGTGTCAAGTACTGACCAAGCATGCTATATAGTAATTTTGAACAACTATCAGGACTACTGCAATCTGGAAGACTACATGTTATATATCTAGTTTCCTGAATTCCTATTAAATGTTTCCATATTTGATCTGTGTTCAATAAAATAAGTATAAAATTTGTAGCAATTTCTCAACAGTTCGGCTAAATGTTTCTTTTATTTTTTAATAAATGATGTATTCTATTATGTCTTTTTTCACAGCAAAGTTTTGTGGTGACCCTGGAGTACCTGCTCAAGGGAAAAGAGAAGGCAAAAGCTTCATCTATCAGTCAGAAGTCTCTTTCAGCTGCAATCCTCCTTATATTTTGGTTGGCTCCAGCACTCGGATTTGCCAAGCAGATGGAACATGGAGTGGTTCTTCCCCTCGATGTATAGGTATGGTTATGCCCATGTACTGAAATTTCTTGAAATGTTTATTATTCCTCTTTTTATTAAGTGAATCTGGGATTTTTCAATTATTTTGAATTATCCTGATATTCTATACTCTCTGAGAATCAAATCACTTTTTTTTTGTCTCTGTGATTGGCTTATTGCATGTTGTTAAGCTTAATTTTGTTATACATACATGTACTTAATTAAAATACTGTAATTTGTTTTGCCTTTAATATATTGCAATTTTTTTTTAGAACCTACTCGCACAGCATGTGAAAATCCAGGGGTCCCAAGGCACGGGTCACAAAACAATACATTTGGCTATCAGGTAGAGTATACTATTACTTTATTAACTTGCATATTTAAATATTTTTGTACTATCTCAAAGTGTAGAAACATCTGAATAGAGGTTCAGAAAGTACTTGTGTAAGAGTTGTTTGCTGCCATGTTGCTGTTTCCTTATTTCTACCTGTTGGATTAAACTGACCCTATGTCCCTACCAGCAGTGTACTACATGAAAAACTGATGATCAAGATCTGATTGATTTCACCTTGAAGACTTTCAGTATCTCCCACCAACATACGTGTTCCCTACAATTTATCAAATAGGCTTTCTCTCCTTAAAAATGTGTATACTGTGTGCCAAACTGCTAGTGTAGACATACTCAAAAAAAACATGATTCTTTTCCTGAGAGAAATTCTGTGGATGCATTTGGAAGCACAAATGAATTACAGAGTCACAAACCTGCAAGAACTTCTAGTCCTGCCCCCCCATCTCAAAGCAGGGTCAGCTAGAACAGGTTTATCAGGGCTGTGTCCATGTCTTTTTGAATATTTGCAAACTTGACAATGGTTTTGGACATCCTGTTCCAAGCTGATCACCCTTACAGTGAAAATGAACATGTTTTTCTTAAAGAGAATTTCCTGTGTTTCAATTTATACTTGTCCTGTCACTGGGTGTCACTGACGAAAAGTGTCTGTGTTGTTTGTGCTGCCCCAAGAGTTGTTTTTTTTGCAGGCTGGATAACCCCAGCTCTTGCAGGTATTCCTTGTATTCCAGATGCTGTAGTCTCTTATTTATCCTTGTGGCCCATCACTGTACTCCATATAATGTCCCTGTCTCTCTTGGACTAGTGAGCCCTGCACAGGACCCAGCACCCACTTGTGACTCGCTGGGACTGAGCAGAGGGGAAGAAGCACCTTCCTTGACCTGTTTTCAGTGCTCTGACTGATGCACACCAGGAGGCTGCTGATCACATTTTATGCAAGGCTGGCTTGTGGCAAATGGTGCTTGCAATATGTTTCTGTTGGAAAAAGAACTGTGAAACTGAAAATTTTTAACGGCTGATTTTCTGATTCGCACAAGACAGTAGTGTCAGTGAGATGTTTTCAAGAGTGAATGGTTCAGAGATGCAAAATTGCACCTTGTAATTTGTTAGGAATCTTGTGAACAAAGAGAGAGCCTTATCTATCCTGTGACATCTGTGTTTGCTGTCAGGGCTGAAAGCTCCAGGCATATGAACAGAAATGGACAGAAGAGTACCTAGCAGCTCCCCTGTTGTATGTGTCTGTCTAGTAGCTGGAGAATAAAAACTGCAGTTTGCTGGAAGTGCAAAAAAGGGTTGAGTGAAATTTGAACACATTTATAAAATAAAATTAGTTTTTAAAAGCAAAGATTGTAGCTAAAGAATTTCCTAAATTTCATGGCCAAAAATTTATGTAGTTTATCCTTTTGGTGACCTTTATGCAATACTACTCCAGCTTGGTTTTAGCAATATTTGGGTTTTCAGATTGTCCAAGATCACAGTCAGATGCAAGTGATAATAAAATTGTCTCAGTTTTCTCTAGGGACTGAAAGTGCTGCTTTGTGCCAAGATAGGATATGAAGGGACAGTCCTTAGGCTAGCTTCCTTTGGTTATAATACAGTATTATGCTAGAGGACAACTCTTTGTTCAAGTATGTAACAAATAAATAATTTACTGAGCATTTTCTGCTATTTTATTGTCACAGTTTCTCTCACATAATGAGCTTTCATTGAGAAGTTAATGCACTCTTTCTGATTTGTGCTGTAGTTGTGAGTAAAAACATCACTCACAGTTAGCATGGAACTGTCAAGATATCAAGCAAAATGTCAATTGACAAATCATTTGTAAAATGAGTGTAGCTCCTGGCAGAATTTAGAGCCTTGAAAATTCTAAAAAAAAAAATCTGTAAACAGTTGTAAGGTTAGTGCCCATATGTTTAAGATGTATGTGCTATAGTCTCCTTACCTTGCCAATAATCTATTCCCATACTGACACAGTGAATTTGATTTTATGTAGTAAATAAACATGCTGTTTCTGGTTATTCTAAGTATGATTGCTTAGTTAATGCATAGCAAGGTAGAAGTATCATTCACAGAGATGAGGCTGAACTTAGCTCTTAATTGCGTGGAAATAACAGTGAAAGTGATTGGTCCTAGACAAGTTGTTTTCTGTAGATACTGGATGATGGCATTATCATTATATTCTATAATGTTGTGACATAGTATTATGTTTCTTATGACAACAAAATATTGTAAATTATTTTATGCTATAATTAACTTCCTTAAGTTAACTCCCCTGAAGTGTAAGTTAAAGTTAACTCCCCTAAAGTGTAAATGGGATGATAATGACCTTTGTTTCTAGCCATTAACAGAAAGATGAAAAATAATTCTAAATTGTTCCAAAATACTGGTGTGGGTCTTTTTTTTTTTTTTTTTCTCTTTTTTTAATTTGTTTTGTTTGAAATCTTTTAAATACTTCATACTTAAGCTAATATTAAAAGGGTAACTTAATTGACCTAATTTTCAAGTTGAAATTTATTTCTCTGTCCTATTAAAAAAAAAATATAAAAATCAAGCTGTAGCCTTAAAGCAAAATACCGCTCTTCATATATGGAATCCTGTTTTAAGTCCTTTTCAACAAATGGCACTACCTCCTCTTTTTTTCTGGCAAAAATCACTGACTGACACTTGCTTTTCACAATACTGATGTCAAGGCTTCCACAGCACTGTTGTTTTGTTCCTGATTTTTCCCCTACTCTTTATTATCTGTTTTCCTCTCTCTGATTGCACTGAAAGTTCAGGCAAACACGAGATAATTCTAGGCTTGACTGAAAGGTTTATCTAAACCTGACCTGGAATCTACACTAACAAAAGCACAAATATCACCGCCTCACATTCAAATGGTATTTCAGCTATTAAAAAAGAGCTTTGCCGAAAAAGAGGTAACACATTTTTGCGTGTATTTTATTGTTCAGTGTTGAATTCTTCAGGAAAAAGCAGATCACATTCTTATGTGTTCAAACAACATCAAAATACCAGTTTAGTGCCCCTTGGATATCAGGCACAGCATGTGAATGAGTAGCATCACCTGCGTTAATTGTTTCTGATACATACTTCTGGCATGTTTACCTTTCATCTGAGCATTTTTATTTGACAGATCTACCTTAGCAGTATGTTACAATGGAGACAAAGTATCTTTAGAACTTAGTGAGAACTGACTTCATATGTAATCTGGAAAATAAATTGCTTCTTGGAAAGAAACTGTGGGGTTTGAAATACTACTTCAGCTTTATTGCTAGAAACATAGAAAATTGCTTATAGCACTTTCACCATAAACTGTTGTAACACAAGGTACTACTGAAGAAACAGTTTAAAACTGCTTACACCAGTCAGTCATATATGTAAGATTTATTACTTCTCATACTTTTCCAACGTGTTTTGTAGGATTCAGCTGTTTTCCGTTATATTGAGGTCTAAATTAAGCCAAAGGGCAGTCTGAATTTAAGAAGGAAAATAGGCACAATGCTGTAGTGGTAGCCCTCTGCTAGCTATTGGATTCTATTTTATGAAATACCATATTAAACTTGATCTGCAGATGTTGAGCAGCCTTGCAAATAATCTCCTTCTGTGAAATGTAATGCTTATAAAACCTTCAGCGTTGATTGAATTGTGGGATGAAATTCCAAGAGAAGTGCTCTACTACCACAATATAGCTGTCGCCATTAGCACAGTTGGCATCATCACTGCATCAATGAAAATGTAATCTAAGCCCTATCAGACACCATGTATTTTCCTGGTTCCTACTGTTTCTCATGGTTGTGAGGTCTCTAGTGTCAGTGAGGGATGTTAATGTCACAATCTGGAGTATTTCCCTGGCATGAGGATGATTTTTTTTTTCCCTAGTGTCTGTCATTCTTATTTCACCTGGAATTATTTGTAATGTTTCAAATACAATTTTACACCATTCACACTGCAGCTCAACATTGTACACATTGTATTTCAATCTATACTATAAGGTACATTTCCCATAGGTTAGGTACTTGTTATTTTTACCCCCGAAACCCGATTCTGTCCAGGCCTGTATGTCTTTAGGGGTGAGTTGTTCACAGCAAAAGGGTCTCCAGTACTAAGACTGTGTTGCATCTCTTATCACAGTCACACTGTTGTCTTCTTCACAGCATCCTGTTGTCTCTGTTTCTCAAGGGCTTTGCTGTCATTTCAGCCCCAGGCCTCTATTTCCCAGTAGAGCATCACATTAGAGGGAAATAGCTCATTCTGCTCATTAGATTCTTTCTTTCATGCTATGGATATAAATCTTTGGTTGTATCATCAAAGGTAAAGAAAGGCATAAAAACCGGTCATAACAACCTGATCACAGTAAAATTGGATTTCAGAGCTGAACCCAGTTTAGAAACAAGACAAAACTAATTTAAAATACAAAACTCCAGGCAGCTCATAACACTTTCAGACAAAGGAAGCCAGTCAAACCTCTGCCCAGAAGTCATGCAAACTCAAAACCCTGTTAAGTAGTAGTAGCAATAATGTATTACCGGGCTAACACACTGCAGATACAGCAAAGACTTAATGAGGTATGATTCCATTCACTCAAAATATGATGCTGAAAGATAATGAAGAGAAATAACTGACATTCCCTTAACTTCTCAATCCTTCGGCATGAATTGCTGGATGGAGTAGTTTGTTAGGGTATCTTCATGTTCTTTGGAAAACTGAAGTCTAAGAACTGTAGAGTAACTCATGAGAGTTAGAAGTAGCTTCTATTTCTATGATGAATCCAAGAAATAACAAGGATAATAATTTCTTCTTGTTACCTTGATAACTATTATATTTTATTATAATCCTATTTGGTAAAAAAATTATCTAGAGTACTTTGTAAGGAGATGCAGGTTGATACTTAGGCATTTTCTTCTAAGATTGATATATTGCCTGTTAGACACTAACAAATATATGGTCTTTGGGTTTAGCCAAAAAAAAAAAAAAAAAAAAAAAAAAAAAAAAAAATTGTGATGTTAATTTTGGGAATATCCGAACCCATAACTGACACTATAGAAAAAGCAGCTATGGAACAGACATGATCAAGCACTATATAAGGAATTTTTTTTTTTAATGATGAAACACTGTTTCCCTGAGTACTAACACTTCTACTTCAGCTGTAGAATAAAAATTAGAACAAATCAGAGCAGCTCACGACTAGGAGTTTTTGGAGCATAGAATCCTGTATTGTAGCGCCACCTGGTGTCTCTGGCACAAGAGTATTGCATAGTAGACCACGAAACTTTGAAAAAAATACTTTTATTTGTTTCTTAATTACTAAACATATCCTATCTACTTATTTAGTATAATATATTGATAATAACATATTGCTTGTAATACTTTTTTCTTCTATTCATTATTTTGAACAGCATGGCAGCACCTCTAAAACATCCTCATCCCTTGGGCAGCTGTTGCATTTTTGATGCTGCTTTGGGGCTTATTTATACAAAGGCTGTGTTTCTTGTGAAATCATAAATTCACCAAATGGTTTGGGTTGGAAGGGACCTTCAAGATCATCTAGTTTCAGCACCCCTGAATGCTCAGGGACACCTTGTGGATGAGATTCCTTAGACCCCCACCCAGCCTGGCCTTGAACACAGCCAGGTATGGGGCATCAACAACTTCTCTGGGCAATTTGTGCTTGTCTCTCACCATCCTCACAACAAAGAATCTTCTCTCAGTTTATAATCTAAACCTACTCTCTTTTGAATCTATTTCCCCCTTGTCCTAGCACTACAATCCTTTGTAAACAGTCCCTATCCGTGTTTCTTGCAGGTTCCCTTCAGGTACTGGAAGGTCTCAGTTAGGTCTGTGAGGGAAGCCTTTTCTTTTTTTTTTCCCAGGTTTAACAAACTGAGTTCTCTCAGCCTTTTCTCACAGGAGAGGTGTTTCTTCCCTCTGAACATTTTGGTGGCTTTTGGTGGAATTTAGTCGATCAAGTCCATGGTTTTCTTGTGCTGAGACATTCAGAGTGGGACACTGGACTCCAGGTGGGGTCGCACCAGAACAGAGGCGCAGAATCCCTTCCCTCAACCTGCTGCCCCACACTGCTTTTGATTTAGCCCAGGACCCATTTGGCTTTTTGGGCTGCAAATGCACATTGCTGGGTCATGTCCAGCCTCCCATCCACCAGCACCCCCAAGTCCTTCCAGGCAGAGCTGCTCTTGGTCTGTTCCTATCCCAGCCAAACACCACTACAAGGTGTAGTGCAACACCTCGTACTTGGTCTTACTAAGCCCATGGATTCCCATGGGACATTTCTCAAGCTTGTCCGGTCTCTCTGGATGGATCCCAGTCAGCTTGGCATTATCTATTTATTTGCTGAGGCTGCACTTGATCCCTTCACCTGTGTCATTAAGGAAGATGTTAGATAACACTGGTTCCAACATTGACACCATGTGTTGATGTCCATTGGGATACTGAGATGTTGACCACTACCATCTGGGTGTGACTGTCCAATCACTTTCTTATCCATCTAATAGTCCATTGACTGAATCCATCTTTGTCCAGTTTAGAGAGAAAGATGTTGTGAGGAATGATGTCAAAGGCTTTAGAGAAGTCCAGAAAAATGACATCTGTAGTGCTTGCCTTGTCCACTGATGTAGTCATATGAACACATCTTTCATAAGGCTAGTACTTTTTTTAAGTAATGTATTGGTGGTGGTTGTTTTAGCTAAAATCTTTACCACAAAAAAAAAAAAAAGAAAAAAAAAGAAAAAAAAAAAGGAAAAAAAAAGCTTTTAGAGCTATTTGGTGCAACTTCTAAAATGTGTAGTATTTTACTTTGTGTTTAATCATGCAAGTGATTTAGTGTATTTTCTTCAAAATCTTTAAAAATAATTACACAGTCCAGTGAGCATAGAATAGAGCAAAAAAAAAGGAGATGAATTTTGAATCACATCCTGTGGTGATGAGCTACTACTCTGTGTAGTTCATGGGTTATTATTAAATTTCATTCTGATGAGAAACTTGAGCTGAAATGGAATAGTACTATAAAGTTTGAAATGAATACTTGTAGTGAAAAGCTGTTTCACAGTACTAAACTATTGGGAAGGAATCCACATTTTACCTTGAAGCATCAGTCTGAATCAAGTGTTATGCATTTAAACAAGTTAATGAAAAGATCCAGCACAAACCAGAACTATAAATGTGCAGTCACAGACAGTTTAAAGTTTTCAACTTCTTGTTTAAACATGAGTTGATAAATATATTAATACAGGTCACTGCAGAACAATAGATACAATCTATGCACCTCAATACTCGAGTTAACCACTCACACTATGTAATAAAATACTGTCTGAATGCTATACTTCTAATCTAATTTTCTCGCTTTTAATGGAGACTAAGAATTATTTGCATTTTCATCAATTTCATCATGACTGGACATGCTGAACAGGTTATTCCATTTTATATTTGTGCAGAAACTCTAAGAATTCTATTTTCCTTTTTATGCAGCACATAATCCATTTTAAGAATAATAATTAAAAGCTAATCTCAGATGAATTGCTATTGTAAATTCTAATGTACTTGTGTTCCAGTTTCTATTATCAGAGTGATGTAAAAAGCAGTTATCCTTTACCTCCTCTCATTGAAAAACAAAATTAAAATATCAAAGGAATAATCTGAAGTGTGAGACCATGTTGTTGACCAGCCCTGTCTATTCTGATCAAATATTTCTTATTATAATTTGTGAATATATACAGCATTCCACAAAAGGGGATCTAGTTCAGCAAAAGTCCATCAGAATCTAATACCCATTTCACTTCTGTGACTTCCCTTGTTTGTGGCAATTTTGCCCAACTTGCTCCTCCTTGGTCCAGAGTAAGGAAGGCACCGTAACCTTGGTTTCCAAATGTACAGGACATCAACTGTTCCAGGCCCAGAGCAACACACTAGAAAGACCACAGAAGATGAGGGTTCGATTTTCTTCCATAGAGGATCTAATTTTTGGGGGATAGTAATTCTACTGAGAATGACACATTTTTTTTATTTCATATAAAATTGTTCTGTGAAATTAATTTACTTTCTACAGAAAGAGAATCACAACTTATTAAGTCTGTTTTATGTGAAGGAGTGATCAAATTTGGAACAAAAGAATCTCAACTGATTGTCACTCATAACAATATTACTGTGTTTTCTGCTTTTCAACAGGTGGGAAATGTAGTTCAATTTCAGTGTAAAAAAGGACACCTTCTCCATGGCTCAACAACACGAACTTGCCTTCCTGATCTTACATGGAGTGGAATCCAGCCAGAATGTATACGTAAGTAATGCAATTTTTTTTCTCTTTTCCATTTGGCTTTTGTCTAGACTATTTAGCTGCAGTTACATTGTCATAAAGTTATCTGTAAGATTTTATTGACAGAAAGTTAACAGAAATTTGCATTACTAGCTTACAGCAGCTAGAAACATGATTCTGTGAGTGAATTTTTCTACAGTAAACTATAGAGTTAAAAAAAATAAAAGAGAGAAAGAAAATAGACAGATCTTCATCCATAGTCAGTTTCTATCTAAGAGGGTGCAACCCTTCCAACTCAGAGAGGGGGTGTTGAGAATAGGACATATTGGAAGGCCCTGTTCTAAAATATGTGTAGGAATATATTTAAAATCAATTCTAGTAAAGAGTTTGAACTGTTTCCCAATCAAGGAATCAGGGTCTTTCAAGAGGAGAAAAAAGAGTTTGGTGTTGGAAATTTTTGAATCTTTTGAATTTTTGAATTAAGGAGAATCTTCTTAGAATATAAACAGCAGAACTTCATTTCATAGATCTTCGGTAAATAGTGATAATTTACTGAAGATATAACATCATAGTTAGTCTTTCTAGGTCTGCTGTTCACCCGTATTTTTATGGAAAGAGTCTTACCTTATAACTGACCCTATAGAATCACTTCAGTGACTGGAGAGCATATCCACAGAACGAAAAGCATTAGTAATATTTCAGTTGGTGCTAGCATTAATCTTAAGCAAAGAGCAGATCAGTAGGTCAGTGTGTTGAAAGGTGAACTCTGTTCTTGGAGGTGTGCTGTCTTTGAGATAACACATAAATTTCAGATTCTGTTGATCGTTAAATATACACAGCACTTCACATGAGATTAGAAATAGTAATTAATTTTTCTGGTATTTATAATTCATCTTCAATTTCTCCTTGACCTTTCATAGTGTTTTCCAACTGACCCATTTTTTTACTATTACACAATGCTGCACAGATATCATAAGTGATGTAAGTCACAAGCCAAGGCTGCTTTTAAGTCTGGTATGTGTGCTGTTTCTTTCACATATGCAGACAATTAATTCTGTTCATGCAAGTGTATTTAAGTCAGTTCTTCATCCCTTGGAATTGAAATGCCCACCTTTAAGAGTGTATTTACATGATTGTGGTGATATTTTATAGACTATATAGTAATTTTTAATGTGATTTAAAATATATTAAGATGTAATTTCTATTTTTACTTTGTTAACTGTCAGAATGCATATATTACATTTTCATAAATATTTTCACCATTCTAACAGAAGGATATTTTTACTTTTCTTTGTAGCTCATAGCTGTAAACAACCAGAAACACCAAGTCATGCTAATGTTGCAGGAATGGATCTTCCATCACTTGGTTATACATTGATTTACACTTGTCAGCCAGGCTTCTTCTTGGCAGGAGGATCAGAGCACAGAGCGTGTAGGTCTGATGGCACATGGACTGGGAAGGTTCCAGTTTGTGAAGGTAAGCTCTTCTGTTTCCCACTGCATCTGTCATCTGTCATACTTCAGTGCTTTTCTTTACTTGCAGCTGGCACATGCATGCCACAATTTGATTGGGCCCAGTCAGCACATTTTTGTGAAAGGCAGGTCCTGCTTGACGAGCCAAATCTCCTTCTGTGACAAAGTGACCTGCTTAGTGGTCACTCAGTGCTTGGCACTGGTGAGACCACACCTTGAATGTGTGTGCAGTTTTGGTCCCCTCAATCCAAGCCATTGAGGTACTGGACTGGGCTCAAAGAGGAATGAAGCTGGTGAAAGTTCTCCAGCACAAGTCTTATGAGGAGAGGCTGAGGAAGGTGGGGTCTTTATCCCAGAGAAAAGGATGTTGAGGGGACACATTATTGCCTTCTGTAACTACCTAAAACAAGGTGAGGTTGTTGTCTTCTTCAGCTTAACAAGTGATGAGAGGACATGGCCTAACATTGTGTCAGGGGAGGTTTAGATTGGATATTAGGAAAAAAATTTTAGGAAGATTTAGGAAGGGTTGTCAAGCATTGGAAGAGGCTGCCCAGGGAAGTGGTGGAATCACTATCCCAGGAGGTAAATACAAGATGTGTCATTTAGAGCCATAATTAGTGGAGGACTTGGCAGTGTTAGGTTAGCTATTGGACTCTATGATCTTACAGATCTTTTCCAACCTAAATGATTGAATGATTCTGTACTACTATTTGAGAAAGATGCCTGAAGTCCAAGAAAGTGTCTGAATCACTATATGAAATAAATCCATAGGGTTTAGTATTATTTTATATACTAGTATTATATTTTATAACAGTATACTACTAGAAAACAAAATTAATCTACTTTTTCCTGGCTGTCTAGAAAACAAAATTAATCTACTTTTTTTTCCTGGCTGTTTCAACTTTTTATTTTGTTTCTAATTTTTACTACCCACTTTTTCGTGGTAGGACATGAAAAACAACATAGCCAAGTCATCATCGGTTTTCCTGCGAGATAAGGAATATACTCAAGTATAGGAACTCTTTGGAATTCGCTTTCCTGAATAATTTAAGGCCTTTTCAGATTACTGTTACCTAATGTTTCAGATGTGGTTATCCCCAGGGCTCTCACAGAGGCATTCAAAGGCTCTGTAGCCAAACACTGCTACTTGGAAGGGAAATAGGAAATGAATAGTTTGTATTACTAAAAAACAGGTGTCCTGGAATTGCATGCCAGGCAAGTGCAGGGGGAAAACAAAGCAGAGGCTAGGGAAGTGCTAGAAAGCAAGCAGCCAGGAAGCTTGTTACTTGTTCAGTACTTGGAAAGTATTATGGTGGGCCAAATGTGATTCATAGGTTGTATTTGGATTCAAGAATTTTCTGCTTCTGCTGTTGAAAGAAGTGGCACTAGTTGTACTACCCGATAGCAAGGAAACTTTTTGAGATTTTTTTTCATGTATGAAGTAGTAACTATGAGTGTGTCCACATTGTCATATAGCTTAGTCCCCAATGTCCTGAAAAAATGTTAAAGAAATTTTAAAAGGTATTAGGATCAGATGTCTCTCTTGATTTTTAGCAGTGGGAGAAGCTAAGAACAAGCATAACTTGTGTTAACTCTAATTGCATAAAGTAAAATACCTCCTAAATAATTTCAATTTTGGCTATACGGCAATGTGAAATACCTCTCAGACGGAGCAAAGAACATTAGCTCAGGTTGCTCATCTCTTATTGTGAACTTCACAAAAATAACTTGGAAAAGATGAAAAAGAATAAAATGTTTGTAGCTGAGAGCTCTAAAGAGATATGTAGGGGAATTACACTGGAATTTAATCCTTTAAATACAAAATTCTAATCTTTAAAGACCTACTCAAATATCTGGACCTTGAAACTTAAACTTAATAGTTAATTAGTTTTAGTTTTGGACTTGTATCTAACATTTGTATTTATTTTGTGTTTTAAATTTCACTTCTGGACTTGACTAGACATTTGTTCAACTTGACAAGGCTAATTGACTCATCATCTTTTTATACTGAAGCCCGACTGGAAAGTGTGATCCAGATATTTCCAGCCTGAACTTAATATAGTCAGAAAGCAAATGCTGTTAAACCATGGTCTCCAGGTCAACAATATACAGAGAAGTTCAGTAAGTTTCTTTCAAAACAGAGAGGAAATAAAGGTTAATCAATCAATAGTCCATGAGAACTTAGGGTTGCATTTCAACCCCTGCCCTTGCTTCTTTACAGTTTTAACTTGCAAGACAAGAAGAGACCTTTTGAAAAAGCAAAAATTTGTTCTCAAGAAAAATATTCTCAGTTCTTCCTGCAAAAGTTTCCTTTTTATGCAGAAAAATACTCAACTCAGGAGGAAGGTAGTTTCTTTTCTTGTGATTTTTTAGAACATGGATCAGAAATAAAGGGTCTGGGTCAAGGCTAAGACCCAAAATACAAAATATTGAAATCATAGTTGGAGCAAAGAGCTTGGTCTAGTGCTGCATCAGAGTATTTTACATTAGGAGACAGAATTACTTGTCTTTATGTTCCAGTGAATCCAAATTAGTTTCTTCAAAATAAAATAACTTCATTTCCAGGAAATTATACTGTCCTACTGCATTTAGTTCATCATCTTCCGTGGTGGGAGAGTTACTGCTCTAAGCAGAAAAGAAATTAAATTCTCCAACTTCCAGTTCTCATATCCCCTGAGAAGTTGGAGATACTGTGGACAGCTTTTTTTGTTTCTTTCTTTCTGTTGTAATTCTTTAAAGAGTCGGGGACCTTCTCCTTCAATATTAAGAGAAAAAGGCAGCATCTAGGGGTTTTCAGTCTTGAACACAAGATGTCTCAATCAGTACTGTTGAAGATAATTAAGTCCTAGAGAGAAAATATTTCAAGCTCCCTTTGTTATGTGTGTCTTCACAGTTTGGTCTTACATTTCAGTCAAATATTGTTCACTGCTCCTAATCCAAGTGGCATAGCCAGGATTAGATGATATCTCAGAAGGCATCTCACATGTTAGGTGCATGATCCAGGACTGTGTATTCTGAAATATGGATTCTGAATTGAAACCCTGCACTGTTTGTCTATTGAAAATGGCTTGATAGCATCCAGGTGCCTGATTTAGGAGGAAATGGGGCAACAGAAGTCTGTGTGCAAGTGCTCCCGTGATACTAAGGTTTGATACCAACTGAAATCTCATTCATATCTGAGTTTGAAACAACACCTTATCTGAATTTAGATAAACAAGTTCCATTATGGAAATTATTTTCCTTGTTTCTGAGTAACATTTTGCTGCTGATTTGTCTTTATATTATTTATTCTTTCTAATAGCTGGTTCCAAAATATTAGTGAAGGATCCCAGACCAGCTTTGGGAACACCAAGTCCCAAACTAAGTGGTAAGTATTCCAAGGTTTATATAGTTAAACAATTAAAAAAAAAAAAAAAAAAAAACAAAAAAAAAAAAAAAAAACAAACAAACCAAAAACCAGTGAGGATCAGTTTAGTGAGATTGCACTGAGTGATTTAGAATGTATAAAGGATATTAAATTAGGCACTAGATTAGCAAGGAAGAAAAAAAAATTAAGTTATTCCCCAGAGTTGAAGTCCATCTACCATATGTGTACCTGTGTACAATTTCTGTTATGCAGTGGGAGTTTTATTGGTTTCACTGAAATCACTGTGTTCTGTGTAAGATTCTGTGCAATTTTCCTGTTTAGAAACTATACTACTCAAAATAATTTAAATACATTTTTCAGTTTTCTTCAGTCTTGTACTCCTTTACATATAGCTAATTTCAGTTTCTTTACCTAAATACTTAATATTAGCCTTCAACTTAGCCTTCAAAAAAGCTAATTTTAGCTGAGACAAGGTAATCTCTCCAATTCTGGCTGAAGTCTCCAGTTTTAATAGATTTGCTGAAAACTGTATTTAGATGTCCTGACAAGAGAAGCTTTCTGTCCACTGAAGAAATTTTTTGAAAAGAGAAGTCTCCTTAACTAAAATTAACCTTTGACTATAAATCTATTGAATTTCTACTCGTAATGAATGAGATTTAAAAGTAATACTTTAGCATCTAGGGATGTAGCACACATTTTTTTGTTTAACATCTTGTGTACTAGTTCAAAACTGTGTTTGTCAACACTGCTACTGAATGGTAGACATCAAGTTTTTTAATTCAGAAAATGTTCATTCATTTTGTGCAATCCCAATTAACTGCAAATATAGTACATAAAGATCAGTTTTCCTAAAAGCAGGGAAATAAATTTCAACAGATTAGAAATCAACAGCATCAGAGCATTTACACCATGCGATTTGCTTGCTTTCAGGTCCAGTATCTAGATTTTTTTTTCCAGAAATATATACCTGTATGCATATACGTACACAGACAGGAAAAACTAGCAAAGCCCTTTTTTCCCTTCATGGAGAAGACAACCTATCTTTCTGTTGTATAAAATAAATCATGAAGGAAAACTGGGTATTCCAGTGTGCCCTAGTCTTGGATTTAGGGGTATCCTGAGAGAGAAAAGGGCAAATATTCTTCTCTGCTCATCTGACATGAGATTCCAATGCACACACGAACACAGAGATTTAAGTTTACTGTGAATAACTTCAAATAATGTGAAAGTTTGATTTTAAATAGTGATTCTGATACAGATAACTCTTGATACATTGCTTTGGAAAGTGCAGTAATCTCATCCTAAATCACTTCCAATTTAATTGTTTAAAGGTATCTCATGTTCAAATTCAAACATTTGCATGCATCAGTTTTTAATTTATAAGTGGCTTTTTGTTGGGGGGATTTTTGTTGGTGGAATAGCATTACTTAAATTAATCATTTTACAGTTTTCTAATGATAAATATTAAATGCAAGGGTATAAATATAGCATGTTTATTACCCAGCAGACTATGATCTGTTTTAAATTTTAAATTACAGAATTAATTTTTTTTTTCTCCTAGAGAAGCTCATAATGTTTTTAAGCATTTGAAGACAAAACTTCTTATATAATTTTTTCATTAGAAAAATTGACTACTTAATAAAGAAACTGCTTATAATATTTAGTGTAATTTAAATATGCTTATGAAAATTTTAATATCTAAATTGGTATTAATTTCTGCAAAATTTAATGCTAGCTATATGTCCCTAGCTATCTGTGCTGGCATAGAAAATATTCTACAGTGAGTGGAATATGCTCTTCTGGTGAAAGCTTTTAGAATTTGTGATACTGGTTTAATTCTGAGCCAGATCCATATTTTAGGAAAAAAACAAAGGAAAATATAGTTGTGGTTGTGTTCTTCAGTACAAATACCTTTCTTTCATAAAAGTTCATGCCAGGTTTTATGTAGTTCTATGTCTGAAATTTTATATCTGAATATAAAGAGTGAAGGAAAGAAAATGCTAATGTTTATCATACATTTTGTAGGATAGTTGAATTTCAAAGTACTAAATATTACAATATGTATTGAAACATGTTTTGCTCTGTATAGTTCCTGATGATGTGTTTGCCCAAAATTATATATGGAAAGGATCTTACAATTACAAGAGCAAGAAGCAACCCATGACTTTGACAGTCACCAGTTTCAATGCAACTTCAGGAAGAGTAAATGCAACACTTACAAACAGCAATATGGAATTGCTGCTATCAGGTATGGGCTAAGAAAAACTATTTTCCTTTTTTTTTTCATTTTTTCTGCCTTACAAACATTGGTTCCCTCTAACTTTCTGTACAATGTTTAAACTGTATTATCTTATCAAAGAAATTTCATTGCATTTTAATTCCTTTTCAAATGGAGGTTTTTTTTCCACTTCTTTCCCTCCCCTTGTTTTTTGTTTTGTTTTTTTTTTTTTTTATTTTCCATGTTTTTATTATATTTGGAGTTAATAGTCAATAAGGAGTGAAAGAATCATATTAATTCTCATGCTTCTCCTCTAAACATTTTAAATAATCTTCAATTGCTGTTCCCGAGATTTTCTTAATTCATAGTTATTACATTTCCCTACAGTAGCCTAATGACTGATAATAAATATGATGAGATTTATATATGGCGACTTATAAAGTCAGAGAAACCTAATGAACATGAAAAGACAGTAAAGCTGACACTTGTTAGATTCTCTAGGGAAAAATAGTTGAATCATGGAATTGTTTAGGTCTAAAAAGACTTCTAAGATAACCAACCTAACTTAATACTGCCAAATCCACCACTGAACCATGTCTGGAAGTGACACATCTACACATCTTTTAAATATCTCCAGGGATGGTGACTCCACCACTTCCCTGGACAGCCAATTCTAATGCCAGAGAGCCCTTTCAATGAAGAATTTTTTTCCTAAGATCCAATTTAATCATCTTCTGGCACAACTTGAAGCCATTTCCTTTCATCCTACCGTTTGCTGCTTGAGAAAAGCACCAGAATCCACCTTGCTTCAACTTCTTTTCAGGTAGTTGAAGAGAGGATATACTCTCCCTTCAGTCTTGTTATTTTCCAGACTAAACACCCCGAATTCCGTCAGACTATCCTCATCAGTCTTGTGCTGCAAACCTTTTTCCAGCTGCATTGCCCTTCTCTGGACATGCTCCACATCTTCCACGTCTCTCTTGTTGTGAGGAGCCCAAAACTGAATGCAGGATTTGAGCTGTGGCCTCACCAGTACCAAATATGGGGGATGATCGCTGCCATGGTCCTGCTGGGCACCATATTTATCATACAGGCCAGGATGCCATTGGCCTTTTTGGCCACCTGAGCACACTGAAGGATGTGTTCAGCCATGACCAGCATCCCCAGGGCCTCCTGAGCCTGTGGAGTTGTCTGGGCTTGTTGTGACCCAGGTGCAGAGCCATTGATTCAGCATGTCCAGATCCCTCTGCAGAGTCTTCCTGCTCTCCACTCTGCCCAACATGGTGTCATCTGTGAACTGACTGAGAGTACCCTCGATGCCCTCATCCAGATTGTTAATAAAGATATTAAACAGAGTATTTACGTGGGGAATACCAGTTGCAACCAGCTGTGTGACAGCTGGGTATAACTCTGATCAACACAAATCTCTGAGCTCGTGCAGCCTGTCAGCCGTTTCCTCAGTGAAGAGTCCTCCTGTCCAACCCATGAACAGTCAGTTTCTCCAGGAGGATGCTATTGGAAATGGTGTCAAAGGCTTTACTAAAGTACAGTTAAACAATATCCACAGCCTTTCTTTCATCCACTGAGTCACTTTATCATAGAAGCAGACCAGAGTAGTCAAGCAACATCTGCCCTGCCCTGATCTGATTTGTGAGGGGTGGTCTGCAGGAAGGATGGGTGCAATGAGCCAAAGGAGCTGTGTTTCTGCTGAGGCCTTATTCCCACCGTTGAGTAGAGTGGCAAATTTTTATCACTAGGTTTGGCTGTTAAAGGTATTTTGTAGGTGTTCTTTGAAGAATCATTCTTCAGAGTCTGCACTGAATGTTTTCTGACTGATAACTATGTTTGTCTTGGCTATATGTGAATTTTTGCTATTGTATCAATTTCAGCCATGTAATTTCCGTGAAGGTATTAAGTACAATGGATGTAGTATTTTGTATTTTTAGAATTAGAAAATAAACCCTGTGTTTTCTTACCAAAAACCACCTCCTCCAAATAAAAGGTTCCTTCATCTAGACACAGACATGATTCCAAATGCTCTTTTCCACTCTACACAAGGCAATTACATATATCATCAGGTAATTAATATTTTTTATTTCCTTATTGTACAAATAGAACACTGAGATCCTTTATACTGAAAGGGTATCTTAGGGACAGGGAATTAGGATGGATAAAAATTACATTTAGATGCCAGGAAATTTAATTCACCTATACTCAATCTGTAGTTTTCTCAAATGAGAAGTAGTTCCCTCCTCCTTCATCATTTACTGTTTTGCTGTCTATCATTGGATGCATCTGTTTTTACTTCCTTTGATTTTGACACTTGTGCTTGCTGTAATTGTAGTATACACAGAATAAACACATCTTGCCAAGGCACGTTCATTTGAGCTTAGTGCAGTGTTAACTTGAAAGTAAGTCATCTCATTAGCTCAGAGATGATTTATATGTAATGATACCTCCTTTAGGGCAATCACCAATCCTTAATGTGGAGAAGGTTTTTCGTTTTTTTTTTTTTCTATTTAGGCATGTACACAAGAAATGTGAATTAGGAATCATTGCCCATGGAAGATGAAATCACTAAGCATATTGTGCTATTTTATTTTCATTTCCAAATTAACAAATAATGATATTTGGGTTCTAAATAATTATCCTGCAGGAACAAGAATGAGCCAATTAATTATGTCTACAAAGTAAATAAGGTTGTATGCAAGTCACCTCATCATATAGAAGAAACTGTGTTGTAATTGACTGTACTAATTGATGAAGAAAATCAAATTGTGAAAAATATTTTCAATTTTTCTTTTTATAGTTTAGCAGCCGCTTTTGGAATAGAATTTGTGTGTAGATCTTTCTATTATCACATTTTCTACAAAATGACTAAATTGTATATATTGAAAGTAGGGATGTGAGGTTTAAATACATTCTG
Source organism: Malurus cyaneus samueli (assembly GCA_009741485.1). Classification (NCBI taxonomy): domain Eukaryota; kingdom Metazoa; phylum Chordata; class Aves; order Passeriformes; family Maluridae; genus Malurus; species Malurus cyaneus. The sequence continues at coordinate 5,701,261 of CM019215.1, read as the reverse complement.
CCTGATTCAGAACAATATTTTCCATTTCAAATCAAATTGCTGTCAATATTTATTCTGCCTAAGGCTTGAAGTAACAGCTGTGTGTATGAGGTTTCCTTTCTCTCTTTTCTACAGGCTAAGCTAAAAACAGTTTCAACTGAAATTTTAGGATTATTGAAATAATCTCAAAATAGAGTGCATGTTTCTAAATGTTGTTGACAATTGGTACCTATTCTTCCTGCTTTTCCTCTTTAAGACAAGAGATGAAGTGTTTATTCTCAATGATGAAATCATTTTTCTAGTCAACACTAATACGAATTTTTAAAACTATATTCTACAGGAGTGTACAAAAGCCAGGAAGCTCGGCTAATGCTCCACATATATCTCATTAAAGCACCCTCCCACACATCTGCGAGCAAGTTGAAAGAAGAAAAATGGGCTATGGATGGTTTTGTGAGTATATTTCTACTACAAGAGAGAGGGAATTTTTTTTTTGTTTGATTGAAATCATGCTGTTTTTTACACCCAAAAAATGCTTAGACATATCAAATGCAATCTTATTAGCAAGGCTGATTCATTAAATTAAGTGACTATTTTCTCGTAAAATGCAGGATACCAGTCAGAGGGAAAATATGGGAACAGTCATGCAGGGTAGGCAAAATTATAATGCAGCATCAAATTATAATGTTAGTACAGAATCCTGTCTCATAGGTCTCTTTATTCCAATATATTTAACAATTTTATCATGATTAAATGTAACATCACTTGATAATAATATTATCTTCTATCAATACAATAATAATTCTGATCATTATATTAGCATTCATGTTTTACTTTTTGGTGATATTTGTAGAAATACCGTGAGAAAGATGAAGTGTCACATGCATGTGGAAAACAAAATATAATACTCCCCTTAGCATTAGACCCCTTGGGGTTCTGGGTCTGAGCTTTTTCTTTAAAGCAGAGAGGAAGGGAGCACAGAACTGAGATGAGAAGCGAAAAGAGAGGATTTAAATAGAAGAAACAACATCCCAGGAGTCTGGGATGTGATCAAACCATGTAAAGGAAATACCTTCCAAAAACAGATAGAGAAAAAAGTAGATTTTGTAGAAAAAAAAAGCATGAAATTATTTGGATGATGGTTAACACTCAAATATCTGTACTACACCATTTAATTTTTCAAGGAATTCGTCTGTTTTCTTACATTTTACCTACTGGTAAAGCAATACAGGAACATCACTATGTGTGCACATGCCAATGCCAAAGGAAAAGAAGTTTACATTGAATTGTATGCAAAAATTTCCATTTTTATAACAAGGGGCACTGGTTGAACAATACTTTTTTTAAAAGCTGCAGAATGGAAGCCTTTAACTAAATTGATTAAGCAATTAATTACTAGTAGAAAGGCTTTACTCTATTGGTTCGTACAAATTTTAGGCTTCATAAGCATTCTCCCGAGGTGGCAAAAGCAAGGAATTTCCTTTCAGACTTTTGTTAAATATACAAAAGTAGACAGTATACTCCCTACATTTCATATTTTTTTACATAATGTCCTTACTTGACTTTTTTTTTTTTTCTTTTGAATCTTGGGGTATAGCATAAAGAAGCTGCTTTGGCCCAAAGTAAAAAAAAAAAATCACCTAAGAAAGGCACCCTGTCTTCAGTGAAGACAGAGCTTCAGGTCACTGCTGAAGCCTTACTTTGTCTTGAGAAAGGGAAGCTAAAGGGAAAACGTTGAAGCAACCTACCTAGGAAACAGTGAATTTAAACCTAATGACTATTCTTAGAAGCAAATATCTGTCAAGTTGTATATAGTGCACTACTTTAGACTGTACTTCCACTGTAATAAGGGAGAGAATCATGGATTCACAAACATCCCCTCCCTCTCACAAGCGTTTTTGTTTATACTAGAATATTTTATCCTTGTTCCAAAGCCTTATTCAATAATCTTCTGGTCCACAGTTGCATAATTAAGTACTTACTGAGATAAACACTGAGAAAGATAAAAATAACTGCCAATTAATGAGAGATTTTTTTTTTAATTTAGTTCGAAACTAGCTAATAAAATATCAATACTTGCATCCTTAGGATTAGATGCAATACAACTTTTTTTCAATTTATTTCCTAAACAAAACAGAAAATTATGAAGTATATGAGAGCTTAGAAATACTGACATTTGAACTACCAGAATCTTCAAGTGTTACTGGTTTTTAAAAAATGCAGTTAAAGGTAGTATAAGGTATCCTATATGACCGTAAACCACTATGTCTAAGTTGTGTCTATAATGGTCCTGTCTTTTCTTCTGAGCTTTATATATAAATTTCCTAGACAGTGAGGGTGTTTATAATGGGGAAATACAGCTACCAGTCCAGCATATTAGGATGTAGAATAGAGTCGCGCCCTTTTAAATAGATACATGTAATTTGCAACAAACTTTTCTCCATTTAATTCAAAGTACTTTTTGTTCACAGGTTTCTGCTGAACCTGATGGAGCAACATATGTTTTTCAAGGATTCATCCAGGGTAAAGATTATGGACAATTTGGTCTTCAAAGACTAGGTATTCAAAAAAATTCTAATTCTTTGCCAGTTCATTGTTCCATATTCTGTTTTATTATATCCAGTAGTATGAAGATATCTGCAGGATGTTAACAGAATAGAAATTGTATAGAATATTGAGGTATTAATATCTTTAAAATGTCATTTAAGTGGTAGTTAAAAGAACTTGTTAGGAGCTGTAGATGACTTCCAGTGTACTTCTTACTATAGCTATTAATTTGTAATATTTTGAGCAATGGTTTTATCCGAATATGCATAAAATGCATTTAGTTTCACATCTTAATAGCTATGTAGAAAACCTATATTGTAGAATGTTCTGATAAACTGATTGCTTGCTTATGGTGCTGCTACAGGTTTATGTATGCAGCAGAACACGTTATGACGGCCCAGTAACAAGGTGTTTCTGAATTCTGAATATTATGGAGTAGTATGTGCTGCTGATAACAGACAAGTCTACAATATTACTTGTTTTTTCTTGGTTTTTTAGGTCTTAATGTGTCTGAGGGTTCAAATTCTTCTAATCAACCACATGGTACAAATAGTAGTTCAGTGGCCATTGCTATCCTTGTGCCTTTCTTTGCCCTTATATTTGCTGGTTTTGGCTTTTATCTTTATAAACAAAGGTAAGTAAAAACTATATATACAGAATTCCTATTTTCCTGTGTTGGGAATTTTATTGTCTTCAATCTTTACTAGTGTAAATAAAGCTTTCTGTAATACAACAGAGCTTGAAAAATGTGCATTTAGATAATTCTTCCTACATCTATTAAGATCTGGTACAATAACTAACAGATAAGTGTATTATACTGTGCTGTACTTTCATTCCTACATATTTAAAATTTGATAAATTTATCTCTTTATGACAGAATAGATGCTATAAAATATTGGCATATTCTGAATAACATAGTTGGTAGATTTTGTGTATATTTACAATAAATTGCCTTTATTCTTTTCTACATGTGACAAAATTGAGCCATATCCTGAGTAATTTATCCTAATGTCTGATCAGTTTATTTGCATAAAAATGTATGCAAGTATTATGTCATCAACAGGTTTCATCATGGAACTCTTTCTGCATCTCAAATTATTAGTTCGTATGCAATTATGTAAAATAGCCACTAGTCTTTTCAGTTTAATTAGTCTAAGTTCAACAATTTTGTTCATGTTACTGAGACCATTATTAATTCTTTGGATTCAGGAACTTTTTTCTGTAGCTTTAAAGCATTTCATGACTAAAGGAAAGCCAATCACTTTAACGACAAGATGATTAATTTCATAATAATTGGCCAAATGGTCACTTATATCTGATAGTCTGACAATAATACTAGTAATACACTTTACAGGATAACATTAGTTTAAAACATGTACCATCTTTTTTTATTAGTTGTTTTCAAATGCTTCAACATATGAAAAATTGCCCATGTAATTTTTTACATGTTTGTTATTAACTGTATGCTGTAAGCACTTTGTGTTTTATATTGATGATTTACAATATAGTGTACGTTTTGTATAGCAATATAGATCAAAAGGTTTTAACAGTTATAACTTTGATATTTTGAGTTATTTAGTGAAAAAGAGTGCATTTCAGCTATAAAGCATTCTTGGTAAAATTGTGGAGTCTCCAAAGAGAAAAAGAAAACTTCAGTCATCTGACTGGGGAATTATTGTGTCTTTACAAGATTTTGTTGTACTCTTTATCATCTGATCATCCAATTGGAGTGGATAACAACTTTGATAATGGATAAGGGATACAATAACAATGGATAGCCTCTTGTAAGGTTGTTAACTAAGTTTCTAAGTGAACATCATTTTCAAGGAATCGTAAAACCCTTAAACTTCAATAAAGATAGTACTAATTCTTGCATAAATACTGTAAAACAAATGAATATATCATATTTGGCTCCTACAATTGGAATTAGGAGTTAAATTCTGTTTTGATTCTTAAATCACATTAAGTCAATGAGGAAAACTGCAGTTACAAATGTTCTGTCTTTCTTCTACAGGACTGCACCTAAAACACAGTACACAGGATGCTCTGTACATGAAAATAATAATGGACAAGCTGCTTTTGAAAATCCCATGTATGACACAAATGCAAAGTCAGCAGAAGGAAAAGCAGTACGATTTGACCCCAACTTGAACACTGTTTGCACAATGGTATAATGTGATAATGATTTGTCTTCAAAGTCTGGAAATTGACACACAACACAGTGCACACACAGTTCACTGATTGAAAAGAAAAAAAAAGAAAATTAAAAAAAAAAAATTAAAGCACACTTTTCAGGACATAGTGGGTCACCTTTTCCTGAGGATGATAGGCAAGTCTGGGTTGTAGTTATTTTGTTTTGATTTTGTTTTTCATAAACTGGATCAGAATTCTTCTTTGTGTATGCCACGGAGAGTTTTAAAAAAATTTGCTGCACTCTATGAGTGCTACTCACAGTTTATTTGCTTTTTTAAAAAAGGAGGTTATTCTAAAACATAAAACATATTTGCATATATTGGAGGAGATCCACTATCAATATTCTGTGCTTTATAAAACTATAATAGAAGACTGGGTTAAAAAAAAAAAAAAAAAAGATATAGGTAGAACATAAGAGCTATACTTACAGGAGACAATAGGTCACTGATTTCTCTTTAACAGTCATATGCTACATCTTTCTCATGAGTTTGTACCGTTTTCCCTTTTTCAGCCCTTTAAGAATTTTATTTTTCTCAGAACAGTTGAATTTCTAAGTCCAGGATGTAGTATTTAGAAATCAACAAGTATAACTTACTCTTTTCATACCACAGAAAAAAAATCAAATTTCATGTTCTTATAAAATGAATTTTCTTCTCTGCTTCACATCTTGCTTCATTTTCATGTTCCAATTCAAGCATTTTTTTGTTTCTATTAACAATATCCACAAATAGTAATTTCTATATTTTGTCAGTCATACATCTAGACAAATTTTACAATGAAGAACCTAATATGAATTGAGCTTTGTATGTGACTACATTCCTTAATGTTGAAGAACATTCAGGAGTCACCATCTTACTTTTTTTTTTCAAAAGTTGAAACATAATTTAATATTTCCTATTAAAAAGTGCAGTTCACAGTATTAGCAATGAAATCCCTGTATAAAAAATGAGTCAGTTTTTCAGTCCATGTTAGTTAAAACTAGGCCATATCCCACCTGTTTGTTCCTTCAGCACTTTGGCAAAATGCATGCCAAAGCATGATGCGATCCCATTCAAAATGATGGATTCTAAGAGATATTAATAAACTTTGGATCAGCTCTACAAGGCCACAGGAAGGTATCATTTGGAAATAGAGTGTTTTCACATCTATTTTATCTATATATTCCTTACTTTATGGAAACAAATCCTTAGAGTTCATTTAAAATATATTAACATAGCCAATAAAAAAAAATTATATAAATTATATAAAGCCATGATTTATAGGACCCTTATTTTAGGGACAATTCAGATTCCACAGCCCTCAGATACAAGTTTTAGACATTCCAGAATCACTTCTAAAGAAATGCAATTTTTAATTTTACAGTTATTTCATATCAGATTTATTTAGCAGGAACTCAGTAATTTATTTGATGTAGGTCATTGTCTTCCATTCATAGCATGACTCACAAATGCTGTGTGTTAGCCAGTGTGAATTATCTGTTATTGTCCCTTTCAGACATTAATAATTCTGTGAAAATAACCTTTTTATTACCGTAATAGAGAGTGCCTACCAAAAATCATTGTACCCAGGATTGCTGCTTGGATTTCTATAATGTTTGATGAATTTCTTATAAATCATTTTACAACACTTTGTTTTGAATATTCATACAACTCTGTCAAACTGTATTCTACTAAAAGGATGCTGTTTTATATTTTATACCATTGGTTGTTATTTATTCTTGTTTATTCAAATGACTGCAATAACTATGATTCATTCATTAATGTTAAGGTTAATACATTTGAGATCGTTTAAAATGTTTCTTCTGCAACTGGCTACTCCTCTTATATTAATGCATACACTTTTGTAAAGAAGTATATTTTTATGAAAAAGGATTTGTAAAAGTACGATGTAAATTTTCAGTGCAATGTAAACAAAATAAAACCGGACAATTGCTTTTTTTAACCATGTGTCTTCTTTGGAAGGTGAGCTTTACACTTATTTAAGTTGGGAAGATGAGAAAATAACCTAATTGAGAATCTAAATTTAGTATTCTTGTGGGTCTTAAAATCATGTTATTTTTTCCGAATCTTTCTGCAAATTTTAGATAAAGTAAGATTTAGATTACTCTTTAAAATAATTTACTCTTTAAAATAATTGATGAGCACAATGTATAAAGACATTTATTTGCTAAAATTAATTTTCTGTTTTACTTGAAGAAGCAGTTTTATAGAAAAATAGGCCTACTAGTGTTTACCAGTGGAAAACACAAAAAAAAAGAGAATCTTTTGAAAGAAAAAAGTGATTTAGAAAACTTTAGCATTCCTCAAGGTTGTAGGCAGCCTACTTCATACATTATTTTGCTGTCTTTGCTCAGAAATATGCAGGACATATTAACAGGTAGTCCCAGTGGATACAATATTTTCTGCCATTAAAAGAAAACAAACCCAGTGATTCCTTTAATGACATTGAATTGGAAGGAGGGATATTAATTATATTACTATAATATTGAAACTGTCATTTAACAACCCCTCTCACTTACAAACATGGAAAGTGGAGGGCAAATTCTGATATAAAATGCTAGTCATAGGATAACTGGGGGTGAGGAATAGTCTAAAATTAATTTGTGGATTTGATGCTCTATACAAATTAAAAATACCCACTCAGGCCCATATTGAAATTGCTGAAAATTGTGTTAAAACATTAGAAAAAGAAGCATGGAGTCAGTGTAAAAGGCATGAGGATTATTTTTCCAGGGTTGATTCTGCAAAATAAAAAAAATAAAAAATAAAAAAAAAAAAAAATAATAAAAAAAAATCCTGTTCACAGTAGCCAAACTTTCTTACGCAGACTGAAATCTGAAGTTAAGCTCTTCTTTCTTTTATATATATTTTTTTTTTTCACTATTTGTTTCAACATAACAAAGTAAATAGAACTCACATCAAATTAGTTCCACAATTCTCCTAATTAGCTTGGGCTAATATACCCAGCTTGCAATTTACAAGAATAATATTGACTTCATTGTTACAGAAAAATGTACCATTCATAATAGAATGAATTTGGGGTTTGGTTAGTTTGCTTGCTTTGATTCTGTACATTGTTTGTTGCTTGTTTGGGTTTTTTCTCCTTTTTTTTTTTGGGGGGGGGGGGTGGAGGTGTTGGGGGTTGGTTGTTGGTTTTTTTAATTTGTGTTTCCTTGACATGTTTGACTTTTAAGTCGTGTGTGAACTGTTCACTTTTGTAGTAGCAGAGTGGTCAATTTTCACAGACGGAATTCCAAGTTTTGGTTGCTTCCTTGGAGGTTGTTAACACAGTCTGCTCACTGCCTTTTGTTTTTCTTGGGATGATAGCTGAATAGAAGGTATCACTTTGGCTACTTTATTCAAGAAAACAGTGCACAGAAAAATGGGTATGGATAGAAATTGTCATGCATTTTCATAATTTTTAAGATTACGACAGCTTCTGCGATATTATGGACTGAGGTTTAAAACTTCATTAAAGATTCTATAACATTGAATCCTTTTATTTCTACATTATCTTTGTGTCAAGATCCATTTTGTCCAGTACATGCCATTAGGTCACACTACGATCTGGTTTGTTACAGGAATCCAGAAACCACATGGTTTCAACTAAACTCACCAAAATAGCAGTTCTGTAGAACTTCTCAGAACCATCATAAAATTAGGCTTAAAATCTCATTTTTTACTTCAGTTTGTGAAACAGAACTGGCATTGATATGAAGATATCTTATTCTGGAGGAAATCTTTGACAAAAATAGAACAAGCTGTTCTTGTCAAGAAAATGGTTTAATGGCTAGAAATCTTATGGCTTCTTAAGGAGAGCTAATGGGAAATAAAGTGAGCTTGTAGCCAAGTCATTAAGCTATTAATGTAGGTGAAATACAGCTTTTCCTTAAAAGCATGTATCTCAATCCTCTTGTACAGCTGATTAAAGTGTTATGAAGTATTCCTCATTTTTTTCCAATGTTAGTGAAATCTGGGGAATTTAAAATCTTGGCTATCACTGCACAAAGGTGTCAGCAGATTAATGTGTAGATTCAGTTGTGAGTCCCTAACTACTACTTAGCTACCACATTATCTCAGTAAAGCATAGATCTCTTGTGACCGAATATACCATTTTTTTTTTAACTCTTCATGCTTCTGCCCATGATCTTTCAATGAAAGATCATCTGTTACACAGCAGTACAGTCTGTATGTGTTGCAGCATCCTTATTAATAGGATTATCAGAGTTGGGGGAAAATATAGCTTTTATTATTCTTTTTTTTATATGAAAGCCACACAGTCTCTGTGAGATTATTTTATGGAAACATTTAATGATTTCAGATTTTCAGTGATGCTTGATATAGGTACCTGGAATGCCTGGACCACCACTCAAGCAGTGGTAAATTCATCACCCAAGTTCCTGAGCTCTTCTTGGATACATTGCTAGTAGTCTAGTACCCTTCCATGGAACATCAGAAAATCTACTTAGCATCTCTCAAAATCCCTAAATCTCTTTTAATTTCTTTGTGGTTTTGTGACTTAATTTTGATTTGGTTGCCAAAAGTTCAATTAAATGTGATCGAGAAAGATGCAGTGGGTAGGTTTTCTGGTAATCTGTATTACTGTTTAGCAAATGAACATACTACTCTTCACATCCTTTTCTACCTTTCTCTATGATAAAATTTATTCTTACACAAGAGAGGCATGAGGCAAGCATGATATAATGCTCAGGAATACAATTAGTATTTAAGATTCCTACTCTGTGTATTTATTTTGCAGAATATTTTTGTGTTCCCAGATGGGATTTTTTTAAATAATGAAGCCCTATCATTTCTGCACCTAGCTTCAGACTAAGTCACTCACTGCCTGATTTTTCATCATCTACTATGTACTGATGTTCTAAGTGACAGATAGGACAATTCAAAAAAAGATTCGTAACTTGGTTCCCTTATGTAGTAAAATAAGTGCAGTAATAGTTCAGGCACATAATTTTGAATAATTTTAATGATATATATTACGCAGAACCAATATTAAATTATTTTTTTGTGTAATCAAATGATATGTCAATGAGTCACTGTGTTCCCATTAATTATCTTATTGTTTCTGAAACAAAGACATAGTTTCAGAATATTCTGATATAATATCCTGCTTTGCTTAACTAGAAGTAAGTGTAGTAATAGTTCTGAGATGTAGGTCCCATGATTTTATGAAAAATTGTTAAGACATATCACAGTAATTATCCAGTGAATATTTGTCAATGTTCCATACTTTGCTGCATACCAATTCATGCTAAATCTGACAGATTAAGCTGTTTAGGTCAAAACACATTTTGTCTAAAGTACATTGAGAACACACTTACAGAAAGTGCCCTAGTGGCAAAAAGGACTGAAAAGAAGGTGACTTCCAACAAAGGAACTACACGTGCATTTTAAGGTAAAAAAAAAAACAAAACATTAACTGGTGTCCAGATTTTTATGCTCTAGTTGCATGTTCATGTTTCTAAGTATAGAATTATATATCTTCTCTGGGTGCTGAAGCCATGTCAATGTGGCATAGATTATCTCTAGCCACATCTAAAAAGTCTTATTCTGCAACATCATGCCTGTAATTTAAAATAAAATGATGGTGGATTTTGTCATTAGTAAAAAGCAAAATTCATATAATTGGCCTGCTGTCCAGAACTTTCCTGTCAATAAGAAATTGATACCACATGTGAATGAGCTAAGATTAATTGCCAATTTCTCTCTGAGAAAGAGATTAAATAGCACAAGAAAAATTGATGAGAACAAACAACTGTCCTCACCACAGCTATGGGCTCCAGAGAATAATATAAAGTGACAAAAGCAATTAAGGAAAACAAGGAGCTGAAATTGAAGTGCCAGTTAAGGTGGATGTCTCGTATCATTCCTAAGCATGTCCAGAAGACAATGATGAGTATATATTTGTATATGCTGGGTGTATATATATGTGTACAGAGATCATGGAGATACTATATAACTAATAACCCAGATGTAACCATGCACACACCTCATTTAAAATCGAGCCAATTGTGGTGAGATTTTCTTTGTTCTTTTTAACAGAAAGCCAAAGTACATACCATACAAATATATTATTTATAACTAGTATACTACTATATAGTGTAATAAATATATATATACAATATGTAAATTAATACATTTATTTATATATTCTTTTAGTTATGTGGCTGACAATTTTGCAAGTAGTGGATCCTCATAAAATATTTAAAGCTTCAAATTATAGTATATTTGCCATACATTAATCCATAATAGTAATGAGTGCCCAGTGTCTCAAGTTGTATGTTATATTTTATGTTAAAATATTAGAAAAATGTACTTAACAAATACCCTAACGTTAATAGACATCTACAGCAACTGAATAAGTAGTAGTGTAATATTTAAAAAAAATATTTTTTAAAAATTTTAATGACCCTTTTAGTATAGTACCATAATTCTATTCCTTGTTCTTTATTTTCTATTCTAAATTTTTTTAACATCATTATACCACAATAAAAATAGACAGCTACTCTGTCCTTTGTCATAGTTTTTGTTACCTCTGAGGGTAAAATCTGGATACCTGCCTCTGTGGCATGTCATGACCTTGACATAACCAGCTTTATTTTCTCAACTAAACTTAGATTTTAGAGAGATGCAAGAGATCTAAACCCTATTCTTATGCAGCATAGAAATATGCAACAGAAATTAATGTGTCACATGACTATTTTTTTCTATTTTTTCCACTCTTTAGCATACTAGGCTAGGTTGTCAGAGAACAAACCAAAATTTTCTTCCTCTCCATATCTGAAATTGACAGAATATGGCACTTAATGATAAAGTATTTCTTCTTTGCAGTGCTTTTAACTGCTGCTTCTCTAGTAAGCACAGAAGCTAAAAAGCTAAAACAAGAAAAAAAATATTAAAAAGCATTATCAACCCAATCTTTCCCTAGCTGAGACACTAGATAGTGAACAGATAATGCATCTGCTCTTAGGCTTGATGACCTTAAGGGTGTTTCCAACCTAAATGATTCTATGATTCTGTGCTGTTGTGCAACATGAACAATATGAAAGAATTCTAGTATATCTAGAATTGAAGTTGTGACACAGTTGTAAGTGATACAGTAATATCAATCATTAAGGAGAGCACAGCATCACTTCTGCTACCTAGTCATAAAAAAGTCCATGCCAGTAAGAAAACAATTCCATTTTGTGGCAGGTTTTGACATTTCATAGGCTTTTTCAGAATTTAAGGGAAGATACGTGTCCAGGTAGAATCACAATCTACGTATCACTCTCCTGAGAATGCTTGCTGTCCATAGATACCTCCAGACCTTGAATTCTAGAGTCTGGGTGCTGAGACTCTTAAGTACAAAATAAAGCTAGCAGGTTTCTGGCAGCATAGTGCCTTTGTGAAATATTTGTGTTTTGATGGAGCAACAAATTCTGCGGGAAAAATGGTTTTGTGAAAATGTTCAATCTTGAGATGTATCTACATAATTCATGTTAGAAACAAAACTATAAGTTTTGAAAACTGAATTTTACATATAAAACTCTCAGTATTTCTTTCTGGTCAATTTTTAAAACTACAAGATCAGAGTTTTCTTAACTATTGTGCAACAATGGAAAACTGCATTTATCATAACCAGGAATAATGGGTAAGAAAAAAATTCAGATTATTGAAATAGTCATTTTCAGTCACAGAATCCCAGGATAATACTATCATAGAGTAACTGGGGCTGGAATGAACCTCAGATGTTTTACCTAAGGTTTTTCAGGTAGCTGTCCAATTGGGTTTTAAAAACCTCCATGAATGGAAACTACACAACCTTTCTTTTAATCTCTTCCTAACTATCCTCATTGGGAAAAGTTTCTTTTTCTGTAAAGGTGGAATCACTCATTAATTTTGACTGTTTCTTGTCTTCCGGACACGTATCGCTGCAAAGATTTTGACTCTGTCTTTTTGAGGCCGTCTTCGCAGGTATTTGAAAGACTGGCATTAGGTCATCCCTGAAAAGTTTTCTTTTCTCTAAGCTAAATAAATTCTGAAACCTCACAAAACAATTTTATGTCATCTTTGCCTCAGTCTCTTATGGTAAAACCACTTATTCTTGGGGTACCTGGCCCCCTGACCCAGAAGACAGAGATGGAGAGCAGAATGAAGCAACATAACCCAATTATGGGGTTAATAATGAGGCCCCATAACCCGAGGGGAATGATCACTGATCTGCTGCACCCCTTAAACACTCATAAGGCTGTGGGGCTGGATGGAATCACCCAAAGATACTGAGGGAGCTGGTGGAGGTGCTCAATGAGCCACTTTCAGTGATTCACCAGCAGTCTTGTCTAACTGGGGATGTTCCAGTTGAATGGACACGTTTGTTAACGTGGCAGCCGTCTACAAGCAGGGCTGGAAGGAGGATCCAGGGAAGGTCGGAATGGGAGTCTGACCTCAGGACAGGGGAACGTCATGGAGATGATCACCTTGAGCGCTGTCATGTGAGACATACAAGAAAATCAAGGGTTGACCTTGGAGGGATGTCAGGTGCCCACCAAAGCCACTGTATCACTCCATTCCTCACCTGGGCAGGGGAGAGAAAATGTAACAAAAATCTTGTGAGTTGAGATAAGGACAGAGAGCAATCGTTCCCCAGATACCAAGGAAGAGTAAAATAGAAAACAGACGTGTCTCATAGAAAATTAATTTAGTCTATTAACTATCAAATTAGAGTTGAATAAAGGGAAATAAAAACTAAATCTTAAACACTTGGTTGTTCCTAGTTCCCCATCTTGTTATTCCAAACTGTCACTAGTAAATATACTTGGAAATTATAAAAATAGTAAGAGCTATTTTTTCAGCCTCACAAAATAACAGCTTTCACAGCAGCATATTTACTTGTTTAGTTGACACATGCAACATTAAGCTTTAGGGGAATCGGCAGAAGTAGGCAAGAGAAAAAGCTGAAGCAAAAAAGAAACAAAAACAACCCAGAAAAAAACAAACCATGGCAGACTGACAATTTTTTTTTTCCCATCATTTTACTGTTATGACTATAGTGAACCTCTGTCTATTCCTATTACCCAGGTTTTATTTTGCTCTTGAGTTGGTAGCATGTGAAAAATTGATAACATTATATGAAGTCAAGTACATAAGTTAGACATAGTCCTAAAGAGAGAAGCTTCCATGCACAGTGAACCGAAAGTTTTTCTAAATAATGAGAGTATTTGCTTTTAGGAAAAAAATAAACTTAAAATCCAGATTGGATGGAACTCTGAGCAACCTGGTCAAGTGAAAGGTGTCACTGTCCATGGAAGAAAGGTTGGAGCTGGATGATCTTTAAGGTTCTTTCTAATCATAACCATGCTATGAATCTTTCTCTCTAATTTTTGTAAGACAGGAGGTATTAGGGTTCAACTGATAAAGTAAAATCAGACAGCCTGAAGAAGATGTTCTTGTCTTATTTAACTTCAGCACTGTAGGTAGGCAATATCTTATTATAACATCTTATTTAACTTTGGCATTACATGTAGGGAAACACAGAATTGTATGTGTTTGATGTAAATGCAGGTGGAATAGAAATTTTCTTGCCGCTGTCATCAGGAAGATAAATCAGCCACAATCACTTAGCATTTTACAGCCTATAAATTAGCAAAGAGTGTTGAGGAAATATATTTAAACTGTATGATTTTTACCAGAAGTAATTATGTTAAACCAAATTAGAAACAAAATAGCTGCAGTCAAACTATCTCATGAAGTATTTATAGGTCTAAGAGTCAAAAAACTCCATATATTATTGACTGGAGGTGTTACTTTTTCCTGTTTTCTGTTTGGATAGAAATCAGTAAAAACTCTTGCAGCATGGTTCCTTGTGTTTCTGAAAAAAACCCAGAAGATATTTCACCAATTGCTCTTACGCTAGCAGCCTTCATATGCACCCCTTTACAAAACACACAGGCTGGTTTAAATGGTTGTTCAAGTGTTTGATATTCTCCAAGCTAAATGCACCTCTTGGCAGATCTCATCACTGAAGAACAGCTGAAGAGTCATCAGGTAGAAATCATGAGTTCCTAATATCCCTCTGTGGGGAAATCCCACATGTCTCACTTGCAATGTGTATGGAAATTACCAGCTTTTGCAGTTAAATCCCATGGCCCTCTTGACAGATGGCACGATGACAAAGCCTTTTCTGGAAAGATTCCGTACTTGTACAGCAGAGGCTGATGTGGTATGCAGAATTATGGGAGTGTCTGCATTGCTCTTTTCTCATGATTTCTAAGTAGTGAACTGACCAGAGAACATACAGGACAAAGAATATGCTGTCTTTTGTCCAATATTTCACCTTAACTATTTTATTTAACACTGGGAGAGTTGGAACGTTTTGAAATCCATAAATTCTTCTTCCAGAAAAGCACAGAAATAATGGAAGTATACATTGTTTTTCCTTAGAAAAGATAAAAAAGATTCACTGTAAATCATTACCACAGCTTTTGGCTTATGAGAAAGAAGGCTGTGGAGTTTTTCTGAGTTTTGTTTTGGGTTTTTAATCTTTCTTTGCTGGGTAACCTTTTCTGAGAAGACAGATTTTTTTGTTTTGCTTCATGTAGGCATAATCATTCAAACTCTGAACTTTCATGACAGTATCTCCACTTCACTTGCCTTCTTCTTTAGTGGCAACTGAGGAATGATGCTGACCACCCACAGTGTTTTATAAGATAAGGAAAGCTAAAAAGTTCAGAGAGCATACACAGATGCACTTTTTTTTTTTTTTTTTCCTGTACTAAGAAAGAAAATAGACAAAAGAAAGCATTTCTAGTTGCATGAAAAAATGTCCTACTGGTTAACAGAACTGTACTTCCTCCTTGATTTGGCACATTCTGCAGTCACTTCTGGATCACATCTGGAAAACTAGCCCACTGGACAAAACAAAGGGAAAAACAAAGAAAGAAGTTAATTGAACAGGAAAGGTACTTCCAGCAAAAAGCTGGGGTTATGGGAGGACAAAAGGTATAGCTGTTTTACAAATGTTCCTCTTTGCAAATAGAGGAATAATTAGTGAGATGAAAGAGTTATGTCTCTAAATTGAAATTACTGGAAATTATACTTCAGCTAAATGCTGTCCAAGAGCAAGATTAATTTATTTATTAGAATAAAAAGTACTATAAGAAAAATATCTGTCCTGACTGGCTACAGATATGAATTTTACCTAACTCTGAAATACAAAACTTTATAATTTCATTCATGTCCTCATATCAAAACAATTGCTTTACAATATAGTGGATAAAATAACACGTAGAGCATTCATTTGTACAGATATCTAGAAACATATTTTATTTTAATAAATATGGACATTTAAAACAATTTTGCATTGATCTGGAGAAAAATACATCAGAGAAAAAGATTTCAGGAAAAATGAATTACTCTCAAGCAGCTGGTGGCTTTGCTTGTCAAATGGCTTGGCATTCCTTTCAGAGGGGTATTTAAACAATTTCATAATTTTAGATATCAAGAAAATCTTTGCTTACTGTGACTGTGAAAAAAGAATGTCTCATGGCAGATCAACTTTATCCTTTTGACTGAGAACATTGAAAGAAAATAAAATGATTAGAAGATCTGTTGCAAAAGTTTTGAACATTTGTGAAACCCGGGAATGTATTAAGCAGGAGTCCTTGAAATACCTAAATATTTGCATTGAGATATCTGGGCAATATTTCTTCATTAATTCTTTATCAGTTGTGTTGATTAGAAAGTACCATGGTTCTAAGCATTCTTTCTGTAGCAAAGGACCCAAATACTTGTTTCTTCAAGGAAACTTGAAATGTTTATTGTTTTCTGTTCTGTGTGTGTTAAAATGCGAGTGGTGTCCCATTAAACAAATTTTTCTGTCACAAATAAAACTTTGCAAATTTTCCTTCCTCTTTCTCCCATTCCCCAAAAATTTGAGTAATCGAAAAGTATAGAGAACAGCAGCATTTCTTTCCCCCCCATTCTGTTTTTCACACCAAACTGACTGACTATAGTCAGGCATAGTTTGAGTGCTAAGTAAAAGAAATAGATTATAAACGGTTTTGGGTAATGTTGTTTGGAGAGTTATAGAAAGACACAATTTTAGAATGGTTACAATAGATAAGTCCTCCCAATGTTATCTCATTATTATTGTTATTGTTATTGTTATTGTTATTACTTATTGTTTTTATCAGTGTATTTCCTTAACAAATGGGGATGTTACCAGCCAGTTTTTACATAAATGGATGCTTAGAATGGGTAAGTATGTAAGGCAAAGCAGACAATTTCATATGGAATAGCCATCAAAAGAGCAACATGCTGGATTATCTAGTGCCTGTAGAGACATTGCAAAAGTCTTAAAAGAAACTTTTCAAGGAACATCTTAAAACAAATTAAAATTCTTCAAAATACTTAAAAATTGTAATTCTTTAAAAAAAAATCTAAAAAAAAAACCTTTTAAAATTTATGTTCTAATTTTACCATTGTTTCTTATTATTATAATTTCTATTTTTTTCTGGCCTTCCTTAGGCAAGTGATTTCTTCCTTAGAAATCACTGATCATTCTAAAAAAAGGGGTAAGTGAGTTAATTTCTATTAATTTTATTCTTTACTGGTGAATTTAGGAGAGAAACCTTAGTTGGAAATCATCTGAAGTAACAGTTTTGTGTTATACAATACAGATGACAATTTCACATACACATTCATCTTTCATCATAAAGAATCTCCTAGTGTTAGGGAGAATTAAGGTTCCCTCTGCCATTTTTGAGATTTATTCCTAGGATTCTGTGCTTTATTGAACTAATCCACACAAGTAGAGAATTAAAAATCCAGCCAATTTTTTTTTTTTATCAAGCACTGTGTAATCTTTAATTTGCTAATTAAAAATATGTTAAATAGCCAACAAAGGCTGCATATGTCACAAAAATTACTTTGGTAATAAATAATGTTACAGGTTGCTAGTGCAGTTATACAAACCTATTCTTTAGTTATTATAAAAAAAAAAGGATATCTCTGGAGAATGGCAAATCTTGTGCACAGTGGTGAGTTGGAATTTTCAGATGAAACAGTAATATACAATTTCCTAGGGACTTTAAACTGAATAAGAAAAAGTGATTTTGTATGTGCCCCAACTGCGGTCTTGTTTGAAGAAATGATTTTTTTGAGGAGAAAAGCTGCAAGTTCACAAAAGCTTCATGTATGACTAACACAAAAAATCCTTTAAATAGCATTGTTTGTTATAAATAATCTCAGTATAATTTCTTCAATGAATGCATATGTATGACTGAGGGCATCCAACCAGTACATCAGAAACTTGTTTCAAATTGTCGTGTTGCTAAACTAACCAAAATAAATTTCTCTGCTATAAAAAAAATCCACATTTTTTAAAGCAGATTAATATGCTTCTCTTATGTACAGTAGTCCATGTTTTATGGGAAAACACACCTTGAACATTTTAATAAATAAATTAAAAGGAAAATATGTTACCTTGCAGCAACATGACCAGTAATTAGCCTTGTCTTGCTTTGTGTACTAATGTACAGTGGTCTTGCAATCTTACTGTTCTCTACTCAGACATAATAGATAAATCAACTAGTAATAGCCCTACTAGTTATTACATACTTGACTAAAACCACAGATCTGTGAGACAAAAAAGTCATTAATTAAATAAAACTTCTTCTAAAAGCATTTATCATTTAGAAAAATAGCTAATTTAATTTATTAGAATGTTGATCCAAATAAGTGAAATTATAAAAAATAATGACAAAAGAAATAACAATTTAAGAATCCAAGACGGATGTCAAACTGAAAAATATTTAGGAAAATTTTACACAATTATTACACTAAAAGCTAAATGACATGGTACATTCTCCTGTAATGGAGAAACTGGCATTGAAAAAACTGAAAATTCTTTATTCAGACTTGTCGTTTATTCACTTCTATAATCCAAATTACCTTTTGATGAAACTTTTCCATAGAGTATTTGGATTATCAAGATTTTTCACCCTGTGCTGGATTTTGTTATTCAGAGTTCAAAAGCCCCTGCTAAATTTCTGATGAAGGTCTGATAAATTTCTCAGGATGTCACAATTCTGAATGCTGACGACCAGTCTCTGCATTATTTTGTATGCAGGAGAACTTAATTCTGATTATAAATAACTCTTGATTGAAAAAAGGTGTAATTGTCTTGACTTCAGTTAAGTTATTTCAGTGGGGATCTATACTTCTGTGTGGAAGAAGTGACCTTGTCCCTAAATATAACTCAACAGCTTGAGTCATTGTTGATATATACAGAAGAGTGCAGAATGTTATAAGTTTCCATTATTATTGTCTTCAATTTATGGCTTTGTCTAATTCTAGAGAACTCCTGTAAGATTCAGATAATTATAGTAAAAAGGTAAAACATTCTGTCCATGAAGATAAGCAATAAGAGCCTTGCAGTTAGATCCATACACTATGCTGATATCCTCCAAGTAGTGGATTTTTTCAAAGGTTTGAATATAAATGCAATAAGACCTTTTTCAGTGAGAATGCATTATTGGGAAACTTCAGAAATCGATCATGTCAGCATTTATCAAGGTCTCTAAGAAATTTCATTCTAAAATCAACTTGCAGTAATAAAGGAAATGAGAAAATAGAACTTGTCCTGACTATTGAAAATCAGTATTTCTGTAAATATGGAAAAAAGTCCTAAGAGGTGGCATTTTAATCACAACTTCCTGTTGCTTGGCTAAAGCTGTGCTAAAACACATGGAGGACAGGGAGGTAACCTGAGACAGCCAGCAAGGAATCAGCAAGAGCAAGTCCTGACTGACCAACCTAATGGCCTTCTATGATGGAGTGGCTGCGCCAGTGGACAAGGGAAGTACTACAGATGTCATTTTTCTGGATTTCTGTAAAGCCTTTAACATGATCCCCCAGCAACACCCTTCTCTCTAATTTGGAGAAAGAGGAATTCATTCAGTGGACTGTTAAATGGGTAAGAAAGTGATTGGACAGTTGCACCCAGAGGGTGGTGGTCAATAGCTCTGAGTCCCAATGGACATCAGTGACAGCTCAGGGCTCTATACTGGGACCAGTGTTATTTAATATCTTCATTAGTGACACATACAAAGGGATCGAATGCTCAGAAAATTAGCAGATGACACCAAGCTTAGTGGTGCAGTTGGCACATCTGAAGGACAGAATCCATCCTCAGGAACCTGGACAAGCTTGAAAAGTGGGTCCATTGGAATCCCATGAAGTTGAGAAAACTAAGTACAAGGTGCTGCACCTGAGTCAGGGAAACCCTGAGTATCTATCCAGGCTGAGGGACAAACTGAGAGCAGCCCTGCTGAGAAGGACTTGCAGGTGTTGGTGGATAAGAGGCTGGACATGAGACTGCAATGTGCACTTGGAGCCTAGAACGCCAAACAAATCCTGGGCTGCATCAAAAGCAGCCTGGCCATGAGGTGAAGGAAGGTAAATCTGCCCTTCTACTCCACTCTAGTGTGGTCTCCACCTTAAATATCATATCCTGTTCTGCACTACATTGAAGACATGGACCTGTTGGGACAAGTCTGAAGGAGACCACCAAGAGGAGATATGGAGAAGGATGGAGCACCTCTCATAAAAGGAAAGGCTGAGAGAATTGGATTAGTTGGTTTGGAAAACAGAAGGATTCAGGGCTGATCTAACTGCAGCCTTCTCATACCTGAAGAGAGCCTACAGCAAAGATGGAGAGAGACTTTGTACAAAGGCATATAGGACAAGACAAAATGGCTTCAAACTGAAAGAGGTTATGTTTATAGTAGATATTAGGAAAAAAATTCTTTTTTTGCAGGGGTGTTAAGGCTTTGGAACTGGTTGTCCAGAAAAGCTGTGGATGCCCCATCCCTGGAAGTGTTCAATACCAGGCTGGATGTAGTTGTGAACACCCATGGATAGTGACAGGTGTCCCTATCCATGGGAAGGATGATCTTAAAAATCCCATTCTGTGATTCCATGATTGTGCATTAATAGTTTGCATAGAAAATTATATATGAACTCATAAAATCAACACCATATTTCATATGACTTTTAATAGATATCTGATTTGTAGATCATTGTAGATCAGAAAGATAAAGATTTTAGGAGACATTATAATGAATGTGATACTATTTCTCACCCAGACAGAAGAATTTATCCAAAGAGCATGAAAAATTATACAAAACTCGAAAAAAAAAAAAACAAAAAAAAAACCATTAAACTCTTCAGTTGGCTGAAAGCAGGAAAAAAGTAAGTGCAAAAGAGTATATACATGAGAAATAGTACTGAAACCTTTGGGAAAGCTTTCAAAGCTTTCCTTTAACAACATAACTTCACCTCCACTCCCACTCACTCTATTGTTTTTCTTTTTGTCTATCCTGACTCTGACTTTTCTGCTAACCTTTAGAGAGCATCTAACTATTGCCCAGAGGAAAATGTTGTTGAAGACAATTTCTCTTCTACAATACAAAGGAGACTGCAACAGTCCTGTGTGCACAAATCTGCTCATGGAGACTATAGCAAACAGCATACATCAACTTGTTGATGAAAGTTGCAAAAGCATAAACACCAAAACCACAGTAAAAAACCCCAAACCCAACAACAAACAAACCTTAAACCCACAATATTAACACAGAGAAGGGGAAAGATGCAGGGAAAAAGAGAAAATAGAAAATGGAAGACTTTTCCCAGGTGCCCTGTTTGGAAGAGGAGAAACGTGGTCTCACATGAGCACTTACCACTTCTGTCTCCCATCAGTGCAGCAACAGTGATAGAGATTATGAAGATGATGATCTTTTGTTGATGTTGTGTTTTACCTCAAGTTTGATAGACTTTCCATATAGGGCAGCATGGATGTGCTATTGGTTGTGACTCTATGGTTTTGTTATCACTGATTGAAGTGTGTTAATCACCATTAACACTGATCAGCTATTAAGCTTTTTTTTTTCAAATATAGTTAGATAACAATTGTCAATTATTGAAATCATTTTTATCTTCTCAGTTAAGAATTGTCCTTTAGCTTCTTTAAAATAAGCCAAAAGACACAAACAAAATCTGTAAAAGAAGCAGGGAAAAGGTGACAAAGTCTGCAGTTATGTATTTCCCGTGAATCACATTAAACAAGAAAATCTAAGTGTGTGGATTCATGAGAAAGAGGAAAAGCCATATGAGACTAAGAGCATAGGCACTCAAAAGCAAAAGAGTTGCTGTGCTGGGAAATGCTACCCAAATGAATAAAAAGAGAGGTCAGAAAATTGCAGGTAGTCGATCTGTAGCACTAATAAGGCAAGTTGAAAAGTTATGCAAGGGAACTTTCACCAAGAAAAAGAGAGGCTTTCTTTTACTCTAAACCCTTGTACTTAGCCAAAGCCTCAAGCCATGATCCCAGGGAAGAATGTCACATGGTCAGAGCTCTTTGGAAGCAGGCTGTTCCCTTTCATTGGGCCATGCCAACTCTGTTTTGCACATGTAGGTCTGCTTTTTCCTGAACCCAGAACCTAACCCTAAGTTCAGGCTGAGCCCAAGGCACTGCTTCTGTTGTAGTAGGGTTAAGTCTAACAGCATTTTTAGAGTAGTTGTACTGCATGTTTTCTAGAAATTCTCTTCAAATAAGAAAAAATTAAACAAAAAACACCTCAAACAAAACAAGCAAAGAAGCAAAAAATCCCCCAAAACTAAAATCAGCAGACACTCTACATGTAATGCCTATTTTTTTCCTCAAGATATTTAACTTTGATAAGTGTTTGTATTGCTGTTGTTTCAATTTCTTTGAATCCATGGACCTGGAGAGGCAGATGGCTAAATGGTTTGCAGACGGTTGAAAATGATAAATGGCTGTGACAAGGTTAGTAATAGTACTTTTGTTCACTGTGTTAGTGCAATCTGTTTCTGCCTAGGAAGAAACATGAACTATTAAGAGGACTTAAATTAACAAAACATTTTCCTCTGCTTGTTGGTCTGATATTTTATGGTTTTGTTTTCAATATAATTCATGTTTACCTGTATTGAGTGTCATTTTAATACACTTGTAGTTTTACAGCTATTTTATCTGTGTGTATTAGCTAAACTGTTTTGGGACATATATACAGGTTTTTGAGTTCATAGCATGTAAATAATGAAAAAAGAAAATCCATATGGCCTCAGAAATTAATTCTGTAACTATCCTGTAAAACTAGTATAGGGAAGTACCTTGTATTTAGTTTTGTTTTATTCTCTTGAATTAATATGTCAAAGGTGATAATGGGGAACGGCGAGGCTAATAGTGAAAAGAAAAATTATTACATTGTGATATATTTTGTGTATTTATTGATTATTTCCCCTTTCCCAATTTGCTAAACTGACAAAGAAGAAAGTAGCAGGAGATAGTAAATGACAATTAGGTAATCAAAACATTGGTAAAAGGTAGGGAAAAGATTACTATATGAATATGAGAACGAAGGCTTACTGTGATTCAAACCAATGGCTTGTCTGTTAAGGCCTCTTCTACATGGCAGGATACAGCACCATTTATTTTCAGAATAAGGTAGAGGAAAACAGTGACACTCCCATTGATTCAATGTGGTCTTAATTTCATCTCCATTCCATTTCTGGACAATGGACTTTTTTCCTGGAATAATTTCTGAGTAATCTCCTCATTTACAATAAAATAAAATAAAAAAAACAAAACAACAAAACAACAAAAAACAAACAAACAAACAAACAAACATACAACAAAAAAAACCAAAAAAAAACAAAAAACCCACAAAAACCAGAAAGCAAAAAATTACAAGATTACAAAAACCAGATTTTGTCCAGATACTGCTTTGTGTTTTGCAAGGTTTAGTTCTAGTGCAATTTATGAGTGCCATTTTCAACTGGGAATTTTATCTACCATTGTTCTGCCCATATCAGATGTTTTATTAAATTCTTCAAACATCTTGACTGTCTTTTCAGACTGTGATAAGAATTTTCACTGACAATTTTTTTTAACATCAATTCTACTCCAGGCCCACCATAATAAACATATCACAGTGGTGCAGTTAAAGCAATGACTTTGATGAATATTCTTTCTCCTCTTTTTTAGTTCCAATCAAGTACTGTAACTCTCATGTCCTTTACAATAAAAATGTGTTCATGAGAGTTTATGGGTAATGTCTTAGGTATCTTATCTGTCTGGCTTTTATATATTTATGTGACTTCTTTTGACAAATTTATGGCTTTCTCATTTGCTAGTCTATGATCAGTGATGACCTACGCACCCTACAGTTACCAAGTTCATTCCCTCAACTCCTTTAAATTATCATCTCCTTAATTTTTCAGTCATCTGGTACTTTCATACATTCTAAAAAATCGTTTCCAGTGAATAAAAGATACTGCCATAAAGTTCTTAAAATACTGAATACATCTCTTCCAACACTTCAAACTTTAAATACTTCTCCTGTGCTCCTGAAACATAGTCTGTACTCACTGAGACTCAAGAAGTCTCTCAAAGCCTTGTAAACATAGCCCCACTTCATTCTGAATATAGAACAATTAGTTAATGGATATTTCTGTCTTTCAGAAATACTTCTGAACAACCCTATAACATTTGGCTGTGTTTAGATATACTGGAATTTGGTAGCTTATTCATAATCTTAGTTTTATCCATCGTAATAGTCTTATATGGTACTGTGATATGGCCACAATTATAATAGTCTTAAATAGATTATCCCACAGCATTGACACAGCTTAGTGCATCCCTTTAAAGACAGATATTTTCAAAAGACAGCTAAGTGGAGAAAGCCCAGGAAGGACTGGCTGAGGTCATGCAAACCAGAAATTAGTTTTGGTAAAAAGTTAGATAGGGCTGCCCTATGGAAGAGTTGAGACTTCCAAGGAGCAATGGGATTTAAAAAGAACAAACTAACAAGGGATTATTTAAACATAAATAGCATAGAGTTGCAAATCTACTTTAGACAATGAGGATAATTCAAGTTACGATGGGAGAAAAGATCTGAGAACTTATAATTTCAAAAGATTCAGCACATAGAAATCGAAAGTAATATTTATGAAAAATATCAGAATCCTTAAAGCTTTAATGTTAAATGACAGACAGGGAAGAAAATAAACAATGTTGAGTTCCTAAATGCAATCGTATCATTTAAGACAGGAATTTCTGGTGATCTTATCATTTAGAGATAACTAATACAAAAAGAAGTAGCTTTCCAGAGACAACTTTTCTCTTGTAGGGTTACAGTCCCCTTATTCACACACACACAAGTAAACTCAGGCCCTCTAATCATACATAAATTTGAACTTGGTTATACATCGTCCACTCTGTTCTTCAAAAAAGTGGCATGAAATAAAAATCCAAATTGAATCTGTGAAACATATTGAAATATACACTTATCAATGTAAAATCCACTTCAATTTTGAGCAGACCCACCACCCGGATCCGTAGTCTGTGGGAATATTTCTATTAACATTACCAAGAGAACTGATGCCCTGAAACTGTGAAGGTAATTACTTTAAAAAGCCTTTGACCTCAGGATATTAGTCATGAACTGATAGTTTGCATTCCCTATTCCATCCTTATCCACACATTTTCTCCACAGAGAGCAGTCTATTTACATAGAAATTGCAAAAATAACCTTTTACGAATTTAGCACTTACTGTGTGCTTTATTTGTACCATTCCCCCTCTCAAGCCTTGTGAAGGATGAATATTACAATAATGCATACATATTCATAGAGCAATATTGGAAGCTAATTCTCACAAGGTGTTATTATTCACAACTTATAAATGAATCCGAAATAGCCACTCAAATCTATAAATAAGCACATATAGTTGGTCAAATTAAGTCATTTAACTGCAATACAATGACGAAAGAATATGAAGAATTTAATATGAAGTGCGTTCTTTTGACATGTAATTGGAAAAAATATGACAACAGCCAAAAATGCATATTGATATGGAGCCATCAAACAGTGTCTAATGCATTAACTTTTTCTGTTCATAAACCTTCATCTTATTACCACATGACAAAGGATATACTTTGCTGTAGATTAATAAAGAATGCAGCTGACCAAATCCAGACATCAGGCTTAAAACTATTGCAATGTACCAGTGTTAGTATTTTTTACGACCTCAGTAAGAAAGGCATTCACACACCATATTCATTAAAATTCCCTTTCTTTTTTTTTTTTTTTTTTTTTTTTATTCTAGTGAAAATTTATCTGGTAGATAAATTAAATGACAAGTAAATACTATAATGAAAAAGAGGATATAAAATATTAAATAGAATCATAGAATGTTTGGGGTTGGAAAGGAGATTAAAGATCATCCCACTCCATCCCCTGTGCCCTTGGCCTTCCACTGGACCAGGCTGCTCAAAGCCCCATCCAGCCTGGCCTTGACACTTTCAGGGGTGGGGAATTCACAACTTCTCTGGGAGATCTGTTCAATGTCCCACCCTCATAGTAAAGATTTTTTTTTTTTTTTTAAATATAAAAACTAAACTTACTCTCAGTTTAAAGGCATTACCCCTTGTCCTGTCGTTAATGCCCATGAGAAAGACCCTCTCCATCTCTCTTGTATGTCCCTTTTACATACTGGAAAGTTGTTATAAGGTCTTCCTGAAGCCCTTTTCTCTTCAGATTAAACAATCTCAACTCTTTCAAGATAGTTTCATAGGAGAGAGGTTCCAGCCTGTTGATCATCTTCATGTCCCTCCTCAGGACTCACTCCAACATGTCTGATTCCTTTTTAGGGGGCCCCAGAGCTGGACACAGAATTCCATGGAGAGTCTCACAAGAGCACAGTAGAGGAGAAGAATCCCCTCTACTGACCTACTGGCCACACTGTTTTTGCTAAGGGTGCACTCAATCCCATTGTCCATGTCACCAACAAAGATTTTAAACAGCACCAGATCCCAAGGAGCACCATTCATCGCTGGTTTCCACCTGGACATCGTGCCATTGAGTGCCACCATCCAGCCAATTCCTTTCACCACAAAGGGGTCCATTTGTCAAACCCATGTGTCTCCAGCTTAGAAACAAGAATGTCCTGCAGGAAAGTGTCAAACACTTTACACAAGGCCAGGTAGATGATGTCTGTTGCTTTTCCCTTATCTACAGTCACTGTAACTCCATCATAGAAAGTCACCAAATTTGTCAGGCATGATTTTCTCTGAGTGAAGCCATGGTAGTTGTCAGCAATCATCTCCTAATCTTCTATATGTCTTCACATGGAGGATCCAAGTGAATCTCTTCCATGATCTTGCTGGGCATAGAAGCAAGGCTGACTGGCCTGTAGTTCCCTGTGTCCTCCTTTTATAAAAATGAGGGATAAATTTCTCTTTCTCCAGCCAGTGGAAACTTCACCAAACTGCCATGGCTTCTCAAACATGATGGATAATGGCTTATCAAGATCATTCCCTACCTTCCTCAGGACCACTGATGTATCTCATCAGGTCCCATGGATTTGTGTACTTTCCACTTTCTTAGATGTTCTCAAACCTGATCTTCTGCTACAGTTCCACATTCTGGAGGGCCAGTCCACACATTTTTCTTATTTTCCTTGCTGGTGTGGCTGGAGCAGTTGCTGGGTGAAGACTGAGGCAAAAACCCTGCTGAGTACCTCAGTCTTCTCCATGTCCCATGTAACCAGGGATAACTGTAATCTTATGTGTCTTCAGATGCTTGGAATCCCAGGTTTTGCCATGGTGAACAGACCTCCAGCCCTCGTATGGCATGCTGCATGCTATGCAAAGGTTCACTAACACTGAGGTCTTTAGAGCTCTTGTAAGATTTTATTAGATGCAAAGAATTCTCTTTAACAATAGGACATTGCATAAGGATTTACTTCACTTTTGGATAGGGAAAAAGACATATCTCTGAAGCAAGTGCTGATGCCATGTGGGAGCTATTTGCATGTTGCTCCATTCCAGCTAGCCAGCTGAGTTTATCCCATGGCCAGATGATCATATTTCATTGTTTCTAAATCCTTTCGTTTCATCAATCTGGGAAGAGTTGGAGAGTTTTTTAAACACTTCAAAACATTCCATTAAGTAAAAACTTAAGCTTCTATTTTCAAATAAAAATAGAATTTCTACAGTTCATGATAAATAACTGAACGAGTAAAGTCAAAACATGAAAAATCAAATGAAAACAATCTAGTTATTATCTTCTATATGTTATGATTTTGGATAGGTGAAATCCCTTTTATTTTTAGAGTTATGTATCAGTAAATTAAGAGGTACTGTGACCTATTCTTGAGTTAAACTTTCTTGAGTTATGCTTCCCACACAAATCAAGACAGTCTTTTTCAAAATAATTTTTGGGAATTCTTGACTAATTTATCCCCTAAACAAGTCCCAGAATTTAAGAAACTGCTAGCTGACCTCAGATGAAACTGTACCAGAAACTAGACAATTAAAAAATAGCCCGATGATAAAATTTCTTTTGATTCTATAAAACACAGCTTTGAATTCTTGTCATTATCACTGTCTCAATGGGACAAAAGTACATGTACAGAAAAAAAACATAGATCAAGTTATTTTGAAGTAAATCAATTATGAATGGCATTTCAGAGCTTGTTTGTTTACATGCTATGGATGTGAATTTCAATAAGATAACGTACTCCCTAGAAGCTCACAAATAAAAATTCACATCTGTGGAAACCTTCCTAGTGAACAAAATTATAGCCTACACGGTTTTTATCATCAAAGTGCTGTAAATAAATTTTACAAACACAGAGACAGAAGTGCCTAGGAACAGTACAAAATTCCATTCTGTTTCGTCACTTGTACATAGAAATGATAATCATATGTAATTTTCCTTGAATTCACAGTCAAATCATTATCAGCAGTATTAAGTGCCCTAGAAAATGTTAAGCTATGTCAAATATAACAAGTGAAGGTTTCAGCAAACTCTTCTGAGAGTCAGAGGCAAACTAAGATTTCCACTCATTTGGATGTCTTTGTGTATGTGTCCTCATGGTTTAAAAGGAGAATGAAGCAAAAGTCCTAAGCACTTTATCATTTGATCATGAAAACTGGAAGATTTTGAGAATGACCAAACAGGTTGCTCAGTGAGGCTGTATATATTGAATATATTGAACATATTCAAAAGCCTGCCTGAGCAGAGAGACTGAACAAGATTCCCTCCTGAAGTGTCTTCCAACCTCAATCATTCTGTAATTCTATGAAAAAGAGGTATTATAACTCCACTGCACATGTCTTGAAAAAAAAAAAAAAAAGGTATTAAGGCATCCTGCCCTACTCTGATGCTAGAGGCAAACCTTCACCTACATGAGGGTGTCATGATCTGCTTGACTTAAGCGGGGGTCGTGATAGGTTCATTATTGGAATCTCAGAGTGCAAAAGAAAACGGGGAGCAAATATATATGCTTTAAATAATAAGGAACAATTTATTTGGGTATTTTGCAATAGAAGAGGCTGAGAGAGAGAAAGAGAGAGAAAGAGAGAGAGAGGGTTATATAGCTACCAACAGGGCTGACGAGGTCTTCCGAAGTTCCACAGGGGTCGTCAGTGTCCGTTGGGAGAGATCTTCTTGGGGGAGACTTCTTTATAGTCCTTTTCAAAGCGAGTGGCTGCAGGCCAGGGGGGTTATGAAGTATGGGAAGCCGGCCAGGCGGTGGGGAAAGAATGTCTATTGTTAAGGTGTGCAGCATGGGCTGCGGGCTGTACCGTTCTCCTCAGGAACGGTGTGATCATCCGTAGCTTACATCCATTGTTCTCAGCAGCCTAGGAGCTGGAAACTTGGCAGTCCTTCCACCTTGATCTGGCTTGGACTCCTTTGAGCAAAAGCACCCCCCCTCCCCTTTCTCCCACCTTGGGGTTTTTTCAATGATCATGAGACAGTCCAGGGTCTTCCATACGGTCTCTTACAGAGGGAAAAGCTGTATTTTCTAAGACTCATAGATCTATCTTTGAAGGTTGGCTTGAGGTAACAATTTACTTTGGTTTACAAACTCTGTAGAATTGGCTGTATATTTGTCATTTTTTTTGACATCAGCTTAAATACTTAGGCAATCTTCAAATACTAATAAGTTTCATTCTGACAAAAAAAAAGAGGATTATATTCTCCCTTATGGAAATACCTTGTTTTTTCCACCCTGTCCACTTCCAAATTAAGGAAATATCACATAAGACTAAAACTAATTTYTAATTTTGTGTTTGATTTAGAATTTCTCAAAACATTCTGTTAGCTTTGGTAGATAATGTCCATCAAACATATATAATCCTCAAAGCTGGACTCTGCTATGCATTTCCTCAACATCTGAAAGTATTTTGCAAAATGCTTCCTGTTGTTTACCTTTCCTTTGGCTAATCAATTTGAAGAAATAAATTTTATTAGTTGATTTGATTGGCATGTCTTCTGAATGCAAGTAAAACACAGCTCAAGCTTATGTAGGTCTGGAATTTATATAACTACTCCAACCATGCTTATTTCCTGTCTAGAAAAGGTATTGTAATCTCTTACCTCTAATTTTTAAAAAAACTTTGATTTGCAGGTTTTTTTTGGTTTTTTGGGGGTTTTTTTGTTTGTTTTTTTTTGTTACCATGCAGCTCAATGTAACAATACCTTCCTTATCCATACTCCCTGAAGATAGCTTTGTATTGATAAGTTGTAAGTCTGATTAAGAATAATAGTACTGACAAAAAAAAAAAAACAAATTTTTTACAAGGCACAAACTATCTTATCCTTCATTTAAAGGGGTTATCAGATATTGAAACCTGAAAAAAAGGATGAGGCTGAAACCCATAGATCTACATGAATTTTAAAATTGATATTGCTACTTTTTAATTTATCTCAGAACATTAATTTTCAAAGGAAATTCTTTAAAGTAATTTTCC
>CM019215.1:5634835-5668344 GCA_009741485.1 Malurus cyaneus samueli | reverse complement strand
ACATGTCTTGAAAAAAAAAAAAAAAAAGCTATTAAGGCATCTGCCCTACTCTGATGCTAGAGGCAAACCTTCACCTACATGAGGGTGTCATGATCTGCTTGACTTAAGCGGGGGTCTGATAGGTTCATATTGAATCTCAGAGTGCAAAAGAAAACGGGAGCAAATATATATGCTTTAAATAATAAGGAACAATTTATTTGGGTATTTTGCAATAGAAGAGGCTGAGAGAGAGAAAGAGAGAGAAAGAGAGAGAGAGGGTTATATAGCTACCAACAGGCTGACGAGGTCTTCCGAAGTTCCACGGGGGTCGTCAGTGTCCGTTGGGAGAGATCTTCTTGGGGGAGACTTCTTTATAGTCCTTTTCAAAGCGAGTGGCTGCAGGCCAGGGGGGTTGAAGTATGGGAAGCCGGCCAGCGGTGGGGAAAGAATGTCTATTGTTAAGGTGTGCAGCATGGGCTGCGGGCTGTACCGTTCTCCTCAGGAAGGTGTGATCATCCGTAGCTTACATCCATTGTTCTCAGCAGCCTAGGAGCTGGAAATTGGCAGTCTCCCACCTTGATCTGGCTTGGACTCCTTTGAGCAAAAGCCCCCTTTCTCCCACCTTGGGGTTTTTTCAATGATCATGAGACAGTCAGGTCTTCCATACGGTCTCTTACAGAGGGAAAAGCTGTATTTTCTAAGACTCATAGATCTATCTTTGAAGGTTGGCTTGAGGTAACAATTTACTTTGGTTTACAAACTCTGTAGAATTGGCTGTATATTTGTCATTTTTTTTACATCAGTTTAAATACTTAGGCAATCTTCAAATACTAATAAGTTTCATTCTGACAAAAAAAAGAGGATTATATTCTCCCTTATGGAAATACCTTGTTTTTTCTACCCTGTCCACTTCCAAATTAAGGAAATATCACATAAGACTAAAACTAATTTTTAATTTTGTGTTTGATTTAGAATTTCTCAAAACATTCTGTTAGCTTTGGTAGATAATGTCCATCAAACATATATAATCCTCAAAGCTGGACTCTGCTATGCATTTCCTCAACATCTGAAAGTATTTTGCAAAATGCTTCCTGTTGTTTACCTTTCCTTTGGCTAATCAATTTGAAGAAATAAATTTTATTAGTTGATTTGATTGGCATGTCTTCTGAATGCAAGTAAAACACAGCTCAAGCTTATGTAGGTCTGGAATTTATACACCTACTCCAACTATGCTTATTTCCTGTCTAGAAAAGGTATTGTAATCTCTTACCTCTAATTTTTAAAAAAACTTTGATTTGCAGGTTTTTTTTGGTTTTTTGGGGTTTTTTTGTTTTGTTTTTTTTTGTTTGTTTTTTTTTTTTTCATTTTGGCACATTATAAGGAATTCATCAGATGGGCAAGCCAGGATTCAGTTTGATCAAATGCCTGCTGAAAGGTACAATCACTTGTGTCTCACAGCACACATAACTATAGAATGTACCAATGGGCAGGACTGTTTTGAAAAGCTTTATGTTAGAAAAAAAATATTGAAACTATAGACAAAAGTACATTAAATCAAAAACTTTGAGAAACAACTTTTGTAAAAAGATGGGTTGTTTTGGGGTTTTTTTTTTAAGAGTTACCTACTAGCAGAAAACCCCTCAACTTTAAAAGAATGGGTGAACATCTCTGAAGTGCTGAGAAACTCTGGAGAGGGAGAAGTAAGGCAGAAAGGAAGTTGAAAAAAACCTAACTATTCCATATCACTTAGTTTATTATTAGAATAATACTACAGTCTCAAAATACCTAGTATTCTTGTCATATTGAAATACATTTTCAGGAAACGAAAATCCATCTTTATTCAATAAACACCACTAAAAAAATTTTAGAGCAGAAAATGGATTGAGGAAATTAGAAATCCAAAGTGACCTTTTGAAATGCAGAGATTCTAAAAGAAGAATTAAATGCCATGGATTACTCAGTTTAATAATTAAGAAAATTTGGTCAAGATTAGTTTACCAATGCAGCTCAATGTAACAAAATACCTTCCTTACCCATACTCCCTGAAGATAGCTTTGTATTGATAAGTTGTAAGTCTGATTAAGAATAATAGTACTGACAAAAAAAAAAAAAAATCAAATTTTTTACCAAGGCACAAACTATCTTATCCTTCATTTAAAGGGGTTATCAGATATTGAAACCTGAAAAAAAGGATGAGGCTGAAACCATAGATCAATGTGCCAGAAAAGAGGCAAACACCTCTGAGAATCTATATTCTACTGTTTCTTCAAAACTTTCCAATACTTCCTGATTAAAAATCTTTTGAGCTAAACAGTGACAGTCTCATTTATTTCAAAAAGTATTGAATTATCCTTGTTGCAGGATATTTCTTTTGTAGCAATCCATTGTGCAATAGATTGGATATAAAATCCTGTATATGATAACTATAATTCATGTTTTTACCAGTTATATGACAAATATTTTTTAGTGTAAGGGAAGAATGAACATCTTTAAGAAAGGCAAAATATCCCTTTTAATGAAACCAAAAACTTCACTGGCGGCTGTGAGGCTGCACAAACATATGCACATAGTGAGAAATCAAAATACTGCCCATTCTGGCTCTCATTCCCTGTTCTCTTAGACCTAGTAATACAATATAAATAAATTTGGACTATCTAAATACTGTTAGGTTTTATTCCTAAGTGCCTTCATTTTATTGAGGATCTTTCTTCCACTGCAGGGCACACAGTACAGGTCATAGTGGCATTTAAGGAAAGATGCAGGATGCCTGTTAGGTTTGACCAGTAGAATGACCTTCAGACTGGAGAAAAGAAAAAGGAAAACATTAAATATCTGAGGAGATCATGACATGAAGCCAAGACAGTGAAAAACACATCATGGAAGTGCTTCTCTACTTGAGTAACTGAAGCAAAAATTATTTACTTTCTGTTTTCATGACTATAGAGATTGTTGTGCTTTTTTTTTCCTGAATAAATTTTGAAAATTGTATTGATTTTATAATGAAATTGAAAGAAACAAAGTGATACTGCTTTGTTTATATCACCCTGGCTTATGAAATTTTGCTCTAAAATATGTACAACTGAATGTGCAGTCATAAAAACAAGCAGTCTGGCACAAGTAAAGGTGGGCTGACCTGTCACTGTATATATTTGTATTTGATATTGAAGCCAGGAAGAATTATATGCTGGAAGTTAGCAACCATTTCAATATACAGATCTGTAAGAACATCTGCTGCATTAAACCAAACTAAAAAAAACCCTAACTTTCTATTTAAAATCATTCTGTGCCATTTTACAATTTTACTGGGTGGTATTTCATAGTGTGTCAAATTACAATAAAATTATATATTTCAGGATAATTAAATGCCAACTTCCTACTGGAAATTTGAAAACATTTATGGATATTTTATTTTTTTTTTTTTTAATAATAATCATCCTACCTGGCAATTCAGGTAAACAGTCTTTTTTAAGATGCTGGCAAAAGTCTTGTCCATCTTGGAAAATGGCTGTGCACCCTAAATATTACATAGCACCTCTACCTCATGTTAACAGCAATTAATTTCCTGTGTGACATATTTTAGTCCTTGGCTCTTATGGTTTCAGTTGGAGCAATCAAAGATAAAACTTCTCTAGCTGCTTGGCGACTGCTCTGTACTGGAAGCTCCCCAATTCTTGATTCTGCCACATGAAAAGAACATACAAGAACTTAATCTACTTCAAACAAAATAGCCATCTTGTCTAAAAATATGCTTTGAAGCTTCAACATATTGAAAGAGTGTTGAAGGGGGCTATCATTGCAACATCTGTTGGGCAAGAATGTCTCTTCATTCTCTACTGAGTATTTTACTCTCAAGCCCTGCCTAGTTAGTCACATAGGGTAATTTCAAGCATTAGACTTTTAGAAATTTAAACAGAACAAAATGTAAAAAGAAAACAGATAATATAAGGGTTTTTTTGTAGCAGCTTTGCTTTTTAGGGCCAGGATCAGTCCTTCTTCTTTAAGGCAACATATGATTTATATGTAAAGAAGACTTGCATGCAAAGTAGATAAAAGAAAGGGAAAAAAAACCCCAACAACTAATCACTGATTTTAACAGAAAGCATTTGTGATGCTAACTTGAAAACAGGTACAGTAGGAGTCAGATTATTACAATGCCACATGTTGACTAGACTGAAATAATCCCTGCACTTGTGATCAAGGAGTGAACATGCTGCACATATCTGAACAAGTTGCCAATCTTCCCTAAGCAAGAACACTACAAAGCCATCCAAAAGAGAGTGCCTTGTTGGCTTTAAGTGCCACAGGAAATTTACCTAGCTTTTTTTCATCTAGAAGTCAGTTTTGTACTTTGAACACATTGCATTTTGTGATCTTTAGACTCAAATGAGAACTACCCTACCAGTAATTTTAAACATCTATTTTTAAATGCACATAATACAATTGTGAAGTATTTTCTATATAACTTAATAATTTTCTCCTACAAACTGATATGCCATTAACAGAGAAAAACGTTTTTGTGAGTCTTGTTCTACAGTCATAAATGTAATAAAAGTACTGAACAAGAGACAGGTACAACTTAATATGAACTTTTCAAAAAATCTTTTTCTCTAGCCCTCTTTAGTGAGACTTCAAGCATGTTCTGATTTGTGGCTTTTCTGGGTGGTGACATCACTTGTTGAGAGAAAGATTTTTTTCAAAGTTCTAAAGAAACTTGACTCTTT
The DNA here is from genome assembly GCA_009741485.1 of Malurus cyaneus samueli. Classification (NCBI taxonomy): domain Eukaryota; kingdom Metazoa; phylum Chordata; class Aves; order Passeriformes; family Maluridae; genus Malurus; species Malurus cyaneus. The sequence goes on along the minus strand of CM019215.1, from coordinate 5,663,644 downwards.
TTCTTTTCAGTGTGCACAGACACAATTTCCGGACACTGAAGACAGTGTTGGTCAGATTTAAAAGGATTTCAAATTATTTAACACTATGGAAATTGGAATATAAGCAAAAAATTTGCTGGGTTTTTTTGCCCCTTGGTTTAGACATTTTTTTCTGGAAGAGAGAAAAAATTACAGTGGAGACATTAAGATAATAAATGCAAATGTCATCCTTTGTTTCTCTTTACATATATATTAGGCTATTTATCAGAACATTCAGTGACTCTTTTCTTACACTAGTAAATAAAAGACCCATTTTCCTGAAAATGTGTGGTCTTCTTCAGAGTGATTCCAAACCTCACGCGCAGCTAAACAAAAAATATTTCTTTTATAAAAGTCTATGTAAGTGAGTGCATTAATTCTAAATTTATTATCCTTATCTACACTATTGAACCCTCTTTTAAAACATCAATTATATTTCACTGAAGGTTTAATTATTTGAAGATGTCATGCTCAAAGTCAAACTCAAATTGCTATCTTTGACACACCAAGTGCAGCAGATGTAGAGCAGAACTATGCTGCCACAGGCACAGTACAAGAAGGCCTATGCATACTGTATTTTTTCCTATATTCTACTCACTATTTGAGCCCCCAACCCCCATGCAAGTATTGTACACTGGTTTCCTTACTTCCATAGAATTTTGAGATATTTACTTCATTTATTGTCCTTTGGTACTCTTCTAATTGAAATATAATCAATTCTATATTCAAAGCATAATATACTTTAAATTCCTCAAGCATCTTTCAATGAAAGCGTTAACAGCTGGATATGATAAAGACAGTAGAGCTTAAACATTGAATTTCTTGCTAGGTCATTAAACAAATATAATGCACATTTGATGGAAGATTTTTAAATATGCAAAAGAGCAATCTCATTAATTCTGCCTTTTTCTTTGTATACCTGAGTGCAGGGTAACAGAAGTAATTATGAGAAGAAAAGTGAAGGTAGCTATTCATATAACATAAGCTATTTGAATTAGCTAAACCTTATCTCTGTTCTGCACTGCTTTATGAAGCTGCTCTGAATTTGAAGTGAGAGTTCATCATATCCACTGAAGAAGGCAGAAATTGCTGGTAAAGTATTTAGAAATTGTATTGGCTATTGGTGTTCTGTGGCCCGTGGAAATCATGTTAAAAGGCAATATATAAGGAAACTGTACATTTTACCTACAAAATAACTCAAGCTGGGACTGAAAGCCCTGGTCTGGGCTTGTGCAAGGGAGTTTTGTGTGAGGCTTTTCAGGGCAGTTAAAATTTCACATATTCCCAGCTTTGAGAGTACTTTACGTAGTACTAGAAATGAAGGAGAGGTTTCATTCCTGACAGTAAAATGAGTATTACAGTATTTCTATAACCTTATCTATGGAAATGTAGAGAATCATACAATAATTTGGGGTGGCGTGGACCATGAGAGGCTGTTAGTCCCTGGCTCAAAGCAGGGCCAGCCCTAAGGTCAAACAAGGTGCTCAGGGCTGGAGACTGCACAGACTCTCTCAATAAGATGTACTAATTCATGACTGAGCTCATTACTTGCTTGTGATCATTACTTAGAAGTTTTTATATACAGTCTGAAACTTTCTTTTTAAAAATTATGCCTATTGCCTCTGCCCCATTAGGAACCCCTGCAAAGATACTTTTCTATCTTGATGGCCACCCCATAGATGTTTAATGCCTTCTGTGAGGTTCCCCCATAGTCATCCCCTCTCCACCCTGAATCAGCCTCTCCTCACAGGCAAGGTGCCCTGGCCACCATAGTGGCTTTCCACTATACTCTCCCTAGATTATTGATTTCTTTCTGTTTGCAACCAAAAAATTAGACATAGTATCCTAGATGCAGTCTAATGAGAGCTGTCTAAAGAAAAACAATAATTTCCCTTGATGTTCTGGCTGCTCTTGTGTTAACACAGCGCAGGAGGCTCTTGGCTCTCTCTGCTGCCAGTGCACACTGCTGGGTGATGATCAGCTTGCTGTCTGGCAAGATGCCCAGGGCCTTTTGAGTAGAGCTGCTTCCCAGCCCATCAGACCCTACCCTGTAATGCTGTCAGGGCTTTTTTCTTGCCAGGCACAAGATGTCCCTTTGAGGACAACCCGTGGCCCCTGTTGATCCACTCATCCAGCCTTCTAGATTCTCTTTAATGGCATTCCTATTTTCGAGCCCAGTGACTAGTCCACCAAATTTGTCTGCAAACTTGATAAGGGCACCCTGACACTCCTCAGTCTTTTTTTAAAGACATTAAATGGGATCAGTCCCAGGACAGACCTCTGTGGCATTGACCTTGTTAACAGCACCTTGGTAGAGTATCACCCTCTAACCATTACCCTGAGTCCAATAGTTCAAATATTTTCCTTTTTTCTTTTTTTCCTTTTTCCTTTCTTCTATCTGGTTGTCCATGCATCCAATAAAGACTAAAAAAATGGCATCCAGTGCCCTCCTCTGATCTAGAAATCCAGGCTCACAATAGAAAGCATTTGAGTTTTTCAGGAGATATTTGTTCCTGATAAGTTCATAATGGCTATTCCTAACCAGATTTTTCTTCTCCGAGTGCCCAGAAATTTCAAAATTCCTTTATTTTCTCGAGAACTGTGGTGAGGCTGACTAGACTGTAGTTCTCTAAATTGTATCTTCAAGCCTTTTTGTAGATGGCTGAAAAATTTCCCTTATTCCACTAATTGGAGATTACCCCTGACAAAAATAACTTTTCAAAATACTAGAGTTGCCTTGTAATGGCACTGGCCAGCCCTCATCACCCTTGGATATTAAGTGTACATCCCACAGAATTACATGGCTCAAATTCTCTGAAATGATCCTTGACTCCCACCTCACTCAGTGATAGCAGATCTCTCCCTTAGATCCTTCATTTTAATACAAGGGCCAGGCACACCTTGTAAGAGGAAGATTTTTTTTTGCATTCCTTTGCTGAGCCAGAGAACACATTCAGTACCTCAGCCTTATCTGTCTCCAGTTTTAATCTACTCCTCCAATACAGTCTAGAAAATGCTTCCTTTAACACTTTGATTTTTCAGCAAATGTAAGTATTCAACCCTTTACAAAATTTTAAAAAAAAAAAAAAAAAATTAAGTGAAAGGGGTTTATTCTAAGTTTGCTGCAATACCCTACTGGAATATTAGTTTTAAAAAGTGGGGCAATTATGCAGATGTTATAAAAATGGGTAAACTATGAAATTTGGGAAGCTTTCCAAAAGTGTTGGTTCTCATAAATCTTATTTGAAATAAAATGTCATTTGGAAATGTCATTTGGAAAGTTTCCACTTAATAAATCATTGCTCAACAAAAGACTTTCTCCCTGCCTGAAAGAGAGGATAATAGATCCACATCACGTAATTGTCATTTTCCTTCAGAGGGAAGAGGGGGACAGAAGAGTTGTGAAGCAAACCCCTTTTTAAAGGAAATGTATGAAAAAGAGTACTGAAAGTAATGGACTTATTTTGTGATGATCAGACAAAGTTAAACCAACAATAAAAATTTGTTATTGCTATTGGTAAAAAAATATGTTTCACATCTTGATTTAATGGGCTCACTTCAGCAGTGATCACTTTTCCAGGTCTGTTAATTTTAAAAGCATATTTATTCACATATAAAGTATATGACTGGATACATTTAAAATTTTTCACATAGCAAATTTCTGTCCTATTATTTTGTAGATATAATAAAATACAAATCTTTTTCTATAGATTTACTAAATGTTTAGTTGCATAGAAGTTCTTGTGTCTGCCTTATGAATATTAATACTCAAGAATGATTTCTTGTGCCATTTACAAATTGTTAACTATTTGGTCATGTGGCAAAAAGTGATTTCTTTAGCACATTCTAGTATTGTTGCTCACTGACTCAACATAATGGCACTTTTAGATAAAGAAAATTACTTCAGAACTGAAGTGGTGTAATTGAGGCAGTCAGCTATTAGGGATTAACTGATGTATGATAATTCATTAAACCATAGAAACTCAATAGCTTTGGCTCATTTGACAATAAAGTATATGTAACCCTTCATTTTGTTTAGGAAAATTAAAAATCAGTGGGTAATTATTTACACTTCTCCAAAATCTTCTTCAGTATTGTTTTTGTGATAGTAAGAAGCAAATTTTCTCTTTATTAAAGAAGAAATCGAAACCTTAGTGTTAGGCTAGAAATCGATAAAAATTTTGGTGAAAATCAACCTCATTCACAGCTATACAATAATTCTGTGGGTGTAAATAAGTTTTTCAGTAACCAGACTAATTCTTCTGCTAGAATTATGGTGCCATACACCTGAGGACAACTGTGTTGCACAAGCATTTTTTTTAATAGTAGTAGAGTGTAATTAATATGTATGCAATACAGTCTCTCTCCATTATTTCTTTCCTTAGGAAAATAATTGATCTAGTTAATGAAATGTCCATAGCTGGCAGTAATAGATTGAATTCAGTGTTATTTGAGGTACATTTGATGCTCTATTAATATGATGTCTCAAGAAAAAGAAATTACATTTTTTTACACTTGCTTCAAAACAATGCTTATCAGAAAAACTTATGATCTCAACGTTCTTTCAAAGATGGGTAAATCTTCAATCTAATATAAATTCTATGATAAAATATATATAAGGACAGAACATTTTTGTGTGTTGGATCTTTATAACTTCAAAAGCAATGCATCAAAGCTATAAACATGGTATCACCATGTTCTTAAATATTTTTTTTCCATTGTATAACCATTCTACAAGGGGAAAGTGTCGTGGGTTTAAACCTGATTTTTCCCAATCCGAGTCACGGCACCAAAAATGTCATGGTTTGGATTGTACTGAAAGCCAAAAAGCACTGCACCCATGACATTCTCTCCCTTCCCCCACCAGAGAGGGAGAAGGGAGAGCAAAAGCCCAATTAACACGAAAATTTATGGCTTTCAGATAACATAACATAATTGAGGGAAAGATATGTATATGCTCCAGAGAATGGTCAGACAGGCTGAATAACTTAAGTTGCAAAATAGATTTCTTACTACAAACTACTAAGAATACTACTGCACCGGGAAGGAGAACAAAGATAGGGACAAATTTACAAGGAGAAGAAAAATAAAAACAGACATTTTAAGACACCTGTTATCTTTCCGGGACCCTCTTTCTCAGGTCTCCCTCTCCACCCCGCCTGTCTTTCCGCACACAGAGGGACAGGAATGAAGTCTAACAAGATCAAACCACTCATTACAGTTGTTGTCCAGCTTCATAGGAGAAGTGTTCTTAAGCTCCAAGCTGTGGAAGGTCTTTTCCCAAGACACAGTCTGTGTATAATTGCTGATGGCGAGGGAGTATTTTCTTTATCTCGTGGGAGAAAGGAAAGAATGTCCTTCAAAGCCAAACTACGTTGTTTCGGGGGCGTAAGACCACTATCACAAATCTCCTGGCAGAACACAGCTTCTTCTAAGCATCCACTTTTTCTTAGCATCGACTCACTTCAACGTCTGTGGGGGGGCAAGCTCTTCCTCTTTTTTTGGCTTTTAATCAGTTCAGTCCAGTCTCAAAGGCCAAGTTTTTTTTTCCTCAGAGCAAAGTCGCTTTCCTTTTCTATACAGGTCTCCCATTGATTAAATAATCCTTTCGAGAACAGCTTGTTTTCTCCATGCTCGAGAGCCACAGCACAGCACAGCAAGCCAATCCCATCTTCTCCTTACTGTGATCTTGGTCTCCATTTTTCTTCTTCATCTCCTCCCTCCTGCTCTGTTTTTCCCAGTGCAGATACTAACACACCTAAAACTCATGGGGCCGCCCCTATCTTGTTTTGAATTCTTTTTAAGTACAAGACATATGTCATCACAGAGTGTAACAACCTGTGCAATTGGCCAGCCTGATGGGCAGCCTGTCCATCAACCTCAGAGCCATATGGATTGGCTCTAAAACACAGGGGTAGGGCTCCCTTTGCTGGAGGAGAAGGAGAAAGCTTCTAGAACTTCCTCACAGAGAGCCATCTTTGTGGTTTTTGTCCCATCCCCCCACCAAAAATCGGACCAAGTAAAACCATGACAGAAAGGCAACTTAATTCTTTTAAATTGTCTATTTACTCCTTTATTAACACCTTACCACTAATTTATAGAAAAAGTGTGGCTTGTTGCTGCAGAGTATACTTAAAAATTTTGTGCAAGAGAAAGTCTAATAATTTTTTCTCATCCTTTCAATATATTTTCCCTTCATATTTCTGCTTAATCTCTCTGTGGTCATTTCTTAATTGTCACAGAATTAGAAAATCAGCTAGGTTGGAGAAGGCCTTTGTGATCATCGAGTCCAAGCTATGACCCCCTGCAACTGCTAAGGAGAAGAGTTTAAATTCTAGTCTCCTTCTATAACATTAGCACAAACAAATGACAGGACATCACTTTGCTAGACAGGGCTCACCACAGGCAGATCATTAAAGATTTGCATTCTTCCAAGCTGAAAGAATACTAGACTAGAGAGAAAACTAACTCATAATTAATTTGGTTTCACATGTTACTGTGTTAAAACAATTTTGTACATTATTATTAGTGTTATTATTATTATTATTATTATTATTATTATTATTATTATTATTATTATATTATTATTATATTATTATTACTATTATTATTGTTGTTATTATTATTCATATTAATATAGTTATTTATTGTTGTTGTTGTTGTTGTTATTGTTATTGTTATTATTATTACTACTGTTGCTGATGTTGAAACTGAAGCAGGCTGCCCAGAGCGGTTGTGGCTGCATCATTCCCTGGAATTGTTTGAATCCAGGTTGGGTGGAGCCCTGAATAAACTCATCTAATAGTGGTGTCTCTGTCCCTGGTGGAGGGCTTGGAACACAATGATCTTTCCTGTCCCTTCCAACCAAAACCATTCTATGATAAGGACAGATATGGCAGTAGTTGGAAAAAAAGAGTACATCATATCCATAAAATTTGAACAAATGAAGAATTTAATGTTCAGTTCTTTGCAGCTAGTATAAAGCAGTTCAGAAGAAAGCAAGCACAGTGAGGATAAAACAAGTTTAAATAAAAAAAACTTTGCCTTTAAATGGAAATCTTCCAATTTATCTTCTTTTAATATTAGGTATTATTATATTTTATAAAATTGCAATCTTCTACCTGAAATTCAGTCACAGACTGTATTTCTGTTGCACCATTTTCTGAACAAGCTCCTGCTGCTGACATTGCTGTAATTGCTTCTAAAAAACATCAATTCAGCAGCGCAATGCTACTGCTACTGCCATCCAAGGATCAGTCCATGTGTAATGTTTTCCATATTAGCTACAGTACATGGAACACAGTTCAAATAAAGGAAGAGTTTGGTATATTATCTCTTGTAGGCTATCAATGGCAGACACTTTGTGAAAATAATGAGGAAAAGTGATAGTAAATTGCATTAAATGGTTCTTATATACACACTGTGGGCCTAAACTTGAAAATGTTAGTTGTTCATAACATTTATTATCTTCTATGGGAATTTTGCATCCCTAGGAATTACAAGTTCAAATGCTGCTTTCTAAATTTATGAAAAGGAAGGTGAATATGCTCAGAAATAATAGAAAAAAGCATATTTGAGGGTAATAGTGGTGAATAATGTTTACTGCTTATAACATGCAGACATAATAACTTACAGCTCAAGTGATGTACAACTTCAGGTTTAGTTTGGGGTTGGAATAAATTTTGAAGAAACATTAAAAATTAAGACTATTAGATTAGAAAGACAGTAGAAGTGACAAACAGTAGATAAGGGAAGCTTTTGTAAAAAAAAACAATTGGACAGTGGCAACAGCAGAGGAGAACAAAATTAATTATTTTACTGTGAATAAACTTTGCTAAATTTGCTTATTTATCCTGTCCAATTACTTCAATTCATAATAATATAATAATATTTCAGAATTAAGTTTAATGATTCATTTCTTTCTGCACATATGCACCAGCCTCTACTGTTGAAAATTCATTAATTATACTGTTATATAATGCCACTTATTATACAATAAGAAGTCATAAATCCTTGATGCCTATCCCCAAAATATGTGCATTTACAGGCATCTCTCAAAGCAGAATTATGTGTTTCAAAACAAATATACACACCAAGAATAAAGCAATAATAAAAATATTTTAAAATGTTGCTATTATTATTTACTAAATAAATAATAGCGAAGAAGTTGTTATTTTCAAAAGTAGAATGTGCAACACTGTTACCTCAAACACTCAGGCACAGGTGTAATTCTTGGTGCTGTGGACAGCCAAAATCTCGATGTCGGTGATCCTTGCGGTGCCTTCCAACACAGAATATCGGGTGATTGATCATGTATTCCAAAGTATGATTTTACTCAACTTTAACTTATTTTTTATTTAGATAGGAATAAATTTTGAATATGAAAATATTTGTAGTGACAGGGGTTTTTGGATTTAGGTTATGACAGTGTTCATAATGGATTACTGTATCAAGATTGCTATATTTAGATTGCATATTATTTTCATTTCTTCTTTAACTTCCCAAATGCCCACACATTTGAGAAGCTATTGTTTTATCCTTTTTTGCCTCCCCTCTTTGTATACCTTAATTGTAGAATCACATCAGAAAATGTGCAATGCAGTGTTGGAGCTGCTATGAATGTTGTAAAATGGTTCATATTCATAAATCATTGATGCTAAAGTACAAAAGAAAGTTCAAATTATCTGTGAAGGAGATTTTTTTTTGAGAATTGTTGACTCCTTAGAAATATTGTTAAATGTCAAGAATTCCTGAGCAACTTAGGATGTGCCTGGGGGAAATACATGTGCTTGTGTCGTTTTTATACTCCAAGAATCTACTTTTTTGCTGCTTCTAGAGATAGGACACAAAATTAGATGGATATTTGATTTAAATCTATAGGTTTTATTTATGATAGTCTTACTTATTTCTGATTCCTTCTAGTATTTTTATTTTGTTTTGTTTTATTTGTTTTCACTTCTTGGTTACTGCCACTTCTACAGGAGTTCAATGCTCCAATCATAGCAACCTGTGCTGATAGCTGTATTTTTGTTGTTCCTTAAAGTGTAATCCATTTAAGAAGATCGTTTTCCTATAACATACTATATTTGAATTATCTTTCAAAGATGAAAAAAAATTTGTGTTTGTTAGTAATGAACATATTAAAGCTAAAAAAAAAAATAAAAATACACATACTAGAAAAAGGGGCATTTTAACTTCTCCCAAAATTCACCTTCCTTAGAAAATTTATTGAGACTTTAGTTCTTATGCTGATTCACACAAGAATCAAACTAAACACCTTGCAGAAATCACTGATTTTTACCATGAGTGATAATAAAGATAACATCCTGTGTCCAACAATTTTCTAATTAATAAATTAATATATTGAACATATTACTTAGGACAAAACACATAAAATGAAGGTTTTGACAGACGGGCACAGTAACCCAGACAAATGAAGAGGATAATGATAGGAGAGGTGTACAGACAGTGCAGAAGATGTCAATGCAACTGCCTGAAGAGTCTGCCAATGTACCAGATGCTGCTGCAGAGAAAATATGTTTCTCAGATGGCATCGGGATAGGTTTGTCATCTGAAAGTGAAAATGACTTATGGTTATAATGTGATAGGGCAAATAGCATTGTTCCATCACCATGCAGTCGTCTTTACTAAGTGTTGTTGGAAATCCATTCTGTATGTGGATTTTGCATTTCATATTTCACTTGTGGCAGGAGTATCTCATGTAAGTAATCATGAGAAAAGTATTTGATTGCATGATAGATAAATGATAGCACAGGCAAATACATTTTCGATGTTGTCCTTAGGAAAAACTGCACTCTTCCTTTATTCTTTGCATTTCAAGGCATATTTTTTCAGACTGTATGAGAGTAATAATTAATATTCTCACTCTCCAGACTGGACAAAGATGAAGTTAAAGAGGCGTCAATGACATTGAGACTCAGAGCCATTTTTTCCTGGTTGAAAAATTCAGAAACAGAAACTTCATAATTTTTTTTTTTATCTCTCTGTATATATCTATCTAGATCTGGATAAATACAAATATAGAAATATGGATTTATATAAAAACACAGAGAATCCCAACTCCCTTCTTACTACGTGAAAAAAACAGACTTCACCTTTCAACCTTTCTCCCACTAAAAGACCTATAACACAGAATTATCAATGACCAAGTGACACGCTACTTTTAATATTATGACAGGTCTGGAATTTTTTGGACTTTGGCTTGACAAGGAATTACGAATATAAAAAGCTGAAAGTTTGGCTTGATTATGTGTAAAATTTCTATACGAGTAATTTATTTTTAATATCATCACAGACAAATTTAAGGTGACACTGATCCTTCACTGTAAAGAGATTCAGCAATAATTTACAAGTAAAAAAAGACAATGAGCAAAGAAAAATAGCTGGTTTTCCTGCTGCGATTAAGTGTGAGAAGTGAATGAATATTATAAATCTAATTTTAAAAAATATTCGTGTTCTTATGCAGATGGGAAATTTTAAGAAATACATTGCCTAGTGCAAAATTGACCATGGGTTTGTTTGTTTGCAATACCTCATGTCCTTAGCCAGGTTGTGACACCTCTGTGTGAGTACATTTGAATATTTTAACTGTTGTATAAGTGAAAATAGTTTTGAATTTATACAACACTGAATTTCTTTGGAGTACTGATAAAACTAGAGCATTCTGTTTATCAGCAGAATCTGGAATTGAAATAAGCGATTTAATCAATCAACAATGCCAATACTTTGCCCTACTGCCACGAGGCCCATTTATGTAAAAGACCATTTATGTTAATTATGGAAGCAGAGAAGAAAGTGGCAGACTGAACTGCAATGGCATTGCCTGTTATTTAGACAATCTTCCAGTGATTTTAGGGATTTTCTGGTCTTGAGAAATGACCAAACCCTCAAATATAGAAGGCAAAACCTAAATTCATAAGGTAACTCCCATACATGACTTCTTTCCTATTTTGAAAATATATTGACAATGATTTTACCATCTAAGATTCGTCAGAGTAGATCTCGGTGTTACCAAGCTGGTAATAAGCGTAATAAAAATTCTACCTTCCAGAATTACCATGAGGTAGGTAAGAAACGGAATTACTTTTGTGCAAGATCATAAAATCATAAGACAGCCCTTGAATGATCATCTGGTCCAACATCTCAAGGGAAGGGCAGTCTAGATGAGAGTATCCAACACCCTGTTCAGTCACCTCTTGAACACGGGTTCGTCACATGGTGACTTCACCATATCCCTGGGGAAATTCTTCCAATGATTGATAGTTCTTACTATAAAAAAATCTTTGTCATCATGAAACTGCGCAGTACAACTTGTGCTCATTGTCACTTGTCCTATCCAAATAGCAACAGCTGTAGCAGATTAGTACAAGTTTGTTCAAATAATTGGAACTGCACCATTTGAAGGAAGGTTTCCAGTAGCCCTATTAACCTCTACACTCAGTCTAATCTCCATTTAATAATTACATCAAGATTCCGTTCTCTTCTTAAAAGTCCTAGAAAAATATCTTTTGCCTTAGTGACAAAATCCAAATAACATAATAATTTTTAGATCAAAAGTTGACTCCAGTGAACTTAAAAGCTGGTGTTGTGGTATGTTCTAAAATTATTTCATAGAGTTCTCTATGAAAAGAGAAACCACCACGGAAGAGATAGAACTTCTATGTCTCTGGAGTTGTAAATAACATCCTGATAGAGTACTTTCTTATGGGAATCTCAAAATAATTTCTAAATATAGCATTATATGTTAAAATTTAAGGAAAGCCAAAATACAGGAGCCATTGGAGCTTTCAAGAAAAATAATGTTGTCATTTACTTGTTGCTGTTTGGCTTGTAGCTGAATGTCCCTCCTACAGCTAACTTAAAATAGCTGTAGGAAAAAAAATGATAAAATCAATAGTTCTGATTTGGAGAATGAATTTTTATATCCACCAGGGATAAAACACTTTCAAGGCTATCTATTCCACCCATTATTCCAGTTTCTAAATGAAAAAATAAATTCTTTCATTGTTCTACAGCGTTAATCCATTCTTGCTAAGTATCAGCTTTTCGTAAGCAAGAATTTTGTTTGCATATTGGAAGGCTTCTTCCCACTTTTATTGTAATATGAAAATAATTAATTATATTTTTACAACAGTCACAAATGTTGGCTTGTGTTACAACTCTTTTTGATAAATTAAATGGCGACATAACACAAGTGTTACCACAGGTACCAGGAGATTTCAAGGATAAAACAGGACAATCTCAGTTTAACCATCTGGAATAATATAATAAAGTTAAAACAATTTCATTGAACTTGAGTTTTTCATGTATGATGAGATGTCTTTTGAAGTTAGTTACTTGAAAAGGAATTTGTCAGCTATGTTCAGCACCTGATAAATTATAGGTTCATTGAGGACTTTCCAACTGACAAGGATTCTATTTTAAAAACAAAAGTAAAGTAAAAATGCTATGTCGGGGTCAGTTCCATTTGAGCATTTGATTGCTTTAGTGTGTTGCCCAAATATACACCAGAAATTTTCAGACCAGACTGCTCGGAATAATGGAAGCCCATAAATAGTTTCTCCTGTAAATAATTTAAGAATAATAACTAATTGTTCATTCTGTACTTCCAGCAGTATAATGCAGTTTCTCCCAACTAGTTTGCATCAGTAATCCACTGACTTGCCACTAAAATCTGCGTTCAAAATTATCTTTAGAGACTCTCTAAAAAAATAAAATAAATGTTCACATTATTCTAAATTAAATATAAATCCCATTCATTAAAATTAATAATGATACATGTCCTTGATTGAATGAAATGGAAATGCGTAAATGGAGAAAAAAAAAGTTAGACAAATTAATTTGTTTACAAAATTGGGAGATGGTGGCTATGTCAGGTAAATAAATGGGTGAATGAATAGTACATTTCAATTTGTATGAAGGCTCTTCTGCAACACGCGCAACCGTCTCTTTCAGTTCAATAGGGAATAATTAACAATTCAAACTAAGTATTAATGTGTTGTTTTTAAGGAAAAACAAATATGCAAATGAACCTCACAGAGTATCTGATATGTAAAATCCAATTCGGCCTTACATTTTCAACTTTATTTATTAAACACCTGAGTATACAAATAAAAATGAGAAAAATATTGACCAAGTGTTTTCCTTTTTTCCACTTTTCCTTTAGAAGAAGATGGTGAAATTTCTAGAATTTGGGGTGCTTATATCTGAAATACCATACATGATTAATTCACAGAAAAGGTGTAATGCAGACTCTGAAATGCCTGCTGTGTGTGTTTCGATGTACTTCTTCTGTTCTCTAATGAGCTGACTTTGTCACTAATGTATTCAGTGGGAAATTTGATTATCATAATCAAAATGCAACATTCCAAATTGATTTCTGCAAATACAGGGCAGAAGAGATTAAAATGTCCATGAACACTCTTTCTAATAATGGTTGCTATACTTAACAAGTCATAATTTGTAACCAATAACAATATTTTGTCACTGCATGACCTCATTATCATTTTTCTTTATGTATTTTCTTTCCACTTGCTCTGAATCTTCCAAAACTATATTCAAGTCCAGCATGTTCTGCATGTTCTTTGCAGAATGCTCAACACCTCATATTGCATGAGGGATGCTCTTTGTTGCTGGCATAACACAAACAGTAAATAATGATTTTTAAATTGTATTTGGTTGCTAGGAGTATTGACACAGTGATAAATATGAAAGAATATTACTTTATTTCTTTATTAACATGTGATTGAGAATGGAGCTCCACTGCCCGAGGCATTGTACAAATAAGTGAAATCTGAATGAAGCAGTGGTGTGGATGGAGGTGTGGGGTCACATTTCTGTCATAAGCAAGAGGAAATGATGTGTCAGCAATGACAGCAAGCAGAAGAAGGACTGCTGAATGCTCTCTGGCCAACAATGTAATGCAATGGAATTGTCAGCCTAGTGACTTGAGCCACTGGTAAAAATAGCTTTTTATGAGTTTCTGTGCTATCAGCTACACTAGGTTATGATATTTCCACCTCCACATCTGTACTTCATGTTCCCAAAGACATGAGAATGCTCAAAACAGATTTGCAAATACTATGTTTGTGGGATAGAGAAGTGAAAGGTCACTTTGAGGTCTGTTTTCAGAAACTTCTTGGTCTTTAATTTTTTAATTTCCTGTAAGGAAAAAACCCAGATATATTTTCAAACTCAGCCAGTGGAAACAAAAACCTACAGGACTAAGTTCTTACAGAACAAATTGAGCTCAGATTTTCCATTCATTCAATGTAATAGCATTTTGCCACATATGTGCTAGGATATTTTCCATGACTAATTTATACCCAGGGATGATTTTTAAGAAACTGTTCATGTGTCTTTAAGTAAAACTTAGCTGATTTTCTGCAAAAAACAACAGAATGAATACTATGGATCTCTCTTTAAACCTCATTACCTAACAAATTGGAATTATTCTGAAAAATGTTCATTGCAATATAAATCAGTAAAAACTTAGAGATGTGAAAATTAAAAAATAAAAAAAAAATTGTGGTTTAACCTAAGTAGGTAACTAAACAACCTGCAGACACTTGCTTGTTTTATTGGGTGGGATGTGAGAGAGAATTAGAAGGCAAAAGCGCAATCAGAAAGCCTTCTGTAGCTTATTTCTCACAAGATAATATTTATTAGACTTTATTAATTAATTTTACTCATTCAATTTTATTTAATCAAGCTTAGGTGCTTTGATTTGGTAGAAATTCAAGGATTTTAAAAGAAAAGAAAATGAGTCACATTGTTCTGATATAAATTGAATTTATTTTTTTAAAGCACATGTTTATCACCCAGATATACATCTCAAGAAAAACATCTACATTCTAGCTAAAAAGTCCTTGCTATGATGCGATGACTCCTAGTTTCTCCTTTCTGCTGTTTGCAAAAATAGGGAAAATTACTTAAGCAAGAATTTCTTTGTGGGGAAAAAAAAGAAGCATTTAACTGGAATCAATAGTGGCCCAGTAGAGTCAATACAGTCTGACTCAGGAGCTGTCTGAGCTGGGGCTGTTTGTTACAGCACAGGAAAAAAACAAAAGGGATATGTTTATGGTCCTGGCAAGCAAGTAGCATAGCCCCAGAGCATGAATAAAAATTGCAATAATGTAATCATTTATATGAGAAAAATGTCATAGAAAATATATTGTATTTACTTAATCTTGTCACCCCAGGCTTGCAAATGTAAAGAAAGTGACTGAGTGCTAAGTGATTTTTTTTATTTGGTGCTGTACTGTAGTCAAATGGCTGATATTTAAGACAGACGTTGAACGACTGCAGCATTAACCTTGTCCCCTCATCCCAGATTATGCAAAATAATTAGGCTTTCTGCTTCATTAGGTGCCTAAATCTACTTCTTTGGCACCTGAGACATCTTTCAAGATATATGTTAGTGATCACTAACTCAATAGGTACTTGCCTGTTTGGTGAATGAGAACCAAATTATTTAAGGTAACAAGATGATAGAAATTTCAGCTGAGACCTCTCTGGAGAGAAAATCTCAAGATAAGTGCTCCCCAGGTGCTAGCCTCAGAAAAGATCCTTCCATCTGTGACTATAGAGCACATGTTTGGCTGTTTGAGGAGATATTAAAAATCTACGTTTCTCTGTGAGCTGAAGCCTAACACAGATGTCCAGGGTGATTATCAGGCTGTCTGTTCTGAGATATCTTGGTGTATGCCTCTGGCAGACATGTTCTGCTCTATAATCAACAGACTAAAGGAATCTTCAGAAGAAAGAAATAGTTCATATTTTTTTGTAAAAATGTTTTGAAACTCAGATTCCATATCCCTTTTGAGGATGCTGTCTCAAAATAATGTGCATTCAGGGGAAAGGCATTGGCTCTGTTCTTTAAAATATATGACAGATAGGAATCCAAAAGCTGCATAATAACGGTTTAGGAGAAGACAGTCATCATCCTTGGCCTGGTCAGCAACAGTTCCCAATTCTCTAGGCTCAGTTTGGCCAGCACCCCACTATCAAAAAGCAGTTTTCTTATACTAAAAAAAATTCTTATGTAAGCAAAGAAGCACCTTATACATAAACACAGGGAATTATTATTACTATAGTTAAAATCTTAGCAGCTTGATCATTACTAGTCTTGCACTTGCCCTTGCATCACATTCCCCAGTAGTTCTCCTCCTATGGGTGGCCTGGAAAAGCTTACTCATGATGGAAATACAACTTTCCTATGAGACAGGCATTTCTTTCATTATTTCAGTTAGCCTCTTTTAAAGCTTGAGATGAAAGTTTTTGTCGTCTCAGGCTTTGTTTCAATTATTCAGCCTGGTGCAAGTTTAGTCATCAGCTGTGTTATCTCTGCTCAGTACATGGGCAGAGTTGGAGCACAAAGGAGGCAAGACTGGCAGCCAAGAGATGCCAGGAGAATCTGAAGCTGTTGACACTCAGCAGTCTGGCTCTACCTTCCACAAAACTCATAGGCTGCACATAATGGCAATGATGTGACACTCACGTACCACGATCATGAGCTCAGCCCAAAATCTACATAGCATGGAAGGGAGAGAGGTGTTGGATAATGCAAGGCAGTTGCAGCAGTGACAGGGACAGTAGCCAAGCTCACAGTGAGCTGTGCACATTCTCAGACTTTCTGTGAATTTGGCTTTTTTTTTGTTCCTTGTGTTTCTACATTTCTGGAGAAAGCTATTGATGCACACTACACGTATGCATCATTTTAGATTGCATAAGGTATCAGTACTGGTCATCCAGATCCTGAAATTAAACATTTCCAATGTCTAAATTACTATCTGTAATTACAGGTTTAATATGACAACATAATAAATAGCACATTGCATGTATTTTGAGACCATAAGTTTTTGATTTTGAGCTTCAGGTAAGCTTAAAGGATTTTCAAAATTCCATGAGGAAACAGCACTAAGTTTTAGTTTGATTTCTGTCATGCTCTGGTTTGCACTCCTTCATGGATTTGAACAATCTTCATCTCTTTGCATGGTCCCTGCTCAGCTCCCATTTCCTGTGTCCTGCTGATGCCTGCATTTGCAGTGTTTTTTATTCTGCTTCAGTAATTGGAGTGTGGGATTATTTGCTGCAACTACTGAGCTACTGCTGAGAATATATTAATTCATGGAGTTTTGCTTTCTGACAGGCCTTGTTATTACCTGGCATGCACTCTTTGTGGTGATATGTTGGCCACAGGTGTCCTTCTGCAAAAGTCATATGACCATGCACAGTCTTCCTTCAGATGAGATTTATGCCCTTGTGAATCTCTTATGTGCATTTACCTAAATGGCTTAATAGACTGGGTTTCCATCACCAAAGACAGGGATGCTTTGCACATTCTAGCATACACTTTCTCCTTAAAACTCTGGCAAAGGAGAACAGAACAGTTTGTGTTTCTTTTGTTTACCCTTGGCTTTTCTACATGACACAGAAAATTTAGTTTTATGAGATTGAGAGTTATCACAACTGAATTAGTCATATTAGTGTAAATTTAGGATGTAATCTTTTAAGATACTGCAGAACTTTTGTTAGTAATAGGGAATTTCCAATAATAGTTAACAACTATTAACTCAAGTTCTCGTGAAAAATATGATAGTCATGAATACTAACACAGCTATAACTACATTTGTATTTCAAAACAATACTGAAGCACGGACAAATGAAGAATTAAGACATATAGAAGAAGTTGCACAGTACAGCAATATCCAAAGGATGAATTATTCAAGTCCAAATATATTGGCAATTTGAAACAGAAGGCATCTAGGAAAATACTGTCACTTACTACAATTTCCAAGTCTGCCTTCCATCTTCCACAATATTTCCAAATATTCTAATAAAATATGAAGATAAGAGGAGGAGAGCAAGTATCCTGGGTACTTTAAAATCCTATTAAAATTGGATTATAAAATGTATCCGAAGAACTGTTCAAATGCCTCAATTTGTCAGCCAACAAATCTGCAACCACAGGTTAAATAGCAACATGTGGAAATGTGCTGAAATTTGCACACAGCATAATTATGGATTTTTAAAAACATACTTTATATAAATACTTGCTTGACATGCCACACAACAGACCCTTCAAGAATCAACTCCTCCTTAAGTGAGAAAGAGATAACTTTTTTCCTTGCATGCTTCTGCGTCACTTCAGGCATTAACTAAATGGTGCGATCATCTTTTGGATTTTCTGATCAGTGACAAGTGATAAATTTATACAGAACATCTGAGATTCCAGACATTTGGAGGACTATAAAATGTCAGTTAGGTCTTTATTTACTATCATTAGCTTATGATCCAGTAAACCTTCATCAGAGACACTGTTTTGGGGTTTTTTTACCCCCTACAGTTACAACACCTGGTCTCTCTTGGCAATAAATTCTGTGTGTTATACAGCAATTACCTCTGATATATAAAAAGCTTCCCTGAGATCTGGAGTGGGAAGCAAACTCCTGGAGTCTTTTCACAGTCACCAGAATTATGTATGTGTTTCATTGACTATTTTCCACAATTTTCAAAAAACTTTTGATGAATTCAGCACTTTTAAATTGTAATTTTCAATCTATTTGAAATTCTTGACATGTTATTGAGGAACTCAAACACACCTAGGCAGGAAAAGAAGAAGTACTCAAGTCTGGTACTTTATACATTGCACTGACTATTTGAATTCAATTCACTAGAAAAAGCTGACAGTGTTCCTGTAGCATAAAATTTTTGTGTGGTTGTTCTTGGTTGGTTATTTTGTACTTTAGACTTATTCCCAGAGGAACAGAAGAGAAAGTTCCTGAAAATTCAGAAAAATATGCTTGTTACTGGAACAAAAAATATTCATTTTCAGAAGTAGCTTTCTTTTACCAGATACATATATTAAAATATTGAGACTTTATGTATCTACTAATTATGTATTGTAGTACTCTGTACTGACAGTAGCATGATGATTTTGTACTTAATGTGACAGTTCCTATGCTATTTTCACCACAAATCCCTTTTAATTTTGGAGAGCTGAAGTTTGGATGAGCTGTCAGGGAATGAGATACAGGGGTAGAGGGCAGGAGCAGTATCACAAAGGATCTCAATGATCCCAGAAACTAGTGTAGCAGAGTTAGAAATGACACATCAGCCTGAATACAGAATAGACAGAAAAATAGAGAATAAGTGTAAAAGCTAAGGGAATATAAAATCAAAATCAAGACTAAAGACACCTCTTGGTCAGGGATCAATGTCAGGGTAACTTGCACTACATTTTAAGGGAAAAATCCAAACTATTTTGCTGATATACTAGAATCTCATCATTTATTTGCTTTATTTTTATCCTAATATTAATTAACCACAGAAGTGAGATCTGGACTTTATCTTAAAAGGATTGGATAATATCAAAAACAGTGTCAGAGCTGGAATTCCAGGAGTCTCAGGATTTCTTCCTTCTTTTCCAATGGTATCCTAGTGTTAGGATTTTTCCCTTTCTGATGCATGCCTAAATAGTGGAATCAGAAAACCTCTCCTCGGCCCTTTCCAGATGTTGTATATGCACTGCATGGGTGCTGTTAATTTGCTGACCTCCTGTTGTCACATAACACTGAGTGTGGTAACAGAGCTACCCCTTCTTGGAATTCAGGTGTTGCAAGCAGCACTTTATTGCTTTAAATGTGTCAAGGTTTATTCTTTGAATGGATTGACCATTTTATATCTACACATAGACAAAATTGGCAATACGGCAGCCTGTGACAACTGATCAGCTGATTTATGATTTATCTAAGCTAGACTGGTTGCTTACTGCTTGATGGGAAAATTCAAATTGTAAAATTATAACTAATCAGCAGTGGTAATTTGTGACCAAGAAATAATCTGGAATGGATGACAAAAGGTCCACCTATAGAAGGGGTTAAATTGCTGGAAGCAGGAATTCCAGAGACAGAGGGACTCATTGGACGAGGCAAGAAGCAGCCAGCATTTACCTGTCCTGTAGCCATCCTATAATGTGAGCACTCATGAACTAAGTTTGGGCAGCAGAGCTGAGCTGGAGCTGAAGTTGGAGTTTGGACTAAAGGCTGGGCTGAGGTGCCCTACATCAGCATTCCCAGGATTGGAGCTGGTACGAGTGGATATAAGGAATCCGCTTAGGGTAGAACTCAACTGGGTTAGAAATAGTGTAAGTTTTTTTGCATAGCAATAAATTGAATGCATTTGGGCCTGCCTGTTGCTTTCCTAAGAATGCATCAATGGTAAAATATTTATTAAGGATAAAAAAATGACCTTATAACTGTGAGGCAGAAAATAGGTAATTATACCATAGCTTCAAGCAGAAATATGAGGTCTCCAAAAGCAGTGAACAATAAACATTTTTGGAAGTTACACACAGGTATTTGTAACAAGGATAGCTGCAGAGTAGAAGTCCAAAAATAATGTGCCATAAGAGCTTGAATCTTGTCCTCATTTTTCACATATTGATGGCAAAGCAGTTCATAATTTAAAATGGGTCTCAAGAGAGGTACAGGTTCTGGAGTGCAACTAAAACTGAGTCTATCTTACATCAAAGAAATTGAAATATCGTTAGCACACAGAAACCATCTCTCCAAGGTATAATAATGTATTCTACATGTCAGACTGCTGCCCACAATGAATGCATATTGTCCCATTTATCACTTGTTGTATTATTTAGGGTCTTGAAATCAAATGAAAATAAATGTACTACTCCTTCCTTGGTTTCTCAGTAAAGTTATTGCAGAATTGTATTTTATTTAAAACAAAAAAATAAAAGCAACACAGATAACCAGGTGCTGGGAGGGCTTATATTAACATCTTGAAAAAAAAAAAAAAACAAACACAAACTGTAAATGACATGTGCATATATTTTACTAAAAATAATCATCCCGTTTTATCACAAATGTAATTGGTGACTTTAACCAGTGCAGTCAAGTTGTTCTTGGCCTAGGATTAGGAAAGACAAGGAAGAAATATGTACACGTTTATCATCATGGCACACAGTTGCCAATAAACTTGTCTGACTTTCTAGAAGATTGATCAGTTTGCATCATGGACATATTGTATCAGTTTTGCAGTATGAAGTCCTGAAAACAGAAGCCATCTGACTGCATCTCTTTCACAAGGAAAAATAATAACACAATTACCTTCAACAGCATTCTATCTCCTTTGAGCTGTCGAATATCCCAGAGACAGTGAGATCTGAACTAGCATTATATCTCAAACTAATAATACGTGGTTTTTATTTTGTGGGTCATTTAACGTGGTCATATCACAGAGTCACAAAATCACAGAATCCCAGAATCCCAGAAAGGCTAAGGTGGGAAGTGACCACAGTGGATCTTCTGATCCAAACTCCCTGGTCAAGCTGGGTCATCCCAGAGCACATTGCAGAGGAATGTGTCCAGATGAATATCACCTTGGATATTGATATCTCTTGAATATCACCAACGAGAGAGACTCCACAGCCTCTCTGGGCAATCTGTTCCAGTGCATGGTCACTGCACAGCAAAAAAAATTCATCCTCAATTACAAGTAGAAATTCCTGTGTATCAGTTCTTGCTCAGTGCCACTTGTCCTGTTGCCTGGCACCACTGAATAGAGTCCAGTCACTCAATCATCTTTGTCACCCTCCTCTGGACCCTCTCCAGAATCTCCATGGCTCCTTTGTCCTGGGGAGCCCAGAACTGGACACAGAGCCACTGCTGGCTCATGGACAGCTTGATGTCCACCAGGATGCTCAAGTTCTTCTCAGAGCTGTTTTCCAGCAGAACAGCTCCCAGCCCGTACTGGTGCATATGCATTGAAATTCTAAAAGACTTAACATTATTTTCAACTCTTAGAATTACTATTATAGACTATTTTTGGATGGGAAGGAGAAGAAATTAAATTACAATGATATCAGAAATTAAAAAGTAATGCATATGTATAAAAGCTGGTTAGAATTGAGATAATAAATTTAGATTTGGATGAAAATTGGTAATTACATTTATTCATATGCAAAGTAGATTTTCATATGCCGATCTGCCAGCTGAATAACTAGCTTCAGTATGTCCGCTAATCTGAAATTCAAATAAATCAGTATTTGAAGAAGAAAAAGTAAGCAAACAGATGATTTTAAAATGTAATACAAATTTATAGGAAGCATTAATCTGATGTCTTGTATCTCTTATTTTTTTAAATAAATGGATGTTCTAGCAACCTCAACATAAATACTTGTTCCAGATTCCTAAAACTGTTTTATCAAAAATGACGGTGTAATCTTATATATTGCAAAATAAATGCAGAAGAAATTAAATTACAATCCATATCAGAAATTAAAAAGTCAATCATATGTAAAAGGCTGGTTAGAAATTGAGATACGCTCCGGGCATTAAATCGTTAGATTTGGAGGATCAGATTGGTAAGTTTTTTTGGTTTGTTTGTTTTTGTTTGTGTTAGTCTGATTTAATTTTTTTTGTACTATTTTTTTTTGATTTCTTATTTGGCAGCTAAGTAGTATTTTACGATATGCTTCCAGTCGGGGTATCTCTGGCCTTCGAGCGTTAATCCTGAATCTTTAGCCTTGTCAGTTTATATGTGTCTGTTTGTATAAACTTTTCGAATTCAAATAGTGAAGTTTTCATGGTTATTGGGCCGCCTGAACGAGAGAACCAGTCATAGTCGTATGCGTATCAGATGATTTAAAATGTAAAATACATAAATTTATAGGCGTGAAGCATTAGAATGTTCTGATGTGGGTATCGTATGCGATCTTATTCTTTTTCTTTAGATATTAATTGGATGTTCTGATTTCGGTGGGCTAACTTTTTCCAGACTACTACGGTTAATATCTGGTTTGTTCCAGTATCCTCAAACTTGTTGTTAGTCAGGTTTGGATAATCGCCATCGGTTGTAATATATCCTTTTATAGGTAACTTGGGTTGTGCTGCTATATTATAATAAATGCTACATTCAAGTCTTAATGTTGACTTAGGTATGTTCTTTATTGTTTTGATCAAAGTGGGAGGATTACGATATTTATATAGTGAGTGTTAAATTTGCGGGTATTGTTGCAATCGTCAGTCATGCTGTATCTGATTTTCTAATAGCTGAAGATTTGTGTATAGTATCAGGGAAGAAGGTTTAGTTATAGTATAAAGGAAAGTAAAAAGAAAAGGTCTTGGACATTCCAGTCAGAGGAATTATCTGAAGGTGGTGGAAGCTATCTGTAATTACAGATGTCAGACTGGATTTTTCATTCTCTATTGCTTCAATTGAGGTTTTGTATGTGTCTTTGTATAGTAATTATAATTTTTTAATGTAATAATTGTAAGACGTTTTCGTGGGATGGGCATGAAACTAGATGATGGTGTCCAGCCATTATGGAGAAACTGCACATGTTGAAAATGTAAGATGGATTCAGTTTCATCTTTGGAGATATATGAGTGCTTTTTTTTACTCAAGAAAGATAGATGTCTACAAAACTTGCAATTGAGATTTTACAATTAGAGAGTTAGGTGTAATCAGTTCAAGATTTGTCCCAAGGGTTACTAGTAGTAGCAAGTGATCTTCATTTGTTTCTGGCCATGTGTTATTGGTGTTTGAATATAAGCATGGGATTTGGCTCGTCATCGCCCAGAATATATCTATATGTCACTTTTTTTGTACTTTTTTATTGGTTTTTTCGCGTTCTGGAGTCTTATCGGTTGGGTCCATGGGAGAGTAGGCTAGAGCGAGGGGGCGTCTGGTTGGGGTTCGGCGGCGTATGCGCTGAAGGAGTGAGGGCTTCAGCTCGCGCGCTGTCTTTCTTATGACGTGTGCTATATTAAATCAGTTTGGCCTGTATAGTTAGGAGGCTGGCGGGAGAGTAGTGGGAGTTGACACCGATGTGTACATATGCACTTGATAGGGTTTACGAAACGGGGGCTCGTTTGTGGTCAACTTTCTCCTCAGCGCAGTATACATGGCTTTATGTCGTGCGGGATTGGGTGGTGGGGGCTGCGGAGGCTGTTGCGGGAGGTGAGAAACAGATTTCGGATCACAAGATGCCCGGGCGCTTGCTGTGTGACTGTGACATATTTAGAATGCAGGTTGGAGGAGATGCGTTCTTGGAATTTGTTCGAATTTTGCGCTATTCCTAAAGAGTATCTGCCGTTTCTCTCTACTTTTTTGTGAACCAACTGGATTAGTATGTTTTGGCGGATGAGGCATGGGCGCGCGGACGGGATGGGGTGGGTTTGGTGGAAGAGTTGTAATAGGGGACCTGGTGGTCGTGTTAGACTATGGCAAGAGGACTCGAAAAAATTGTCTTGTTGTGAGTCCTAGATCCTGTGCCCTGTGGCAAGATTAATTGGATGGTATAGACTTTCGGGACATTAAGCTTTAATTCTCAGTGGGCGGGGTTGCCTTTCTTTTAGTTCGTGTAAAGTTTTTGCCCTTGTTTGATGCTTGAACCTGCAGCAACCATTAGCTGGCCTAGTGGGTATAGATAATTGTAGAAACTCCTTTATCTGAAATACAAAACGCTTTTGAGTGCTGTTTTTGGAACCCTGCTGTAGTTCCTGAATGGGACTCACTAGCAGCTTAGAAATGTAATTTTTCTCAGCAGAAGTTTGTTTGGCTGGCAGTTCCTCTATGCCTCAAGAACTGTTCTGTTCCCCAGCTTCTATAAATACTACTTGTTCCTTGTTCCATCAGCATCAATAGTCCCTTTCCAAAAGTGTCAGTTTCACTACGAATCGTGCCGAAGACATAGGGACAGGATCAGAACGGGAGCTGGAAACTCAGTTAAAGAAGAGCTGTGGGAGTTCTTGTAGACCTTACCTTTGTTAAAAAATGAGAAACGTGACCCTAGTTGTGGCTGTTTTGTGTCATCCTCTTTCTTCGATATCTAAAAATTTGACTATCACTGTCCTACTAGGTGTCATCACATAAATTAAGAGTCCTGTGTCCTGACCTGTGGGGATACAAGCTTTCTTCCTAGGAAGTAGAGCCTTCCCAGGATAAGGCAGTTTTGGATGGCCTGATGGAGGAGAGCAGAGGTGAGAGTAGCACTTCAGTAAAAAAAAAAAAAAAAAAAAAAAAAAAAGGGTTTTTCTGTTTGTTTACTTCCTGGTGTTTTAATTTATGGTTGATACTTTAAAAACCAATTTGTCCATAAGGCATTCTCCACACACATACCCAGCAATCTGTATAATGCCCAGTAGTCTAGAGTAGAAGTCATGCTATAACTTATAGTTGAAACCTTAAGAGTTAGCACCACATTTGTTTATTATAACCAAAAAATTGTTAACAGAAAAGGAAAGAATAGATAACAATGGCTTTCAATTATAGACCTTTCCGTCCCTCTTAAACATCTTGTCTTTTAATAAATGTTCACCCTTGTCCCTCTCTAGTTTGTAAGGTTGGTGGTTTCATCCAGACCATGGTGGTGATGGAGAGGTCATTCTTCCATCTCATGTGGATACGTGAGTCATCAGCTCCTGGAGCACCTTCACCACCAAGATGGAAAATAATTGTGAAAGTTGACAGTTTTCTTCTGACCTCTATGGATCGCTTGAAAGAAATGTTTTTTGTATGTTTGGTAACATAGCTTTACCACTTCACTCTTTTAATCATTGGTGTCTGCATTTTTTACAATCTGTTCAAATTTAAACTAATATAGTGGCTTTTTACCTATGCTGGCTTCATTGTTTCTAACTGGTTCCACATAAAAAATAAATTTTCCTCCTATTTTTCAAGTCTGGCTTTAAATGGGAAGTGGATTGATATAAACAAACAACCAGGTGTATCCATTTTAGGCATTATCCCCTGTGCAGATGAGATCATACTACTGTTTCAATTCCATTTCCTATTATATTCCAGTTACTTTACAAGGCATTTTGGGAGACATCCATAGTTTCCTAAGAACAGCTTTTACTGCGTACTGGTATCACATTGTCTGTTTCCTTGGCTTCTTCGGCATCACTGACGTTGGGAAATCTGTTTTTCAATTTTGGTTGTTACTGATTTGAGCACCTGTGCTGATACTTTTGGGGGATAGACGACGCATTTAAAAACCTAATAACAGCTAATGTTGAGTGCAATGCCGAGCTGAATAGGGGATATAAGAATGATTAAAATGACTATGTCAGGTACTTACTGACTCTCTTGCAAGTCTCCTTTATTGGATGACAATGGACGCAAGAAAAAATATCAACTTTTTTTCTCAGCTCTCTGCCTGTTGTTCTTCCATCCTGCAGGAAGTTTTTTTATATTTCATTCCTTATTTTAAAGGTTTAATTATTTTGGCAAATTACTTTTAACCCTGTTTCTGTTTTTTAAAACAAACATTTCCCACACTTTTTTTTTTTAAATTCTGTGCAAATTTTTGAAAAATAATACAAAACTAAATGTTGGTTAGACAACAAGACTATGTCCCATAATCCTTTTCTTTTGCCTATATATTTTCAAAACGCGTCTTTTTCTTCTTGAGGGAAAAAGAGTGATAACTTTTTTTAAATGAGTATTAAAAAAAAAAGATAAAGCGTGAAGTCCTTTCCCTCTTTTTTAAACACTATGTTATACGAAGCTGGCTTCTTTAGGAGGAAACCCAAACAAATCCAGAAAATCCCAAAATACCTAAAAAAAAAAAAAAAAAAAAAAAAAAAGACAAATTGCTTTAGTGGGAGCTGACAACATTTCAAACAAACACCCTCTGGGCATACAATTAAGATGGTTCAGGATTAAAAAATGTAACACATTTGAATTGACCTTTCTCACAGGCGATCCATGCTGCTTCTGAATGGTGGGAAAGTCAAGTTTGGAATGAGGCACCACCTGCAACAGCTGCTTGCAGAAGAGGCTCCGCCCTGCCAAAGCCCTGATACAAAACTCAGCTAACACAGATGGCAGGAATCTGAAAATCTGCAAGCACACACTTAGTCACTCTAATGTAAACAAATATTCTCTTTATTTATTTCTGCTCTGGTTGGAATTTTTTTTTTGGTTTTTTTGTTTGTTTGTTTTAATTAAATGTTTGGTTTCTGCATCTTCGCAACATTCTTGACAAAAAAAAAAGAGAAAGTAATAAATGCTGATAAAATGACATAATATTAATTTCAATGTGTATAATAAGGAAGGTTTTTTTTCCCAAATATTCAGGAGTGGAAGATTCATTATGGCGTAAAAAAATCACCATAAGGAATAATAAAAGTATAAGATGTAGTATAAAATCGGAACAGGAAATTCCCAGGTAAAAGGAAAAAAAATAAAAGAGAAATAAGAAATAGCTTGAATGTACAGGGCAATTTAAAGTATTGAACAGGTAAGAATCAGTAGGTTGTGGTTTGGGTAACCCTGCATTTTTTTATAGGAAAATATAATAAGCATTGCAGTTTGGACTCTATACATTTTAATATGACAAGTTCAACCGGTTTCCTCTGTGTTTGCGCTGTTTTAAAATGATTACTCTATCTACATAATCCTTTTCTTTTCTTTTTACATTACCGTAATTAAAATACCAAAAGCAAAAAGCCTGATATGAGTACAAGTTCAAGCAGTAGTCGAAGGTTTCAACCTTAGAATTAGAGTGAAGCAGGGCCCCTAGACGAGAAAAGTGATTATCCCTCCATATTTCAGCACTTTAAACGACCACATCTAGAATACTGTGTTAGCTTTTGGTCTCCCAATACAAGAAAGGACGTACCTAAACTGTAGTGATTCATGTGTGGGGCCACCAAAGCGGTCGGCTGAGACGGAGCACTGCCCTGTGAGCAGATCTCCTGATGGACTTGATCAGCTGCAGAAGGGCCAGGTTTGAGGGGGTGGAGGACTGGTTGAACATGGGGACTTGGTAAGAACAGTGCTTTGGTGAACAGATGGAGCAGTGAGTCAGAAATGAATATTCCCCCCACTGACTGGATAGAGGCTGGCCTCAGATGAGCCTGGAGGTTGTTTTTAGATCTGAATTAAACCAACTGGAACACCCCGGCAACCCAAACTGATCTCCACCCCAGACCCTGATGAACCAAATCTCCTGATGTGTCTTTCCAGACTAAATATCCTCCCTATACAATATTTAACGCTGTGGAAGGTAAAAACATATTCTGAAACAGCCAGCCAGGTTTTTTCTTGCTTATCATTCCCAGTTCACCTTCGAGTTGTTAATTATGTACTCAGCACTTTTTGCGTTTTAATGTGTATTTAACCGGCATGAAGTCAGTGCACTTTTCCATACCCAGAAAATCTCTTCTGTGCAGCAAGAAATCTCTGCCTTCAACAGTCCACTGCAATGAACAGTCAGTAAAGGGCAAAAAAGAATGCAGTAAAAAAACATGACTTCTAAAGTTCTAACACACTTTCATTAAATTCATAAACAGTAGGGCTAAAAGCTCAACCACTTGAATGACACATAATGTTTCAAGTAATGTCCACTTCTACTATGTGTGTTAATTCAGACCTATTTCCTTAATATTTACCTACTTTTTATTTAAGGTCTATGAGATGGTAATTCTGCTGTAATCATTGATGAGTGCAGATATGGAATTTTCTGTAAAAAATTCTAACTTAGTCGTTAGTTTTCTTTCCGACAGTTTTAAAGATTGCATTCAGCAATTTTGAAATTAAAATTTATTTAAACACTGAAAAGATGCGTTACAATTAAATATCTTTAGCTGTTTAAATAGCATTAAGAAAAATGTTAAAAATACTTTTTAGGTCACCTAACTTACCTTCTAAAGTTT
The DNA here is from genome assembly GCA_009741485.1 of Malurus cyaneus samueli. NCBI lineage: Eukaryota > Metazoa > Chordata > Aves > Passeriformes > Maluridae > Malurus > Malurus cyaneus. The sequence goes on along the minus strand of CM019215.1, from coordinate 5,634,923 downwards.
ATTTGTCGTTACACATGCATTTTTTTTCCATTGTGCATGTCACTTTTTGGGTACTTTTCTATATAATTTTCTTACCTTTACTATTTTG
>CM019215.1:5544851-5630596 GCA_009741485.1 Malurus cyaneus samueli | reverse complement strand
CTTTCAAAGGATGGGTTCTAAGTCTTAATATATATTCTATGATTATAAACTATAATAGGACGGACATTGTGTTGTTGGATCTTTGTTATATACTTCCAAGCCCAATGCATAAGCTTAAACATGGTGATCACCATGTCTTAATGTTTTTTTCCATTGTATCCCTTCTCAGGGGAAAGTGCGTGGTTTAAACTGATTTTCGGCGCTCTCTGATGCTCACTGGCAACCAAAAATGTCATGGTTTGGTTGTACTGAAGCTAAAAGCACTTGCACCCACGACTTCTTCCCTATCTCCCACAGAGAGGGAGAAGGGAGATGCAAAGCCATATAACACGAAATTTGGCTTTCAGATAACATACATATGAAGGAAATATAGATATGCTCAGAGAGTCGAAAAGCTGATAACTTAAGTTGCAACATAGATTTCTTACTAAAAACTACTCAGAATGAACACTGCACGGAGGAGAACAACGTAGGGAAAACTAAAAACTTACAGGGAAGAAAAATAAACTGGACATTTTAAGCCCTGTTTCATTCGGGATCCGTCTCTTTTTCGGGTATCCCTCTCCACCCGCCGTGTTTTCTGACACACGGACCAGGAATGGTCTAACATAGATCAACCACCATTACAGTTGTTGTCCAGCGTCATAGGAGAATGTCTTACAGCTTCCAAGCTGTGGCAGCGTTTTTTCCAAGGAAACAGTCAGTGCATAACTGTGATGGCAGGGAGTATTTCTTTATCTGGGGAAAGGGAAGAATTTCTTCAAAGGCAAACTGCGTTGGTTTGGGGGCCTCAGACCTATCACAATCTCCTGCGCACGTTCTTCTGTCCACTTTTTTCTTGCACGACTTAGCTTCAATCGTCTGGGGTGGGGCTCAAGCTTTCCTCTTTTTTTGGCTTTAATCAGTTTCGTCCGTCTTCAAAGCCACGTTTTTTTTTCTCAGGCAAAGGTCGCTCTCCTTTCTATAGTCATCTGGTTCCACCATTGGCGATGCGTAATAGTTTCTTCTCGGGAACTGTTTTTCTCAATTTACCGGGCCCAGCACAGCCAGCAAGCCATCGGCCTCCTTTCGCTTACTTCGTGCTCTATCTGAGCGTCTCTATTGTTCTTTCTTACTCTCTGTGCGACCCTCGAATCTGCTGCGCTTTATTGCCCCGTGCTGATCTTAACAACTAAACTTCAATGGGCCGCCCTTATTCTTTCTTGATTCTTCTTATAGTCCAGAACAATATGTCATCACAGAGTGTACCACCTGTGCAATGGCCCCAGCTGATGGGCAGGCCTAGGTCCATCACCCTTTCGAGCCATGATGGATTGGCTCTAAAACACAGGGACGTAGGTGGCTCTCCTCTTGCTGCGAGCGCAGAGACCGACCGTTTTCTAGAACTTTCCTCACAGGAGCATTTGTGGTTTCTTGGTCCATCTCCCGCCCACCCAAAATCGGAACCGTAAGATAAAACCATGACGAGGCAAAGTTTATTCTTTTAATGTCTATGTTACTCGTGTATTAACACCTCCTTCCACTAACTTTTTAGTAAATGTGTAGCTTGTTGCTGCAGAGTATACTTAAAATTTTTGCAAGAGAAGCTCTATAATTTTCTCATCTATTTCATTGTATTTTTCCTCAATTTTTGCTTAAATCTCTCTGTGTCTTTAAATTGTCATAGACATTAGAAAAGTCGCTAGGTTTGGATGATGGCATTTGTCGATCATCTGCTTAGTCAAGCCTGAATGACCTTCAATATGCTAAGGGGAGTAGTTTATTCTAGTTCTTTCTATAACATTGCCAAAATGACAGGACATCACATTTCGCTGCAGTGCTCACCAGGCAGCTTCATTTAAAGAGTTTGCATTTTCCAAGCTGAAGAATACTGACTAGAGAGAAAACTATTCCTTAATTATTTGGTTTCACCTGTTACTGTGTGAAACAATTTGTACATGTTATTAGTGTTGTTATTATTCTTATTATTTATTAATATAATTAATATATTGCTTGTTGTTGTTGTTGTTGTTGTTGTTTTATTGTTATTGTTATTACTACTGTTGTGATGTTGAAACTGAGAGGCTGCCCGAGCGTTGTGGCTGCTCATTCCCTGGAATTGTCTTGATAGTTGGTGGAGCCTGATAATCATCTATAGTGTTGTGTCCCTGGTGGAGGCTTGACACAATGTCTTTCTGTCCTTCCAACCAACCATCTCTGTTAAGGACAGATGGCGTAGTGGAAAAAGAGTACTCATTATCATTAAATCTGACAAATGAGAATTTACTGTTCAGTCTTGCAGCTGATGTTATAAAGCCGTTCAGAAGAACGCAGCACAGTGAGGATAAAGTTTAATAAAACTTCTGCCTTATGGAATCTTCCCATTTCTTCTTATTAGGTCTTATATATTTTATAAATTGCAACTTCTACCTGAAATTCGTCACAGACTGTTTCTGTTGCACCTTTTCTGAACAGCTCTGCTTGCTGACATTTGTTAATTGCTTCTACAAAATCATTCAGCAGGACAATGCTACTAGTACTTGCACCAAGGTCAGTCCATGGTATGTTTTCCATATTGCTACAGTCAGGACCCAGTTCAAATAAAGAGCTTTGGTATTTTATTCTTGTAGGCAATCATGGCAGACCTTTGTGAAATTAATGAGGAAGTGATTTAGGGAAATAACACACTAATGGTTTTTTTCTTTTACACACGTGGCGCTTCACTTGAAAATGTTTAGTTGTTCATACTTTTTTACTTCTCTGGTTTTGCATCCCTAGGAATCTCAAGTCAAATGTGCTTTCTAATTTATAAAAGGAAGGTATATGTCGAACTAATAGAAAACGCAATTTGAGGTATAGGGGTGAATAGTTTACTGCTTATACTTGAGACATTATTTACAGCGCAAGTGATGTAAACTCGGTTAGTTTGGGGTTGGACTAATTTTGAGAACATTAAAATTAGCTATTAGATTAGAAGCAGTAGAAGTGACACAGTAGATAAGGGAAGCTTTTGTAAAAAAACAGTTGGACTTGCACAGGGAGAACCATTATTATTTTTACTGAATACTTTGCTAAATTTGCTTATTTATCTCTGTCCATTCTTCAATTATTAATAATAATCATGTTTCGATTAAGTTTAATGATTCATTTTTTCTGCCTATGCACAACCTTACTGTTGAAATTCATTATTCATACTGTTATAATGCCACTATTATTACATAGAGTCAATAACCTTGTGCTTCCAATATGTTTCTTCCAGGCATCTTCAAGCAGAATATGTGTTTCAAAACAATTACACACCAGAAGAGCATATAAACTAGTGTTTAATAGTTGCTTTATATTTACTAAAGTTAAATAATCGCGAAGAAGTTTTTATTTTCAAAATAGATGTGCACACGGTACCTCAACACTCAGGGCCGGGTGTTAATTTTGGTGCTTGGCAGCCAAAATTTCGATTCGGTATCCTTGCGGTGCCTATTCCAACACAGAATTATCGGTTGATTGATCATGTTTCCAGTATGATTTTCTCATTTACTTATTTTTTATTAGTAGGAAAATTTTGATATGAAAATATTTGTAGTGCGTGGTTTTGGATTTATGTTTGACAGTGTCATAATGGATTATGTATCAGATTGCTATATTAGATTGATTTTTTCATTTCTTTCTTTAATGCCATGCCCACCTTGAGAGCTATTGTGTTTATCCCTTTTTTCTCCTTTTGTATACTTAATTGTAGAATCACATCAGAAATGTGCATGCAGTGTTGAGCTGCTATGAATGTTGTAAAATGGCTCACTATTCATATCATTGATGTAAAGTACAGAGTTCAAAACTATCTGTGAAGGAATTTTTTTTGAGATTGTTGACTCCTCGAAATATGTTAATGATCAAGAATTCCTGGAGCACTTAGGGATGTGCCTGGGCGAAATATGTGCTTGTGTCGTTTTTTACTCCGATCTCTTTTTTGCTGTTCTAGAGATAGGGACCAATTAGTGGATATATGATTTAAATCTATAGGTTTTCTTCTTGTAGTCTACTTATTTCTGTTCCTTCTAGTCTTTTATTTTGGTTTTGTTTTATTTGTTTCCTTCTATGGTTTACTCCAGTCTACAGGAGTTCCAATGCTCATCTAGCAATGTGCTGATAGCATATTTTTGTTGTTCCTTTTATCCATTTAAGAGTAGTTTTCTTAACCTACTATTATTTGAATTATCTTTCAAGATGAAACAATCGTGTTTGTTAGTAATGACATATTAAAGCTAAAAACAAATAAAACATCCACATACTAGAAAAGAGGGGATTTACTTCTCCAAATTCCTCCTTAGGTAAATTTTTATTGGGACTTAGTTTTATGTATTCACAGAATCAAACTAAACACCTTGCAAGAATCCCTGATTTTACCATGGTCGATAGTTAAAGATACCTCCTGTGTCCACAATTTTCTAATTTATTAAATTCTAATTGACTTTACTTAGGGAACAAAAATAAATGAAGGTTTTTGAGCGGGCCAGTACCAGACAAATATGGGATAATGATGAGGAGAGCTGTCGACAAGTTGTCACGTGAGTGTCATATTGCGCTGCCTGAGAGTCTGTCAGTGTCCAGATGATGTGGAGTAATATGCTGGCTCAGATGCAATCGGAGAAGGGTTTGTCTCTGAAGTGAAATGACTTATGGTTTTTAATGTGATAGGGCAAAATTGCATGTTCCATCACAATGCAGTTCATCTTTATACAGTGTTGTTCGGAAATCATTCTGTATTTGTGGGATTTTGCATTTCATATTTACACTCGTGGCAGGGTTATCTCATGTAGTATCATGAGAAAGTCTTGATTGATTGTATGATGCAAGGCAAACTTTTCGTGTTGTCCTTAGGAATAACTGCAACTTTCCGTTTATTCTTTGTCATTTCAAGGCATATTTTTTCAGCCTGTTGAGTACAATTAATTTTCTCTCTCCAACTGGACAACTTGAAGTTAAGCGTCAATGAACATTGAGACTAGAGCTTTTCCTGGTTGAAATTCGAAACAGAGAACGTTCTATTTTTTTTTTTTATCTCTCTGTTATATTCTATCTAGTCGGATAATACAGATATAGAATGGTGGCATTCTATATAAAAACAGGATCCAATCCCTTCTTTATAGCGTGAAAAAAGACTTTCACCTTTACCTTTTCCACTACAGACCTTACACAGAATTATCAATTGCCATGCCGCTACTTTTTATTTATGACAGGGTCTGGATTTTTTGGAACTTTGGCTTGACAGGATTCGTAATAAAACTTGAAGTTCTGGCTTGATTGTGTTGTAAGATTTTCTATCGAGTAATTATTATCAATCACCGAATTAGGTGACACTGGTCCTTCACTGTAAAGAGATTCAGCATAATTTACCAGTAAAAAAAGACAATGAGCAATAGAAAACTCGCTGGTTCTCCTGTGCGATTAGTGTGAGAGTGAATGAATTTTAATTAATTTTAAAAAATATTCGGTTGTTTATGCAGTGGGAATTTTAAGAATTCATTGCCTGTGCAAAATTGACCATGGGTTTTGTTTGTTTGCACCTATGTCCTTAGCCGTGGTGACACCTCCTGCTGTGAGTACATTGAATATTTTACTGTTGTATCAGTGGAAATAGTTTTGATTTTACACACTGCTTTCTTTGGAGATGATAAAACAGGCATTCTGTTTATCAGAGAATTCTGGAATTGAAAAAGCGATTTATCAATACAATGCTATGACTTTGCCCTACTGCCACGAGGCCATTTGTAAGACCTTATGTTAATTATGGAAGCGTAGAAGAAGACGTGGCAGACTGAACTGCAATGCATTGCCTGTTATTTGACAATCTTCCAGTGATTTTAGGGATTTCTGGTCTTGAGAAATGGACAACCCCAAATTAGAAGGCAAACCTAAATTCATAAGCAACTCCCATACATGCTTCTTTCCTATTTTGAAATATATTCGACAATGATTTACCATCTAAGATTCGTCAGAGTGATCTCGGTGTTACCAAGCTGGTAATAAGCGTAATAAAAATTCTTACCTTCCACGAATTACATGAGGTAGGTAAGAAACGAATTCTTTTGTGCAGATCTAATCATAAGACAGCCCTTGAATGTCATCTGGTCGAACATTCTCAAGGAAGGGCAGTCTAGTGAGATATCAACACCCTGTTCGTCACTCTTGAACACGTTCGTCACATGGTGACGTTCACCATTCCCTGGGGAACTTCTCCAATGATTGACTGAGTTCTTACTATAAAAAATCTTTGTCATCATGAAACTGCGCCAGTTACAATTGTGCTCTTGTCACTTGTCCTATCCAAATAGCACAGCTGTATGCAGATTAGTAAGTTTGTTCAAATAGATTGGAACTGCACCATTGAAGGAAGGTTTCCAGTCTAGCCCTATTAACCTCTACACTCAGTCTAATCTCCATTTAATAATTACATCAGATTCCGTTCTCTTCTTAACGTCCTAGAAAATTATCTTTTGCCTTCGTGACAAATCCAATACATAATATTTTTGATCAAAAGTGACTCCAGTGAACATTAAGCTGGTGTTGTGGTATGTTCTAAAATTTTTCATAGAGTTCTCTATGAAAGAGAAACCACCACGGAAGAGATAGAACTTCTATGTCTCTGGAGTTGTAATAACACTCCTGATAGAGTATTTTTATGGAGATCTCAAAATATTTCGTAATATGCATTATATGTTAAAATTTAAGGAAAGCAAAATCAGGAGCCATTGGAGCTTTTCAGAAAATAATGTTGTCTTTACTTGTTGCTGTTTGCTTGTAGCTGAATGTCCCTCCTACAGCTAACTTTAAAATAGCTGTAGGAAAAATGATAAATAATAGTTTGATTTGGGAATGAATTTTTATCACCAGGGACTAAAACACTTTCAACGGCTTCTATTCCACCCATATTCCAGTTTCCTAAAATGAAAAAATAAATTCTGTCATTGTTCTACAGCGTTAATCCATTCTTCTAAGTATCAGCTTTTCGTAAGCAGAATTTGTTTGCATATTGGAGGCTTGTCCCACTTTTATTGTAATATGAAAATAATTAATTATATTTTTACAACAGTCACAATGTTGGCTTGTGTTACAACTACTTTTTGATATATTAAATGGCTCATAACACAAGTGTTACCACGGTTTACCAGAGTTTCGGATAAAAAGGACAATCTCAGTTTACCATCTGGAATAATATAATAAAGTTAAAACACTTTCATTTGAACTTGGTTTTTCTGTATGATGAGATGTCTTTTGAAGTTAGTTACTTGAAAGGATTTGTCGCTAGTTCAGCACCTGATAAATTTGGTTCATTGAGGACTTTCCAACGACAAGGATTCTATTTTAAAAACAAAAGTAAAGTAACAAATGCTGTCGGGTCAGTTCCATTTGAGCATTTGATTGCTTTAGTGTGTTGCCCAATATACACCAGAAATTTTCAGACCAGACTGCTGGATAATGGAAGCCCATAAACTAGTTTTCCTGTAAATAATTTAGATAATAACTAATTGTTCATTCATGTACTTCCAGCAGTATAATGCGTTGCTCCCAACTGTTTGCTCAGTATCCACTGACTTGCCACTAATCTGCGTTCAAAATTATCTTTAGAGACTCTCTAAGAAAAATAAAATAAATGTTCACATTATTCTAAATTAAATATAAATCCCATTCATTAAAATTATAATGATACATGTCCTTGATTAATGAAATGGAAATGCAGTAAATGGAGAAAAAAAAGTTAGACAAATTAATTTGTTTACAAAATTGGGAGATGGTGGCTATGTCAGGTAAATAAATGGGTGAATGAATAGTACATTTCATCTTGTATGAAGGCTCTTCTGCACACGCAAAACTGTTCTTTCAGTTCAATAGGGAATAATTACAATTCAAATAAGTATTAATGTGTTGTTTTTAGGAAAAAAAATATGCAAATGAACCTCACAGCAGTATCTGACATGTAAAATCCATTCGGCCTTACATTTTCACTTTATTTATTACCCTGGTATACAATAAAATGAGGAAAAAATATTGACCAGTGTTTTCCTTTTTTCCCTTTTCTTTAGAAGGATGGTGAAATTTCTAGAATTTGGGGTGCTTATATCTGAAATACCATACTGATTAATTCACAGAAAGGTGTTATGCAGACTCTGAATGCTGCTGTGTGTGTTTCAGATGTACTTCTTTGTTCTTATAATGAGTGACTTTCACTAATGTATTCAGTGGGAAATTTGATTATTCATAATCAAAATGCAACATTCCAAATTGTTTCTGCAATACAGGCAGAAGAGATTAAAATGTTTCCATGAACACTCTTTCTAATATGGTTGCATCTGTAACAAGTCATAATTTTGTACCAATAACAATATTTTGTCACTGCGATGACCTCTTTCATTTTTCTTTATGTTTTTCTTCCACTTGCTCTTGATCTTCCAAACTTTTCAGATCCAGATGTTCTGCATGTTCTTTGCAGATGTCAACACCTCATATTGCATGAGGGATGTCTTTTCTGGCAACACAAACGTAAATAATGATTTTTAAATTGATTTGGTTGCTAGGAGTTTGACACAGTGATAAATAGGAAAATTTATTTATTTCTTTATTAAATCGTGATTGAGAAGGGGCTCCATGCCCAGGCATTGTAAATAAGTGAATCTGAATGAGCGTGGTGTGGATGGAGGTGTGGGTCAATTTCTGTCATAAGCAAGGGAATATGTGTCAGCAATGCAGTAAGCAGAAGCAAGGACTGCTGAATGCTCTCTGGCCAACAATGTATGCATGGAATTGTCAGCCTAGTGACCTTGAGCCACTGGTAAAATAGCTTTATGAGTTTCTGTGCTATCAGCTACACTAGGTTATTTGATATTTCCACCTCCACATCTGTACTTCATGTTCCAAAGACATGAGAATGCTCAAAACAGATTGCAAATACTATGTTTGTGGGATAGAGAAGTGAAGGTCACTTGAGGTACTGTTTTCAGGAACTTCTTGGTCTTTTAATTTATTAATTTCCTGTAAGAAAAAACCCAGATATATTTTCAAACTACAGCCGTGGAAACAACACCTTACAGGACTAATTCTTACAGAACAATTGAGCTCAGATTTTCCATTCATTCAAGTAATAGCGATTTTGCACATATGTGCTAGATATTTTCCATGACTAATTTATACAGGGATGATTTTAAGAAACTGTTCAGTGTGTCTTTAAGTAAAACTTAGCTGATTTCTGCAAAAAACAACAGGAATGATACTATGATTCTCTTGAAACCTCTACTACAATTGGATTATTCTGAATGTTCATTGCAATTAAATCAGTGTAAAAACTTAGAGTATGTGAAATTAAAAATAAAAAAAATTGGGTTTAACCTAAGTAGTAACTAACAACCTGCAGACATCTTGCTTGTTTATTGGGTGGGATGTGAGAGAGAATTAGAAGGCAAAAAGCCGCAATCAGAAAGCCTTCTGTGCTTTTTCTCACAAGATAAGTATTTATTAGACCTTTTTATTAATTAATTTTACATTCAATTTTATTAATCAAGCTTAGGTGCTTTGATTGGTGAATTCAAGGATTTTAAAGAAAGTAATGAGTCACTATTTTTGATTCAATTGATTTATTTTTTTACACATGTTTCTCACCAGATACATCTCAGAAAACATCTACATTCTACGCTAAAAAGTCTTGCGTATGATGCGATGCTCCTATTCTCTTTCTGCTGTTTGCAAAATGGGAAATTACTTAGCAAGATTTCTTTGTGGGGAAAAAGAAGCATTAATGTGCAATAGTGGCCCAGTAGTCAATACAGTCTGACTCAGGACTGTCTGGCTGGCTGTTGTTACAGCACAGGAAAAAACAGGGATATGTTATGGTCCTGGCAAGCATGAGCCAGCCCCGAGCATGAAAAATTGCAATAATGTAATTCTTTATATGGAAAATGTCATAGAATATATTGTATTTACTTATTTGTCACCCAGGCTTGCAAATGTAAGAAAGTGATGAGTGCTAGTGATTTTTTTTTTTGGTGCTGTTTCTGTAGTCAGATGGCTGATATTAAGACAGACGTTGAACGACTGCAGCATTAACCTTGTCCTCATCCAGATTATGCAAAATAATTAGGCTTTCTGCTCATTAGGTGCTAAATCTCTGCTTTTGGCACCTGAGACTCTTCAAGATTATGTTAGTGATCACTAACTCAATAGGTACTTGCCTGTTTGGTGAATGAGAACAATTATTTAAGGTAACAGATGATAGAAATTTCAGCTGAGACCTCTCTGAGAGAAATCTCCAGATAAGTGCTCCCCAGGTGCTAGCCTCAGAAATCTTCCATCTGTGACTATAGACACATGTTTGGCTGTTTGAGGAGTATTATAAATCTACGTTCTCTGTGAGCTGAAGCCTAACACAGATGTCCAGGTGATTTCAGGCTGTCTGTTCTGAGATATCTTGGTATATGCCTCTGGCAGACTGTTCTGCTCTATAATCAACAGCTAAGATCTTGCAGAAGAAGAAATAGTTCATATTTTTTGTAAAAATGTTTTGAAACTCAGATTCCATATCCCTTTTGAGGATGCTGTCTCAAATAATGTGCATTCAGGGGAATCGTTGCTCTGTTCTTTAAATATATGACAGTAGGATCAAAAGCTGCATATATACGGTTTAGGAGAAGACAGTCATCATCCTTGGCCTGGTCAGCAACAGTTCCCATTCTCTAGGCTCAGTTTGGCCAGCACCCACTATCAAAAAGCAGTTTCTCTATACTAAAAAATTCTGTAAGCAAAAAGCACCTTATACATAAACACAGGGATATTTACTATAGTTAATCTTCAGCAGCTTTATCATTACTAGTCTTGCACTTGCCTTGCATCACATTCCCCGTAGTTCTCCTCCTATGGGTGGCCTGGAAAAGCTTACTCATGATGGAATACAACTTTCCTATGAACAGGCATTTCTTTCATTATTTCAGTTAGCCTCTTTTAAAGCTTGAGATGAAAGTTTTTGTCGTCTCAGGCTTTGTTTCATTATTCGCCTGGTGCAAGTTTAGTCATCAGCTGTGTTATCTCTGCTCAGTACTGGCAGAGTTGGAGCACAAAGGAGGCAAGACTGGCAGCCAAGAGATGCCAGGAGAATCTGAAGCTGTTTACACTCAGCACGTCTGGCTCTACCTTCCACAAACTCAAGGCTGCACATATGGCAATGATGTGACACTCACGTACCATCATGGCTCAGCCCAAAATCTACTAGCATGGGAGGAGAGAGGTGTTGGATAATGCAAGGCAGTTGCAGCAGTGCGGGACAGTAGCCAGCTACAGTGAGCTGTTCACGTTCTCAGACTTTCTGTGATTGGCTTTTTTTTTTTTTCTTGTGTTTTTCATTTCTGGAGAACTTGATGCACATAACGTATGCATCATTAGATTGCATAAGGTATCAGTACTGGTCATCCAGATCCTGAAATTAAACATTTCCAGTGTCTAAATTACTATCGTGTAAACAGTTTAATATGCAACATAATAAATAGCACATTGCATGTATTTTGAGACATAAGTTTTTTATTTTGAGCTTCAGGTAAGCTTAAAGGATTTTCAAAATTCCATGAGGAAACAGCACTAAGTTTTAGTTTGATTTCTGCATGCTTGGTTTGCACTCCTTCGTGGATTTGACATCTTCATCTCTTTGCATGGTCCCTGCTCAGCTCCCATTTCCTGTGTCCTGCTGTGCTGCATTTGCAGTGCTTTTATTCTGCTTCAGTTTGGAGTGTGGGATTATTTGCTGCAACTACTGAGCTACTGCTGAGATATATTAATTCATGGAGTTTGCTTTCTGACAGGCCTTGTTATTACCTGGCATGCACTCTTTGTGGTGATATGTGGCCACGGTGTCCTTCTGCAAAAGTCATATGACCATGCACAGTCTCCTTCAGATGAGATTTTGCCTTGTGATTCTTATGTGCCTTTACCTAAATGCTTAATAGACTGGTTTCCATACCAAGAAGGATGCTTTGCACATTTTAGCATACACTTTTCCTTAAACTCTGGCACAAGGAAGACGAACAGTTTGTGTTTCTTTTGTTTACCCTTGGCTTTTCTACATGACACAGAAAATTTAGTTTTATGAGATTGAGAGTTATCACAACTGAATAAGTCATATTAGTGTAAATTTAGGATGTAATCTTTTAAGATACTGCAGAACTTTGTTAGTATAGGGAATTTCCATAATAGTTAACAACTATACTCAAGTTCTCGTGAAAAAATGATAATCATGAACATACACACGCTATAACTACATTCGTATTCAGAACAAATACTGAAGCACGGGCAAATGAAGAATTAGACATATAGAAGAAGTTGCACAGTACAGCAATAACCAAAGGATGAATTATTCAAGTCCAATATTTGGCAATTTGAAACAGAAGGCATCAAGAAATATTGTCATTACTACAGTTCCAAGTCTGCCTTCCATCTCCACAATATTTCCAAAAATTCTAATAAATTGAAGATAAGAGGAGGGAATAAGTACCTGGGTACTTTAAAATCTATTAAAATTGGATTATAAATGTGTCAGAACTGTTCAAATGCCTCAATTGTCAGCCAACAAATCTGCACCAGGTTAAATAGCTACATGTGGAAATGTGCTGACATTTGTACACAGCATATTATGGATTTTTAAAAGCTAACTTATATAATACTTGTTGACCACACAACAGACCTTCAGAATCAACTCCTCCTTAAGTGGAAAGAGATAATTTTTTTCCCTGGTGCTTCTGCAGCACTTCAGGCATTAATAAATGGTGTTGATCACTTTTGGATTTTCTGATCAGTGACAAGTGATAAATTTATACAGAACATCTGTCCAGACATTTGGAGGACTATAAAATGTCAGTTAGGTCTTATTACTATCATTAGCTTATGATCCAGTAAACCTTCATCAGAGACATGTTTGGGGTTTTTTACCCCCTACAGCTACAACACCTGTGTCTCTCTTGGCAATAAATCTGTGTGTATACAGCATTACCTCTGATATATAAAGCTTCCCTGAGATCTGGAGTGGGAAGCAAACTCTGGAGTCTTTTCACAGTCACCAGAATTATGTATGTGTTTCATTGACTATTTCCACAATTTTCAAAACTTTTGATGATTCAGCACTTTAAATTGTAATTTTCAATCTATTTGAATCTTGACATGTTATTGAGACTCAACACACCTACAGGAGAAAGAGAGTACTTCAGTCTGGTACTTTATACTTGCACTGACTTTGATTCAATTCACCGAAAAAGCTGACAGTGTTCCTGTAGCATAATTTTGTGTGGTTGTTCTTGGTTGTTATTTTGTATTTAGATTTTTCCCAGAGAACGAGAGAAGTTCCTGAATTCAGAAAATGCTTGTTACTGGAAAAAATTTCATTTTCAGAAGTAGCTTTCTTTTACCAGATACATATTAAATATAGAGACTTTATGTATCTACTAATTATGTATTGTAGTACTCTGTACTGACAGTAGCATGATGTTTTGTACTTAATGTGACAGTCCTATGCTATTTTCACCACAAATCCCTTTTAATTTTGGGAGCTGAAGTTTGGAAGCTGTCAGGAATGATACGGGGTAGAGGGCAGGAGCAGTATCCAGAGGATCTCATGATCCCAGAAACTGAGTAGCAGAGTTAGAAATGACACACAGCCTGAATAGAGAATAGACACGAAAAATAGAGAATAGTGTAAAAGCTAAGGAATATAAAATCAAAATCAGACTAAAGACACCTCTTGGTCAGGGATCATATTCAGGGTAACTTGCACTACATTTAAGGGAAAAATCCAAACTATTTTGCTGATATACTAGAATCTCATCATTTATTTGCTTTATTTTATCCTAATATTAATTAACCACAGAAGTGAGATCTGGACTTTTCTTAAAAGGATTGGATATATCAAAACAGTGTCAGAGCTGAAATTCCAGAGTCTCAGGATTTCTTCCTTCTTTCCAATGGTATCCTAGTGTAGGATTTTTCCTTTCTGATGCATGCTAATAGTGGAATCGAAAACCTCTCCTCAGCCTTTCCAGATTTGTATATGCACTGCATGGTGCTGTATTTGCTGACTCCCGTTGTCACATAAGACTGAGTGTGGTGTGTAACAGAGTACCTCTCTGGAATTCAGGTGTGCAAGCAGCACTTATTGTTTTAAATGTTGTCAAGGTTATTCTTTGAATGGATGACCTTTTATCTACACATAGACAATTGGCAATACGGCAGCCTGTGACAACGATCAGCTGATTTATGATTTATCTAAGCTAGACTGGTTGCTTACTGCTTGATGGGAAATTCAAATTGTAAAAATATAACTAATCAGCAGTGGTAATTGTGACCAAGAAATAATCTGGAATGGATGACAAGAAGGTCCACCTATAGAAGGGGTTAATGCTGGAAGCAGAATTCAGAGGGACAGAGGGACTCATTGGACGAGCAGAAGCAGCCAGCATTTACCTGTCCTGTAGCCATCTATAATTGAACTCATGAACTAAGTTTGGGCAGCAGAGCTGAGCTGGACTGAAGTTGGAGTTTGGACTAAGGCTGGGCTGAGGTGCCCGCATCAGCCTCAGGATTGGAGCTGGTACGAGTGGTATAGGGATCCACTTAGGGTAGAACTCAACTGGGTTTGAAATAGTGTAAGTTTTTGCATAGCAATAATTGAATGCATTTGGGATGCCTGTTGCTTCCTAAGAATGCATCAATGGTATATTTTTAAGGATAAAAAATTACCTTATAACTTGGGGCAGAAATAGGTATTATACCTAGCTTCAAGCAGAATTGAGGTCTCCAAAAGCAGTGAACAATAAATTTTGGAGTACACACAGGTATTTGTAACGGATAGCTGCAGAGTAGGAGAAGTCCAAAAATAATGTGCCATAGAGCTTGGATCTTGTCCTCATTTTTCACATATTGGGCAAAGCAGTTCATAATTTAAAATGGGTCTCAAGAGAGGTACAGGTTCTGGAGTGCAACTAAAACTGAGTCTATCTTACATCAAAGAAATTGAAATATCGTTAGCACACGAAACCACTCTCCAAGGTATATAATGTATTCTACGTCGACTGCTGCCACAATGAGCTATGTCCCATTTATCATGTTGTATTATTTAGGGTCTTGAAATCAATGAAATATGTACTACTCTTCCTTGGTTTCTCAGTAGTTATTGCAGAATTGTTTTATTTTAAAACAAAAATAAAGCAACACAGATAACAGGTCTGGGGGCTTATATAACATCTTGGAAAAAAAAAAAACACAAACTGTAAATGACAGTGCATATATTATATTAAAAATAATCATCCCGTTTATCACAATGTAATTGGTGACTTTAACCAGTGCAGCCAATTGTCTTGGCCTAGGATTAGGAAAGACAAGAAGAAATGTACACGTTTATCTCATGGCACCCAGTTGCCAATAAACTGTCTGACTTTCTAGAAGATTGATCAGTTTGCTCATGGACATATTGTATCAGTTTTGCAGTATGAGTCCTGAAAACAGAAGCCATCTGACTGCATCTCTTTCACAGGAAAAAATAATAACACAATTACCTTCAACAGCTTCTATCTCCTTTGAGCTGTCGATATCCCGAGAGTGAGATCTGAACTAGCATTATATCTCAAACTTAATAACGTGGTTTTTATTTTGTGGGTCATTATGTGGTCATATCACAGAGTCACAGAATCACAGAATCCCAGAATCCCAGAAAGGCTAGGTGGGAAGTGACCACAGTGGATCATCTGATCCAAACTCCCTGGTCAAGCGGGTCATCCAGAGCACATTGCAGAGGATGTGTCCAGATGACTATCACTTGGATATTGATATCTCTTGATATACACGAGAGAGACTCCACACCTCTCTGGCATCTGTTCCGTGCATGGTCACTGCACAGCAAAAAAATTCTTCCTCACTTACAGTAGAAATCCTGTGTCAGTTCATTGTCGTGCCACTTGTCTTGCTGCCCACTGAATAGAGCCTGTTAACATCTGACACCACTCCTTCATACGAAATTGATGTGTCGGCATCATCTCTAGGACTGACACACTTGTAAGAGATGCGTCCGTCACTCAATCATCTTTGTCACCCTCCTCTGGCCTCTCCAGATCTCCATGGTCTTTGTCCTGGGGAGCCAGAACTGGACACAGCTGTCCAGATGTGCTCAGTGGGCTGAGTAGAGGGGCAGGATCACCTCCTCAGCCTACTGGCAATGCTCTTCCTAAAGCAGCCCAGGACGCCACTGACCTTGGCCACACAGCCACTGCTGGCTCATGGACAGTTGATGTCCACCAGGATGCTCAGGTTCTTCTCAGAGCTGTTTTCCAGCAGAACAGCTCCAGCCTTACTGATGCATGTGCATTGAATTCTAAAAGACTTAACATTATTTTCAACTCTTAGATTCTTTATAGACTATTTTTGGATGAGAGAGAGAAGAAATTAAATTACAATCATATCAGAAATTAAAAAGTAATGCATATGTATAAAAGCTGGTTAGATTAGAGTAATAAATTTAGATTGGATGAAATTGGTATACATTATTCATTGCAAGTAGATTTTCATATGCCGATCTCAGCTGAATAACTAGTTCAGTATGTCCGCTAATCTGAAATTCAATAAAATCAGTATTGAAGAAGAAAAAGTAAGCAACAGATGATTTTAAAATAGTAATACAATTATAGAAGCATTAATCTGATGTCTTGTATCTCTTATTTTTTTAAATAAATGGTGTTCTAGCACTCACTAATACTTGTTCCAATTCCTAAAATTTTTATCAAAAATGACGGTGTAATCATTATTATTGCAAAATAAATGTAAACTATGTTACACAAATGGATTACAATATTAATGAATGCGGTATGCAATCCATTCTAGGATTCTATAGAAGATTAAAAAAAAAAAAAAAAAAAAAAAAAAAGCTGGACATTCCAGAATTATCAGGAGCATCATTACAGATGTCAGACTGGATTTTCATTCTCTATGCTTCATATGGTTGATTTTTTTTTTTAATTAACCAATAATGTTAACAGTTTCTGGGATGCATGAAACAATGCATGTGTCAGCCATTTGAGAAACTGCAATGTTAAAATGAAGATGATTCAGTCATCTTTGAGATATATGAGTGCTTTTTTTACTCAAGAAGGATAGAGTCTACAAAACTTGCAATTGAAATTTTACAAAATTAGTGTAATAGTCAGCCCAAGTATAGAGAGTAGTTAGGGAAAGAATCTCATCCAGAATATCTATAAGCATCCGTTTTATCATTAAATACGAACAGCTGAACTATCTGAGATGATTCAGCTGCTTCTAGACTTCTATATTAAAATAGTGTGTGCCTGTATAGTTAGATAGGAAGATGGATTACAATTAATTGCACTTGATATTTAGAAAGTCATTTTGACTTTTCTACACATGCTTTATATGGCGATTTTTGTCATTTCAGTGAGAAACACAAACTCCCTGCTTCTCGACTGTACCATTTTAGTGCAGTTGAAAGGTTTCTTAATTACAATTTTATTCCTAAAATATTTTCCTCTACTTTTAACAACGGATATATTTTTCATACACCTGACCATGTTTGAAGATTTAATACCTGTGTCTAAACTATCAAACTAAAATTTTTTATCTAGATCTGTGCCTGAAAAATTATAAACTTTCACATAAGTAATTCAGTTGCTTCTTTAGTTCTGTAAAGTTTTGCCCTTTTTAGTTGAACTGCAGCACATAGCTGCCGTTGGGATAGAATTTAGAACTCCTTTATTGCTGAATACACCTTTTGAGGCTTTTTTGGAACCTGCTGTAGTCTGATGGACTCACTAGCAGCTTAGAATGTAATTTTTCCTCAGCGAAAGGGTTTTGCTGCAGTTTCTATGCACTCAGACTGTTCTCTTCCCAGCTCTTATAAATACTCCTTGTTCCAGCATCACAATAGTCCTTTCAAAAGTGTCAGTTCACTACGAATGTGCCAGACATAGGGACAGTGATCAGATACGGGGCTGGAAACTCGTTAAAGAGAGCTGGAGTTCTTTGAACCTTACCTTTGTTAAAAAATGAGAAACGTGACTCGTTGTGGCTGTTTGTGTCATCTCTTTCATTCGATACTAAAATTTGGACTCACTCCTACGTAGGTGTCATCCTAAAATATAAGAGTCCTGTGTCCTGACCTTGGGGGATACAAGCTTTTCTTCCTAGGAGTAGAGCCTTCCCAGGATAGGCAGTTTGGATGGCTGATGGAGAGAGAGCAAGGGTGAGAGTAAGGCACTTCAGTAAAAAAAAAAAAAAAAAAAAAAAAAAGGGTTTTCTGTTTGTTACTCCTGCTGTTTAATTTATGGTTGATACTTTAAAAACATTTGTCCATAAAGGATTCTCCACACACATACCCAGGCAATCTGTATATGCCCAGTAGTCTAAGTAAAGTCATGCTATATTCTTATAGTTGAAACCTTAAGAGTTTAGCCACTATTTGTTTATACCAAATTGTTACAGAAAAGGAAAGAATAATAACATGGTTCCAATTATAGACCTCTTACATCTTTCTTTTTATAATGTTCACCCTTGTCCCTCTCTAGTTTGTAAGGTTGGTGGTTTCATCCAGACCATGGTGGTGATGGAGGTCATCTCCATCTCTGTGGATACAGTGATCATCAGTCCTGGACACCTTCACCACCAATGGAAAATAATGTGAAAGTTGACAGTTTCTTCTGACTCTGGATCCGCTTGAAGAAATGTTTTGTATGTTTGCTAACATAGCTTTACACTTCACTCTTTATCATTGTCTGCTTTTTACAATCGTTCAAATTTACTAAATATAGTGGCTTTTACCTATGCTGGATTCATTTTCTACTGGTTCCACATAAATAATTTCTCCTATTTTCAATCTGGCTTAATGGGATGTGATTTGATATAAACTAACACAGGGTATCCATTTTAGCTTATCCACCTGTGCAATGAGATCATACTACTCAATTCCATCTTATATTCCAAGTTACTTACAGAGCATTTTGGGAGACCATCCATGTTTCTAAGACTTTTAGTGCGTACTGGTATCACATTGTCTGTTTGCTTGCTTCTGGCTCACTGAGGAGATCTGTTTCAATTTTGTTGTTACTATTTGAGCACCTGTGCGATACTTTGGGGATACGACGCATTTTAAACCTAATAACGCTAATGTTGAGTGCAATGCGAGCTGAATAGGGTATAAGATATATAAAATGACTATGTCAGGTACTTACTGACTCTCTTGCATCCTTTTATTGGATGGAAATGGAGCAAGAAAAATATCACTTTTTCTCCTCTCTCCGTGTTCTTCCATGCCTGCAGATTTTTTTATTTCATTCTTATTAAAGGTTTATTATTTTGCAAATTACTTTTACCCTGTTTGTTTAAAACAACATTTCCCACACTTTTTTTTTTAATTCTGTGCAATTCATCACAACTAAAAATGTGTTGAACAAGCTATTAGTCATAATCCTTCTTTTGCCATATATTTTCACGCGTTTTCTTCTTGAGGGAAGAGTGAAACTTTTTTTAAATGAGTTATTAAAAAAAAATAAGCGTGAAGTCTTTCTCTCTTTTTTAAACACTTATTTATAGAAGCTGGCTTCTTTAGAGAGAAAACCCAAACAAACAAATCCATACCTAAAAAAAAAAAAAAAAAAAAAAAAGACAATTGCTTGGGGAGCTGACAACATTTCAAACAAACCCCTCTGGCATACAATAGAGGTTCAGGATTAAAAAATGTAACACATTTGAATTGACCTTTTCTTCAGGGATCCATCTGCTTCCTGATGGTGGGAAAGTCAAGTTTGGAAGAGGCACCACCTGCACAGCTGCTTGCAGAGAGCTCCCCCTGCCAGCCCTGGATACAAAACTCAGCTAACACAGTCAGGATCTGAAATCTGCAAGCACACTCTAGTCACCTATGTAAACAAAACTTCTATTTATTTCTGCTCTGGCTGGATTTTTTTTTGTTTTTTTTGTTGTTTGTTTATTAATGTTTGTTTCTGCATCTTCGCACATTTTAAAAAAAAAGAGAAAGTTAAATGCTGATAAAAATGACATTAAATATTAATTTCAATGTGTATAATAGGAGGTTTTTTTCCCAAATATTCAGGAGTGGAATATTCATATGCTAAAAAAATCACCATCAGGAGATAAATAAAAGTAAAGATGTAGTATAAAAATCGGGAACAGGAAATTCCCAGAAAGGAAAAAATAAAGAGAAAATAGAAATAGATTGCGGCATTTAATATTATTAAGTAACAGTAGTGTATTGGAAACCTCTGGCATTTTTTATGGAGCTTGAATAAAGCGAAATAACAGCAGTGGACTCTATACATTTTCAATATGACAATTCAACCTTCCTCTTTTTTTGCCTTTTTAATATTACTCTATCACATCTTTCTTTTACATTACCAATTAAAAAAACAGAAAGCAAAAAGCCTGATATGAGTACACAGTCAGGTTTCACCTAGAATTAGAGATGGAAGCATGGCCCCTAGACTGAGAAAAGTGATTATCCTCCATTATTCAGCACTTATACGACCACATCTAGAATACTGTGTTCAGTTTTGGTCTCCCAATACAGAAGAGACGTACCTAAACTGTAGTGAATTCATTGTGGGGCCACCAAGCTGTCTGAGACTGGAGCAGCTGCCCTGTGAGCAGTCTGATGGACTTGATCAGCCTGCAGAAGGGCCAGGTTTGAGGGGGTGGAGAACTGGTTGAACATGGGACTTGGTAAGAACTGTGCTTGGTGAACAGATGAGCAATGATCAGAAATTGAATATTCTCCCCACTACTGGAAGAGGCTGCTCAGAGAGCCTGTGTAGTCCCCACCCCTGGAGGTTTTTTTAGATCTGATTAAACCAACTGGACAAACCCCCGAGCAACCCAAACTGATCTCACACCAGACCCTGATGAACCAGAAATCTCCTGATGTGTCTTCCAGACTAAATATCCTCCCTATACTATCTTTAACTGCTGTAAAAGTTAAAAACAATATTCTGAAACACCAGCCAGGTTTTTTCTGCTTATTCCAGTTCACCTTCGAGTTGTTAATTATGTACTCAGCACTTTTCGTTTTAATGTGTATTAACTGGCATGAAGTCAGTGTCATCTTTTCCATGACCCAGAAACTCTCTTCTGTGCAGCAAGAAATCTCTGCCTTCCAACAGTCCACTGCAATGAACAGTCAAGTAAAAGGCAAAAGAATGCAGTAATAAACCATGACTTCTAAGTTCTTAACACCACTTTCATTAAAAATTCATAAACAATAGGGCTAAAAGCTACACCACTAAAATGACACATAATGTTTCAATATGTCACCTCTACTATGTGTGTTAATTCAGACTACCCTCCTTAATTATTTAACCTATTTTATTTAAGGTCTATGAGATGTAAGTCTGCTGTAATCATGAGGCAGATACGGAAATTTCTGTAAAAAATTCTACTTAATTTCTTAGTTTCTTCCACAGTATTAAAGATGTATTCAGCAATTTGAAATTAAAATTTATTAAAACACTGAAAAGAATGCAGTTACAATTAAATATCTTTAGCTGTTTTAAATAGCATTAAAAAAATTAAATACTTTCTTAAGTCACCTAACTTACCTTCTAAGAGTTTATTTTGTCTACACATGCATTTTTTTTCCATTGTGCATGTCACTTTTGGTACTTCTATATAATTTTCTACATTTACTATTTTGGTTGTTACAATGTGGTGAAGCTCCTGAAAGCACAACATTTTGCTAGGATCGGACATGACTCTCTTTCAGTTTTAGGGTGAAGATCTCTCCATGTCTGCATGGACAGGGAAATGTGAGAGCTGTCCTTCCAACAGTATAACTATGAGTGCATTCAGAAGCTTTCATCATGTCTGAGCCAAAAGAAAGTCATTACAGGTTGTTTATAATGTTTCTGATAACAAGTTTTTAAGACTCAAATATTTTTAAGAAATTCAAAGGTGCTCCCTGATGCCTGAAGTGAAATGTAGAATAAAACCAGATCTGTAAATTGATCTGTTCTATAGGATGTTTTCTGGTACTATTCTATTCAGTAGTGTAGAAATAGCCTTAACAGGTTGAATGGCTGGGCCTCTACTTTCCAAAGATTTTCCTCTGGCAAAACTCTACACACTTGACATGAATGAACATATTCAGGTTTAGTGAATTCAGAAGTATGTGAGGTATATGAAGATACAGAGGATGAAAATACACACTCATTACACCAACAGTAGCAGAAAGTGTCTCTCAGGATGTTAATCACATGAAGAAAAATAAAAAGAGATGCCTCTTCTCTCGCATGTGAAATTCAACATCTCTGATGTCATATCATCTGAAGGGTAAAATGAGACATTTTTTGAAAAAATAGCATGGGTTTCTTACAAAATAAAGGCCAACTTCCATCTACTTGTATTTAGGTTTCATATACTTTGAGAGCTTAAGTTCTTCTTTTCTGTCTTCAAACATCTTATTACTCACCTTTTCAAAGGACATTTTTTTTAAAATGGATAGTGTCCTGGAAAACAATTACGTGAATTATGCACAGTTTCTGAAGCTAGTTAATGGGTTCCACTGAAGTGCCAAAGCTTTGGAAATACATATTTAACTGCAATTAAAAAATATTCGTTTTTAATTACTACATTATAACACAATTCTGTGAAATTAAAAAAAAATAATGAACATGTGGGAGCCATTTGTTCTATCTATAGCAACAGTAACGAAATAATACTATACCCTACCTTTATTAGGTATATGTCAACTATCTCAATGCAAAATAAAGTAGTAAATGTAATAATCTTTGGATCAGATCATAACAGAAAGAAGTTCTATATTAGCAACACTGGCTGATTTTATTTGCCCTGAATATTTCACATATTGTGTTATAGAATTTTGAATGTTACTCTTGGGCACTGTTTAATTTAACTTGTCACAAACTTTTCCAAATTATTCATTTCCAGTATGTATTAATCTTGTTTGAAAGTATTGTCCTACTTTTTTGTATCCACAACAGTGTTATAAGCTGTGCTACTTTTAGGAAACAAATCAGAATGAAAGCTCTGTATTTCTCAGTGATAACAGAACATGTCTTCAATATTGCATCTTTTCAACCCTATATGAGGAAGATTAACTGTATGGAGATCATAGCAGCGGCAAGAGTGAAGCCTGCCGTCAATTCTCCTAATATTTCCTTATTTTTTTTTTTTTTTTTTTTTTTTTTTTGTTTTTTTGGGTGGTGTGGGTTTGTCTTTTTCCTTTCTCCCAGCTGATAGGAGTAGCAAAAAACCATCTGGTGCTGATCTCCACTCTGACATATAAAATAATGCAGCATCTAGGCAAATCTACTACTAAAATGAACACAAACCAACACAATTAACCTGGCATGCCATAATGCACACACAAATACTCCTAATGCAGGTGTTTTGTTTTGTATACAGTGAATGCAAGTTATATGTTCTTTGACCTAAAGTGAATTAGAATTTTATTAAAACCTTAGAGTCAAACTCCCCTTCAAGAGCCACCAGAATAATCCAAGAGTGATTCAAGATATTCAACAGAAATAGCATCCCTATTTGGCCTTAAGGAAAGCCTAATGGTCAAGATGCTGGACTGGGAAATGAGAATTTATTTCTAATCCTGCTTCTTGAAGAATTGTTAAAAGTTTAGAATCAACTACTAGATTAACAATTTTGCAGTTAAAATATAGAACCAGTGCTTTATAAATGTGCAATTTCCATCAGCAGTATTTACTGTTACTTTTTCCCTCCATCATAGCAAAACCCTTTTCTAAATCTCCTATATTAATATGATGTATCAAACAGTAATTTCATAGTTATAACAGTAATTTTAAGACAAATGTTGCTGTTTTTTTCTGAAAGTTTAAAATTAAATAATCTACTGTGACTGGTGAAATCTTGAGATTTGAAGATAAAAAGGTAATTTTTCATTATTCTTTAAGTGTGGAGTTTGGTTAATTGCTTTTTTGTTTGTGTTTGTCTTTTTCTTTCTTTTAAGCAATCAGGGTAAACAAACAAGGTCATATTTTCAAAAATGTACAACTTATGTATTTAGCAATAATTTTTACAATATTTTTAGTGTATGTTGAAAGAAAAAAAACTAAACGGCTTATGAAAGTGTACAGTTCATGGAACACAAGGAGGAAAACGTGACATGCAACTTTATTTAAAAAATTGTTCACATAATGAAGGTTAGCTAGTGCGTTGCTACCAGAAACAAATATAATATATATATTTATTATATATGATAAATATAATCAGTTTTGAAAATCCAGAAGCTGCACTAACTAGCTAGGTTACCTTTCTTCCTTTATTTTGCCTCCCAAGCATGTATACTATTCTTTTATTTTTCTGGAACAAAATATGCAACACTTTTACTAAATGCACACAAGATTTGTTGTTTTCTGGGTATTTTATAGATAAGATGCATCAGTTTAAAGTCACCTGGAATGATAATGCTTGAACTCCAAAACTGAATCAATCTTTAGATGCATATTTATAAATCTAATTTTAACATATGCATAAGTCAAACTGGTTCTGATGAAACTGAAATATAAACATATTCTTAAGCATTTTTCTGAATTGTCTCATAAACAGAAACATCTTTTTCTTTGTTTAAAGTCTTGCTTATTTCAACACTCACCTCTTTACTTGAATTTTCTCTATTTGGGCTGGAGGAAATTGTTTATTATCCACTGTTGATTATAGATATGTCTTAGAGGACTGTGTTATCAGGTGAATATGAGGACTATAAAATTTCAAGAGTTTATATAAAAATTCAGAGGATATCAGAGTAAGCTTTTTTTATTTTTTTTTGTACTGTTCCTGGAGTCTAGCCCAGAAATCTTCAAAGGGCATATATTTGGCCTGAAAAATATTCACAACATCTTGAAAGTCCCTGAAGTATAGCACTGGAAAAAAGACAAAGTCCATGGTGCTCAGGCATACAGCACGCTGGAATCTAAAATCCTTAGATATATATGATTCACTAGGAAATAAAGTGGACTTTGGAACACTCACTGAACTTGAGGATAGGAGCCTTGTAGCCATTTAGCTAAACTCTCCCCCTGCTTCAGCCAGGGAACTGTCACTCATGCTGCCTGAGAGGAACAAGCCCTGGAGTACAAAGTCCCCAAAACTCTGTGGGTATGATCTGGACTAGCATAAGCTGATAATGGCCAAAAACATTTGTGGAAGCATTTTGAAGTGGTGATTAAAATATGCATCCCTGTCTGCTTTATAAATTTAGAAAAAGACATTTTATACAGAGTATGCTGAAAGTGGATCCATAAAAGCCAATAAATTGAGCACTGCTTAACTGAGCATTCATTGTCAAGAGGAAACACCAAGGAAAAGGGAACTGTGGCTGACTGGGGCTAATCAGGCTCTGCTATCACAGTGCATGCCTCACTCTGATCTTAAAAGAGGCATCTTCCTGGAATGAGAAGCAAGATATTCACAATCCTATGAGGCCATGGGCCTTGTTACTGCAAAGTGCCACGACACTTATTCAGGAGATCAAGATTCTTCTGCCACTTTTCTTGTGTGAAAGAAATTAACCCACAATTGGGCACAACAAGTTAAAAAATATACACTAGTGTATGCTTCTCTTTTTTTGTCATACTATGATTTTTAAGGAGTTGCAAAATAGTTATTTCTGTAGAGGGCATTAATAAACACTTGCAGGGTGGCTGCAGTCACCAAGAATGCCACCTCTTTTTATTTTTTAACTACAAAAATATACAGCTAAAGAGTAGCTTTTTTTCATGATATTTAGAACCCGTGTCGAAGAGGGACAATGAAAATGAAGATAATCAATGCATATCAATAATATATTATAAAATCACTACAAATTTCATCTAATATATATTTTCTCATCAAGAATTTCTTACCTACAAAGTAAGATTCAGTTCTTGTGAAGTAAAGGACAAATCAAAAAGTAAAAAAAAAAAAAAAAAAATTAAAAGTTCTGGGAGAGGTATGATCTATTTCTTCTTTTGGAAGAAATTACTTAATTAGGAATTTGTTTTGTGTGCATAAAAAACTTGTGTGCACACTTGAACTTTCAAGTATCAAACTACAGTCCATTGATATACCTTAGTAGGACACCTGAAAATTTGAAATTTGACAAAGCCAGAGATCATGGTCTTTTTTGGTAAGCCCTTGTTTTAACTTCCTTCAAGATACTAAGTTTTGAAGTCCTATGCAGCTCTCTACTCTTCTGAAACTTAAAGCCATTTTGTCCTTGAATATCACCTTTGGAGGGCTGATGGCTATCCCCATTCCTACTGGTCTTTGCCATGTTTCATCTGGGCTATTAGGTGGCTCTGTCCACACTCTGTAGGAATCCATTGTGTTACTCTTCTACTCTTCTGACAGTGCTTTTCTCCTGCATATACTGTAAAAGATATTCTGCCATCCAGTGCTGTCTCTGCTGCCCTCTGGTAACAACTCTCCTCCCTCACTATTCACAACAAAAGCTCAGTGTGTCTCCATTCTGGTTTTAATCGCTATCCTGTTCTACTCCCCTGCTCCAAATTATTTCGTTTCATTTCCCTTTTGTCCTTGTCATCTCTTCTTTTCATCTCGAACTGCTTCACAGAGCTCTCATGTTCACAGTTCATTTCCCTTTGACTCGGCATGGAACAAAGTTCCACCCATCGTCCAGTAGTGATCTGGGATTGCAGCATGAGGCTGACATATCTTTGCTAGTCTGCCATTGAAGTGTATGTCCAGATATTTTTGTAGTGGACCATATATTGGATCTTTATAATACCACTACCATCTTCCAGCAGGTCCCTCTTTTTGTTTTGGTTTATTTTTTTGTTTGTTTGATTGGTCTTTTTCTGGCTGTTTTTTGTTTGGCTGGTTGTCTATATTTTTGATTTGGGTTTTGGTTGTTTTTCTTTTTTTTTTTTTTTTTTTTATCTTTTGCTTCCCGTGAAAGTCTTCAGTTCCAGAAGTCGGTTTTTTTTGTTTTTGTTTCTTTGGTTTTATTTTTTTTTGTTTTTTTTTTTGTTTTGGGTTTGCTTTTTTTTTTTTTTCAATTAGAAAAATACAGTATCCAGGACAAGTTTTGTAAGAATTGTGTCCCTATCTATCTTAAAGACTGATCTGAGTTGCATGGTTTAGGTTTTACTATTTGTTTTAAAACTATTACATGAAATTATTAACATTAATATTGAAGGGGCTTCTGGAAATGATATTTTGCATAGGTAGCTCTTTTTCTATTTATAACAGTTGAAGCTGCACACACTATATCTTTCAAGACGCAATTCAAAAAGAATGGAACTCCAAGCTAACATTTTTTTCACTTGAATAACTTTTACACACAATAGCCGAAAAAATCTACAAAATCCTGAAACCTCAACAATTAAGGAACTTCTTTGAGGAATAGTTTGGTTAGGAAAAGGTAGTATCACCAGCATGGTCACTGTAAACATGTGGATAAAAAAAAAGTATTATATGGATTATCCTTTATAACAGGGTTTTAGGAAAAGGCAAGAAGATGAACAGAGAGATACCAAGAAAATAATTAGAAAATACCAAAAACATGACAGAGATATGTTTAAGATATTCCCCAATTGTCAGGTGCGTTATTTTCATCACAATTTATGCACGCCTGAAATGGAGTTCCCAGAAGGGAATGTTAACCTGGAAACAACACCATGCTCAGAAGGCCATTGGGCATCTGAATCAGAGCTGCTTCTATTTTGCCAGTTTAGACATCAGTCAGGCAAAGTTCAGCTGAGGCTCATGAACAAGCAGTTATGACTTTGAGTGGTTTGGATGAATCAGCCTTATCAGCCAGGCAGTTCATGGGCCTGTAAATTGTATGTTTTGATTGAAACTGCATTTTATCTCAGTAGTTACTGTTAAGCTGTTGAAACATCCAAAAATGGCTATCTTCATGGATAGTAATTTAGAAAGATAATAAATGTCATTATCTTTAGAAACTTGTAGACAATAGTAATACATTATCTGTTGTCTCCATCCTGGAATCACCCTTTCTCATGCTTGGCTTTGATATGGAAAGAACGTGGGTTAATGTGCATTGCATCTTCCTTATGACTTAAATATAAATGCCAGATTAATATAAAAGAAAGGAAGAAATGAAGCTTAAATGAGTATTTCCTTAACATTTATTAAACTGATAAGAATGCTTTCTGTTCTTTTTTTCTCAAAAAATAGTTATTAACACCATTTTTTTAATCTCCAAAATTATTGTATGTCCTCTGTTCCTTAAGGTTCTCATTATTTCATAGCTTAATTTTTGTTAAGAAAATGTTGCTTGCATATATACACAAGAAAGATATTCAGTGTAAAAGCATGAAGGAAAATAACTGCCAAATTTAATCTATCGAATTAACACGGCATCTGGCAGACCTGTTAAAGATACAATTTCAGATTGAGAGATTTACATTTGTAAATAAGTATATGAAATGGGTTGGAGGTTTAGTAGGGACAGTGGCAAATTCAGAGACAACAGATTATGTACTAGTGATTAAAAGTGATTAGGTCATTGTGCACTGAGGTTGTTTTTACCTCAGGCATTTTAAGGTCAGAAGAGTCAGACTGGTTTTCTTACTGAGCTGCTGTGTTAACTACGTTGTATAGGGGTTTTTTTTATAATTTCAGCAATAAGATGAAATGTGAATTTTAATAAGGATTTTGGCTTTTTTTGGGGGGGGTGAGAACTTAATTTTTGATTTAGCTATTCATGACTAACACAGTGCTAAAAATCTGAAAGCCTATATCAAGTCAGAATTCTCTAATTACTAATAATTGGATTTTGTTATGCTTTTGTCTATTAAATTAAAAAACTCAATTATGCAATAATATCTCATAGGATTGTGATGAAGTTGCTTCTAAGTCGTATTTGCAACCAACTATATAGTGATTTCATTACATTTCTTACTAAGAAGTGCACTAATCAGACCATAAAATACTCTGGAGACAGTATTCAGATAGTTATTACAGATTTTCTTATCCCCTTTGTAATGTTGCTTTTGATCTCTCCTGCTTCCTCTCTCCAGAGCTTTGCAGTGTCACAAGTAGAAAAGGTCTTAGCATTGTGATAAAGGGCTGGAGAACATTTAATGTTTTATACTGTGAGAATGTAGTCAAACTGTGATATTCTATCTTCTCTAAATTTCAGTTACACAGCAAATTGAATTACAAAAACCTTGCCTTAGTGACCCTGGTTGTTCACTATGTTTTGAATGCCTGACTCTATCCACGTTTCAAGTGCTTCTGAGTACCATATAGGCAGATATTACCCTTCATCACAGAATATTGTCCTATTTTTGGACTTTTGGAAGCCTCATCTTCACATAGAAAGATGTAGTTCTACCATCAAGTATACAGTGATGTCTCTTCCCACAAAAATGTTCAGCTTTTAACTTTTGCTCCAATATCAAGGCAACTTATTGTTTCTTTCCCAGTTGTGTGCAGAGCAGTAGCTGGAAAGTCAGCAGAAATGAGAGCAAAGGATTTTGGAAATTGTCCTTTGATTTCTGATCCTCTGAAATTTCTTTCTAAGCATTATTTTCATGTGTTTTGGCCAACTAACAGAGAAATAGTAACAAGACTTTTCTCGGCTGGATTCAAAGGCAAGTCTGAATTCAAAGGATTTCAATAAATGAAATAAAAATACTGTAGCATAACTCAGATGATCTATCCAAAAATGCCTCTGATAGAAATAAGCCCTTTCCCAGGCTTTAATGTCTTTCTTTAGTATGGGAATATCCTTGGATGGGAAGAAATTAAAAGAATATTTAATGCTCTCTTCTCAAATATGCTAAACTTATTTCTTTGCTAGATTAACCCAACTTGCCAACTTTGTTTTTCCATTTTTTCCCTTTGCCATAGCTAGAAATTCAGTCAGGTGTACTGCAGTCTGTGTACTTCTTATTCTTCATTTATCTCTCTGAATCTAGAAGAAAAGAATGCAGCCTTTCTTTACTTATACACAGAAAACATAATCATGCATGCAGTTTAGGTTGAACAATTTGTCTTCCTCTAAAATGTAAACCAGATTTGATTATGCCTTGTAACTCTTCTACATATTTGACTTTCACTGAATGTGAGTAATGGAATAATAATTCTACAGAGAAAACCAATAAAATGTACTTTTATGTTTAAATTCTGATTTTTTTTTAATTAACTGTTTTCTCATCCAGAAAATTTTATTACACAAAATCTAGGACTGATTTATTTATATGTGGGGTTATCTGAATTATTGAATGTGAATGGAAATTGTTTTATTTTCTTTACCTAGCACACCTGTTTGGTTAAAAATTCAATCTGTTAATGACACTGGTAACAGCTCCAATAAGAGATCACTGTTCAGTGTAATCAGTGACAAGGAAAAAAACTCGTCAGAATCTGGTAGGCCATTTATTCCCTCACTCATCAATGAATTTTTGGATGTTTTATATTGTCAAGCATTTTAACCAGTCCAATTTTAAATGCATTCGTGATTGGCTACCCAGTATTCCCTTTGCTAGACATATAGTTAAGCGGTATTTCCAGATATGGCTTTATGTTTTTCTTTGTATTTCTCTCCTTATTCCTTGTTATGCCTTTCTGAAACAACGATTCGACTCTTATGCTCTGTTTCAACCTGCTTTATATTTGCTTGAATATTTCTGCAACCTCTGCCTTTCATTCTTCAGGCAAACAGAAGAAAAAAAATGCAAAGCAGTCATTTCATCTCAGCCAAAGTAAAGAGAAATCTGACTGTAATACCTTCAAAGTGATGAAAAGCATCAACCATTTAGTGTATATGGCTGTGATGAGTTTTCATAGTAAATTCTTGGTAATTGGATGGATATAGGGGTGGATTCAATGAGAAGCTGCTGGAAGTTTCCCCAATCTCTGACAGAGCCAATGGCGGCTGGCTCTGGGATGGACTCACTGCTGGCCAAGGATGAGCCCACCAGTGATGATGGTTGAGCCAGGATGATTTATTTAAGAAGGGGAAGAAGGCAACAGGAAATACAGCTGAAGAGTAAGGCTGTGTCACAGAAGCAGCTCTGCAGGCCCTCAGGTCAGTGAGGATGGAGGTGTAGAAGGTGCTACAGGAACCAGAGCAGAGATTCCCCTGCAGCCTCTGGTGCAGACCATGGTGAGACAGCTGTGTCCCTGCAGCCCTTGGTGGTTCACAAGAGTGCAGAGATCCACCTTCAGCCCCTGGAGGATGCCCCACTGGAACAAATGGATGCTCCTAAAGATGCTGTGAAAGCATGGGAAGACTGTGCTGGAACAGAGCACTGGCAGGACTTGTGGAATCTCCATGGAGACAGGAGATCATGCTAGATCAAGTTTTCTGTCAGGATTTGTGACTCCGTGGAAGGGCCCCACATCAGAGCGCTCTGCTGCTGAGTCACACATCTGCACTTTGTGAAGAACTGCAGCACATATGAAGGATTCACGCTGGAAAAGTTAATGGAAAACTCTCTTTTATGGGATGATCCCCACAAAGGAACAAGGAAAGAGTGTGAGGAGTCTTCCACCTCAGAAGGATGGAACAACAGAAACACCATGTGATAATTGACCGCAACCCACATTTCCTATTCCCAGGAGCTGCTATGAGGGAGAAAATAGAGAAAATTGAGAGTGAAGTGGGTCCCAGAAAGAAGGAAGGGGTGGGGCAAAAGTTTTCTATTATTTGTTTTTATTTCTCATTACCTTACTCTGATTTGATTGGCTGTAAATGAAATTAATTCCTTGAGTTTGCTTTGCCCATGATGATGACTGGTGACAACTGGACAACTCCCTGTCCTTATCTTGGTCCATAAGCCTTTCATTGTGTTTTTCTTCCTTTGTCCAGTTGAGGAGAAGTGATAGAAAAGTCTAGGGGGTACCTGGACAAGATAAAGCCCACCACAATGGCCTTCTGAAAATCAGATGCTTCAGATGTTCTTCAGTTTTAACTGTTGACTTCTACACCCAGATAGCCTTCATGGAATTCACATTTCTCACTAGCCAGACTACCACAACTTAATTCCAGTACTACATGTGAAAATTATTATTGTCTTGCTAGAAGCAGGGACTTGGAGTCAATGATCCTTAAGGGTCCCTTACAACTTGGGATGTCCTCTGTTCACATGATACTTATATATAACTTTACTATTATATGTATACTTACTGTTTTTTGCTAAGAAACTATTTTTAATATCAATATTAAAGAAAATTAAAAAATAGGCACAAATATGAATGAAAATTTATCTGTAAGTGATTCAAAGAACTAAAAAAAAGTTGCAAGAGACTTCACAAGTAGTTTACATGAATAACATGTTTAGATGCAAATCAAGCAACAAGTCATTTTCACAAGAAAGCGCTGGAACTCTTGAGAAAACTGCTGGCATGAGATAAACAAATACTTAGATTCTATACTAGAATGGAAAACCAAATTTTAGGTGTCAGGAACTCATGAAGAGCTCATTGATCTGCACAACATTGTGTATTTTCTGGCTCTAGTAAAACAAAGTATTGAGAGGGGAAAGAAGTCTTGAATGCTAAAAACAGCAGAAACATGATGCATAAATTTAGAGAATTGTTGTTTTTTTTTTTTTTTTTTTTTTTATTTGGCTCTTTTCCCCCCCAAGTTTTAAAAGAAGCACTCGTACTTACTATGTTACAATTTTAATAATATTTGTGATAACAATGGAAGATATGGGACATAAAAACTCTTTGAATATTGAAAACGATTGTTTATTTAGTCTGGTGAAGAAACAGACCCTAAGGAAGAGAAATACCAACCAAGAATTTTATAGTCAATAATGGCTACTATTGTGCTTCACGGAATAACGATCAAGGAGACAGTAGACAGCCTGTAATTGAAAATCACTGATTATTGCACAGGAAAAAAAGAGCCAATGGAAAAAGCATCAAGAATGTTAAAAATGGGATAGGAACAAAGAAATATGTCCCTTTCTGTGTGTATGTATAAGGGTAAGAAGCACTTGCAATTTCTACATAGTTTCACTAATTTTGGTTTTCCACAGTATAAAATGGAATATTGAAATTTCAGTGTCCACTTAGAGTAGAGAGATGAAAGAATCTGTGCTTAGAAATATATGTTCTCCTGACCTTGAACTTGCTGACCAGTCCACTTACTCTCACCAACTTCATTTTCCAATCCATCAATAACTGCTTTATTGAACTCAAATCTCTCAGGAAGAAGAAGTTTTTCCAGAACTTTACAACTTGAGAGGAAATAGAAAATAGAGTACCAGAGAGAGGGCAATGAAGGGATCCAAAACTTGTACAAAGTTTTGTACAAGTAAATTGGTACATTCTTTTGAAATCATATCACAAGTTAAGCTTTGACTCTTGGGTTTGGGAAGATCCCACGAGATTAAAGTAATTGAAATGAGCATCACATGGTGATCTGGCAATACCAAAGTAAACAAAACTCTGTTGAACAGTTTGGCTAAAACAGGTCTAAGTGATCTTGTAGCAGTAGCAGACAATAGCCTGAATCAGCCATAACAAGCATTGTGTTGAGCAATGGGGTAAGACTACAAATTAGATGACTTTGACAGAAGTTTTCTTTCTCTCAGTCATGTGCTTTCACTTTCTTTAAAAATGATCCTATAAATGCCTGATGTCATCAAGAACAGAACTTTCCTTATCATGATAAGGGAAAGGCTGCTCCCTGAGCACTTTCCTTTTTCTGTTATATTGGAAAGGTGACATAGTGCATATGCCGTGGTGGGTTCTGCTTGCCTTCCTTTCCATTTCTTTTTTTTTTATTTTTGTCTCACTGACAGAACTCATTGGTTAATTGAGACTCTTTAGCAAAGTGTTTTCCCCTGAAACAGTATAAGCATAACACTCAATTAGGACATAATGAGTCTCAGTTTGAAAATATTAGAAGAAGAAATCTGAAATAACCATGGACAAGAACTGTCCTTCACCATGGATGATTGGATATAACTATGATTTACTATATTTGGCAGTAGGATTTATATGCCAAGCTGCCATTAAAATCTTAAGATGTAAGATCTCAGGAGTCAGCACATTAGTCTTACTAATGTTATAACTTCAATAAGCATCAAATTAAAGCAAGGTCTTGAAGTACAATTTAAACTTTTTTCCAAGGTATTTAAAACTAAACTTAAAATTAAAAAAAATAAAAAAAAAAAAAAAAAAAAAAATTTTTTTTTTTTTTTTTTTTTTTTTTTTTTTTTTTTTTTTTTTTTTTTTTTAATTGGGAAAAGTCTGATTATCTTAAATGTATAACCTTTTGGCTTTGGCCAGGTTTTGTGGACTACAGATTACCTACAGACAAATCTAGAAAGTACTTTTCAGTTTATATTCCTGGATAATTCTATGTTAAAATTCATTCTTTACTTATTTATTTGAGGATTTTTATATTTTCCAGGATGGTTACCCTTTGATTCTTGCTGCAGTCCATGGAAGATGGTCAGAACTACTCAGTAAGTAGAAAAGCAGCAGAAGAATGAGCAATGTATTCTTTACTGTGTTTTGTATATGCATGAGGTACAATGAGGGGAAGAGAAAACAAAATAGAAGAAAAAATAAGAACCAGAATAAAAAAAATCCCCCTACTTTGACAGTATGAATGGAGTCCACAAATAAAATATTTGTCTACCTTCCTTCTGACGGAAAAAAAAAAAAAAAAAAAAAAAAAAAAAAAAATTATTGACAAAACTGAGACAATTTTGACAGAGTTAAGCTCAGAATCCAGTCACTTCAGAGTGACTCAGAGAGTATAGCAACAGAACAGAACAAAAGCTAATTGTGACATGGCTCCTTCGCTTAGCCTGAAGGATTTTTTGCCTGGATTAAATTTCCACTTGTTTAAAAACTCCCTATAGTTTTTTAAAAGTCGAGACACAACTCTGAAAGAAGTCTCATGCATGCATTTTCAATGGAAATATTCACCCAGCTAATGAATTAGCTTGTAGCTAGTTTTGAGCATTTGCTCATATTTGGTTGTATATGGTGCACATGAAGTAATAGAAAGCCAGGCAGAGAGAAAAATCTTTGAAAAGGTCATGAGATCTCAAACAAAAACAGTGTTGAGCTCTGTCCTGAAAAATATTAAGTTGTTAAATGATCAGGTGGCCTGCAAATCTTCCAAGAAAATTCCAGGTTTTGCTAAATGTACGGCCAATACTGAACATTGAAAATTAAACTGTAGCACATGAAGGAGATTCAAAATATCAAAAAACTGTAGTCAAAATGTAGTTCAAAAGCCAGCTGTACTGAGTTTGTGAATACACATAATTCAGTGTGGGTACTGTTTTTGTATTTAAACAGTGCAAGGTCATCATCAGAACACCATAAACAATCGCATAGTGCCTTATAAATTCAGTCCCAAATTTGCAATGCCCTTTATGTCATAATCAATAATCAGCATCAGGCTATTTAACCATAACATGGCTGGCACAATAAAAATGTCAGGAACAGGAAAAGGCTTGAGCACAGACTGTTTTCTGGGTCTTTAAAAAGCTCAGGGAATCATCTCCAATAGGGTCGAGACACCTTTCTTCAAATGTGTAAACAACCTTTCTCCTGATCATACCTATAATTATTTTCTGGACTGCCTGGCAATTTTATGTCATAATGACAATAGCAAGAATTACAGCCTGTAGGCTGCATTTTCAAATCAAAAGGGTTCCTGCTAGCATTGTTAGCTGCTGTTCTTTTTTACTATAAATGCATTATCTACCCTGACACACTTTTGTGTATATTTAACCTAAGCATCATTAATAGTCTGAATATTTTTGTTTAAATAATAGTAATCAAAATTATTTTCTCAACTATTAGTTTGCCAGATTTATGCAAAATAATTTTTATTTTCATTTGCATTCCAAATGAATCAAACATTTGGTAGAACCTGTTTTTGGCCACCAGAACAACAGGCTTAATCATGCACCCCAAAAATTTCAGTTAATATTTCTCTGGTGTAAATTACAAGGTAGAATAATTTTCAGGTCCTGTGCAGTATTTTCACTGTGACTCAGAAACTACAGATATTTGGCACAGAATTAAATGAGGTGTAAAATCATATCCAAAAGAACTCTTGATTTCTTTCTGCACGGGAAATAATCAGGCCTGTAAGGCACCTTCAAAGATGTGCATGTGCTTCAATGAGAAATGAGACGATGGGTATCTCTGGCAAAGTGGAAAGTTGTCAAATGTTATTTAAACTATATGAAGAGCAGACACATTATCACCCAGAAGGTGCTCAGATATAATACAGGATTCATAGGCTTTAGCTATGTAACTTTATTGTCACATTGCATCATTTAGAATTACATGTTCTGGTTTGGATTGGTTCCTTGGTTTGAGGGGTTTGTGGGTTTTATGCTGAAGAGTTGGATAATAAACTGTGATTTAGTTTGAGAAAAAAACCTG
Source organism: Malurus cyaneus samueli (assembly GCA_009741485.1). Lineage (NCBI taxonomy): Eukaryota > Metazoa > Chordata > Aves > Passeriformes > Maluridae > Malurus > Malurus cyaneus. The sequence goes on along the minus strand of CM019215.1, from coordinate 5,594,191 downwards.
AAAAATCATGTCTATGAAATAAAAAGAATTGTATAGAAAAACTTTCATGGGTATGATGCTTCTGTACTTCCATGCATTACTGTATGTCCTATGTCTCAGCATTGTATGGTTGGCATTTTGTTTTCTATCTCATACTTCTCCTAAAAGCCAGATATAACACACAGTTGTATGACACTGTCTCTGGGCAGAAGGAATAAACATTTTGGTCTGGGTTTCAGTTCCATGTTTTGCACTGGAAAATGCTACTCTGTATTTTTAAACTTAAAATTACCTGTATTTCAGGACAGCCTATACAATGTTAAAAAAAAAAAAAAAAAAAAAAAAAAAAAAAAAAACCCTCAACAAAACAAACCCAACTTTTGCTAGCTGATCAGCAAAATGTAAAACATACTCCTTCAGGCTGTTATTTTTTGGAAACATGCAGCAAAATTTTTTTAAAAAAAAAAAAAGTCTGAAAGAAAATAATTGTAGAATTGCTGCTTTCTGCAAACTGACTTCTTAAACAGCTGTAACCTAGCACCCATTAGTCCGGTGCTCATAGACAGCTTGCTGTCTTTTGCTGTTCTAAGCACCTTTCTATTTCTATTACTTTGTTTAATTCCAAATATCTATCTTGAAACAGTGCTTTATTTTGTCCCTTGTCTATCCTGAAAAATATAGGAAAACAGTAAAGGCTGAATTTTTATCTTATTTTTTAGTTTTTCTCAGGCATAAATAATAAAAGCAGAATATTCAGAATGTTTTGTCTGGAGTTTTCTTTTACTTTGTGTTTGTATAATTCCACATATTCCTTCACAACATAGTTATTCTCACAAAACCAGAACATTGTAACAAACTAGATCTTCAGAAGTAGATCAAGTGAATTTTTACATCCTTATTCTGAGAACCATGCTCTTAATTTCTGACACAACAGATATGAATAAATTGATTTTTGGAAACAGAGCTCATGGGGACAGATCAGTTTCAGGGTGCAGGACAGGTTTCCTAAGGCAGCCCCAGACAAAGCGTAAGGTTACAGGGCAGGGTGAAGCTGGTGCTGGGACCCTGATCGGGTCTGGTGAGAGAAGAATTGGGGTCAGACACAAACCTGGGACAGTGGGGCTGAAACCTGGCCAGGATGTCAGCGTGTGGGTGAGGATCAGGATCAGACATTCCCATGGCTGGGTGGGATCAGACTGCAACACAGAGGAGCTGAATCTCGGGAGAGTCATGATCAGGACCCTGGCAGGACTCGTACTGTGGAAGGCAAAGCCCTCCACCTCCTGCAACTATGCTCATGACGGGTGTCTTCCACTTTCTAAAGCTTTGCTAAACAATTACTAAATGTTGCTTCTAATGCTTGAGGCATGGCCCACACCTGGTCATGCTGTGACCTGGATTAGAGTGACCTGACAGAAAAAGCTGAGGAAAACAGATGCCAAAATCAGGACACATAATTATCTTCTTACCAAGTTAGCTACAGCAGCATGGGGTGATTCTGCATGAACCCTTTCAATGACTGCATTTGCCATCTGCTATTCCCTTGCAAAACATTTTGCTTCTGCTCAGCACTCCTCAATGCACGCAAGAGCATCCAGCTACTTTCAGCCATACACAGGAATGGTGTGGGCTATTCCTCCATAAAAGTAGCTCTTTTGGGAAATAAGGCACCTGCACAAGATGGTAATGACTAGTTATTATTAAAATTGTGGAAAAACATCCAATCTCACTCTCTAGTTTTCCAGAATACAGAAACTGCTGGTGTTTTGTGAACAAGATTTTCTTGTTTGTACACTTAAGCTGGTGAGGGAAATTGCATTCATCAATTATAATTTTAGCTGTTCTTCACAATGTTATTTGTGGTACTTTTCTAACAGGTGTTAGTCTGCTTAAGGTTTCTGATCTCTCAGCATATTTAAATGAAGAAACCTAGAGTTTGAAGACTCTGTGTTGATCTGAACACTGAGTACAGAAGAAACCTCTCTGCTCCCCTGACAAGACGCACACTTAGTTGGGATCGGTTTACTGGAGAACAGATCAACATTCTGACTTTTCAGAATATATTAAAAAGGAATCAAACCTCAGGGCAATTATAAGCACGCAACAGTAGCTCCCTGCTGCCTTTCAAAGCATAATTTTTCCCTGTCAAGAAAAAAAGAAATAACCTACATAGAAAATATTTTTGGTACTTTTAAAGAGGTTTTTTTTTTTCCCCTAGGGCTGATTTCTTAATCTGTTTTTTCTCCTCCCAGAAATGTTGCTTGCATATTCAGATGTTAAAAATAACTTCATAGCAACTGACTTGTCTTCACATCCTCTGCAAGACCACTCTGGAAACCATTACTGTCTGTATTCCAGCAGTCATGTCAACAACTAACTGCTCTCAATTGCTGATGAAGCCATCTAGAGCAGTTCACTTATTATTGTCTGCATGTAATAATGTTAACACTGTGGATTTTTATAAATAGAAATAGAAATCTGCCAGACAGAAGCCAAATAGTATTTTCAAGATATGGTTGCATTTAATGTAGAATAGAAACTAGGAAGTTCTAAAATGTTACTTTAAAAAATATATTTTCCAGAATAGAAGGATACCATAAGTTATTATTTAGTTTTGAAACACGAGAAATAAACTTTTGGAATAGAGTAAGCAAAATTTTCCTGACAGTTTTCAATTGAAACAGCAAAGATACGTAATCTTCCAAAAGTTTTGTAATAGAGCTATTCTGTGAACATAAATACATTGGCACTATTTTCCTTTACAAATAATAATAATGACAACGATAGAGAGAAAAATAAAAATATGTCAAGATATAATTTTGCAATAAATTCTTTGTTTTTTAATGGAAGATGACATTTGAAATATGACTTTAGTAGCTTTTCTCCAAATTTCAGGATCCTCACTCTAGGAAATTTAAATATGCAAAATTCTTTTTAAGACAAATTGCCTTCAATCTTCTATCCTATGTCAACATTCTCCACGTCATCTGATTTAACAATTTAACATTTTAATAGAAGAATTAGATGTAAATGGAGAATTTAATAGAATTACATTATTATTGAATAAGTGGAGCAAATATGCTCTTCATTAAAACAAAATCAAATTAACAATGTTTTGCTCAACTGTTGATGACATGTCACTTTGATATAATTTTGGGGGGAGGGTTGCATGTTCATGTTATTAAACCAAATAAAGAGTTCTATCATATAGACTGTAAACCACCTTGAGCCAGGTTTTTGTTTTGCATGTTTTCTGAGGGAAAACAGGGGGAATTCGCACCGGGAATACTAAGAGAAAAAAGATTTGCATGTATGGTGTATTGGTTGAAAATTAAATTTGTCTTCAAAACCAGAGAGTTCTATAGGAAGTGTGGATTCGTAACATAAAAGAGAAGGAGGATCTTTAAAATTCTGGTTGTTTGGCCGAGTCAAAATTCAGTAATCATTTTTTTTCTATTCTAGAAGTTAATATTAAACTAATTCTCATTGTGAAACGCTTGCACTGCTTCCACATTTTTTCACATTAAAAAAACAAAAAGCAATTCAACCTTTTCTTTTTCTTGCTAATTATATTTTAAGATGATGTAGATGTTCATAACTTTTTTTTCACTGCCACCTTTCTGAGGGTAGAATTCCCTAGAAATTATAGAAAACTAAGCTCTTAGTCTGCTGAATAACTGAGCACATAATCAGCAAAAAAAGTGAGTTTTTTAACTTTGGTTATGCAGACTATGCAGCTTTCAATGGAAGATGAAATGTGACTCAAAATAATCTTTTCACCTTTTGCCTTTTCACTTTAAATAGTGATAGCTGTAAATTTTTACTTACATAATGGAATTTTAAATTTAATTTTCCTACTAATTCTTGATACTGATTTTAGCTCTTAAAGACATTCTCTTGATTAACCAGTTCACTGACTAAAGGGGGATAGGCTTTATTGTTAAGAATATACCTTTACAATTAAACACGTGGGTCTGAATATTTTTGCATTACCTTGAGTTATTATTTGGATCTGGCATAGACTCAAGTAATTTTGAAATACCTACAGGTCATATACAGATGAAAATGAAACTAATAGCTGATCTAATGATGCCTGTGGTTAATATGTCATGGATAAACTGGCAGAATTGCACAGCTATTATATAATCAGCAAAATAAAATGTGCTTAGAATAGGATGTGACTAGTCCACAGTAATACTGAATTACCAAAATGGGATATGAAAATTATTCTCCATTGAGATATGTGACTAAATTGTTTCCAGAGGGATATTGCTAACCAAAGCATAAATATAATGATGCTTCAGGACTGAGCCCAGTATCAGCCTGATTTGAAACAAATGTGTGTTTGAAAGGTAGGTATATATTAATAATTCCACGTGGTAAACCTGAATTAATAAGTTTAGTTCCTCAGTCAGAGAAGGATTTTTTGCAAGAAGAAGAATTTAGCAGCTAATCTACTGGCCTCTACCAGTTGTGGCAATTGGGTCAGTTTTGAGAAACGTACAAGGAGTCTATAAATAGACTCAGTTGAGTCAGTATTTTGCTTTTCAGTTATACTGAGTTTTCAACATTCCTAATATCATTTTGGATTATTTCCCTACATAAGATTAATGTATGGCATTATAGTCCTTTTAATATGAAAACCCAGGTTATCATGTCAATTCAGAATCCGTAACAAAAATGAGAAACCTTCTATGCATTATTTGTCCCAATTATAACAAGAAATATCCGATGTCTTATTTTTTTTCCTAGATAAAGAGAGTAACAGCTTATCTGTGAGAAAATAATATATTATTTAGGTCAGTGTGTAGAGTGATGGTCTAATGGGTAAAATAGGAGCAAAAAAAAAATACAGGTGATTTCAGTTACACTCAGTTTGAATGAATTTAGGAAAATTCTTCAATAACAAGAATTAAAACTGAAAAAAAAAAAAAAAAAAAACAAACAAAAAAACAAAAAAAAAAAAAAAAAAAAAAAAAAAAAAAACCCTTAACAACCCAACAAACAAAAAATGTATTTAGCTTAACCTCCGTTTTCCTTGTATTACTTCCATTTATCCGGTGTCCTTCTGAATCCTCCTGTCAACATGTTTTAAACAGAACAATGAGGGGTTAAAACTCTGTTAAAATAGTTCAGGGCAAGACAAATCCAGAGAGTTCATTCAACCCAGTATGGGCAGGTTCGTACAATGTTTGGGGTATTTTCTTAGGGGTGAGACAAAAAAATCACATTTAGTTGACTGTGTTAGGAAAGATCCATGGAGTCTTCTCTTCCCAACGTAATAAATCAAACTGATGAGATTTCAAGTGAGATTCAAAGAGAGATCAGCAAACTTTATTAGTCTGTGGGTAGGGATGTTGCATAGCAGTAACTGTTTCATAATTCTGGTAAAATATAAATATAAATTTAGTCTTGATGGAGGCTTCATTTCATTCTTTTATACAATTTTAGTCAGGACTGGCCAAATGTACATCCTTCCCCAAGCCCCAAGTCACTCAGGTATGTTATCTCTTGATAACTTGCTTCGCAAGAGCTAAATTTTTAACAAAAATATAGAAGCTCTTTTGGAAGCCATAATATATTTTTATGTGTTTAAAATAGCATTGCATATGTCAGGTAAATGTCTGTATGTATATGTGTGCTCATGTTCTTGATATGGGAATTTGCACTGATGTCATAAACAATTGCAAACCTAAGAAGAATGCAGTCTTGAGCTCTGTGTATTTCAACATCACAACTGTTCTTCATGGGATTTCCATGTACCCAGTAGAATATATTCAGCTTCACCGACAGCTACATGTGTATGTAAAATCTATCCTTTTGCATCTTAGCTACTCAGGTAATTTTTTTTTGGTTTATGAAAATCAAATATTGTCCAGAAGCGATGCACCTAAAACAATAAGGCAATGAAGTCTCAAAGGAGAGATTCTGCAGAAAAGGAGTAAGGTTTTCAAATAATCTGCATACTAACCATCTATATGCTCATTGTCTTGGCAAATATCGTGCGCTGAAATTTAAAAAAAAAACAAATCTGTTACAGTCACCATGCCACTGGAAAGATGGACAAAAATGTAAATAGACAAAAGATGAGCTGCGAGTGTACTGTAGGTTTACTAAAGGTAGGAGAATCTTGCCAGACCCTCACTGTCCACCCTGAGGATATTGCTTTTATGAAGGACAATATGCTATGTCTAATCAAGCTCTTGAATACGTTGTATTTGTTATTGTCAAATAAAAAATTGCACTAGCATTACACACAGTATTTCCGACTCTGTCAAGATGTGTTTTTTTCTGAGTCATGGTTGTATGCTGTGGTGTAATACTGTCATTTAAGGGATTTTACCTTAATGCGATATATATAACTTTGGAGTTCCTTGAGGAGTAATAACTTCATCTCATATATATTACAGTGCAGGTTATAAAATAATCATTATAAATTTACAAAAAATTATAATTTTTTTTATCTGTGATCTCCTTATCCCCTTGAAGATTTCAGCAAATTACAAAAGTCACCTAGTGACAATCTCTGTTGTAAACCAGCTTATTGTTGAAATGTAGTTAACCAAGGATAATTATACAGTTTGCAGGAATAAAACACCAGTGTGAGCAGAGAATGACATGTGGTAAATGGCATACTCACAACCTAACTTTGAAAAAACAGAAAAGTTTCCCCAGGATGTAATTTGAAAAGTCAATGAAAGCTGATGACAGAATGAAGGAAAAAGCATTTTTTTAACAAAGAAGCAAAATGGTTGTACTAAATTAATCTTAGCCAATTATTTCAGTGTATTTAGGTGTCTGTATTTAATCGGCTGCTGGGCTCCATTTTCGTTTTGTGCATTATATTAAACATGGTGCTAAATGGAAATTTTATTAAGCTACCTTTTTCATCAAATGTGTATGTGAAATGCAAGAGATGGAGGGGTAGAAATTTTCATGTTGAGAGTTAAAGATCGTGTCACGAGGCTTTCATCCTTTAGGATTGTATTTACTCAATATTTAAGATATTAAGTTGATGTAAAATTTCTTCTTTTATTTTTTTTTCAATATGCCTTTGATCAAAATTAGGCAAAATTCATTATAAAGCAGTTCTGTAGGCAAGATATTTCCAAGTAGCTGCTTAGCAAACTGACCTTATTTTCAATGTTTTTGCTGCTAGAAGCATTAGGGGATCTGAAGAGAATGCTATTTTTATGTAGCTTTTTAGAAAGTTCTAATATTGATGGCTAATTCTGTGAATTTAAAGAGAGTTTGATCTGAAGTGAGAGGCTTAGTAAATTTGGCAGTGGTAGCTCCAGATGGGTTTTCCTCAGAGATTTAGAGATGAGCCAAGCTCCAAATAGAACATGAATTCTCTGGGCTTTCAGATGCCAAACATCAAAGGAAATAGCTTAGGTTACAGATATCCAGGCTTAGAAGAAGCCAGTGGTGTAGAAGTTTAAGAAAGTTGTTGCAACATTTTGAAATATGGAAAAAAGAACTCATTGCACTAAATGTCAGAGGAATGTACCCTTTAAATATGAAAAATAACATTCTGGCTGCAGTTAGTCCCTTCTTTGGCTATAGATTCAAAGTTGAGAAAAACTTTGATGGTAAAGCAGATCTGTTAAACTCTGTTGGATATAGTTTTTATTACAGACTTGATATAGGGATCATCACTTTAGCAGGCTTCAGAATTTGAAAAAATATTCTGGGTTTTGCTGTAGAACAGATTCAACATGTGACACAAATAAATTAATTGGTGTAACATGTTAGGTTTCAAAGTAGCTACTGTTTTATCAAGATGTCTGAGATTTAGATCTAATGTGGAGTCTTAGAAGTTCAGCTAGAAAGAACAGTAATTTAAGTTTTCATTTGCCTTAGAAGCAAAATGCCCACTGATGGCTTTCTTTTGTAATCTGTGAATTTTCTATAAACTTGAATGCAAGCAATTCTGCAGAAATGCCTAAAAATATAATTACATAATTCTTGATATGCTGCATTATGACCAGAACTCAGCTTTAGATATGTCTCATAAATTTTTTTATAATTTCTGAGATGCAACTAATCCACTAAGCATATTCAAAGCATACCTGAAAATAGACCCGTTTCAATTTTTCTCCAGGTATTTATTCCATTCAATTACTGTCTGATAAAGGAGTTGAAACTATGATGGAACTGTGACCACCAAAAACTCCACTGCCCTGTTAAGTGTCACACACCCTGCTTGTAAGGCACCTATTCACAGGAGATGTGAAAGGACAGCCACAGGAGATGAGACAGCAGGACCATGCCTGAAGTCTAAAGAGTTTTAACTGCACTGAACAGTGGAGTTTGCACATGCCGTCCTTGGGCATAGTCCTTGGACAGTGCTGGGAGCTTATCCAGGCTTGGGACAGAGGAAAGCCTGGACACATCAGGGCACATGAGACAGCAGGGGTTGTAGAAGGTGAGAATTTCTGAGAAAGAATGGATTATGTAGAGAATGATACTAACAACCCAAAATTTTTTCAAGGTTGGCTTGGAGATTGCTTGGGGTTTTTGTGTTTTGTTATTGGTTTGGGGGGTTTTGGTGGGTTGGGTTTTGTTTAGCTCTTTTTCGCATTCTCCCTCACTTTAAATGACTGCCTAAAATTTCAAAACTCATAGAGTCTTCTAGTAGAACTCCATTTTAAACACTATGTGAAACTATTTCCATTTTCTGTAATTTGAAAATTCACTTATGTAAACTTAATGTTCACATTAAACACACTTAAGCTTTATTAATATAATAATTTACTTTTAGAAAACCCCAAACCAATAACTGAGAAAATATCATTACCTTTCTTTCCCAATAGGTGAAATATGCTAAATGACACAGAAAAGAGAAATCCAAATAAAATTTAGCAGTTTCCAGTTGAATCCAAATTTAATTCTCTGTAATAACAGAAGCAATGTCCTTTGGAGGAAGAAGGAGAAGAAAATTTATTTTCACCTAATTCGCCCACCTTAAAGTAAATTTTCAGAATTAATTCCATTCAAATTAGTTTCAAGTAAGTGCATCAACAAGCATTATAAATCAAATAGCCAGGACCACAGACAAGGAAAATCCTGCTGTCTTTATCAGTTTGCTCATAAACAATAGAATTTTGGTAAATCAACACAAGTTCTTGTGGGCTCCATCAAAAACCATTTCATTTAAATTTGTTATACTCCAGTGATCCCTCCTCAGTCTGCAATTCCCCCTTCAGTTATCAAACATGTCATACATCCAACACCCTAAATTAAGAATTAAACTAAATTAGCTGTATTTTAGAGACTCTTTTTTGTCAAGACATTAAGTTATTTGCATGGACTAAAGCAAATAACAAACTGTATGTGAATAGTCTTAAAATGCTATTAATGACATTATTGTAGATAACCAATAAAAATATTATTTTAAAAAATCTTATAATTGGTTATATCTAATCTTATTATTCAGTTGTCTGTCTTTTGGAGTGATTGAGAAAAAGTAAGAAGAAAAATGATTTTAAACCACATTTGTGGACTTCTATTTCTGGGATTATGCAGCAAAATTAATAAAACATAAAACATTTTTAAACATTTTCTCTATTATTTTAACAATTTTATTTTAAGGAAGAGTCCATTAAGGTGATTCCTGAAAGCATGTTCTGAAGATCTTGTTCAATTTTTGAATATGGAGCAGGATGTGGTTGTGTCTTGAATCACATTTTTGCCTAACAATTTACTACTATATTCCATTCTCAACAGATCTTCACTTTGTTTTGTTTCTTTTAAGATATTTTGATTTTCAAAGCTTGTGGAAGGCTCTTGTTCAAAATAAAATTCATACTTTTTTGTTTCAAAGACAGGTCATAATATTTTAGAATCGATTTTAAACATTTTCCTAGTGGCAAAATACCAAATGTGGAAATTTTATGGGGTGCAAAAACAATTATAAAACACCTACTGTAGAAAACTTTATGATCAAAGTATGGATGGAAATGTTCTTTGACATATCTGCCAATAGCATTTCATTTGGTTATCTTCACAGAATGTCCCATACACTCCATGTTTTAAACTGCTTTTGTAGTTCATTGACATTTCAACATAATAGTGCAGGGCACTGCTATTTTTCTTAAATCTGAAATAAAGATAATCTTAATTCATTGAAGTTCATTTCACAATGAGAAAAGATCTAGCTTTGTTTCTTATGTAAGCTTTTCTATTAAAAAAAATAGTGGAAAATACATCTACTCTTACGTTTACTTGACTTTTATGAATGAAAGCAAAACATCCACAATCTCAAAAATAACTGTTTTGAGGTTGTTTTTTAAGTCTTCCCTCAAAAAAATTAAGTGGAATTGGAAATTTTGCCAATATCCATGCTCAACACTATAACAGAAAAAGCTGAATAATCAGTGCTGCATTTACGGTTGCATATGTATTGGATTTTTCATATGTGACTGATGATAATGATGGGCGAAAAAGAGGTGGTGCAACAAATTCTCAGGTAAGTGGAAAGCATAAAAAACTTAGTGGTCTGAAAAGTTTTAAAGAAAAGTTCCTCTTGCTTTGCATTCTTTACAATAATTGCAAGCAAAGGTGAAAAAAACTCTTTTTATCAGGAGTTTTGTCCATTCCATTAATAATGATACCTCATTTTGCAAGAACAGGTAACATCGCATGTTACGGAGTTTATTTAAAATGGACAGAAAAAAAGGTCTTGTGAATATTGTTCAATATTGATAAGACACAAATGTGATAGTTAGGCAGGATGATGAAATTTATACAGTATACTTTATATAATAGCATCTTATCCATTTGTTAAAAATAAATCCCTAGAAAGGTTAATTTCATAATATGACCATTGAGTGGGGTCTTGTTTGCCTCTTCTTTTTTTCTCAGTGAAACAGACCATGAACAAATAAAAACCTAGTTATTGTATTAGAATTTCCTTTGGTGATACTGGAGCCTATTGGGAATTTCTGTGACCTTCTCAGTGCTTGTTTGACTCTCACATGGCATGACTTATTTTTCAGTCCCTGAGTGAAACTGAGTAGCAACTTAGAGCCTGATTATTTTATTTATTTGTTTTAATACATGAACTGAAATTGCAAAGAGAAAATAAAATGGAAAATTATTATTTCAAATACATTTCCATCCCAGACTGCAACCATCTATTACTAGGATAAAATAGTTTCCCTAACTGCAGGATGAGTCCTCTAATGCTTTCTGTATGTTGGCAGTAAAGGGGGAAAAGTGTGATTAAGTTCATGGGGTTTTTTTTTCAAATCTCGTAAACAGCTCTACCCTGGGAACTGGATTATGATGAACCAGCTCACTTTGTGTGAGGCAGAAGTTAACTATCAGTCATAATATTAGGGGTTTAGTTAAAAGGAAAATGTTGTCGATTTTTAGAAGTCCAACCCCACTCACAGCTAAAATATGTCCAGTTTGAGACAGAGAGTGTCTATGATTATCTAGTCTCCTGTGGAATTTCTGGTCTTGTGCAGCAGAGGTAAATTTTGGCAAGAGGTATGGCAAATTCCCTGTCTTGCTACACTTGTCATATTTGATGCCATTTTTCATAATTCTGTGCTTCGTTTCTTATTTTTTTCTCTTAGAAACAACTTTGTGCTTATTCACTGTCAGTTATTATTTTGTTGTCTTCATTTTCCTTTAGCTCTTTCTATTTAGCATCCCTAGTTTAATTATAGAAAGAAGCCTACATTTGTTTCCAACTTTACATAGGAATTTTTTTTTATTTATTTTTTCTTTTCCTAAAATAATATCCTTTGTTTTTTCTGCACTTTTTAATACAGCTTTTCTGCATTTATTCCACTCCAAATATGTTTCTTGAGTATTGGTTAAGCAGCAGTCCACACTACATAGATGACTTGTACATCTATGCTTTGTGCATTGACAGCAATACTACCTTGTATCCATATTGTGTTTATTATATCCAGACATTACATTTGTTTACTTTCATCGTTTCATCAGGTTTACAACCACCTTATTATCTGTTCATAAATCCTGATCTTATTTCTCCTGTGACTCAATCCAATAAATGCCCAGTTCTTATTAGCATCAATTAAAGGACTAGGCATTGCTCCACTGAATTTCATTTTTCTTTTTCCATCCCTAAAGATTATCCATCCCTCCATGAATAATATTCCAATTCTCCCATCTCTTGTTCAATCCTTTTAATTTTATGTTATAAATTAAGTACATTATCATACATCTTCCATCAAGAAGGTAAGAAAAATTTTTATATTCATATGAGCAGTCCCAAGACAGATTCTTTAGGAGTTCAACACATTGTTAATTCCCTAATGTTATAACAACCTGATTAAATCAATAGATTTATTATGATCTCCTTCTGAAAGTCTTGGCAGTTTTGTGATACATTTATTTTAATGTTCTTGGGAGGGCGGTTATGCTACTCTCTCTGAAACAGTCAAACAAACATAGCACACTTCCAAAAGTATGCTTCCATTTCCATTAGCTTTTCTACTTTTGGTACATGTTCGAAATTATCTTCTTTTCAGAAGATATCTGAATGAAGAATTTGTGTAATTTTTAGATAATACCTAGATTATCTGCAATCTCAATGCTGTCTCTGACACAATGGCATAGATCTCTCATTGCATTTAAGGTTTGATAAATCATATTCCTTTTGCTTTAATTAAACTTTGTTAGATGTATTTTGAAAGACTTCATGAAACTCTTAAATTAAAGTCTCGTTTTTTACATCTTTTGATAAAATGTGAAGTCATTCATTTTCGTAAGTGAAGAAACTGGTCCAGATTCAAACCTCACAGTGAAATTCTATCCCAAGCTAAGCTGACCCTGCTATGTCTATTTCCTTGGTCCTTTTTTGTTACATACATATTGAAAGATCCTTGAATGCCTTCTATGGACATAAATATGAAAAAGAATTAATTAGACTGTAGAACACAGAAATGTTATGTCCTCTGTGTTGTACTTTGACATTTGAAGTGGGACACGGTAAATTCTGTTATAAACACATTAATTTTCTCAATTCAAGGAACTGAAAATAATAGTCCAAGATTTTAACAGATCATAAATAGGTTTTGTAGTCATTAGTCATTGTAAGAACAGAAAAACAGTTTTAAACTTCCAATTTAAGCATAACCCTTAATCTCCACTAATTATCTCACATCTGACTATATATTAAAAAAATTAGTCTAAACCCATAAGAAATAAATAAAGTGAAATCAAGCTTTCTGGAAGGCAAACAAACAAACAAAGCCCAAACATCCAACATTTCATTAGTTATCCAATGAATTTAAAAAATGTTTTTGCATGCTATTATTATATATTAGCCAACAAATTAGTTGTTGTGGTAATATATAAAAAGATCAGATCTTAATTTTTTCCACTCTGTATTCTAATATTTCATTTTGAGGTTATCTGGGTCAGAAAACTGTCAGTGAACTGGTTGTTATTGTCCCAATGTGTGATTGATGGATCATTTTAAATAAGCCAGCAGCATGATTCCACCAGCAGTGATACAAGATAAATCAGAACATTTTAATAATATACACTCTGGTATTTTTACTGCTTTAAAAAGAAATTAAGTTCATTTGATTTTTAGCACAGTGCTGAACAGTTTAAGGATTTCTAAATTAGGTCATGCCATTGTTATCTTTAATTTACCAAAAAAACTTAGTAAATAACAATACATGTAAACAAACAAGTGAGCTCCATACATAAAGATTGTGATTTAAACTTGAAATGAGAAAATCTATTCCTGCAAATATAATAAATATGGATTATTGACTGAAGTTAAATTCTTGTGAATAAAAGAGAAGACCCAGGACTATTTATTTTATCTTGCTATATTCTTACAGATTATATGTGAATGAAAATTTGAAGAACTTACTATATTATTGCTATAAAAAGTCTCACATAATTAAAACCCATGAAACACATAGATATTGGATATGTTAAAAAATTCTAATGTTTAATCCATTTTATTAAAATTTCTGTATTATCTATATTGCTAATTATCCAGCCGTACTGTTTTGTAATCTAGTTGCTGCTCTCTGAAACCCTCTTAATTACTTGAAGTGAAAAGTTTTTTTTAGGTATGTATGTGTTGCATTTCCTGCTGAGTGTAGTATAATTTTTAAATATTGGTTATGGAATCTCATGCATCTTTCAGTTAGGAATTCCAAGGAAGGAATTTCATCAATTTCTTTCAGTTCTTCAGGAAGGTAATCAAAGATACACAGAATCTGAAGCTTTGTTGGTTGTCTACTGAAGGCTTTTTAAATAATTTTCAAGTTTCAAATGATGATAAACACCCCTTCGTAAAGTTTTAGGCTTCCTTGTTCCCTTTAGCTAGTTTAGCTATGAGACTACTTCTTTTATTTGGCTTGTAATTACCTCATTCCTACAAATTTCACTGTATATTTGACTAAAAAAAATAAACCCTAAACAAAATCAATCAACCAACCAAAAACAAAAACAAACAAACAAACAAACAAAACAAACAAAAAAAAAAAACAACCACAAAAACAAACCGCCAAAAGAAAGGAGAAATCCTGGAGACAATTACAGCTGTAACGTGTTCAAAGTCAGGTGTCCTGAATCAAGAAGAGTATGACATTTATGTTGCAGCTGTCTTTCCTCAGTCTTGGGCCACTTGGGTCTATTTTTATGTTTGCTGAATGCCATGTGTTTGTGTTGCCTTTGCTTTGTTTCTCAAACACTGAGTTTTTCTGTTCTGTTTGTTTTCAACAAAACTGTTTTTATCTGATTCAAAAAATTGCACTGCTGCAGTTACCAGAAACAGAGCATAAGGGTGGTGGACCACCCCAAGACCTGTGGTAACATCTCATTTCTCTGCTTTTTTGTTCTAGGGTCACAGCTAGTTCATTCTACAGAGAATTACTACCCTTCCTGTAAACTCAACCACACTATTAGAACAATTAAAGCAGAAATTTCAGGTTTGCCACACAGCTTTTTAACACAGATGAAACAAGTCCAGACAAGCTAAGGTCATAACAGTCCCATGCCCTGTACTGTCAGTATAAATCCTGTGGTCCCAGACTAGAAAAAAAAACCTCTGATACTGATGAGGTTTTGAATCAATTTGAAAAGAAGGTCCTGCTAACTATATTATATTCATGTCACAATGACCTTCTCAGGAGAAATTTTGCAATAGTTTGGTACACCAGGCATCTGCCACTTCATTTAATACAGTAAATGACATCAGATTTTCCTCTCAAAGTGGAACTATATTAAAAAAAAAAAAAAAAAGTATATTTGTTTCACAATTACTATCTGAAAACAGAATAGTACTGAGTCCCAAGGTTTTTGGATGTCACCTAAAATTTTACAGTCTTTGGTTATTGTAGGTTCATGATTCTTTTAATGAGCAACATAACAATTTACCTCCTTGTACTCCTCATGACCGCTGTTTAACGTCCCTTATGAATACCTATTCAGATCATCTTGCCTTTCCTTCCTTGTGATTTAATCCTACGACCTAGTCATGTGAAATGTCAACCCTGCTAAGACAGAGGGAAAACCCATAAATATTAGTACAGTGACTGATAATATTTGACTTCTGCCCAAGGGTTTTTATTCTTTGAACACAGATAAGTCTTTAGCTACACATGCAGAGATTCATACTTTCTCCTTTAATGGTCAAGGTACCTATAGGCTTCTTGTATACTTTACTATAACCTAATAATTAACTGACTTGTGTTCAATTTGCCTGTCACAGTTCCCATATGCATCTTTGATACTTTAGTACAATCTAAAGATTCACTGTGTAGTGCTTGATTTTCCAGATTACTTATTTTATGCATGAATTGCTTTGGGTATTGTGTTCTGTAATATGTCTAGGTATAAACATGACTCCAGGTATAAACAAGAAAATATTGCAATACCAGTTTGTGTAGTTGTGGGTCAACTATTATAAAAGTTGCAGAAGTTCTTCAGAACTCTTTGTCACTTGGCTGGAAATTTCAACTAAATAAAATCTTACTGTGGGAATGTGACAGGAGAACACTCAGACTTGGAGACATACTGAGCTGTGTAAGTTGCCTTTTTATATGAATTTTGGCTAAAACAACATAAACTGAGTAACAAATACCCCTCATTAAACACCAAATATCTGATTCTGCAGCCAGATGATAGCATGTAAAACCTCAATTTTTGGGCTTTCTGGGCAATGAGTTTTCTGATTTTATAGAAATATTAATTTAGGAAATCCATTGCTTCCCTTGCCTGTGTTACTGTTTCTCACCTCTGCAACACAGATTGATTCTGTCCTGTTTTTCCAATACTGCTTTAACATGGGCGAAAAAAGAGAGATCATAACCCCACTAAATATACTAGCTCATTTTTTCCTCAGGTTTTCTTGTATAGGTATATATTATATATATATATACATTCATTCATTAATCTAGCTTAACACCTTAAACAGATATTAATGTCAGAGTCTTCATACCAAGAATTGTCCCTCCTTTACACATGTTTTTATTGTTGCTGACCTTAGTTGTTTATGCTATGATAATTTGCAACACTCTTGCACATCATATGTGTATAAAAATTCTAATTCTAACTATATAATGAAAGAACAAAACATTTAAAGAAGCATGCTAGCAAGAACACCAGAAATAAAAAGCAGTAATAATTGTATTTATACTTTTGTTTTCTAATTTATGATTGACTCTTGAACAATTTATTAAGACTTTATCCTTTTTTTTTAAATTTCATTGAATGATTGAAGTAAAGAAAGACCCTTTATACTCACTTCAAATTAATTGAGACTAGGCTCCTTAATAAAGTTATTTTTGATATTAAGAGCTAATATGACTTTAGTCATAGGCCATTAATGAGATATCTTAATATTATTCTCTTAGAAAAAACATGAATGTGTCAGTGCTCAAAGGAGCATAAGATTTTTCAGACATTTGTAAGAAATATTCTTTCCTAGTAATTAAATGGGGATATTGGGAAAAGAGATATCTGAAAGGCAAATGAACTACAGCAGAATTAACCATGTAAGAAAGCAAGCTGGATTTGGACATCTATGATTTATTTTTTGTTATCAAGACCATATTTGCCTGGACACTTTTCCTTCAGTATCCATTTGGTTATATTCTTTCTGTTGGACTAGTGATTAGGAATTCCTCTTTAATTCTGTCAGGCAGTATTTATGATTTGAGCTTTTCATCAAGTGTGGCCTTGCTACTTTCACTCAATTCTAAATTTTGATATGCTGTCACTTCCCTGATCTTGAAATAATTAAATAGATAATAGTATTTTCCCATGATAGATATCTGCAATATAAAATTAATAGAAGTAATTAGAGTGAACTGTGCATAATAACCAATAATTTCCCCGTGATTCATCATATTCTAAACACCATTTTTGGCTTTTGAATAATCTTGAAGAATGTCATCACCTTGGCAGTAACTTCTATTTGGTACTAGATGGCAATATGTACCAAAAGAGGTCATTCTACTGCTCCTCAGACCTTTAACCGGAATATTGTCTAATGTTTTACTAGCCAAGTTACAAAAGTTTTATTGACATTTAATGGAAAACTCAGAATTAATAATTTATCCATAGCTTCCATGTCTTTAATGTTGATTAAGCATAAGCAAAGGCTTTGGTCTTTTTCTGTTTAATCATCTTTCCCACTTTTTCAGTAACTTTTCAAATTATACAAATTTTAGCGAATTGACTAAATTTTTGATAGCTGTATTTTGAGAACAGAAATTTCTCATTTTATTGGAACTGCAATATTAGAATTTTTACCTACAGGATATTGTTTATTTTGTCTTGCATAATCCTTAGGTAAAAGACTGTGAAAACACCACTTGTTATTAGAAACAAAATTATGAACTCAACAGACCTATAATGTGAGATAAGACAGCTGGAATATTCAAGATGGGGATTTTGCAATGAAAATGCACTATTTCATTTTAACTGTGCTTTATTCAATCATAATATAGAATTTTAATTTCTGGATACCCTTTGAAGAATTACAGATCTTAGAGGAAAAGAAAACTCTCACTGGAGACTGAAGGACTTTTTCAGACTTTGTTCTTGTTAAAACACATTCTTAAAATGCCAGAGTCCTAACAAATATTTTTCTAAAAATCTTGTTCTATTCTTTTAGTATTCATGATTAATGCTGCTGAAATTTGAATTTTTGTTATTTATCTGAAATTTAGTAGGGTGATCCTTCTTATGAAGAGTTGATTGAAATGTGCAAGACAGAAATAAGGAATAAAAGAAACATTGAAATGTCAAAGAAAGAGATTGAAAGATGAAATTTCCACCATGGTGAGGAAACAGGGACTGGACTAGATGATGCTGTGTCTTCTTCATAAAAAACAAACAAACTAGCATGAAATTAACAGTAATGTTAAGGCTGAATTCACTAAGACGAATATAGCCAATCTAGTCTATTTTATGTGGCACTATATATTTTACTGTGATTCCAGATGCCTCAGCTGATAAACAGGAAAATAGGACTGTTTTCTCTTCCTTGCACCCATCTGCTGCTGACAGTAAATAGCACTGGACAAGAATTCTGCAATTAGCCTGCAAGACTCTTGAAGCAGCCCTTACTGTAGAAGCAATTAAATGAGGCTATTTGGAGAGCAGACAAAGAACCAACCTGAAGAAAACATTTCATTATCTTAAAATATTGAAACAAAGGATTTAAACTATCAAAAATCCTATGTGGTGCAACCAAACAGCAGAAAATTAGGAGGAGAAAAATATATAGCAGGCACAAATTTACCCAAGATTGCCCCAGGAACATCACATCTTGCTGTGTAACATACCAAAAAGACCAAAAAGGTTCACATACTTTTGCAGTGTTAATTTTGCCTGAAGTTGCAGTCACATGCAGAGATCAGTTAGGGCTTTCTTTCTCAAAAAAATCCCAAACTCTTCAAATGATACCATGAGCAATGGAATCACTAAAATATCAGGAAACATAACAAATAATTGAACATATGAAATGAGTGAAATATTTCTCAATATATTTGCTATATATTGAGATTAAAATACTGCAGATAATTAGTTCTTGTGGTACAGAAAGGATACTTTAGCAGTGGTTATATATGAAACATGACACCCATTAACCAGTCCTAAGAAAACATAATTTCATTCTTATAAATGAGATCTGCCTCTTGTGACTATTCATCACAAATACTTGAGGGTATTGCTTTTACCATTGTTGTTTAATATTTCAGTACTTTGGCCTCATCTCATTAACATTATCTCTTTTTTTTTACGCAGTTAGTCGTTTTCTGTTCCAAAACACTTCAAATAGAGCAATTTAAAGTATTAAAATACAGTGCTGTGTATCTTCAGTAAAACCTCAAATCTCCTACACAATTTGTTCAGATGATAAAAAGTTTAAATATAAGCTCAACCTTTCAGAGACAGTAACATTGCTGCCCTTCTATACTAATGCCATTTTTCTACCATCAAGATCAAGAGTACAGTCTGCTTTGGAGGTTTTACAATGCTGCTGTGGTTCTTAAGGTGCAACTAAGAAACTATCTGTCTTTGAAGATCTCTTAGACCTGTAGAGAAAGGACATTGACTGTAAGGACAGATTTATTTTTTTTTAATGTATATCATTTATTTAGAATATACCAAAACATGTGTCCTAAAAGGAAAAGCCCCAATTTGAATCTGTTGTAAATAAACTGAACAGACTGAACATGCTAAGTCTGATTTTTGTTGACACAAATCTTACTGAGTGTAAGATGAATGAGTGTGGCATGAGATTCCTCCCCGTATCAGATATAAACCCGACTGGCTGACCTGAATTAGAGAGTTTTCCTGTTTTTTGGGGCTCAGACTGAGGACAATCTATTCTGCTAATTCTTGCCCAGACCTCAAACCATTATGCGTTGCTCCTCTTCTGTGTAGGTGCTGACCCTGCCGTGGGACAACCTGGAGCATCCAGCTTGCTTGCAGTGTCTCCAGAGGTGACAGCAAAGGGCATAGAGGAATCAGGAGTTTTTCTTCTCAATCCTGTCAATGAAGGGAAATGCCTTGGGATGAGACCGGGTTTGCAGGCCAACAGCTGCTTACACACTTGGTGTTGGCCAGAGTGTAAGAATATAAGAAATGTCAAAACATCTGGTTCTTTCAGTTATTTGCTTAAGGAGTATTCATTACAACAACAAAAGCAATGAAATGGAAACTGCTTAATTAAGCTCACAGGGCCACAGTCCCACAAACATTAAATACTATGTGGCAACAGGGACATCAGAGAAGATCAGAATCTATCAGTCACTGAGGGGAGAAAATCAGGCACTGCCTTGGAAGAGGGTTGGCCTACATTAATCACTGATGCAAAGGGGAAAACAAGAGCAACATGAGTATTTTGGTAAATTTGCTCTGACTTCCAGAACTGTATAAAACTTACTGTTGCATATTTGAGGGGATTTGTGGGTGAAGTACAAGTATGGCCCTAAAAAGGGTTAATGGTTTTAAGACTGCAGTCAGTCAATAAACCTGTCTGGCAGAGGGCACTGAGGACAGCAGTCTGTCCTATCTTATGAACTATTGCTATTTCTTAACTTTTTTTCTTTGTAATCCCATTGTACTCTACACGTGAGAACTGCAAAGTGTGTGAATGGTAGGAACTGGAAGAGAGGCCTCAGGTTAGATGTCTTGCTCTGTGTAGCATTCAGCTCAGAAGGCAGCAGCTGGTGATTCATACAGTGGCTAATACAGGGTCATATATCTGTGTGTAGGTAACATCTGACCATTACTTAATCAAGGTATATTCAATCAACAGTAGAAGTTTTGTATGCATAATCAATGCATAATCAGTCACTGGACACACAATGGACATTTAACCATAACTCTATGTGTAGGGTATTACATTGTCCTCTTGAAATATTGTAAGAACTTGTTCATGACTTCAAAATTTTATAAGCATGTTAGAGTGTGTTGTCCATGGGACTGTTCAAAATTGTGCCCACATTCCAGATTTGATTGATGCATGTGACTGATGGATCTGTATTGTGAGTAAGGACCCATCAGAATGCCAGTGATTTTAATGAAAAAAAAAAAACCCACATCACAGATGGAATCTGTGCAGTATGCTGTGCCCTGACCAGAGGCACACTCAAGGTTTTATCATTGTGGATAGCAATGATAAGAAGCATCAGAATCTACTCTCAAAGCTTCATCATCCATGCTCCAAACATCAGAAATTATGTAAAATTTCATCATTACATATCACCATTTCTAGGCTATGGATAAATAGTGATATCTCAGAGAATGGATATTAGGCAGACTAGAGTCTGTACCAACAGGTGTTTACAGAAGTGCTTGTGAGATGATGTGTAGCATCGAGCTGGGCTGTTCAGAAAATAGACCTGTGTAGAGGGCAAGGACGCGCATCTGGGCATGGGTATTAGATGAAATATGATCAAATTCCTTCCCCTGTTCTGTGAATGTAGCAAAGTTATTCAGACCTTAAAGCACAGACAGGTTACACTAAGTCCTCTAACAGCAAAAAGTAATTGTAGCTAAAGCAGAGAAGTAAACTGACAATTTAAAAATTAACATCTACTGAAAGTAAATAGAGGAAAATAGTAGATTGTTCTTCCCCTTGTTTCTTGAGAAGTATCTTTCTAGTATTTTTCTTAAATTGTTGATTTGTACGGGAGTAAATATTTGATGTATACTATTTTTATTCTTAATAGAGCTATCAACACCAGGGGCAGGCACACAACATTTTCAGGCTACACAGACAATGGCAAGTAGACCAACTATTTAAAAATCAGATATGTCATTAAGATAATTGACTAAACTATTGCTTAAACACAGTGTTACTATCCTTCATATTCTAATTTAATTATAAGTACTTGTAACAGTTTGATATATTTGTGTGTACGCTTTTAAAACTGGGTTTCAAAAAATTACCTTCTACGATTCTGAGAAAGTAAAAATAGAAATGTTGATGTCTCATGCTTTTTACAATATCTAATGTGGGATTATGGGCTGTGGTTTGGATTTGGGCTGAAAACAGTATTGATAACAGAGAGATATTTTCATTATTACTGAGTGGTGTTTGCACAGCACCAAGGCCTTTTCCTCTTCTCATCTCAGCTCACCAGTGAGGGCACTGGGGGTGCACAAGAAGCTTTGAGGGGATACAGCCAGGATAGCTGATCCCAACTGACCACAGGGTATTCCAAGACATATGTTGTCATACTCAGTATATAAAACAGGGGAAAGAAGGCAGAAATGGAGGGATGTTTGGAATGATGGTGTTTATCTCTCTTGTAACTGTTCTGTGTCATGGAGCCCTTTTCCAGAGCTTTCCTGGAAATAGCTGAGCAACAGCCTTCCCCGTGGAAATCAGTGAATTAAATCCTTCCTTTGTTTTACTTATATGCACAGACTTTACATCACATTAAACCGTCATTGTCTCAGTCCATGGTTTTCTCACTTCTAGTATTCTGATTTTCTCTTCACCTGAAATTTCCATAGCTCCCAACATACTACAAGCCAGAAAACTCTTGTAGTCATACATGTGCTCAGAAACTCAACAGTGTTGCCTGCAGTGAATAATTTTTTATTCTTTTTCAAGCTTTTTTTACCCTTGCTCATGCTTTATGTAAATTGAAAGAGTTCGTATGGAGACTTGAATATAAAGTATTAATTCTAGTGATTCCATAGTAATTCATATGTTGATAATGCAACCTGTTAAACACTTTAATTATGAGCAGCAAGCTCTCTCAATCATCAGAGATATTTGAAAAGAATCATTCATGTTAAGTCCCTTCATATTCACAAGAACAACGACAGAGTTTTCTCGACATTTTAATGAAAATTGCATTCTGATCTTCTTCTGAATTGTGCTGTCTTTTATCCTGACAATAATTATCTCCAATATCAAGTTCCAAAGCAATTTAATACAAAATCTAGGGTTTTTAAAAAAAAAATAAACTCTTTGTTCCATCTCTTTCCTTTGGTTCTATTTGAGACACTCTGTATTTCACCAGTCTTTACTGTAATTTCTTCAGTGTAAGTAGTACTAACTGCAAAGGCTACAGAACATCAAGAAAAAAAAAGAATCTGAGATCAGAAACAGAATATGTCATTTTGTTTGCTTAAAATAAAATGCAAGGTATTATTATTTAATGCATTTATTAAAAAAAAATATTTTAAATCTACATAATATTTCAACAGTTTAATCAAAACTCTTTAACCAGTTATGAATATGTTCACATCAGACTCATAGCCTGAAGTACTTACTAATACAAAATCCCTCTCTTAACTATTGTTGCAATGAAAATTTACTGTCTTAGTAGTATCTTCTATGTTTCCTTTCTGTTTCATTCACCCTTTGACTGTTCCTGGGTGCTGACGAAAGACTGCGGAACATGGCTATGACAAGTTGTGAGCCTCCTGATGTCTTTCCCAGGAATGCAATCATTGTCATGGAAAGAATTTCTTTTTCTTCTTTGTCTGGATGGCCATGATGTCAACCATGATTATTTGTTCTTCTTTGCTCATTTAAGTCCATTGTTAACCTCTCTTCACAAGTATTGGTATTTTCCCATTAGTTTGCAGCTCTCTCTTATTTTCAGCTTTACTGTACATATGGATTTTAATATATATTGGATACTTATATTTTTTTTTTTCTTATTGCCCCCAAAAATGAGGTTTTCCCACCTTCTGAGTAGTTACTGCTAACTTACCTTGCATGAGCTCTTGACAATTCTGGATCCTCTTTCTGTCTCTGTTATGATCTGGCCCACAGCTTCCAGGTCTCTGTTGTCACCCCGGTCTTGTATTCCTTCACATTTATCATAACCTTGTAGAGGATACAGGAAAGGCCATGGATGTTGTTTGCCTGAACTTTAACTTTTGTTAAATCTTTGACACTGTTTCCCAGCACATTTTCCTGGATAAACTGGTTGCTCATGGTTTACACAGGTGCATCTTTTGCAGGGTAAAAAAACTAGCTGAATGGCCAAGCCCAGAGAGTGGTAGGGAATGGACTTAAATTCAGTTGGCTGGTCATGGATCTGTGATTAGTCCTCTTAATGTCTTCATTAATGATCTGGATGAGGGAATTGAGCACACTCTCAGTAAGTTTGCAGACCAAAGGAAGCTGTGTGGGAGCGTTGATGAGCTGCCATGTAGGAAGGCTCTACAGAGGAATATGGAGAGGCTGGATTTATGGCTGGAGGCGAACTGTAAGAGATTCAACAAGACCAAGAGCTAGATCCTGCCCTTGGGTCACAGAAAAGCCATGCAGTGCCACAGGGTGGGGGCAGAGTGGTTAGAAAGAGGCCCAGTGGGAAAACACCTGGGACTGCTGGCTGACAGCCAGTATGTGCCCAGTGACCAAGAAGGTCAGTGAAATCCTGTGTCACAATAACATGGCCAGCAGGACCAGAGCAGTGATTTTCCCTGCCCTGTACTCACCACTGGTAATGCAACCCCTCTAACACTGTGTTTGGTTTTGGGGAGCAAAGAAGCTGATTGAATGGTTTGGAGCAAAATTCCTAAGAGGATCAGCTGAGGGGAATTGGGGTTATTTAGCCTGGAAAAAAGCAGGCTCAGGGGAGACCTTCCTGCTAACTATAAATGCCTGAAAGAAGGTTACAGTGAGAGGTGTCTGTGTCCTCTCCAAATTAAAATGTGATAGGACAAGAGGAAATGGCCTAAAATTGCACCAGTGGAGGTTTAGTTGGATATTAAGAAAAAAAATCTTTACAGAAAGAGTTATCAAGTGCATTGGAATGAGCTGCTCTGGGAAGTGAGTCACCATCCTTGGACATATTTAAAGGAAACATAAATGTGGCACATGATTTAGTGGTAGACTTGGCTGTGTTAGACTAATAGTAGTACTCGATGATGTTAAGGGTCTTTTAGTACCTCAACGATTCTGTGACTCTAATTTTGTTACTCTAGGACCATAGAGAGTTCTTTCTACACAATGTAGCCAATTGCTATGTATATCACAGATGTGAATAAAACACAAATAACACAATCACACAGAAGCTTAAAAAACATTGCATTCATCAAAAAATGCAGACTTGAGCCCCTGTTGAAATTCTTGATCCTTTATAATCACCTTCTATTTTTCTCTTTTCCCATCAAGCACAATATTAAGGTTTTTTCATCAAATGCATTGGCAGAATTAACTTGTCAGCACAGCCATCTGAAAGAAATGAAGGCTAGTTAATACCCTGTTTGACATCAAAGATTTGCTGCAGAATACATTACAGGGCAATTTGACTCTCTCTGATTTATTTTGTCTGACCTCGGGTAAATAACAAGAAATTAAAATACTAAAAAAATCCACACAAAATACCCCACAGTGAAATTTTTCATTATTTTCTACATCATACCTGCCCAGCAAAGTCAAAAGTTTTTGTCTGTAGTGGAAGTGAACAGTGAGTTCTTAAAAAGTGACCTAAGACACTTTAATATGTCTGTTGAGTCCTACAGAGCAGTCAAAAATATCTGAACATGGTATAGATTCAAAAAGAAACAATTATATAATTTTACTGAAAAAGGGAAAGAAAATAGAGATATATCAGGGCAGAAAACTGTCTTGCAAAAGAACATGCAGGGAGTCAGCAGAAAGAAATCAAACAAGAAATCTTATGAAAAATAATCCTACAGACATAATTCCTTTGTTCCTTTCTATTCTGAGTATTTTTATTTTCTCCCCATTGACTTCAAACATGTCCATTATAGCTTAGAATCACCAAATTTTATTCCCAATTTTCTGTATGAAGAAAGTATTTTCTAATATTACTTTCACAATAACATAGTTCTTCCACCTATAGAGTTGAATTAGATCGTTATTTGTTGTTTTCATTCTTTGTCAAAAAAAAAATAAAAAAAAAAAAGTTTCTATTTTTTTTCAAATCCTCCATCACAGTACTTGCATTATGCTAAATTTTTTTCTGTCTGCATATGCAATCTTTCCTTGAGGGGAAAAAAAACAAATAAAAAAAAAAAAAAAGGAAAAAAAAAAGAAAACAAAAAGAAAAAAAGCCATGCCTGCCTCACTCTTTTCTGTAGATATTGTAAAAAACCCCTTAAGGTGAAAATCAACTTTGTGCCAGACTGAGTTGAAGAGAAACTGCTACTTTTATATCTTCCTAAAATATTCCAGTACTTAAATGGTCATCCCTAAAACTTTTCATGAAATTAAGCTATTAATTTTCTTTAATATTTAATGTTTTCAGCTATTCTGTGGTAAGTACATTTATTGTAAAATCTGTTAATGTCAAAGAAGATATGTGTATTGGATTTGCATGGCCTGGTTTTTGGTAGCAGGGGGGCTACAGAGGTGCCTCTTGTGAAAAGTTGCTGGAAGCTTCCTCAGTGTCCAGCAGAGCCAAGCCCTGATGGGTCCAAAGAAGGATGTGCCAAGGCTGAGCCAATTAAAATTAGTGGTAACACCTCTGTGATAACAGATTTAAGAAATAAAAACAAAAAGTGGTAGCACAGTTTTAATTTCAGCCAGAGAAGAGAGGAGTGAGTACTTGTGAGAAGAACAACTCAGTAGAAACCAAGGTCAGTAAAGAAGGAGCGGGGGGGGAAGGTGTTCCAGATGCCAGAACTGAAATTCCTCTGCAGCCTGTGGTGAGGAGCATGGTGAGGTAGCTATGCCCCTGCAGCCCGTGGAGGTCCAAGAGGATGCAGAGATCCACCTGCAACCCCTGGAGGAGCCCCATATCAGTGCAGATGGATGCCTAAGAGGAGGCTGTTACCATATGGAAGACCCGTTGAGAGAGGAACCCTGCTCCCAGGCTGGAGCAGCCTGTCCTTGGAGGACTGAACCCCGTGCAAGGGTGACCCAACTGCAGCAGTTTTGGGAGGACTTTCCCCATGGGGTGGACTCACTTTGCAGCAGTTCCATGGAGCTGAAGCTCATGAGATGGACTCAAACTGGAGAAGCTGACGGAGAATTGCCTCCTGTGGAGGGACCCCATGGTTCAGCAGGGGAACGACTCCTCTCCCTGAGCAGCAGGAGAAGACACAACTGATCAACCGACCAAACTCCCATTCCCTGCCTCCTTGTGTTACTGGGGTGGGAGGTAGAGCTGGGAAGGAGGGAGGGGTGGGGGAAAGGTGTTTTTAAGTGCTTATTTCATTTCTCATTATCCTCCTCTGATTTTGTTAGTGTGATAAATACATTTCATATCTCTCAGTTGAGACTGTTTTGCCCACGATGGTATTTGATGAGTGATGTCTCCCCGTCCTTGCCTCAACCCATGAACCCCTTGTTAAATTTTCTCTTCTCTTTCCAGCTTCAGAGGGGAGTGAGTGAGCAGCTTTCATGGGTGCCTGGCATTGGGCCAGCATCAACCCACGACAATGTGCTAATTTATCCAGTAGAATGCAGAATCAAGAGCAAAGGTGGAAGACAAAAACATTGCCTAACCAGGGAAAAACTCTGACAAATGGGCATCCAAGTGCCAATTACAGCTTAAAGACATTTATAGCAAAGATGATTGACTAAAAGTCTCTGAAATGATTAGGAAAAGAGAAGGAAAGAACACTTAACTTTCTAATGTGAGTAAAGTGAGGAGATCTGTATCTGTCCTTCAGTGTCAAATCGAGTGGGAAAAGTTCCCTTTCTCTCTCCTTCTTCTGCTTGCCTTCCCTCTCTCCCCTCTCCCACTCTTCTATGTGTCAATCCCATATTGTATGAAGAGCTTTAAATATACACGTTAAACAAAAGGTGCTCTTAATGTAGAAACCCTATTTTGAGTGCTATCAACAGAAAATTAAAAACTGACGTTAATCCTGGCCTGAGTCTAGGGAGTGAAAAACTGTTTCTTTTCCTGGGAACAAACACGAGGTTCCAGAGAGCCACTACTTTGAAAATCTCATCCATGTCAGGATTACCAGAAGCTAGCAGCTCCTTGTGAGTAACAGCCCTGCCTGGCTCTGTCTGGGCACTGGGAGTTATCCACACAAAGAAACTGTGTCATCATGCCTGAACAGAAAACTGCTTGATCCTGCATTTCCATCCCATGTCCATCAAAGCTACTGTGAACTCTGAACTAGCAGAGGACCGGGTCCAACTGATCCAGAAGTATTTGAGATTTACTACTGATTAAACCCATTTTTTCATTGCCAATAGCTGCCATTCAACTCATCCATTAGTATGGACGGAATAGCCTTGCTTTTTAACCCTTGCAGCTTCAGATCTGAAGTTCTCTTTCAGTCTCTGAGAGTCAATGGATTCCTGGGTCACAAGCAGTGACCCCACCTTAACAAACTCAGTCATGATTCAATTGTTGTAAGTAAAAAATGTTTCCACTACAAAATGTATAGACTCAATGTAAGAGAGGACAAAACAGAGGCCTTTGAAATCAAGATCCATATTTTTTGTATCTTTCCTGTAACAGACTTTCTATAGATTAAGGAAAGTGCTGGTCTCTACAGTGTCTCACATATTGCCCATAGCTGGTTTAGACTTTGAGATGCAGTCATTAAGCTCAGTACATGATTTAAACAAATGTTAAAAATATGAAGAATGGAGAAATTGAAAGTCTCCTGAAATACTGCCATCTTGAGATACGTTAAAAGAAGAAAAGCAGAGATTTTGCTGTCCTACATATTCAAGAAAAAAGGTTCATGTTTTATAATCCTCTTCTTAATGTCTGCCTTTTTATTCTTGTAAAGTTTCTGAAAGCTGTTCTCAGATAAATGAACATAATTTCCTTTCAAAGTAATTTACTATCACATTTAATGGCTGAGATATATTCTGGTACTTCTTGAGAAAAAGAAGAACCCAGAAACTTTTAGAAGGTTACCTATTCTTCTTTAAGATTGCATTTGTCAAAGTTGTATTTGGTTTTCACACACTGATTTTGTTCCTTAAAAAAAAATTGGTTTTTTTTTCTTTTACTTTTCTTCTAATTATTTGGAGACAAAGGCAGGCACAAGTTTTTACAGCTTTGCTTGTTGCTTTTTTTCACCATTAAAGTCAAAAGAAAATCATTGCTTACCATGAAATGCAGCACGTTTCACAGTAAATCACAAAATGAAGAGTCTCACCTTCAGGATATTTAGTCCCTTTGAGTTGATAGCCTGCGCCAGCACTTGAACTACAAAATATGGTCTGCCACTCTACTTAAAATAGTGAAAATGCCAGTCATTTCCATCACAATGAAAATACGGTTTCTTTCTCTGCGTTTTAATATTTCAATTTTTTGAAAAAATAGTCAATTTCCTATTAATAATGCTAACTTTCAGCTGACATTTGCAGCTTAAGCTGCTTACCAGTTTTCTACTAAATATGCTGCAATGACTTATTTACTACCTTGTTCAAATCATAATGTACAAATGCATAGGGATTATTCTTTTCACCTGCTGAGATATAGCCACTTTGGTTTGGAATTTAGCATCTATTCTAAACATTCTGTCAAGAAAGCAGATTATTTTGGGGACATGAAGATATTTCATTTATTACAAGGAAGTACAGAAAAAAAAAGTGATGTCATCTATAAAGTTTAAATAGAGATGTATCAACATATTTCTTTTGTCAGAGTCTGATCAGAAGTAACTAGACTATAATATGAAACCTTCATCAGTAGGCTTTAAACAGACATCCCAAGAGGAAAAACAATGACGACAAATCTTCCCTTGCGCAGCATATTTTAGGTGTCAGTATGAGATGAAATGATGCATAAATTTAATCTCACAGACAAGACCTCACTGTCATTAGCAGCACATGGAGAAGAAGTGCAGAAGCTCACTTTAATCTCTCATTGTCAAATAGGTTTTACTTCTTCCATATCCTTTTGTAGTCTTGCAAGTTAATAATTGATTAACTTGATTACTTCTGCTCTGCCAGTTCCAAAATGTCGGCACTGACTCTTCCCATTACAGGAAATAATCACAAGCATGAAGATTATTCTAGAGGAGGCATGTAAATGTCTGAAGTGGTTATAACATAACTAATACATCCAAACAAACAAGTTTCCTTTAAAAAAAGTCTGAAAAGTAGCTATAAAAAAGTATGCAAAACAGAGTCAGCTATTGGCACAATGTGAACTTTCTTTCCCAGCTGATTAAATACATTTCAATGTACTTCAAAAATATTAACTAAGAGATTTTTTTTTTTTTAACCAGACATTTAGCAAATCTTACCTGCATTTTCTTTTCTAGAAAATTTGCCTCATGTTGAAAGCTAAACTGCAGTCTGAGTAAACATGGATTAAATTATCCTTTAACCTTCTCTGTCTGTTGCTCCTCCAAACAGATAGGATGTATATATATATATATGTTTTATACATTTAATCACTTGGATACGCACATTTATATAAAAAATAACTGGAAGAAAGGGGAAAAACTAGCCTTTGATTTTCACATAATTGAACTGCGAAGGAAGTTTATATAGGAATATAAGACCTACAGCTTCTCACTAGAGAAATCAATGTGTAAGCATTTTCTCACTGACTTTAGTATCTCACATGTGGGTCAATCTAGCCAAGAAATCTTTCATTTCTGAATTACTTTACTTCCAAAATGCCTCTGGTCTGGAGAATAGCCATCTGATTCAGCACAAATCTTAAACCCCTGTGGAACTTCACTCCTTCAAGAAATATATAAAAATTTGATGTATTTCAGAATCAATATCATTGCAAACTATAAGCCACCTAGAAAATGGGTTTAGGAAAACTTTTTTTTTTTCTTTACAGTTCTTTATGATTGCAACTCCCAAGATACTTCTAGCAGTTGAATTCCCAAGGTCCTAGCAGGTCCCATGTGACAAGCAAACCGTATTCCAACTCAAAATCAGATTTTCCACAAGGCTGCTGCCCTTTTTTCTTATGACAGAAGGAAAAGTCAAAACTTCAAAGATGGCAGAAGCAGCACATAGTTAGAGTACTTTCTTCATGACTTAGCTGACTGAAATAAGTTGCTTCCAAAAATTTCTTAATGAATGTAATGTTGAATGGTGTTTGGAGAAAAGAGCTTCATTTTGGTTTATGCCATCACACTACTAATCAAATCATCAACAAAAGGAAGTTTAAAACATTTTTGTTGAAATGATTAGTAGGCTTGAGTATTCTTTGTACCAACAGAAAGTAATGGCTGACTTCAGAGTTTTTTAGCAGTTATAGCATGGCTGATACTCTTCCTTTCACCACAAAAAAGATTTAAGTTAACCTTTTTCTTCTTTTGGGATAATAAGGGAATTTCAACAAATTCCTTTTTATCATCATCCTGATAGGCCTGTGTTTATGCATTAGATACAACACATATGTGTAGATCCAACCCCTGACCTGGAGTTTCCTTTCTTTTCTTTGTTTTAAGTCAATTTCAAGTGTCCTAAGTGCCATGGCACATTTGAAAATTGCTGCATTTCCAATACAGGCAATACAAGTCATAAACCCAAAACTTGACACACCTTTCCTATTGCTAAATTTTTAGCACATTATAGCTTGAATGTCAGGGAATCATATATATATTTATAAATAACAAATATATCATGTCCTAGGTTTTAGGAAGCCTGGCAGAAAATTTTGACAAATTCAATAGAACCCAGAAATACTGTAGGTATTATTTGTGCAGATGTTTATAGTTGCACTGACTGACTACAGCTGCAAATATGCACGATCCACTCCTATCATTTAAATTCAGCTGTAATTAAAGGTTATACAGGTGTAGGAAACTGATAAATAATGATGTATCTGCTGGTGCTCATTGAAATTCTGACTGGAGGAAATGATAAGGTAAGTGTATGTATTAGGGACATCTGGTGCTATATAATGAAACTTGCAGATAAGTATTTGTGAAAGCAAGTTAATTTCCATTATACTCTGTCGATTTTTCATGACAAGAGAGTGATTTTTTTTCCACAAAAAATATTTAGAAAGTGAAAATCTTAAGAAAAGCCATAAGAATGTGAGAAAATTGAGAGAAACTTGATTATTGAATATTTGGTGGGCCGTGTGAGAGTTAGGAAGCTATTTGTTTTCCTTATAGACTTAAGAAAGTTTCAATATCCATCTGACTGAAAAAATAGTGGAACAAGTCAAAACTAAGACAAAGAACATCAGAGGAGTCATAGGCAATGTCCTTGATGATGATGGACAACTCATGAAATAAGGACGCTTTCACTCAGAAAAAGGATCTCCCAGTAAGAATCTGCAGAATGAGGGTTTCCAGTGAATTTATTTCTAAGATTTAAAATCAACAAGTTCAAAGACAAAGAATATATTATTTTCTTAGAAGTCTTTAAATACAAGTTTTAGAAGATTTTAAATATTTCTTATAAATTCTTTAATGACAGGAATGTTTCAATAGAAAATATATATGTATTATTGCTGTTAAAAATATAGGTCACTATACTAGCATTGTTTGCTGTTCAAGAGAGTTTGCAGCTGCAAATGTTAGTTTGACTTCATTTTTTCAAAATCAAATACTATCATATTTGTATTTTTTTTCATATTTAACACTTATTTTCCTGTTAAATAAATTTGGAAATACAAATTCAATCAATCCTATATTTTGAAATTACCCAATTTGTGAACTTCAAAGAAAAATAGAGAACAAAACTCTAACTATGCTGAGTATGTCACAACTGAAAATTTTGAAAAACACTAAACATGCAATCAGTACCACATTCAAAATGCCCAGCTGACTTGAGATCAAATGAACAAAAAATGGAAAAGAAAATAAATGCTTCTTGTGCTCAAGGTGCTAAAACACAAGGCTTCATTTAAATAAACAAATGTCTCAGGACTGTAGATTCAAGTAATGATCTTGAACTAGATTTTAGAATTTAAAAAAGATGGATGCTAGATTCATTTGCCAGGAGAGATCTGACAGATGAAGAACAGTCAAAAGCAAAACAAAGGAAAAGAAGATGCAGGGGAGTCAGGAAATGCATAAGACATGACAGCAGGGAAAATTCACAAGAATAGTAAATAGACCTTTGATGGCACTTGAAGGCTATGAGGCTACGACTGACTGCAAAAGGATGGCTGCTGTTGTTAATAAAATAGCAGCAAAAAGACTATTTAAATTGTGAAAAAGTCTGAAAAAATGTTATGCATCTGGCATAACTTGTGCTTTTTTGCGTTACTTACTTTAAAATCAAACCTGTATTATGAAAAGAAAAGAACACCTCTCCTTCCCCAAATCATAAACAAACTCCTCCCTCCTGTGTATTTATGGAAGACAAAAATTATGAGCAGCAGCATAATTTTTTTGAGCTTTAATGCTTGTATCAAAATGGATTGTCTAAAGAACCCTGAAAGAGACCAAAGAGGGAAATATAATGTGCTGCAGATGAATGAATCCTGGAGAAATATGAAGAGAGATGTGGTAAAATAAGGAAAGTTAACTTGCCACAAATTAAATGGAGAAGGATCAGATAAAAATGAAGTAAATTTAAAAATAATTTTAAAAGCTCTAATTTTTCTGCTGTCACAGATCAGGTATCATTTAAAGAATTTAAAAGGATAGGGGCAGCTTTGAAAGGTATAATAAAAAGAAAAGAGAAAATCAGAGAGAGGCAAATAAGTCACCCCCAATGTCAGAAAAATTGAGGTCATGTGTTCTACTGTTAAAAACAGTTGCAGCCATATGTGATGACAGCAGTAGAAATTTCTGACCCTTCTACCTCAAAGCAACCCATTCTTTTTTTCTAACCACTCATCTGAAGCTTCAGTGCTACACTCTCCACTTCAATCCTGAGAACTTTGAATTCTGTGTATCTTTGATAGCTATTACCATATCTATCACTTGCATGCAAAGCTAGAGCTCTCATCAGAGGCCCAATTATTTTTAAACACCTGGTCCAAAACAACAGACTGCCTTACACCTGCCATGTAGTCCAAAAGTGAATGGGGTTTAATACCAAGGTCATCTTGGAAGTTTTTAAAATTTTAGATGTTAGGGATGCTGCTCTTATCCAGACAGATCCTGCATATCCTCAGCTTTTGTCTTGCTGTTTGTTCAGATGCTGCAGTGACCCACCATCAGTGACAAACTCTAAAAGCCCAAGATAAGATGTCCCAGTTTAACTTGTGTGTGACAAGAGACAAGATTCTTAGAACAGAACTCAAAAGAGACATTTCAATGAACAATCAGGTGGTGATTATGATTAAACCTAAAATTTTTATGAAAAAGATTTGACTGAAATGGCTTTTTTTCCCAGTGAATTAAAAGCTGCAAGAGAGACTATTTGTGTGGAGTCTGCAGTCAGAAACAACCATTCTGGCAGTTAAAGCTTCTACAGTGTTTTAAACAATAGCAAATAGAAGGTACTTTTAATTTCACAGGAATTATAGCAATCTTTGGGGGTTTTTTGTTTGTTTTCCAGGATAAATAAGGAGTAGGAATATTTGTTGAAGAAATAGAGTATACCTACTGCATTTCTTTTTTACCTGAAAGGACTCAATTCCCCATTATTTTTTGTTATTATACAATCTTTTGTACATTGATATAATTAAGACAAAAATAATACCACAAAATTGAATTTAGTATTAAAAATATATAATTATTATTAATTAAAATTTTATTATGTAATTTAATATTGTAGCATTAAAATTATTTTACTACACAGTTGAGTCATATAATTAATTTTTTCAGAATTTTCCTGAGAATCTCAGATTTCAAGATGTCACAGGAATACCAAGAGAGATCAGAAGAAAAAAACACTAAACTAAAAAGTAGTAAAAAAAAGATGAATATACCAAGTCAGCCCTCCAGCACTCCATGTCAGAAAAGAAAGTCTGATCAAGGAAGGGAAATTCCTTGATCAATATTCTTGATAATAATGGATTTACAATAACCATTGCTAACATTCCCCTTATAGTGCTGCGGAAAAAAAAAAAAAAAAAAAAAAAAAAAAAAAAAAAAAGTCCACGCCTGTGCTGGCACCATACATTGCATGTCACATTTCTAAAGCAGTAAATAGTAAATATTGCTTTTTTTTTTTTTTTTTTTTTTTTTTTTTAAAGGGGAAAAAAAAAAAAAAAAAAAAGAAGATGCTTTATGTTGAGGCCAGCTGGTTCAAAGCGTTTTCTTGCATAGTCAGTTTACACCTGGCACTTATCTGTGAGATTCAATTGCTCTATCAACTGACTTTGAATGATGACAAGCAACCTGAACAACTCATTATCTGCCTGTGCAATCTGTCTTTTATAGTGGCTAATCATTAACATAGCAGACAGGTTTTGCATCCATTTTGATGATACATCTGTACATGTTTAACAACCAGAATGACAGGAAGGTCAGTGAATAATCCAGCTATCCTTTGGCAGTTTCTGATCACATACAAATACTACCTGTGACTCAAGCTGAGTTGCCATGCCAGCAAAAGCATGCAGAAAAATTGAAAATAAGCCAACCCCTTAAAGTTATTCAATCATGTGTGTAATGAACAGTAACACAGTGAGTTCAGTAGCTGCTAGAGTTAGTCTCTTAAAATCAAGTGAGAAGAGACTTTGGATGATGCTTTACAGACTTGATACAGTGATTTTCCCAAGTATATAAAAGTAAACTCACATGCAGAAAAGCAGGAAAGAACAAATAGTGAGGATGTAAATCATTGTTCTGAAGTGAATCTACATGTACCCAAACTTCAGATTATGAGGCAGAAGAAAATTGACCTGCAAAGCTATTAACTGATAAATTAATCCTGCAGTCTTAAAACAAAAGCCAAAATGACTGAATCACTAAGTAAAAATCTTGACAGGAGCTATGAAATGTTCCTTGTAGAGCTGGACAAAATTATTTCTAATAATTTAGAACACATGCATAAAGGGACAATATTATGGCTTCAAAGATTATTAATTACTCCAGGGGAAAAAAAAAGTTCTGGAAATCCAAAGTAAAGTGGAGAATTTATGCTTTCTTTTGCCTCCTCCCCCACACCTGATAAAAACTTTCTGTGAACAAAAACAGAAAAGGGGAAAACAGTTTAGAACAAATTGTTGTGTCTTGGGCTCCTTTTTGTGCTTTTGGTAAGGTTAATTCCATGGTGTCCTAATTGGTATTGGAGTCCTGATTGGAATTGTTGCAATTTTAATTAATTCCTCTTCTTACAATCTTGAAATAAGTCATACTTATACAAGATTCTATATCTTACATTTAGGATGTCATTTTACACTTTAAAGCTCATAGAAATAAAGCATGAAATGGTTGTAATTGCATGGAACATTCAGCTCTTAGGTGGAATGTAATTTGCATGGAAAAGTTTGTCATTCATAAGCACCTAGAAATAATCATATCTTATCATATGATTGAAACCAATAAAAAGATAACTCAGCCCTTAAAATGTCAAGAACATGTTTCACAGGATAATAATTATTCCTGCAATATACTGTAGTGAAGTCTAACCACGATAGAGGTTGCTAATGCAAAATTTACTCTGACTGCAAATTCCTTTCCATTCTTACATTATATATTGTTCTTATTAAAAAGTCATTTGAGAAAACAAATTGTGGGTGTTTTGTTTTTTTTTTTTATTTTATTTTTATTTTTCCCCACATATGTGACCTAACCTCCTTGAATATATGAGCAAACTTTCAGTGCAACTCTTAAACATTTTATATGAGATGATTTTCTCACAACCTGTTCCAAATAATATAAATATATTTAACATTTATTTACATATTCAAACATCCATACAGTATTCATTAGGGTTTAACTGCTGTAGTGCTGTGTTAAGCAGAGTATTTCACAGAATTAGAGAAGGGTTTGGTTGGAAGGGACCTTAAAGATCATCCAGTTCTAACCCTCCCTGTAAAGGAATCATTTTACTACATCAGAAAGAAGAATTTAATTGGTTTTAATTTTTTTAATGTTATGTGAAAACAAGCTTTGATCTCTGAACCATTTCATCTATACATTAATGAATTATTGCTTTCTTCCATACTATTCCTTTAACACATTCAGAGGGTATATGAAATGCAGAAACCTCACTGGAACAAAATAATCTGTTCAATGTTCACCCCTTATGACATGGTAATCAGCATCATGATTTCTAAATAAAATCATCAGTAAGTATTTATATTCTGTTGTTTGGTTTTTTTGGTTTTTTGTTTTTTGTTTTTTTTTGTTTTTTTTTTTTGTTTTTTATTTTCAAATGCAAATTTGAGGGTGAGACTCATTTGCTTATGTATTTGAGTCCTAGTCTGTCAAAACCAATGATTTCAACTAGAAGTTGAAGATGGGACAATCTGCAAGCTGGAATTGTAAGATACGGTTAAGCATGATGGAATCACAGGATGGCTCAGGCTGGAAGGGACCTCTGAATATCTTCTTATCCAACCCTCTTGCCCAAGCAGGGCCACCTAGAGCAAATTGCCAAAGACCACGTGCAGATGGCTTCTTTATCTCCAAGGAGGAGACTCCACAACTTCCCTAAGCAACTTGTGCCACTGCTCAGACACCCTTGCAGTTAAACACTGTTTCCCGATGTTCACACAGGAGCTCCTGTGTTCCTATTTGTCACTGGGCACCACAGAAAAGTGTCTGGATCTGCCTTCTTTACAGCCTCCTTTCAGGTGTTTGTGCACCCTAACAAGATCCTCTTTGAGATTTCTCTTCCCAAGGCTGCACATTCCCATCTTTCTCAGCCTTTCCTTGGATGAGATTTCCAGTCCCTTAATTATTTTCTTGGCTCTTTATTGGACTCTGTCCAGCATGTTCACACTCCTTTTGTACTGAGGAGGCTGGAACTGAGCACTTTACTCCAGGTGTGGTCTTGTCAGTGTTGAACAAAGGGGAAGGGTCACTTATGTGTGGATGCAGCCCAGGACACCACCAGTCTTTCTTAGTTCAGCCTTGTGTCAGGATCTCCAGGTCCCTTTCTGCCAAGCTGTTTTACAGCTGAGTGACCCACAGCATAAATTGGTACATGGGATTGTTCCTCCCCAGGTGCAACACTTTGCATTTCCCTGGTTGACCTTCCAGAGGTTCCTGTTAGGCCGTTTCTCCAGCCTGTCAAGGTCCTGTTTCATGGCAGCATAATCTTCTGGTGTAGGAGGCATTACGCCCACTTTATTGCTGGGGGCAGACTCTGGGGTGTCATCCAGATCATTTACAAAGAAAGTAAAGCAGATCTGCACCAAGTATTCATCTGTGGGTTACATCACAAGTCACGAGCCTCCAATCAGACTTTGGATCACTGTCACCACACTCTGGGCTTGATTACATGCCCAGTTTCAATTCATTTTGCTCTTTTCTCCTGCAGTCCATATTCCCACAGCTTCTCTGTGAGGTTATTGTGGGAGACAATGTCAAAAGGCTTGCTGAAGTCCAAGTATTCAACATCTACAGCTCTTACCACATCTACCAAGCCAGTGATTATATCATATGTGTTTATCAAATCATCGAGCAGACTTCTGCTCATTGAGTCACACTTATCCATGCTGAGTATTTTCTCATTTTAGTGGCATGGAGATGCATTTCAGGATTGTCTGCTTCATCACTTTCCCAAGGAATGACGTGAAACTGACTGGCCTGTAGTTCCCTGAGTTCTCCCCAAACTTGTGTTCCTTCAGTTTTCTAGCACTTTTCCCAGTCACCATGATCAATAAAAGGGCAGCTCCCCCAACACTCATGTCTGCATCCCTTCAGCATCCAGGGACTAAATGCATATCTATTTTGCATAAACATTGCTTGATCTCGTGCTCCTCACTCAGCATATATCTTCTTTGCTCCAGGCTTTTCCTTTTGCTCTGGGATCCTGGTTTCCTGAAGGACACTCTCAATAGCAAGACCTGAGGCAAAGACGACCTTTTATACCTGAGCCTTTTCCAGGTCCCCATCTTGTAGAGCAATGGGCTCACATTTCCCCTCATCTGCTCACCTACGCACTTGTGCAAGCTCCTCTTGTTTGCTTTGACATATATGCCCAGATGCAATTTCATTTGGCACTTAGATTTCCTAGTTTCATCCCTGGGAGCTGAGACGATGTTTCTGCCCTCTTTCCAGGTTAACACACCCAGCTTGCTTTGTATGATTCTCTTTGTTTGAGTTTGGTGAGGAGCTCCTAGTTCATCCACACAGGCCACCTTTGTATTTGTTAGAATTGTTGGACACCATTAACCATCTTCTACTATAAGCATGCAAGCTGCAAGTGTGTTTCTTCTTTTCTTCCTTCTGGACAATATTTTGTTCATCTGGAGCATTTAAAAACATCTTTTCCAAAGTTCAAGTTTGTGAAGCTGTGTGACTTTTTTGTTGTTGTTGTTGTTGTTTTGTTTTGTTTTTTGTTTTTTGGTTTTTGTTTTTTTTTTGTTTGTTTGTTTGTTTTTTGTGGGTTTTTTTTTTTTGGTTTTGGTTGTGGGTTTTTTTTTTTTTTTTTTTTTTTTTTCCTGGCACAAGAGAACACTGCTCTCAGTAGTTTATTCATACATCCTTCAGGTGTGATTCATCTGTTTTATTATGAGGTATTACAGAATTAAATGCTGTTTATGCTAGGCGTACAATGACTCAGAATCCTGCATAAATTAGGTTGTATTATGCGGTGTGCTGTCGCGGGAAGGAAAAGCAGCAGTGAGCCTTCAGGTGCTTTTAGACATTGTTTGTTCACTGTGAAAGAACTGATATAACATGTAGCAGTTACAATGTTGTTTGTATGTTTTTGTCCTCTTGAAAAGATAAACTGTATCCAATTATAACCTCTCTGTGATCATCCTCAATCAAGGCATGAAAATGTGTAACCACAGCAGCACCGACTGCGCAGTTTATCCTTTGTATGTGAATATTCTCC
The DNA here is from genome assembly GCA_009741485.1 of Malurus cyaneus samueli. Classification (NCBI taxonomy): domain Eukaryota; kingdom Metazoa; phylum Chordata; class Aves; order Passeriformes; family Maluridae; genus Malurus; species Malurus cyaneus. The sequence continues at coordinate 5,554,491 of CM019215.1, read as the reverse complement.
TACACCCACAGAACGCAGAACAACCTGCAGGGTACCAGACACCTTTGTCGCCTGCAGTCATACTATAAATGTAATACAGAAGAGCTTGCAGCAACAACATCGCCAGCAGAAAAAACTCTCAGGATATTTGACATCTCTCCATTTAAGGTGTAGAGTTACAAGAAGGCTTGGAAGAAGCTGCCTCATTTTCTTCCCCCCTCATGTATTAATAGGGCTTGAGAAAAAAAAAAAAAAAAAAAAAAAAAAAAGCTATTAGAATTCAGCAGATTTGTTTTCCTTTCTGCTATCCACATTGTGTTTCCATCTCTCTACAGAGAACAGAAATGTTAAACTATTAATAGTATTTAATTTTTTTTAGTCATTGTTCTACCTGCTGCTAGAATCCTCCATATAATTTATTTGTAAATCTTTGACAGGAAAAAATGAGCAGTAGGAATCAGATTTTCAACTTACTAGACAAAGAAATATTTTTAATTTTAGTTTTAATTATATATGCACAACAATGGTTTTGGTCAGAATCTAAATCTGAAGTACATGTTCCACCTACAATTTTAGAATGTATGTCCTAATGACATCAGCTATGAGATATTACACAATGTTAGAATTTTCCAGAACAGATGTTTTTGTCTAGGCTGCAACACAAAGTCAACACAGGCAATAAAAGATGACATCACCTAGACTAATATTTATATAAATATTTTGACTAATAGGATCCTCTTCTGGAGGATAGAAGAAATTTATTACAACCAGGTTGATAAGATAAGCCCCTTTTCTCCCCTAGAAATTTTTAATAGAGAGCACACTTCCTGTTTGAGTTTTGAAGGAAGGGACAGTCCTAAAGTTTGTGTTACAAAGACTCTAAACATATAATTTAATGCCTATGGCTATTTTCCAGCTCAGGGAAAGCACTCTGGGGGAAGGAGTTGCCGATGCAGCCAGCTGCAGATATATTTCTCTTCCAGCCCCTTCAGAAATGGGTTGATCACTAAGACAGAGCCAGTGGCATTTGAATTGTGTTTTCCTGAGATGTGCTTTTCCTGTGCATTTTACAGGTCAAAGCACTTTGACATAATGAAAGAGGGATGCCTTTGATGAGAGGGCAATAGTGCCATTCGTTGCCTTAGGGCACAGTGTGAGGGTGACATGGCTGAAGTCCTGTTCGGACCTCGGTAGAGGGCTGTGGCCTTTCCCTTTGCAGAGGGCAATGGAAGGTGCAAGAACTCATGCACAACATTCATAGCGTGTGCTTGAGACAGACTGTGGCAGTTATTCTGCCAGTTCTGCCATGATTTTGTTTTGGAAGGAAATATCTGGGTCATTCCAGGAGAAACCAGGGGCAAATGAGCATGTACTCACAGGGGCAATTAAGGGACCAGGGCACCAGATAGAAAAGGGGAGCAAGGCAAGCAGACAGTGAGAAAACATAGACCATGTCTGTACCAAGTTAAACACACCAGCTCCACATACCAGTACTTCATATCATCAAGTTCACTGAGAACAAATATCCTGCTTATGTACATTTTACTATGCAGAAAACTAACTCCACCCAAATTAACTCAGACCAAAACCAGCACTGACAGCATGCCAGACAAGTTTATTTTTTTATAAGTAAGGCAAACAAAACAAAACAAAAATGAATGAGAACCCCTTCTCTAAATCCTACTATGTTCTCAATAATGAATGAAAAGTAAGTTAAATAGTTGGGTCATTTTTCAACTACAGTGATAAAATGTACTTCAAAGAGGGATCTCCTATAACTACATTTGAATTGAAAATTTTCTCTTCTACAGGCAAGAAATTATGGTTTCTCTCTTTGTTGTCATTGTGCATCTTAAGCATCTTAAACTGAAATAATCCATTTTGTCTTTTCTAACAAGTCTATTTATTGCAAACCTTTCCCTACACGAACAGATTTACCAGTAGTATTAATGTTTTCTAAAAGAGATAGAAAGATAAAGCTCATTAATTAATTTCAATTATGGTAATTTAAAAACAATGACTGTCTGAGTATGTAAGATATTTGAATTTTTCAGTATTTGAGGGTTGTTTAAAAATAAAATCAGTTAAGAAATGATGCTATAGGGTAAATTTTCACCTAAGTACAAGGTCACCTAGTTGTAGTCCAAGGGAAGGAAAATGCTTCAGTATTTTCTCCAGTGTAACTGCAAGCTGAATTTTTTGTAACTTCTTTCATAGGGGCAAATTACTGACTTTTCCCCAGGCTTTAGTAGTCAAGTGTTGATAAAGAATAAAATGTTAGTTCCTGTCTTGCTACTTTAGGTCACTTTATCTATGGTGTGAAGATCCCATAGAACCTTCACAGCATACGTACAAGCGAAAAACCGAAACAGAAGGACAAGAAACCAAACAAACAAATAAACAAAAAAACCCAATCTGCACTTTTTTGAACAATTTACCTACGGGGATATAAACTTTAACTCGTCATAATTCAGAAAATGACCAGTAAGCAGTAAGCAATGACGGAAAAATTTTGACATTTCAAAGGTCACTGTAGATCATCTGCAAGTTTCCTAAATGTAGGCCAATGTCTCTCTGAACTTGGCTGAACTTTGGATGAAGTTTGTTTGTTGAGATGTCTCTTCTTAGTAGATATAGTGGACCTTTTAAAAAAAAAAAATTATGTAATATTTTCAGTGTATTTTGTTGTTTAAATGGAAATTTTAATAGAAAGAAGCATAACTTAGGTCTCTAATTTGTAGGATTATTCTATTTTTAAGATAACAAGTTATTATCTTATTTTATTTAACTTTATACAGTAAGTACATGACTGAATTAATGCTCCTCCACACTTTAATGAGCTATTAAAATTGGAGTATGTTGCAGCAGAATTAAGCTAGTCTTTCACTCACTTCAGTTGAGTTCATTAGTCAAAGATATGATAAGCTCTTGCTTTCCTTTGCAATAAATTGGAAGGAAACCTATTATAATTGCTTGAAAAATATTTTCTTTTATTATTTTTAGTATTAATTTGTATGGTTTGTATATTTGTTGTAATTATTTAGCATTTAACTATTCAGCGCATGATTTGACCAGGCTTTCTGGTCTTCAGGAGAATTTCATTCTCATTAATCACAGCTTAATTTTGCTTTCAACAAACTCTTCATTTTTGTGTACGAGTCTATGTTCAATTATTATTGCTGAGAATTATCTAGTAGAATACATAACAAACTAAAACTTGTTTTTTCTTCAAATTCTAATTCCAAAATAAGAACATTCCCCACTCTATCCATCATTCTAATGCATTTTTGGTACCATAAATAAGTGAATTGACACTGCTGTGAAAATGGCTTGGATTATGGATGCATTATTCTTCCATCTGGTCCTTTCAAACTCACTTTAATTTTCTGAGTTCTGCTACTCTTTCTTTCTGAATACTTGATTAAGCTTTTTATTACAAACACCTCTTGAACTATTTTTTCATTCTTTTCCTGTCTGGCAATTCATTGTTAGATCTTGTTAAAGAGTGATCTACCTGACAAATTATGAATTTCTAACGTAAAAAAATACTGCTTTTATAACATTCTCATTAACTACTTTGTAGAGAATTGCAATTTGATGAATGGAGTATGAATGTGGACATTGGAGCACCAGAAGAAATGACTGAAGCTTACAGCAATAACCTATATTAATGAGAGATGAGAGACCAAGAGGTCAACAAGATGGCAACGCATCTTTGTGCAGCTCCCCAGGACACGCAGCCTGGGAAATAAAGAACTGCAACTGCTGATGCAGGATGGAAAGACTCAACACTGCCATGTATCAAAGATAAAAAAGATACATCCAAACCCAACACATTACCACCAATTTAGGAAGAACCAAGGAGACATGATGAGAACTTGGTGGATGCACTCATCTGCCCTTCCCTTCATTGCAAGGTTGCATGTGCAGACTACACAAATACATATATCACTATGCCTGAAGGCCAGACAGAGCACTTTGTTATTTGTACCCTGGAGTGAAAGTACTGAGAAAACTACTTAAGCATATTTCTCTAGGTGCTTATGAGTGTGCAGATATAAGAGTGAAAGCAAGATAAATCACTTAATTAAATTTAAAAAAAAATTATAAAACTTCAGTGTTTCTTTCTAGAACTTAAACAGTTGTGTCCATTATCAAAATCATGAATTCATGTGGTGTTTCAAATTCAGGGGGTCTCTAGTTAAAGAAGAATCAGGCATGAGTTCATCCCAGGTTGCCATTTATGTCTTAATCATTTCCAAAGATGGAGATTGCACATTGTGTCTAGAGGATGTATTTTCACCGTGTGACCCTTCTGATGGTGAAAATGTTTCCCCTTATATGCAATCTGTACATCTCTTTTATCCAGTTATGCCCATTAGCTTAATTAATGTATGTGGATTACAGGAGCTAGAACCAATGCTCTTAGTATCTTGGACTCAGTACAGATTCTTAAATCAATACTACAGTTTATTCTCTGGCTTTATAGTCTTTTGAATTGGCTTATTGTTCAGCAAATAACTTTTACACTTCATATCTGGACTATTTCATAATTTCCCACGGTCAGTTATAAAGTGGACCTTTTTTCTTAGAGTCCATGTTCAAACATAATTGCATAAACTCATCAGGAAAAAAAAAAAATTCTTTTACTTTCTCTCCATATGTTACTTACAAACCTCTGCTCTCTAAAGTATCTGCTTTTAAAAAACAATGCCAAAGTAAAAGTCTGTTGTAAGTATCAAAATATCTGAACATTACAACTTTCTTAACAACTCCTAAATATGAGTTCTTTAAAGAAATCAGTTATCTATTATATTATTAAATGCCAGACTGATCCACAGTACAGGTTTAGGCCACAGAAACATTTGAGAGTTGGCACATAGAAGGAAACACTTCCACAGGCCATTTGAGTGTAGCCAAATATTGGAGGGTAAATGAATTATCCAGTAAGAATAGGAGTCATTCTGTGCCATCTAATTCAGGGCTAGAGGATGGTCCAGGCATCTTTAATTTTGAAGCTTCTGGATCTAGTAATTTGGCAACCCTTTTGCTAAAATGTGTTCCAGAGAATCTGATGAAAGCAAAGTCAGACTTCAATTGAGAAAGCATGTTCTTACCACAGAATATTTTGTTTTGACAAAAATCAGCATTTTTAATGTCTGGGTACAAGGGAACCAAGAGTCTGATTCTGCATTCAAAAAGCTCCCTGTATTGACTTGATTGGCATTGTGTTATTTCTGCTGCATCAGCTAACAGTACTTCATTACCCATATTTCTATCACATATATTCCTTACATTTTACTACTTTTCTAGCATCTCTGTTTTGAACAAAAAATTAAGAGATCAGACGTTCCTAAAAATATAAGGGCTGACCTACTTATTTGCTTTTGGGTAGAAAGATGCTGCATTCATTGTCAGACTAGTTTTGCTCAGGAGTGGGCTTGTGAGATATTTCTTTGGATGTATTAATTTGATGCAGCATTGCATGTTTGCATATTAATTAGCTTTGAATATATTGTCTTCTAAATGAACTTCTTGTTTTGGAAGCTGAAATCAATATTGTTTTATTATAGACCTTCAAAGAAACCTTGGATAGTAGGAAGAGGAAGGAGGGAGAGAGAGAGAGAGAAAACTCTTCCTTGGTTCTGGGTAGAAAATGTGCAGTATTATGCACTGCTGTCCAGCTTTTACTTGAATTGCTTTCACTATAATGTTCTGATTTACTAAAACAAAACAAATTTTTTCCAACATGCTCTACTTTCATTTCCTGTACCTTTGTGTCAGATCGATATATTTTTCTTGACCTGTCTGCTTGTCCCACTCCTCAAATCTCCAAAAGCTCTGACTGTGTCACACACTCAGCTGAGCACAAATATCTACAATGTTTATTTTCTCAGAAGGTTCTAATCTAATATTCCTTTGTGTGACACTCTATGCACATAACATGGAACAAGGAAGCAGATACAGAAAAAACAAAACAAAACAAAACAAAACAAAACAAAACAGTATTTATGTCTATTTTAAACAAAATCTTCTGGGATATAAATTGGGGCAAATGTAGTCAAGGATAAACTCAAAGAATGTGCATAGTATTAAAGCACATTTTGTTAGCTAAAATAAGCTAATGTGGAAAAAAAATCGGACTCATGATTTGAATATTGTTAGGAAATTTATGTGGGTATTGTTAGGAGGAACTACAGAAGAAGTCTGTGTCCTTTCCCGTTAGCTTATATCACAGCTACTTTACTTCCATGGTTGGATGCTTAACAGAGAAGTATGGATCCCTAGCAGTTTCCTGGGCTTTTTTCAAGTGTGACGAGCTTTCATTAGCCTGGCTCATCAACCACCAAGAAGAGCAAAGTTCATTTAGTTCCCATTTTCCCTAAGCTTTTTTGCAATGAGGAGCTGGTACCTGAGATGCCTGTGAGCTCCTGTTGCACTGAAAGCTGCTGTAACTGCACACCTTGTGCCCTGCTTGGGAGATTCTACTCTGCCTCAAAAAAAACATTAAGGCTTTAATTGGATCCAGAATGTCTATGAAGAAGAAGCTTTGGTAATTCAGTTATGTGGTGTTTCTTATTCTGTTAAACCTTGCCATCCTAAATATAAAAATATAAAAAAATATATCCAGAGCATATATGATCCTTGTGGATACCTTCCAGGTCAGGATATTCTATGATTATGTAATTCTATCTGTTGAAATTTACTCAGGTGGGAAAATTAAAGATTTTGTTTTCTATTTTTTAAAAAACTGTATTTTGATTTTTTTCATTCTTCAAAAGTTTAAACCAAAACAGATTGAACAGCTATATTCATGTAGAAATATGCATACACAAAATATTAATCTCAAGTCTGAAAATGCTATTCACCAAGAGGTAAATCTTGGACAATATCTTTGTCTTGAGTCAAGAAACCTTGATTTTCATTTTTGAATATGTCAAAGCCTCTTTATTTTTTCCTATTTGTTTTCCAAAATTGTTAATTACTGACATGTTTTGTTCTTCTAGATAAGGACACAACATACTTGTATACAAATATATATAGATTTTAATTAGCAATTTTAGCTTTGTAAAAATGCATTTCAGAGAGCAGCATGATCCAGACATTTGTCACTAGCGTAAACATTTCTTATTGTGCAAAACTGAACTGAATTTTCAGTGAATAGTGGTGCCTCCTAGGGAAAAGTAATCCACTCGACTGTTAAATATAGCACATGATAGGATAGGACCATGGCTGAGCAGAAAAACAGACTTTTCTTTTTGAAAGATATTCTAGATTGTCACTTGTTTAGCAAGAGTTTGCTCAAATGAGCTTTTTAAGACATATAATAGTCCATAATTCAGATATAGCAAGACCAGTCAGTAAGCAATTTGACATAAAGGTATACTTCATATAAAATTAATCACTGTAGAAATAATTAGGTTAAAGTCCCATCTTAGAAGTGATCTGTTAATTAGAAATAGATTAACCAATTTAGTTTTTTTACTAACAGAGCAGGCATCTTCAGAACTGATTCTTCTCATTACAAAGGGCAGGTAGTGTTGTCATATGTGACAGTGCTTTTCAAGAAAAAATATTGCGTACTTCAGGATTTGGATTGTTTGTTTAGTCTTACACCCCTTTGCAAATATATGTGTTTGTTACTGAATTCTTTTAATGTTTTTTTTTACTAATTTTCTTGAAATAATATTCTCAAATATAAACATTTTATCTGAAAAATAGTTTAATATTTTAAATTTCATTTACCATTTGCAAATACTTACAGTTCTCTGAAATTTACATAAAATACTAAGAGTTGACCTGAGTGCCCTCCGTCCTTTCTTCTGTTGTTACTTATTTTTACACTGTGTAAATTTCTTAATGTCTGAAAAATTATACATGAACAAAAATATATGAACCACAGTAAAACAAATAGTATCAGAAAGGGTCTGAGAAGGCTATAGTTCAATTTTGGGGTGCAGAAAATAATATTTATGATGATAATAGGGTTGTCATAACCTTTTCTCTCTACACAGAGGGTGATGGCTTCATCTTGCATCCCTCAAGTGTGTGAGGGGCCAGAAAATTACATTAAAAGCAAAATACTGTTAAATAAGGGCTGCTATAATTAAAAACATTTATGAGATTTAAATAAAAAATATCAGGCCAAAAATTAGTTTCCTCATCATTCTTGCTTTAATTTTATTTGAGATTGTCAGAAGACAGGATGACCAACAATTGTATTCTCAAATGTCTAATTTTCATAATTTTCTTGTCTTTCTTTAATATTGCTTTCTTTTTTGTTTGCCTCCTTGGAATGATAGAACATTTGGGTTGGAAGGCACCTTTGAACATCATCCAGCTCAAACCCCCTGCAATGAACCAGGGACATCTCCAATTACATCAGGGGACTCTTGAGGAAAGATGGAAAATCCTCTCACTGCAGGAAAGGCAGCTCAGACTCCATGGTGGTAAATTTATATAATCTCAGTTATAAACAGCACGCTGATTCAGCATCTCTGCGAACAGAATACTTGTAAGAATACTTCTTTTTTTATACTGTTTCTAATTTTCATAATAGACAATTGATTTCCATCGCCTTTCCACCCTCCTTCCAACAAAGGCTTTTTTTGTGTACTGCTCTATGGAATGTTTCCATTCCTTGTGATATTGGCCCACAGGTCAAATATTTTCATTACCATGATTCGGTGGAAGCTCCTTTTGCCTTTCTAAATTACGTCTGGTGTCCTGGACTCCTTATGTCTTGAAGTCCATTGCTTGTTCCTACTATTATTGAGCACAAATTCAAATTCCAGAGAAAATCTCTATGCAATTGTGCAATTATACATCCACCATTTTGTTTCAGTCTCACAATTGCTATTGCTACTGATAACAGAGGCAAATCAGCATTTTCTCTGTGATTTACTTCATAATATGAAATCCGGATGTTAGACTCTTTTAACATCCTCCACTCTCTGTCAGATGACGTGCAGAAAAAGGCAAAGATAATTAAAATAATTACAAAAGTTCAAGTATGAGATTTGCATAAAATATCACAGAAAATCCCAGTCTGTGGTAGGATATTGATATGTTAATTAGCTCACACTTTCACTGAAAGAAAATGTTAAATAAGGTCTCTACACACTTTATAAGTAGAACAACTTGAACAATGCTTACCCTTAATCTAAGAAATATTTTAATGAAATAACTCTATGGGTTAATTACCTCATTTTTACAGTAATATAGTCTTATACTTGACAATGGTAAGTAAAATTATTAAAATTAATATTTGAGTGCAAATATTTCTTTTCAGGTTTATAGAGCATTTATCATAGTTCTTTGGCTGAAAAAAAGGAGATAGCAATTTGAAAATAATTTAGACATGAGGCTGAGAATGTCACACCTTTGCTTATTGAACTTAGAAATCAAGTTTCAGGGATGACCTTTTGACCTGCCACTTTGTGCTGATCCACCATTTTAGACATTTGTCTGCAACTCAGGTATGAGATAAATTTATAATACAATCAGTTTTGTTATGCTAAAGTCCATTTTCCTTCATTAAAAGAGGAATTAAGAATGTCTTTTTTTCTGGAACTTCAGAAGGAGATGGTACTAATGGCTATGTACACAGGTCCTGTTCCAGTCAGGAACAAAGATTATCTTAAGTTATCTTCAGATTTTG